>CM069435.1:106908337-107580920 GCA_035610365.1 Aquatica leii
GCAATATCGAATTTATAGTTTCTTCTTTTGCAATTGAGGACACGTCTCGCTCTGAGTTTCAGCATACCCATTGTCCTTCGAGACAATGTATCAAACATGCTTCAACATGAATGTCATTAAATAATTAGAAAACCACACACCGGCTCTGCCAATACGCCTAGTAGCCGGCGTGTTACTTCTACAATCGTTTCGCCTTCGTTCACCAATCCGTGATAACCATTTTTCAAATTATTAAATATCTAATTTGGGAGCTGCAACAAGAAAAAAATTACTCACAACAGGAAATATAATCTAACGTTTAAAAAACTCTAATCGATGTAATTTTTCCGAAACCAATGGCAATAAATCTGACGTCAACGTCACTACTGACTACTTCCCTAATCTATAAGGTCATTAAATCGAAATAAGGTGCGCGAAAGTGTAATAAACAGCCGAAATTATCCTGGATTTGTTTAAAAAATAGAAAATGAGGATTTCGGATTTAACTGTAATCAGTTTACGTTAAACTTAGGAATCTTAATTAAATTAAATGAACAAAATTTTGTAAAGACTATGCGGCGTTTGAATAAAATAAAATTCCACTTAAAAACATCTAACCAACAGCAACGTTTGCAAAATACAAATATACTTTACAAATTTAAATGGAATTCTCAGGAAAAGTAAGGTTTTGATAACTGTCACACTTACACCTCAAATTATCGGGAACTAAGTGGTCATCTTACTGCCTAGACGAAAAGAAATTGCATCATAGCCTAGATTACTTCATAGCAGATATAAAACGGAACATTTCTCATTTGTTAAGAAAAAAATAGCAAGAGTAAGATCAACTTTTCTCTTCTCAGGTTTACTGTGCGATCCAAATTAAGCATTATTTCAAAATTAGTCGAAACAAATAAGAATTTTAAATATGTTGCAACATGGATTTCATCTGGAACTAGTTTTAAAACATTGAGTTAGGCTGTGGGTTGTTAGCCAAACAGAAAGTTTAAATGTTACTTCAGTGACTCATGACTCTGAAACAAAAAGTGGATTTCTTACATGAAGGAAATTGTGAGGTTTGGTATAGACAAATACCGCTTGAACAATGCAGATCTTGTCCAAATCCAAAGGAAATTTTAAACTATCTTATATTAGTGACTCAGCTAAAAGATAGATCCGTTTCTAAAAAATTAGTAGAGAGAGATTTAACTAACGTTGCGGTATAGGTGCTTGTAGACAAATACTGAATTGAGATTATTGGCAGTACACTCTCAATCAGGACTTATTTATAGAACAGTGACTCAGCTAACAATGATCTTGAAGTTGTTAGCAAGGTATGCTCCAAACAGAAAGTTTAAATGTTACTTCAGTGACATATAAACAAAGTGGATTCTTACATGCTGAAAAATTGTTAGCTGGGGTATAGACAAATACCGTGAACAGATTCAGTCCAAATCCAAAGAAATTTTAAACATCTTATATTAGTGGACTCAGCTAAAAGCTAGATCCATTTCTAAAAAAATTAGTGATGAGATTTTACTACCGCGTTGCGGTTATATGCTTTACACAATTACTGAATTGAGATTATTGGCCAGTACACTCCTGCTAAGGACTTTTTTTTTAGATTTGAAACATAGTGGACTCTTAGGCTTAACAATGATCTCAAGTTGTTTAGCAAGGTATGTTTCAATCAGAAAGTTTAAATGTTACTTCAGTGACTCATATAAATAAAGTGGATTCTTAAGTATGAAAAAAATTGTTAGGTTTGCAGTAGACAGCTGCAAATACCGTGAATGATTCATGTTCAAATCCAAATAAATATTAGTAAATCTTATATTAGCACTCCAGCTAAAAGCTAGATCCGTTTCTCAAAAATTGGTGAGGAGATTTTACTAAAGTTACGATCACGATTAGAGTCAAATAATTAGCTTTAGTTGCTGCAGACTGTAAAATTTAGTTTTAAAACGGTTAAACCAGTAAACTGCTTGTCGAACTAGAAAGTTAGTAAATATGACTGACAGTATCTATATATTAACAGATCTTATTAAATAACTTATTTAGGGTTTGGTATAGACGAAACACCGCATAACACAGATCTTGTCTAAATCCAAAAACTTTTACATATTGTAAATCGAAATAATTAAATCTTAAGGATATTTAATAAAAACAAACTAATTTATATAGTACTATCACTCGAAAGATAATGTCCATGCATGGAGATTAGTACTTGTTAAGATGAAAGTCTGATAATGATTTTAATTCGTTGTATTTGTCTTGACACGCGTTAATCACTTATTTATTTAAACTTGAATAATGTTAACACCGCCACTTTCTGAATTGCTGAAATAACTGCCTTACGAATTGTTTGTACGGCTTTTATACATTTCCGCTGTCTTTCGAGAATTTTCTATATCTTTCTCTGGATGAACGTTCTGGAAATGGATAAAAACCTCGTGAACGCTCTCGAACTTGAGAATAATTTCTCGAAGGTTTCAATACCTTAGATTAGCGATTTAGCTAAACAGTTGGATCCGTTTCTAAAGAACTACACTGTGAGGAGGAGATTTTACTAAAGCTATTATAAATCAAATTGAACAGGATTTTTTAACAGTTTAACCAGCAGTTCACTTAAAAAGCTATATGTATTTAGTATTATAAAGTTACAATTAAAATATTTTACTTAAATTGTGCTTATGTTTAGATAAATTACAGCTATTTCAGCTAAAATTGACCTCAAGTTTGTCCTAACAAAAAGTTCAAAATGTTACGTCAGTGACTCATATAAATAGGTAATATTTTTTTACATAAAAATTAATGATACAATGGGCAAACGTTGTTATAAAACAGATCTTGTCTAAATAAAAATTGGAAATATCGTCGAGCAGTGACTCAGCTAAACAGTTGCATCCGCATCTAAAAAACTACAGTGAGATTTTACTACAGTTGTGATCATGTATAAACATAATGATTAACTAAGGTTTAGGCAAATCCGTACCTCGAGTAGAGTTTGGGAAGAAAGAACTAGGAGCTTTGCTTAAAAAAAAAAACAAATGTATTTTAGTTTCTTTGGAGGAAATTATTTTACTGAAGTTGTTATAACTGTTTATAGACAAATACTAAACTGCTGTTATTGGGCAAAAGACTTCCGACCATAAGTTTTTAAGTAATTAGATTATTGACTCAGCACAACGCTGACCTCACGTAATTAACAAGGTCATCCTGTACAGTAAGTTCAAATGTTACTTTAGCGACTTATAGAAATAAGAGTGGATTTTACAGGCATGACACTGGCAGATTTGATTTAGATGCACAGTTAATATTTGATATTGCCTAACCACAAAAAAAATATTTTAGATCGGTGACTCAGCTACAAAACAGCAGGATCACATACTAAAAAGTTACGGTGAAGACCGTACCTGAGCTAGAGTTTTAAGCAGAGTTAAACCAGTGAATCAAATCTTAAAAGCTATATTTTAGTTCTTACATAATTACAGTTAAAATATTTTATTGAAGTTTCCTGAGGTTAACGGCAGTACACTTCGAGTACCAATTTTAAATAATTAGATGAGTGACTCAGCAGTTAACTTTCGTTGAGGGTTATTAGCAAGGTTTGTCCAAACGAAACGTTTTGATGTTACTTTTAGTGATTCGTATAAACAGAGTAAGATTCTTAGATAAATAATTGTCAGGTTTCGTATAGACAAACACAGTTAATAATAGATCTTGTTGAAATCCTAAAAATTTTTAAATATCTTAGATCAGTGAGCTCAGTTAAACAGTTGCATCCGTTTCTAAAAATTTCTGAAGCGAGGAATAAAATTTTTACTAAGAAGTTGCGATCATGTTTCGACAGGTTACTGGCAGCATGTATCCAGAGCAGCTACACAGCTAAATTTACTTTTAAAAAATTACGGTTAAATATTTACGAACGTTGCGGTGGCTATGTTTAGACAAATACTGAACTAAGGTTATTGACGGGGACACACTCGGAGTAGCCCCAGTTTTAAGCAACTAACATTTGCTTTTCTCAGAAGTTATTAGCAAGCTTTGCTTAAACAAAAGTTTAAATGTTACTTCAGCCAACTCACATAAGCAGGTTTGATATAGACGAACACCATTAATAACAGATCTTTGTCCAAAATCCAAAGAAATTTTAAATATCTTATAGTCATGATTCAGCTAAAAAGCTAAATCCTTTTTTAAAAATTACTGCGGCGATTTTACTAAAGTTGCCAATCATGTTTAGACAAATACTTAGTTATAGGTTTCGTGGGCAGGCCATTACCCTAGTTTTTAAACGGTTAAACCTGTAAACAGTTTGTCAGGAAATAGAAAGTTTAAATACTACTACAGTGACTCATGCAAACAGATCTTTACATGAATAACTATGCTCAGGTTTGGTATAGACGAACACCGTTAATAACATATCTTGTCTAAGTTATGGCATCGAACTGTTTTAAACGGTTGAACCGGTAACTCTAGCTAAAAATGTATATTTGTACTGAAGAAAACATTAATGGGTGAAAATATTTTACAAAAGCTTTGCAGTTATGTTTAATATTAAACTAAGATTGCTAGTAGTACACTCCCGAGTAAGGAGTTTTAAACAGTTAGATTTGACTTCAAGTTATTACCAAGATTTGTCGAACTAGAAAGTTTAAATGTTACTTTAGTGACTCATACAAAAGAAGTGAATTCTTACATCAAAAGCTGTCATTGTGTTTGGTATGAAGAAACACTGTTATTAACAGATCTGGTCCAAATCCAAAGGAAATTTTAAATATATCAAAGCAGCGACTCAGCTAAAGTTGGATCCGTACCCGAGCAGCTATATTTAGTTTTTAGAAGATTAAGATTAGAAAAATTTAGTAAGGTTGCGGTTATGTTTAGGCAAATACCGATCTGTAGTTATTAGCGCAGTACTCATCCTGGAACAGAAAAATTTAAACAGTTAGATCCAGCAGAGTCAGCTAACAATGATCTTAAAGCTTTCTGCTCGGTGACTTATAAACACAGTAGATTCTTAGATAAAAATATTAATATTCCGTTTTGGTATGGACAAATACTGTTATTAACAGATCTTGTCCAAATTCAAAGAAATTTTAAATATCTTAGATCAGGTGACTCAAGCTAAACCGTTAGATCCGTTTATAAAAATTACAGTGAAGCAAGAGATTTTATTATTAAAATTGCAAATGATATTTCAACAAATACTAAACAAAGGTTGTTGGTAGATCATTAAATCGAGTAGAAGAAGTTTTAAACAGTACAGAACCAGTGGTCAGCTAAAAAGCTACATTTAGTTTTAAAAAATTACGGTTAAAATATTTTTACTAAAGTTGTCTTTACACAAATACTGAACTGAGGTAAATAGAAGTACACTTCGAGCAGCAAGTTTTAATCAATTACATCACTGACTCAGCAGCCTTGACCTTCTCGGACTAATTAACAAGATTTGGTCCAAACAGAAAGTTTAAATGTTAACTTTAGTAAATTCAAATATGCATGAGATTCTTACATTAAAAAGTAAATTCTACCAGGTTTGGTAGACAAACACAGTTAATAACAGATTTGGTTCAAATCCAGAAGAAAATTTTAAATATCGTATATCAGTGACTCCCAAGCTGAACCGTTATGATCCTGCTTTTTAAAAATTACAGTGAAGCAAGATTTTTACTAAAGTTTGCAATGGATGGTTTTCAACAAATACTAGAAAGCTAAGGTTGTTGGTAGATCGTACCCGAGTAGAAGTTTTAAACAATAGTAGAACCAGTGGTCAGCTAAAAAAGCTACATTTAGTTTTTAAAAATTACCGTTAAAGAGTATTTTTACTAAAAGTTGTCTTTAGACAAATACTGAACTAGAGAGTAAATGGGAAATACACTTCTGAGCACAAAAGTTTTTAATCAATTACATCACTGAGCTCAAGCTAGCCTTGACCTCGCATTATTAGCCAAGAATTTGTCCAAACAGAAGAGTTTAAATGTTCACTTTAGTAATGTTAAATATGCAGAGTTCGATACATAAAAAAGAATTGTCAGGTTTGGTAGACAAACACGGTTCAATAACAGATCCTGGTTCAAATCCAAGAAAATTTTAAATATCGTATAATAACAGTGTACTCAGCTGAAACCAAGTTAGATCCGTTTTTAAAAATTACGAGGAGTGAAGCAAAGATTTTACTACTAAGTTGCAATGATGTTTGTGAAGCAAATACTAAACAAAGGTTGTTGGTAGATCATTACCTCGAGTAGAAGTTTTAAACAGTAGAACCAGTGTGTGGTCAGCTAAAAAGCTACATTTAGTTTTAAAAAATTACGGTTAAAATATTTTACTAAAAAGTTGTCTTTAGACAAATACTGAACTGAGGAGTAAATAGAAGTACACTTCTGAGAGCAGAAGTTTTAATCAATTATGACAATCACTGACTCAGCAGGACTTGACCTTCTCGGATAATTTAAACAAGATTTGTCCAAAGCAGAAAGTTTAAATGTTACTTTAGTAATTCAAATATGCAGAGGATTTTTACATAAAGGAATTGTCAAGGTTTGGTAGAGCAAACACAGTTAAATAAAAGATCTGGTTTCAAATCCAAGAAAATTTTAAATATCTTAGATCAGGTGACTCATCTAAACCAGTTATATCCGTTTCTAAAAAAACTACAGTGAGGACGGGAGTTTTTTACTGCAAGTTACGATCATGTTTTGATAAATACTAAAAATAAAGTTATAAAATTGTCTGGTTACTGTTATTATTAACAGATCTTGTCCGAATCTCAAAGAAATTTTAAATATCTTAGATCAGTGACTGTCAGCTGAGCAGATGAATGCGTTTCTAAAAATTACAGTGAAGTTATGAGATTTTACTGAAGTTGCCGTACCCGAGCCAGTTTTTAAACGAGTCAGAACCAGTAGTTCAGCTTAAAACGCTTTCCATTTGGTTTTAGAAAGCTACTGTTGCCGTTAATGTATAGAGAAATACTGAACTGAAGTTATTGGCAGTAGTCTCTTGGAACAGTAACAGTTTTAGATCGGTGACTCAACTCAACAACCAGGTTTGATAAAATAATTCAGATTCCAGATGTTAATAATTAATCATGTAGCCAAATAATATATTAGCAGTTGTACAAAATAAAATATAGTACAATTATGACTCATCTGTTTAGATAGATTTGTTTTAAAAAATCCAGGTTTGGCTATGCTGAGTATTGACAAACATTAAACTTTAAAGTTTTAAGGTTACAACAGTTGACTCTATATAAACAGAGTATATTGCTAGATAAAAAAATCATGTTTGGTATCTGTTATTTATTAACAGGATATCGTCCAAATTATAAAAAAACTTAAAATATCTTAGATCAGTGACTCCAGCTAAACATCTAAATCCGTTTCTAAAAAGTTACGTGAGTAGAAGGAGGGAAGGAGGAGGTTTAGGGAGGTATATAAACAGAGCAGTGAAACAGTTGAAACCAGTCGCTTTCAGCTAAAAGATATATTTGGTTTAAAAAAATTGTGGTTTAAGCAAATCTTGAACTCGGGTTATAGGCAGCACACTCTCGAGCAAGGTTTGTAAATATTTAGATCAGTGACTCAGCTAAACAGCCAAATTGGATAAAAATTATAATCCAGTTGTTAATAAGTATTAATAGACCGTGTTCAAGCAGTGATTTGAGCGATTCAGCTAGACAAAATGAATCATTTCTTAAAAAAATTAGATTATGCAGCTAAGATGACTCGACTAAACAAAACCTTAGTACAACTAGGATTATATATATATAGACATCGGACTTAATTCAATTTAAGCGGCGTTTTCAAATAAATTAAAAGTGATTCAGCTAAATAATGTAAATCGCTTCTAACAAACTGGACTTAGGTTATGTTATTAAAGTTGCGGTTAGATTAGGTTACGAAATACTAAGCTTCTATTATTATTAGCCGAAAATTTCAGTTAGAATCATGTTGATAAAGGAGTGGTTATGTTATGTTTAGAAAAAATATTTACGTTTGTTTAGTTAAACTTATTGAAGCCGACAGATGGCGCTGACATAGGCAATTAAATTAGATCGACAATCAAAATTGTTTGCGGTTATATTGGTAGGGTGCAGGCATTGTTTCTGATGCAACTTTAAATTAGCTTTGAATGTATTTATTCACCTATATTTAAACGAATTATTTTAATTAAACTTAGTTATGAAAGTGTAATCAAATCATATCACTTAATACAGGAACAAAACATATCAAATGTTTTATTATCGAAACCCACGTACAATTTCTCTAACTTATTGAAAAACACGTTCGTTCGTGGGTGTCACTTGTTTTACCTAAATAAAAACTGAAAAAATAGAATTTAGGTTACGTATTTGCGGAATTGAAATGAGATTAGGTAAAAATAATTCATAATTTTCTCGAATTATTCACGACAATAATTAGAAAAGTAGTATGACTTGGAACGTTTTCCCCGACCACGTTTGTAATTACATTCTTAAGAACGCGGCTCAAAAACCTTAACCAGCGTCCTTTGATTCCTACTTTATTCTTAACTGTTTAATTTTCTCTTTATTTTTAATTATGATACAAAGCGGGCTTTTACGTATAGAATTCGAAATTAAAATACAACAAAAGAATAACTCGGTATCACGAAACAAAGATTATTATCCAGCAGAATTTAGGTCAGAGTCGCTCATTATTTTGCATAAATATTTGAATAATTAGCAGGTTAAAACGCAGAACGCGTGGATATCGTAGAATATTTTGCACGATTAACAAAGTTTTTGTCGTTTCACGCGAATTAGTTTATTGTTTGATTATGCATTTTTGAGTTTCGAAACAAATGCACGTGCAGGTGTTTTGAGTTCGTCACAGCCTACTTTGTATAAAATTCCATTTGTTAGTGATTTTTCTATATTTCGGCTGTGGATAAGTAATTTCTTTAGGTTTTGGCAACGATAACTAATAATTATTCATAACGAGTTCAATGAATTTTGAAAAAATTTGGATAGTAGAATGAACTTAAATATTTTTATTTTTAAGAAGTAATAGGTAGACGTGGTTTTGTCAGGTTTCGACAATCCACTGCGATTTATCGAATGCAAACAATTCATATAAACAAAAACAAATTAATTTTAGTGCCAGAAATAAAATTTAAGCGGGCATAGATTTTTTTGAGTCACAGTTTAGTCAAATCTTAAAAAAATTGTGTTAGCTAACAGCATTCAAAAATAAGTCAGACCTTGGAACAAACACCACTTTATCAAATATAGCTTGTTAGTAATTTTTTCGTAATCCTACAAAGATTAAAGATAGTAAATCGCTAGAAAATTGTAAAATAAACACAAATTAGTTTCAAACCAAGTAGGCTGTCACTTTTTATCTTTGGGAAAAGCCTACTGAGAGTTTTTGTACACAATGAATTCACCGAGTTCTAAGAAATTGGAAACTTGTCACATAAAGCTTATTGTTTCAACTTTCTTATAAAATAAATTTACAAAATAGTAATAATAAAATCATTTTTTAATCAAATCGATACTATTGTCATTTGCAATAATTCAACAAAGCGTACTATGATGTTTTTTAATAAACAATTAATTTGTCGAGTTCTAAATATCAATTAATTCAATCTTTTCACCAAACCTAAGCTAATCCAAATTTGAATATTTCTAAATTTTTCATAGTATAAAACTTTACTTAATTTTGAGAACTTGTAAACGATTATTTAATTAAGTCAGCTGCGTCATTTTATTACGTTTCAACATGTTTATTCAGATTTTTTTTAATCGCAATGAATCAACGGATTTCTGAAAAAATCGAAACGTTACAATTTGTCTGGGCCAAAAGCACTGTTTTTAAGTTTCACTCAAAACTACAAAATATCTCTTATCAGATTTTTTCTTGTTCAAAGGTATTTATAAAGACACAGAACGAACACTATTTGCTTTAACTGACTAATTTATACTAAAATAACCAATTTTTAGTATTATAATTCACCTTTAGCCAAACAATGTAACTAAAAGACTTTGATTAGTTAATGTGGGACAGAGAATGTGGGACATCTTTATATTTTTCCAAGGCTTGCTTAAATGTTAACATATTGATCAAGATAGAAAACTACTGATTTTTTTAGTATACTTTAAAGGCGTTTAGAAATTTCGATGCAGAACCCTCTTTAAAACGCGACAATTGAGCACATCGTCTTTAATACTCAATGTTTTTAAAGTAAAATTTAGAAAACCCACCGTCGTCGCTTCTACGAATATAAAAAACTCTATTTAATCCAACAATGAACTGTAACATTTATGAACGTCACAGAGAGAAAAGTAAAGTTTAACGATCTCTTTAGGCGTGGCAAGTGAAATATTGTCGTTAATAGTTTAGCGAAGAACTTGAGCAACAAAAAAATTAATTTCTCTCGTTACACGATCTTGTTGGGGAGAATAAATACGAGAGTTTCTGTGTTTACTTTCTCCGACAATGATTTAATGTCAGCCGGCTGTCATAAGCAAATTTCTCCATGTAAGAAGAGAAGTTTATGTGGCTTTGGAAGCAGTCGAGAACTTGCCACATATTATATGCGTTGTTGATATAATGCCATGGAACGATTTTTCCACTCTCAAACAAATAAAGAACAAACAAAACTGAGAATTGCTTTGAAACTTTCAAGGATAATACGGTATTGATCGTTTGGTAGTTTTATCAATTTCTTTACTCGATTTTCAGTTTTTCAGTAGTTTGACCTTTTGCTCGTACGTGTGTAAAACAGGTCGATCAATTAACAACTATATACGATTGTTATAGATGGCGTGATGTTCTTTATTGCTTTTCATTTTCGACACTTGCTCCGGTTTATTCAAATTTGTATAACAAATGTCTTTTGGGAGGGTTGGCTTGAATGGCAACATTGCTTTGTCAATATTAAAAATGAAGTTAGAAACAATTCAATTTAAAAAAGAAAACGACAATCGCAAAGATTGATTTTGTATTTTAGCAACACTGCAATTTGAGGTTAACTAGAACCGATTCTAGAAAATTATATTAAATTATATTTAACCTTATCGTAACTTTAATAACATAAGCTAACTGCAATTGTTTTAAACTCGTCTCATCTTTAGCTGAGTCACTGACCTAACACGTTTAAAATTCTCAAATTTTAAAATTGGTCAAGACGGAAATACAACTTTTAACATAAACTAGATAACTTTTTTTGAGACGATAGGATTTGTCTAAGTGAGTCACTGGTCTAACAATTTCATGTAGTATATGTTAAAATCTGCTAAAAATTGAGAATTTCAATATGTCAATTTCACTAACCTGATATTTAAAATCTCTGTTGATTTAACGTCTACCAATACAAAAAGCTAAAGAATTTGTTGCAACAATCCACTCTATATTTAATATCTCTGTTTAGACTTTTTAAGACTTATCCCGATGTGTAGCTGAGTCACTGACCTAACAATTCTCATTCAATACACTAAAACCAATATGAGTCAAGACGAAAACACAATTCTTAGCATAAACTGGGTAACTTTTTTTGAGACGATTATATAAATGAATCACTGGTCTAACAATTTAATGTAAATGTCAAGCAAAATCTGCTAAAAAACGAAGACCCTCAACCTTCGATACATAATATTATGACAAGTTTGGCAACATAACCGAACTGTATTTTATTATAAAATCTCACCGCATATCTGAGTCACTGACCTAATCGTAAGTCTAACAACAAAACCAGACCAATTTGTCAAAACAATCCACTCCCTACATTTAATATTTCTGTTCCAATGTGTCGCTGAGTCATTGAACTAACATAAATATTTAAGATCATGATTCAAGGTCTACCGATACACTAAAATCAATATTGGACGAAAACAACTTTTAGCATAAACTAGGTAATTTTTTTTGAGACAATACGATTTGTATAAATGAATCACTGGTCTAACAATTGAATGTAAATGTCAAGCAAAATCTGCTAAAAAACGAAGAATCTCAATATTGGTTCAATATTATGACAAGTTTAGCAACATAACCGAACTGTATTTTATTATAAAATCTCACCGCATAACTGAGTCACTGACCTAATCGTAACTCTAACAACAAAACCAGACCAATTTGTTGAAACAATCCACTCTCTACATTTAATATTTCTGTTCCAATGTGTCACTGAGTCACTGAACTAACATACATATTTAAGATCATGATTCAAGGTCTACCAATACACTAAAATCAATATTGGATGAAAACAACTTTTAGCATAAACCCGGTATTTTTTTTGAGACAATACGATTTGTATAAATGAATCACTGGTCTAACAATTTAATGTAAATGTCAAAGCAAAATCTGCTAAAAAACGAAGAACCTCAATATTGGTTCGATATATAATATTATGACAACTTTGGCAACATAACCGAACTGTATTTTATAATAAAATCTCACCGCATAACTGAGTCACTGACCTAATCGTAACTCTAACAACAAAACCAGACCAATTTGTTGAAACAATCCACTCTCTACATTTAATATTTCTGTTTGAATGTGTCGCTGAGTCACTGAACTAACATACATATTTAAGATCATGATTCAAGGTCTACCGATACACTAAAATCAATATTGCACGAAAACAACTTTTAGCCTAAACTAGGTAATTTTTTGAGACAATACGATTTGTATAAATAAATCACTGCTCTAACAATTTAATGTAAATGTCAAGCAAAATCTGCTAAAAACGAAGAATCTCAATATTGGTTCAATATTATTGACAAGTTTGGCAACATAACCGAACTGTATTTTATTATAAAATCTCACCGCATAACTGAGTCACTGACCTAATCGTAACTCTAACAACAAAACCAGACCAATTTGTTGAAACAATCCACTCTCTACATTTAATATTTCTGTTTTCCAGTCAATGTCTCGCTAAGTCACTGAACTAACATACATATTTAAGATCATGATTCAAGGTCTACCAATACACTAAAATCAATATTGGACGAAGACAGCTTTTAGCATAAACTAGGTAATTTTTTTTGAGACAATACGATTTGTATAAATAAATCACTGCTCTAACAATTTAATGTAAATGTCAAGCAAAATCTGCAAAAAACGAAAGAATCTCAATATTAGTTCAATACATAATATTATGACAAGTTTGGCAACATAACCGAAATGTATTTTAATATAAAATCTCACCGCATAACTGAGTCACTGACCTAATCGTAACTCTAACAACAAAACCAGACCAATTTGTTGAAACAATCCACTCTCTACATTTAATATTTCTTTTCAATGTGTCGCTGAGTCACTGAACTAACATACATATTTAAGATCATGATTCAAGGTCTACCAATACACTAAAATCAATATTGGACGAAAACAACTTTTAGCATAAACTAGGTAATTTTTTTGGAGACAATACGATTTGTATAAATAAATCACTGGTCTAACAATTTAATGTAAAAGTCATGCAAAATCTGCTAAAAACGAAAAATCTCAATATTAGTTCAACACATAATATTATGACCAGTTTGGCAACATAACCGAACTGTGTTTTATTATAAAATCACCGCATAACTGAGTCACTGACCTAATCGTAACTCTAACAACAAAACCAGACCAATTTGTTGAAACAATCCACTCTCTACATTTAATATTTTGGTTCCAATGTGTCGCTGAGTCACTGAACGAACATACATATTTAAGATCATGACTCAAGCTCTACCAATACAGTATAATCAATATTGGACGAAAACAACTTTTAGCATAAACTAGGTAATTTTTTTTGAGACAATACGATTTGTATAAATAAATCACTGCTCTAACAATTTAATGTAAATGTCAAGCAAAATCTGCTAAAAAACGAAGAATCTCAATATTGGTTCAATATTATGACAAGTTTAGCAACATAACTTAAAATGTATTTTAATATAAAATCTCACCGCATAACTGAGTCACTGACCTAATCGTAACTCTAACAACAAAACCAGACCAATTTGTTGAAACAATTCACTCTCTACATTTAATATTTCTTTTCCAATGTGTCGCTGAGTCACTGAACTAACATACATATTTAAGATCATGATTCAAGGTCTACCAATACACTAAAATAAATATTGGACGAAAACAACTTTTAGCATAAACTAGGTAATTTTTTTTTGAGACAATACGATTTATATAAATAAATCACTGCTCTAACAATTTAATGTAAATGTCAAGCAAAATCTGCTAAAAAACGAAGAATCTCAATATTGGTTCAATATTATGACAAGTTTGGCAACATAACCGAAATGTATTTTAATATAAAATCTCACCGCATAACTGAGTCACTGACCTAATCGTAACTCTAACAACAAAACCAGACCAATTTGTTGAAACAATCCACTCTCTACATTTAACATTTCTGTTCCAATGTGTCGCTGAGTCACTGAACTAACATACATATTTAAGATCATGATTCAAGGTCTACCGATACACTAAAATCAATATTGGACGAAAACAACTTTTAGCATAAACTAGGTAATTTTTTTTTGAGACAATACGATTTGTATAAATGAATCACTGGTCTAACAACTGAATGTAAATGTCAAGCAAAATCTGCAAAAAAACGAAGAATCTCAATATTAGTTCAATACATAATATTATGACAAGTTTGGCAACATAACCGAACTGTATTTAATTATAAAATCTCACCGCATAACTGAGTCACTGACCTAATCGTAACTCTAACAACAAAACCAGACCAATTTGTTAAAACAATCCACTCTCTACATTTAATATTTCTGTTCCAATGTGTCGCTGAGTCACTGAACTAACATACATATTTAAGATCATGACTCAAGGTCTACCAATACACTAAAATCAATATTGAACGAAAACAACTTTTAGCATAAACTAGGTAATTTTTTTTGAGACAATACGATTTGTATAAATGAATCACTGGTCTAACAACTGAATGTAAATGTCAAGCTAAATCTGCTAAAAAACGAAGAATCTCAATATTAGTTCAATACATAATATTATGACAAGTTTGGCAACATAACCGAACTGTATTTTATTATAAAATCTCACCGCATAACTGAGTCACTGACCTAATCGTAAATCTAACAACAAAACAAGACCAATTTGTTAAAACAATCCACTCTCTACATTTAATATTTCTGTTCCAATGTGTCGCTGAGTCATTGAACTAACATAAATATTTAAGATCATGATTCAAGGTCTACCGATACATTAAAATCAATATTGGACGAAAACAACTTTTAGCATAAACTAGGTAATTTCTTTTGAGACAATACGATTTGTATAAATGAATCACTGCTCTAACAATTTAATGTAAATGTCAAGCAAAATCTGATAAAAAACGAAGAACCTCAACATTGGCCCGATACATAATATTATAACAAGTTTGGAAACATAACCGAACTGTATTTTATTATAAAATCACTGCATAACTGAGTTGCTGACCTAATCGTAACTCTAACAACAAAACCAGACCAATTTGTTGAAACAATCCACTCTCTACATTTAATATTTTTGTTCCAATGTGTCGCTGAGTCACTGAACTAAGATACATATTTAAGATCATGATTCAAGGTCTACCAATACACTAAAAACAATATTGGCCGAAAACAATTTTTAGCATAAACTAGGTATTTTTTTAGGAGACAATACGATTTGTATAAATGAATCACTGGTCTAACAATTTAATGTAAAAGTCAAGCAAATCTGCTAAAAAACGAAGAATCTCAATATTAGTTTAACACATAATATTATGATCAGTTTAGCAACATAACCGAACTGTATTTTATTATAAAATCTCACCGCATAACTGAGTCACTGACCTAATCGTAACTCTAACAAAACCAGACCAATTTGTTGAAACAATTCACTCTCTACATTTAATATTTCTGTTCCAATGTGTCGCTGAGTCACTGAACTAACATACATATTTAAGATCATGATTCAAGATCTACCAATACACTAAAATCAATATAGGACGAAAACAACTTTTAGCATAAACTAGGTAATTTTTTTTGAGACAATACGATTTGTATAAATGAATCACTGGTCTAACAATTTAATGTAAAAGTCAAGCAAAATCTGCTTAAAAACGAAGAATCTCAAAATTGGTTCAATACATAATATTATGACAAGTTTGGCAACATAACCGAACTGTATTTTATTATAAAATCTCACCGCATAACTGAGTCACTGGCCTAATCGTAACTCTAACAACAAAACCAGACCAATTTGTTGAAACAATCCACTCTCTACATTTAATATTTCTTTTCCAATGTGTCGCTGAGTCACTGAACTAACATACATATTTAAGATCATGATTCAAGCTCTACCAATACACTAAAATAAATATTGAATGAAAACAACTTTTAGCATAACCTCGGTAATTTTTTTTGAGACAATACGATTTGTATAAATGAATCACTGGTCTAACAATTTAATGTAAATGTCAAGCAAAATCTGCTAAAAAACGAAGAACCTCAATATTGGTTCGATATATAATATTATGACAACTTTGGCAACATAACCGAACTGTATTTTATAATAAAATCTCACCGCATAACTGAGTCACTGACCTAATCGTAACTCTAACAACAAAACCAGACCAATTTGTTGAAACAATCCACTCTCTACATTTAATATTTCTGTTCGAATGTGTCGCTGAGTCACTGAACTAACATACATATTTAAGATCATGATTCAAGGTCTACCAATACACTAAAATCAATATTGAACGAAAACAACTTTTAGCATAAACTAGGTAATTTTTTTTGAGACAATACGATTTGTATAAATGAATCACTAGTTTAACAATTTAATGTAAATGTCAAGCAAAATCTGCTAAAAAACGAAGAATCTCAATATTGGTTCAATATTATGACAAGTTTGGCAACATAACCGAACTGTATTTTATTATAAAATCTCACCGCATAACTGAGTCACTGACCTAATCGTAGCTCCTAACAACAAAACCAGACCAATTTGTTGAAACAATCCACTCTCTACATTTAATATTTCTGTTCCAATGTCTCGCTAAGTCACTGAACTAACATACATATTTAAGATCATGATTCAAGGTCTACCAATACACTAAAATCAATATTGGACGAAGACAACTTTTAGCATAAACTAGGTAATTTTTTTTTGAGACAATACGATTTGTATAAATAAATCACTGCTCTAACAATTTAATGTAAATGTCAAGCAAAATCTGCAAAAAAACGAAGAATCTCAATATTAGTTCAATACATAATATTATGACAAGTTTGGCAACATAACCGAAATGTATTTTAATATAAAATCTCACCGCATAACTGAGTCACTGACCTAATCGTAACTCTAACAACAAAACCAGACCAATTTGTTGAAACAATCCACTCTCTACATTTAATATTTCTTTTCCAATGTGTCGCTGAGTCACTGAACTAACATACATATTTAAGATCATGATTCAAGGTCTACCAATACACTAAAATCAATATTGGACGAAAACAACTTTTAGCATAAACTAGGTAATTTTTTTGGAGACAATACGATTTGTATAAATAAATCACTGGTCTAACAATTTAATGTAAAAGTCATGCAAAATCTGCTAAAAACGAAAAATCTCAATATTAGTTCAACACATAATATTATGACCAGTTTGGCAACATAACCGAACTGTGTTTTATTATAAAATCACCGCATAACTGAGTCACTGACCTAATCGTAACTCTAACAACAAAACCAGACCAATTTGTTGAAACAATCCACTCTCTACATTTAATATTTTGGTTCCAATGTGTCGCTGAGTCACTGAACGAACATACATATTTAAGATCATGACTCAAGCTCTACCAATACACTATAATCAATATTGGACGAAAAACAACTTTTAGCATAAACTAGGTAATTTTTTTTGAGACAATACGATTTGTATAAATAAATCACTGCTCTAACAATTTAATGTAAATGTCAAGCAAAATCTGCTAAAAAACGAAGAATCTCAATATTGGTTCAATATTATGACAAGTTTGGCAACATAACCGAAATGTATTTTAATATAAAATCTCACCGCATAACTGAGTCACTGACCTAATCGTAACTCTAACAACAAAACCAGACCAATTTGTTGAAACAATTCACTCTCTACATTTAATATTTCTTTTCCAATGTGTCGCTGAGTCACTGAACTAACATACATATTTAAGATCATGATTCAAGGTCTACCAATACACTAAAATAAATATTGGACGAAAACAACTTTTAGCATAAACTAGGTAATTTTTTTGAGACAATACGATTTATATAAATAAATCACTGCTCTAACAATTTAATGTAAATGTCAAGCAAAATCTGCTAAAAAACGAAGAATCTCAATATTGGTTCAATATTATGACAAGTTTGGCAACATAACCGAAATGTATTTTAATATAAAATCTCACCGCATAACTGAGTCACTGACCTAATCGTAACTCTAACAACAAAACCAGACCAATTTGTTGAAACAATCCACTCTCTACATTTAACATTTCTGTTCCAATGTGTCGCTGAGTCACTGAACTAACATACATATTTAAGATCATGATTCAAGGTCTACCGATACACTAAAATCAATATTGGACGAAAACAACTTTTAGCATAAACTAGGTAATTTTTTTTGAGACAATACGATTTGTATAAATGAATCACTGGTCTAACAACTGAATGTAAATGTCAAGCAAAATCTGCAAAAAAACGAAGAATCTCAATATTAGTTCAATACATAATATTATGACAAGTTTGGCAACATAACCGAACTGTATTTAATTATAAAATCTCACCGCATAACTGAGTCACTGACCTAATCGTAACTCTAACAACAAAACCAGACCAATTTGTTAAAACAATCCACTCTCTACATTTAATATTTCTGTTCCAATGTGTCGCTGAGTCACTGAACTAACATACATATTTAAGATCATGACTCAAGGTCTACCAATACACTAAAATCAATATTGAACGAAAACAACTTTTAGCATAAACTAGGTAATTTTTTTTGAGACAATACGATTTGTATAAATGAATCACTGGTCTAACAACTGAATGTAAATGTCAAGCTAAATCTGCTAAAAAACGAAGAATCTCAATATTAGTTCAATACATAATATTATGACAAGTTTGGCAACATAACCGTACTGTATTTTATTATAAAATCTCACCGCATAACTGAGTCACTGACCTAATCGTAAATCTAACAACAAAACAAGACCAATTTGTTAAAACAATCCACTCTCTACATTTAATATTTCTGTTCCAATGTGTCGCTGAGTCATTGAACTAACATAAATATTTAAGATCATGATTCAAGGTCTACCGATACATTAAAATCAATATTGGACGAAAACAACTTTTAGCATAAACTAGGTAAGTTCTTTTTGAGACAATACGATTTGTATAAATGAATCACTGCTCTAACAATTTAATGTAAATGTCAAGCAAAATCTGATAAAAAACGAAGAACCTCAACATTGGCCCGATACATAATATTATAACAAGTTTGGAAACATAACCGAACTGTATTTTATTATAAAATCACTGCATAACTGAGTTGCTGACCTAATCGTAACTCTAACAACAAAACCAGACCAATTTGTTGAAACAATCCACTCTCTACATTTAATATTTCTGTTCCAATGTGTCGCTGAGTCACTGAACTAAGATACATATTTAAGATCATGATTCAAGGTCTACCAATACACTAAAAACAATATTGGCCGAAAACAATTTTTAGCATAAACTAGGTATTTTTTTAGGAGACAATACGATTTGTATAAATGAATCACTGGTCTAACAATTTAATGTAAAAGTCAAGCAAAATCTGCTAAAAAACGAAGAATCTCAATATTAGTTTAACACATAATATTATGATCAGTTTGGCAACATAACCGAACTGTATTTTATTATAAAATCTCACCGCATAACTGAGTCACTGACCTAATCGTAACTCTAACAAAACCAGACCAATTTGTTGAAACAATTCACTCTCTACATTTAATATTTCTGTTCCAATGTGTCGCTGAGTCACTGAACTAACATACATATTTAAGATCATGATTCAAGATCTACCAATACACTAAAATCAATATAGGACGAAAACAACTTTTAGCATAAACTAGGTAATTTTTTTTTGAGACAATACGATTTGTATAAATGAATCACTGGTCTAACAATTTAATGTAAAAGTCAAGCAAAATCTGCTTAAAAACGAAGAATCTCAAAATTGGTTCAATACATAATATTATGACAAGTTTGGCAACATAACCGAACTGTATTTTATTATAAAATCTCACCGCATAACTGAGTCACTGGCCTAATCGTAACTCTAACAACAAAACCAGACCAATTTGTTGAAACAATCCACTCTCTACATTTAATATTTCTTTTCCAATGTGTCGCTGAGTCACTGAACTAACATACATATTTAAGATCATGATTCAAGCTCTACCAATACACTAAAATAAATATTGAATGAAAACAACTTTTAGCATAAACTAGGTAATTTTTTTGGAGACAATACGATTTGTATAAATAAATCACTGGTCTAACAATTTAATGTAAAGTCATGCAAAATCTGCTAAAAAACGAAGAATCTCAATATTAGTTCAACACATAATATTATGACCAGTTTGGCAACATAACCGAACTGTATTTGATTATAAAATCACCGCATAACTGAGTCACTGACCTAATCGTAACTCTAACAACAAAACCAGACCAATTTGTTGAAACAATCCACTCTCTACATTTAATATTTCTGCTCTAATGTATCGCTGAGTCACTGAACTTACATACATATTTAAGATCATGATTCAAGGTCTACCAATACACTAAAATCAATATTGGACGAAAACAACTTTTAGCATAAACTAGGTAATTTTTTGAGACAATACGATTTGTATAAATGAATCACTGGTCTAACAATTTAATGTAAATGCCAAGCAAAATCTGCTAAAAAACGAAGAACCTCAATATTGGTTCGATGCATAATATTATGATAAGTTTGGCAACATAACCGAACTGTATTTTATTATAAAATTTCACCGCGTAACTGAGTCACTGATCTAATCGTAACTCTAACAACAAAACCAGACCAATTTGTTGAAACAATCCACTCTACATTTAATATTTTTGTTCCAATGTGTCGCTGAGTCACTGAACTAACATACATATTTAAGATCATGATTCAAGGTCTACCGATACACTAAAATCAATATTGGACGAAAACAACTTTTAGCATAAACTAGGTAATTTTTTTTGAGACAATACGATTTGTATAAATAAATCACTGCTCTAACAATTTAATGTAAATGTCAAGCAAAATCTGCTAAAAACGAAGAATCTCAATATTGGTTCAATATTATGACAAGTTTGGCAACATAACCGAACTGTATTTTATTATAAAATTTCACCGCATAACTGAGTCACTGACCTAATCGTAACTCTAACAACAAAACCAGACCAATTTGTTGAAACAATCAACTCTCTACATTTCATATTTCTGTTCCAATGTGTCTCTGAGTCACTGAACTAACATACATATTTAAGATCATGATTCAAGGTCTACCAATACACTAAAATCAATATTGAACGAAAACAACTTTTAGCATAAACATAAAGGTAACTTTTTTTGAGACGATACGATTTATATGAGTGAATCACTGGCTTAACAATGTAATGTCAATGTTAAACAAAATCTGCTAAAAAACGGATAATCTCAATATTTATTCAATACATAACATTATCACAAGTTTGACAAAATAACCTCATTACATTTTATTATGAAATCTCACCGTATAATTTCTATTGATTTAAGTCTACCAATATAGAACCTAACAACTTGTTAATACATAATAGTAACTTTTACAACAAAACCAGACCAATTTGTTCAAACAACCCACTCTACATTTAATATTTTTCTTTAGACTTTTTGAAACTTATCCCGATGTTTAGCTGAGTACATTTAAAATTCTGATTCAAAGTCTACATAACGTTATGACAAGTTTGGTAACAGAACCTAACTGTATTTTATTATCAAATCTCACCGCATAACAGTCACTGATCTAATATTTTATTCTTTAAAAAAATCGGCTCTGTCTAATAGTCGTTAACCTAAAATATTCAGTCGAAATTTGCTAAGGTTAGTATTGATCAATACCTAATTTAACCAAAACTTCAGTCTAATAACCCCATCACCGTTTAACCAAATCACTGACTGGTACGATACGATTTGTTTAACTGAGTCACTAATCTAACAGTTAATCTTAATGTTTAAACAAAATCTGGTAAATAACTGAGAATTTCCATGTTTGTTTAATACATAACTTAACTGCATTTTATTATGAAATCTCACCGCATAAATGAATCACTAATCTGACATTTGATTTAACGTCTGTCAATACTAAAACATTTGTCAACTTTCAATAGCAAAACCGGACTAATGAGATTAAACAATCCACTTTACGTTTAATATTTGTTTAAACAAACTTATCTCGATGTGTAGCTGAGTCATAGACGTAACTTCAAGCTCAATATTTGTCATATATATTTTTTAAAGAGTCCACTCTGTTTAATTGAGTCACTAACCTAAGATATTTAAAATATCGGTTGTTTAAAGATCTGCTAATACTGCTAATAAAAAAGACGAAAACTTGTAAACACCTGATGTAATTGAAGCCTTAGGATGGTACACTATTGTAACTTTTTTAAACGAATCCCGAGATGTAGTTGAGTCACTGAACTTACTAATATATTTTTTTTAATCCAGTCTGTTCAACAGGTACGAACCTAAAATACTTAAAAGTCAATTTTGTCAAAATCTGCTGATGACTTGAGGTTAGTGTTAAGCAATATCTGATTTAACCGAAAATTCAGTCAAATAGCCCCAAACCGTTAAACTGAATCACTGACTGTTGACGCAATACGATTTGTTTAACTGCGTCACTGGTCTAACATTTAATCTATAAACAAAATCTGCTAAAAAACTGAAAATTTCCCCAGTTGGTTTAATACATAATATAATAACAGGTTTGGCAACATAACCTAGCTTCATTTTATTAATAAATCTCATCGTATAACTAAATAACCGTAAATAACTAACCGGACATTTATAATCTCTGTCGATTTAACGTATATCTATACTAAAACCTAAACATTTGTCAATACCTAACTGTAGCTTTAAGAACACTCTGTTTAATTGAGTCACTAACCTAAGATATTTAAAATATCGGTTGTTTGAAGATCTGCTAATACTTCAACCTCTTTATCAGTTATAACTTAAACAACATAACAAGATTAATATTGTTCTTAACAATACACGGTTTAACCGAGTCACTAATATAACAATTACTAATAAAAAAAACGAAAACTTGTCGACACGTAATGTAATTGGAACCTTAGTAGCGTACACTATTGTAACTTTTTCAAACGAATCCCGAGATGTAGTTGAGTCACTGACCTTACTAATCTATTTTTTTTTAATCCAGTCTGTTCAACAGCCACGAACCTAAAATACTTAAAAGTCAGTTTTGTCAAAATCTGCTGATGACTAGAGGTTAGTGTTAACCAATATCTGATTTAACCGAAAATTCAGTCAAATAACCCATAACCGTTAAACTGAATCACTGACTGTTGACGCAATACGATTTGTTTAACTGCGTTACTGGTCTATATTGAAAATATCGGTTGTTTGAAGATCTGCTACTAAAATCTCTTTATCAGTTATAGCTTAAACAACATAACAAGATTAATATTGTTCTTAACAATACACTGTTTAACTGAGTCACTAATATAACAACTACTAATAAAAAAAAGACGAAAACTGGTAGACACCTAATGTAATTGGAGCCTTAGTAAGGTACGTATAGGAAACGAATCCCGAGATGTAGTCAAGTCACTCAGATTACTAATGCTCTTTGAAAATCCACTCTGTTCAATAGTCACGAACCTAAAATATTTGAAATTTCAGTTCGGTCAAAATCTGCTGATCACAGTTTATCAATACTTAATTTAACCGAAACTTCAGTCAAATAATCTCTCACCGATTAACTGCATCGCTGATCTGACACATTTAACATCTATTAGTTTAAATAATCAACAGTCGAAGAATTTAACTGAGTCACTGAAATATTTAAAACAAATCTAACGTTTGTCGATACCTAACATCAACCTTAACAACACAACCTAACTAAATTTTTTTAATCAATCTCGATTTTTAGCTGAGTCAACGAACTAACAAAATATCTACCACTTTATTTCAAACCTATCGGTAACTTTAGTAATACATTTAACGATGCTTAACTAAAACCAAGTTATAAGCTAGATATTATTTATAGCATAACTTTAGTAACATAACCTGAAAAGTTTAATACTTGGACGCGATCTATGTTAATCTAAAAAAACGGGTTCAAGACAATAGTCAGAAACTAATCTTAATTTCAACTTACAACAGACATAGCTTCGATGAACCAAACTAATCGAAACTTGCCAGAACTCAGTTTAAGCACCATTTAACTTAGGAATTATTGGTGTCTGACGATTATAAAACTTAAACAGCGTAGAAAAATCGATATTCTTAATTATTCTCCCTGAATAAAGAGAATAGAGAAAGTGGAATTGCAGACAGTCGCAATAAACACTTGAAAAGTTAGTGTGCTTTGGATTTGCATAGGAAAAACAAAAAAACCTATAGCTTTGTGTGTGTGCATTTGTCGTGCACAAAGAACGACGGTAGAATGAGAGAATGACTAGCTTAATTAGCTCTCTATTTGTGACAAAGCTAAAAACCACAAAGAACAAGACACGTGCTCTACTTTTTTTAATTTCTGTGTTTGTCATCATCGCACTTTAATTCTCAGTAGAATTTATCAAAGCTTGTGACTGGTTTGTAAAAGCCTCATATATGATTGATTTATAACAGCAACAACAAAAAAAATTAATCTTGAGAGTGACGCATTTCCTTAATCCCTTGGGCGAGCTTTTACCGTGATTGATTTTTTAATAATCCTTTAAGCTCGAGAATTTCCTAATTACGAACAAAAAAATTGTTGCGGTTTTAACTTGTTGCGCGTGGCATTAAGATTGAAATTATGGCATTCGTCTTTGTTACGACATCCACTTTTACCCTCTTCAAGTTAAATCGCCATTTTAAAAGGACAGTTTAATTTAACGCCTTAACGGGGTTTTTATTCGTCTTTGGTCGAGTTGGTTCTGGTCAAAACGGTGAATTACTAGTGGCCGACGCGTCAGGGGTACCGTGACCGATTCTTTACATAAATCAATGTGGCCGATCGATTAAATGCAATTAAAGACGGTGCAACCCCGACTCGAACCACCTTGCGTAACTTAGGTCAGGTACAATCGATACATTCTACACCTAAATTCGAAACGTTACCGAATTTTTCTCGCGCGGATTAACAAGAAACAAACAAACGCGTAGCTTAGTAACTATACTTAAAATATATTTATGTATGCAGAAACGTGACGCAAAGAAATCGACTTTTAAATTACACAACGTTATCTTTTATTTATAAATAGTAACCTTGCGATGTCATGGAGGAATATAATTTTTTTAACCCGAAACTCCGTGCAATTAGCCGTTTAATTTTAAGAGGACTGATGGAAACGTGATCGTGCATAAATGACTTATTTATAATCCGATAGGAATAATTTATTAAAATCGATCACTGCTAACCCTTCTGCGCTTTGTTTTCCAGTCAAAGGATATCATCTCTTTGCGATCGCGACCAAAAGATTTAATTACAAAGGAGAAGTTGGCGTGCAAATGGCCTTGAAGAGTAAAAAAAGAGAATCCAGAAACAATAGATTCGTCGCTATCGCGATTTAGAAGTTTATAAATCGGTTTAGGGTTGAAAAGTTGAAAATCGAAAAACTACGTTGATGAACAATGTAAAAACTATCGATGCGATTCAAACTAGATTTTCACTCAATCGTCCCAATCAGAATAAATAGTACGAAACGGCGCGCTCGTCGTGAAAAAATAAATGTATTTGCCGTGCTAGAGCGAAATGTCGAAAGGAAACAATCAAGGTTGCCTTGGGAAAAAAATTAACGCAAGCGTTTATTTTATTGCAAAAGTGACAGATTTGCATAACTAAAATAACTATGCGAAATTAAAAAGTATAATTACGGTATATAGCGCGTTCTTCCTGTGTCAGATATGAGAAGCCTTGAAGACAAAAAACATTACATCCTAGTCCTTGTAATGACAAATTTTTTCCCCCAATAATTCCCAAATTAATTTCGTTATATTTAAAAACAATTGTTACCATAACCATACTATACTAAATAAAATAAAATTTCGAAACTGTTCCCTTTACATAAGCCACAGCCACTTATGATTATCAAAGAAATAGATCCTATTTGTACCAAAAAAATTACAAAAAAGTACAAACCGGTGTGAAGTTAGCCGTAGATTTCAGCCATAAAAATTAATTTCCAGTATCACATGTTAAAAACGAATTAGAACTATTACAAAATGTTATATCTTTCAATATTGTTATTAAATAATTTAAAAAATCAATATTTATCAATATTTAAAAAAAAAATTTTTTGTAACAACTCTTACAGATAATATTATTTTCTGCATTAACGCTTATTTTTCGCAATGACGTGTAATTCTGATTTTTCTGCAAATTTACATACGTATATAATAAACATTAATAAACAACTTATCAAAAAATTAGGATGTAGTTATTTCTATAATTAAAAAAAATTCGATTTAAAGTTGAGCTTGCGCGCCACGATGCTGAATGCTAACGACACCTAATTAAAGTAGTTTTTTTGCAATTACGTGCAATTCTGATTTTTCTGCAAATTTACATACGTATATAATAAGCATTAATAAACAACCTATCAAAAAATTAGAATGCAGTTATTTCTATAATTAGAAATAATTCGATTCAAAGTTAGGCTTGCGCGCCACGATGCTGAATGCTAATTAAAGTCGTTTTTTTGCAATGACGTGCAATTCTGATTTTTCTGCAAATTGACATACGTATATAATAAGCATTAATAAACAACATATCAAAAAATTAGGATGTAGTTATTTCTATAATTAAAAATAATTCGATTCAAAGTTAGGTTTGCGCGCCACGATGCTGAATGCTAATTAAAGTCGTTTTTTTGCAATGACGTGCAATCCTGATTTTTCTGCAAATTTACATACGTATAGAATAAGCATTAACAAACGACATATCAAAAAATTAGGATGTAGTTATTTCTATAATTAAAAATAATTCGATTCAAAGTTGAGCTTGCGCGCCACGATGCTGAATGCTAACAACACCTAATTAAAGTCGTTTTTTTCGCAATGACGTGCAATTCAGATTTTTCTGCAAATTTACATACGTATAGAATAAGCATTAACAAACAACATATCAAAAAATTAGGATGTAGTTATTTCTATAATTAAAAATAATTCGATTCAAAATTGAGCTTGCGCGCCACGATGCCGAATGCTAACAACACCTAATTAAAGTCGTTTTTTTCGCAATGACGTGCAATTCTGATTTTTCTGCAAATTTACATACGTATAGAATAAGCATTAACAAACAACATATCAAAAAATTATTATGTAGTTATTTCTATAATTAAAAATAATTCGATTCAAAATTGAGCTTGCGCGCCACGATGCTGAATGCTAACGACACCTAATTAAAGTGGTTTTTTTCGCAATGACGTGCAATTCTGATTTTTCTGCAAATTTACATACGTATAGAATAAGCATTAACAAACGACATATCAAAAAATTAGGATGTAGTTATTTCTATAATTAAAAATAATTCGATTCAAAGTTGAGTTTGCGCGCCACGATGCTGAATGCTAACAACACCTAATTAAAGTCGTTTTTTTCGCAATGACGTGCAATTCAGATTTTTCTGCAAATTTACATACGTATAGAATAAGCATTAACAAACAACATATCAAAAAATTAGGATGTAGTTATTTCTATAATTAAAAATAATTCGATTCAAAATTGAGCTTGCGCGCCACGATGCTGAATGCTAACAACACCTAATTAAAGTAGTTTTTTTCGCAATGACGTGCAATTCAGATTTTTCTGCAAATTTACATACGTATAGAATAAGCATTAACAAACAACATATCAAAAAAGTCGGATGTAGTTATTTTTATAATTAAAAATAATTCGATTCAAAATTGAGCTTGCGCGCCACGATGCTAAATGCTAACACCTAATTAAAGTCGTTTTTTTCGCAATGACGTGCAATTCAGATTTTTCTGCAAATTTACATACGTATAAAATAAGCATTAACAAACAACATATTAAAAAATTAGGATGTAGTTATTTCTATAATTAAAAATAATTCGATTCAAAATTGAGCTTGCGCGCCACGATGCTGAATGCTAACAACACCTAATTAAAGTCGTTTTTTTCGCAATGACGTGCAATTCAGATTTTTCTGCAAATTTACATACGTATAGAATAAGCATTAAAAAACAACATATCAAAAAAGTCGGATGTAGTTATTTTTATAATTAAAAATAATTCGATTCAAAATTGAGCTTGCGCGCCACGATGCTAAATGCTAACAACACCTAATTAAAGTCGTTTTTTTCGCAATGACGTGCAATTCAGATTTTTCTGCAAATTTACATACGTATGGAATAAGCATTAACAAACAACATATCAAAAAATTAGGATGTAGTTATTTCTATAATTAAAAATAATTCGATTCAAAATTGAGCTTGCGCGCCACGATGCTAAATGCTAACGACACCTAATTAAAGTGGTTTTTTTTGCAATGACGTGCAATTCTGATTTTTCTGCAAATTTACATACGTATAGAATAAGCATTAACAAACAACATATAAAAAAATTATTATGTAGTTATTTCTATAATTAAAAATAATTCGATTCAAAGTTGAGCTTGCGCGCCACGATGCTGAATGCTAACAACACCTAATCAAAGTCGTTTTTTTCGCAATGACGTGCAATTCTGATTTTTCTGCAAATTTACATACGTATAGAATAAGCATTAACAAACAACATATAAAAAAATTATTATGTAGTTATTTCTATAATTAAAAATAATTCGATTCAAAGTTGAGCTTGCGCGCCACGATGCTGAATGCTAACAACACCTAATCAAAGTCGTTTTTTTCGCAATGACGTGCAATTCTGATTTTTCTGCAAATTTACATACGTATAGAATAAGCATTAACAAACAACATATCAAAAAATTATTATGTAGTTATTTCTATAATTAAAAATAATTCGATTCAAAATTGAGCTTGCGCGCCACGATGCTGAATGCTAACGACACCTAATTAAAGTGGTTTTTTTCGCAATGACGTGCAATTCAGATTTTTCTGCAAATTTACATACGTATAGAATAAGCATTAACAAACAACATATCAAAAAAGTCGGATGTAGTTATTTTTATAATTAAAAATAATTCGATTCAAAATTGAGCTTGCGCGCCACGATGCTAAATGCTAACACCTAATTAAAGTCGTTTTTTTCGCAATGACGTGCAATTCAGATTTTTCTGCAAATTTACATACGTATAAAATAAGCATTAACAAACAACATATTAAAAAATTAGGATGTAGTTATTTCTATAATTAAAAATAATTCGATTCAAAATTGAGCTTGCGCGCCACGATGCTGAATGCTAACAACACCTAATTAAAGTCGTTTTTTTCGCAATGACGTGCAATTCAGATTTTTCTGCAAATTTACATACGTATAGAATAAGCATTAACAAACAACATATCAAAAAATTAGGATGTAGTTATTTCTATAATTAAAATAATTCGATTCAAAATTGAGCTTGCGCGCCACGATGCTGAATGCTAACAACACCTAATTAAAGTCGTTTTTTTCGCAATGACGTGCAATTCAGATTTTTCTGCAAATTTACATACGTAAAGAATAAGCATTAACAAACAACATATCAAAAAATTAGGATGTAGTTATTTCTATAATTAAAAATAATTTCTATTCTATACGTACCTATGTCAATTTGCAGAAAAATTAGAATTGCACGTCATTGCAAAAAAACGACTTTAATTAGGTGTCGTTAGCATTCAGCATCGTGGCGCGCAAGCCTAACTTTGAATCGAATTATTTTTAATTATAGAAATAACTACATCCTAATTTTTTGATATCTTGTTGATTAATGCTTTTTCTGTACGTATATAAATTTGCAAAAAAATCAGAATTGCAAGTCATTGCGAAAAAACGACTTTAATTAGGCGTCGTTAGCATTCAGCATCGTGGCGCGCAAGCCTAACTTTGAATCGAATTATTTCTAATTATAGAAATAACTATATCCTAATTTTTTGATAAGCTGTTTATTAATGTTTATTATATGCGTATGTAAATTTGCAGAAAAATCAGAATTGCACGTCATTGCGAAAAACTACTTTAATTAGGTGTCGTTAGCATTCAGCATTGTAGCGCGCAAGCCTAACTTTGAATCGAATTATTTTTAATTATAGTAAAAACTAAATCCAATTTTTTTGACATGTTGTTTATTAATGCTTATTATATACGTATGTAAATTTGCAGAAAAATCAGAATTACACGTCATTGCGAAAAATAAGCGTTAATGCAGAAAATAATTTTATCTGTAAGTTGTTACAAAAAATTTTTTTAAATATTGATTGTTTTTATTATTTAGTAACAATATTGAAAGATATAACACTTTGTAATAGTTCTAATTCGTTTTTAAGATGTGATACTGGAAATCAATTTTTTTGGCTGAAATCTATGGCTAACTTCACACCGGTAAAGTACAAAGGCAACATTGGGACTTTCAAAAAACGTACAGCTTCTTATTGTTAAAATCGATAATACCACGACCATGAAACCAATAAAAACAAAATAACTCAAATTAAAAAAGTTGAACATACAAAAAACAATCAAAATTTTATTGAGTCTCGTCATTGTCTCTATAACCATATGTATAAAAAACTCCAATCAACCAAATTAGGTATTCACAGAAAAACAAACTTCAATACCAAAATTTAAAGAAAACGTGTCAATGAAGTTTTCTGCCGTAAACAAATAACAAAACAAACCATTTCATAGCTTACTGTTGCCAAAAACAATCAAAAATCTTAGTAGTGTCCATAGCCCACTGAGAATATAAGCAATTAAATTTAGTCACAACATAAACCTATACGACAAAAACAAAATGAGGATTCAGTTGTAAAACCAGTGATAATCAAATCAAAAAAGTTGAATTAAAAAATAAGAAAATAAACAAAATAACGTCGGCATAATCAAATGCTCATGTAAAAATAATCAAACATATTTGTTGCGTCCATAGCTAGTTGTTCAGAAAAAAATAAACTTAATTTTGCAACAACAAAAATTGATCACAAAAAAATCAATAATATTCGTAGCGACCATAGTACAAAAATCTGTTCATTATATAATGATTATATAATGCCATAGTTTATTTTTGAACATAGCCGGAGGTATTAAAAAAAATCAATGTGACCATGAAAACCAAATAAGTATTCCATCAAGAAAAACAACTTTGTCATATCAAAACAAAGTTTATTTTCGAGATTTCACAGCTTTAATTGAAAAAGAGTTGGGTCATGCAAAGGAACCAACAAAAAGTCCAATCTTAAACAAACAATTCGCAGGATCAATCAAGTTAGTCAGATAAAAATCTTCATCGCGCCCATAGCTCATTTCTGGGTACAAAAAATGATCAAACCCAAACAAGTTCATCAACTCATCGTAATAACAAAACAACTATCAGAATCTTGAACTACAGATCTGAATTCAAAAACCAGTTTGTCAGTTTAAAATCCTTCAAATCTAGAATATCTCAGGTGGCTTAGAATTTATAAGTATACATGATATCATATCAAATTGAAGGTAATTAGAACGACTATACGGCGACAACAACAAAGATTGTGTTAGTTAAATAGATGTAATCTTTTATCATTTAATTAGAACTTTACTATTATGGTTCAGACTTGTCTTAGAAAGTAGGTCATGACAAAAGTAATATTAAAATGGGATTTTACAGCACTGATCATTTGTGCCCGGAGTTGCAAACATTTTTTTATAGTTTTCTGTTATCAGTATTATCTATTAAGGTAGTATACTTTTATGCCATATCAAGGTTAAGAGTTTTGACGTAACCGCATTCCTTACATTGTGATCATCTGCATGATAATGCCCGCTTTTTCAAAAAAGAAAAATCGACAGTTGTACTGTAATACTCGAATTATCGGGTTTTAATAATAGCTTGTGATAAGCATTGATAGTGATACACGATTTAAAGACTGGACCCTAAAGTAGGCCATGGCAAAAACAATATCAGCCTAAATCGCCTAGAAACAATTATCGTAAGCTTAGAAATAAAAAACACAGTATCCTATTTAGCATCATCTTTATAACAACAAAAAAAACTATCAAAAACATTTTTTGCGTAACGTATATTTACTATTAAAGAATACGCGATAAGCTTAGATTGACATTGATAAAAATGAAAAGCTAATCTTGATAATCTATTTTTATTTTTAGTTGCAACTTCTTTGATCAAAAAGTAGGCCATGATAAAAAAAGACAAAACGGGTTGATTTTTTGTCACAGTTGCCTCAATTGTTTTTTTTAGTAAGCAATATTAGTAATCTAAAATCATTTTTAGATAAACTATAGAACCATCTAGACGGCCTTAATGTTATAGATTTTGTTTTAATTGGATTTTGAACAAAGAAATTTAGAAATCCCAATGACAATTTGCTATAAACTATAAAAACAAAAAATTAAGTCGAGGGAACTATTTGAGCTCCCTTAGGTTCGTTTTGTGAGTACCAAGTTACGCCACTGTCAGACAATCCAACAAAATTATCACCAAGAATTATATCAAAAGAAATTTCAAACATCAATATGCCTGAGTTATCAGTGTTAAAAAAAATAATCTATGATAAGAGTGCGATGACACTGCTCGCAACTTAAAAAAAAATGTAATAAAATTATATAACTTAAATTGGTATTAGTTTAGATAAATAACATGCCTACTGATAATTTCGATAATGTAACCTAACTATAGTTCTGTACTGTTAGAATAGATCAAAAAGTAGACCATGACACAAACAATAGACTATAAATTCACTTTTGATGATGAACGTTCTGGTTACTGTTTTTCGATATTTATCTCTATTATTTATCGATAACCTACAAAACTATTGCTGTTCTAACGTCACTTCTCGTTATAACTGAATTACGAAGATATCATAGCCTGAGAAACCCAGTAGTAGATAAAAGAGTTTGTAATAATTTGTGTAAAACCCGCCTAGGTTGTCTAGTAATTAATAGTCACGGTACGTGTAGATTTTGTTTTGTAAAGTAAGCATATCAAATTAGACAACTACGATAATTGATTGAGTTGTTATAGTAAATGGAACCTGCTGTTTTATCACATTTATTAACAGAAAACCTAGGTTACGAAGCCGATTATTACATACAAAAATATTGCTTAAGTAATATCCTCAATATTACGATTATTTCCAAGAGATTCGTTATAGTGAATTGATAACAGCCTTTGATCTCATTTATTCAATTAAAAATCTGAAACGAAGAGAAGCGGTCTATAGTGCCAATCAAACCTAACTTGAAATTAAAACTAACCTCAATTTAGACATTTAGCGCAGTAATCCCAGAAAATCAACACGCTATTGAATCGAGAGAAAACAATTGCAATTGTCGCCTAGGTTATCAAGGCGTAATCGCGGCGTGCTTCCACATTTTTAAGAAATAAGCCTTGATGCTTATCAAATTAAAAGTGAATGTGTCAACTAAATAGTATAATCGACCTAAGAAACCAAAAAAAATTTTTTTGCGATTTTTACGTTACGTCGGACTATATTTGCGAATAATCAATGTAAAGGTTAAGAGACTCAGTGAAATTACGGTATCTACCTAAACTACCGTTTTCTGATAAGTGTACATTAACAGTGATCGCGTATAAAAACGTCATTTAGAATCAAAGTAAGCTTAGGAATTTTTTTTTCATTTGTTTTCAAATGATGTCTTGTCGCATATCAAATTAAAGGTAATTGCGGCGGCCGTGCGGTACCGACATCGCTAAAGTTGTAGTCGATAAAGACATCCTCTCAATTGCGATCATTGCCAAGACACTCGTTATAGTAAATCGATACCCGCCTTTCCTCCTCATTTACTGATAAAAGGGAACAGCAGGAAGTGTTACGTTACGCGAGTTATCAGCAATAAACAAACAATTCATTTTTGATAAGAGCTAAGCGACATTCCAACACAGAATTATGATACTAAATGAGTCACGCTTCGTGGTGGAATTTCCATTATTTAAATTATCGTACGAGTAGACATAAAGAATGTGCGATATTATTTAATATCGAATGATAAGACGACGACATAATCGATCGATTCTATTTTCTAAGATCCACCAAAAACCGGGAGCACCCTCTTCTAACACGAAATGTTGAGTCTTTCCTTCTGCAGACAGGTGTGTTTTTAGGTCATCGAAGTAAACGGAACGGAATTAGGCCAAGTCCGAGAGTTTTCTCAACACGTAAATAAAGGAAAAAAACCTTTCGCGTATAAGGAATAAATTCCAGCTGGTCAGCGTAACGTTGAGCGTATGCATAAATAAACATTGATAAAAACGCATAGAAAAATGCATTGGGTTACAATGACGCCATCTTGTAGGTTGTACACCTGTGCACGAATTTTCGGAAAAGAGACACTAAAAAACTGACGAAATCGCCCAGGAGGCGTCGCGGGAGCAACGCGTGGAGTCCCACAATCAGCCCTCAGTTTTTAGCGTCTGTTTCCTTTAATCTAATCGTGCTTTGATCAAAGGTAACAAAGTAATCAAGGTAAAAGTTCTTACCTCCGTACTCGTATTTTTCTGTCGTAAACGTGTTTACGAAGTTCAAACTAAAAATAAATACACTAATCACCCTTAAAATTAACATTGTTCTTTGCGTCTTTTTCAATTATTTTCTCGCAATTACACTTTTACTTATTATAACACTTTTTTCATAGCGACGATAAAATAATGTCCTTTATGGACGGCAGTTGTCTTGGTCGTGCACGTTCGAATTTACTTGCGAATGTGCGCGATCCGACGCTATTGGTCGATACTCGGCGCCAAATTCGAAACCTTCTGACTCATTAAACGAAAATTAATATCTCAAATCTGGAAGCGTTCAACGCAGTGGCGTATCATAAAATTTTTTAAAACGCGTTCGAATAATTAAAAAAAGTTTTGATCTTGTAATGATTTTTTGCATAAGTAGATTAGAATATATGTAGATTTTTTATGATTTTAGGTTTTATTTCTATTCGGCATTCGACTTAGTTTGTATGCGATTTCATTGTTTCATTTCTTTTGACTGAAATAGTTTTTTCGGTCCTTCGAGCCGAGATTACTTATTTAAAAATCTTGAGATGTCTAAAAGTGTCTATTGACACACCACTGTTCAACCCCATGGTGATTAAACAAAATGAGGCCAATCGCCGCGCCTGCGCCCCTAAACGTGGGTGAGGATGAAATAAAAACAATAAATCAGGGGGCGAGACGGGTTCCATAAGCAAATTTAACATTTTTATTAGTGCCAAATTCGATTTTTCGTAATTATTTACTTTGCAAGGTAATTCATACACTGATTGTCTTTAACTTAATGCGATAATTCTAGTAGCTGCACCGTCGAGATGGATCCACCGGGTCCACAAATAGACATGGACTTTTCGAAGAACCCTCTGCTGTGCCCGGTGTGTCACGATTACTTCACCGAACCGTGCATACTCAACTGCTATCATACGTTTTGTGCTCGGTGTTTGAAAGGACGTGAACAAGATCGGCGATTGACATGCCCGATTTGTGGGTAAGTAATCGAAATCCTTGTCGATTACTATTGACTACGATTCCTTTATAGGCAATATACTTTGTTGAAGGATGGTACAATGTTACCACCGCCTGATTCGCTAATGCGACAGTTGATCGAAATCGCCAACAGCGAGAATCCTCCATGTTCGAATTGCGACAAGAGGGATCGTTCCAACATGTTTTACTGCAACACCTGCGGTGAACAGTCTTGCTATCACTCATTTTGACATTTTTATTTTGTTTTCATAGGTTTGTTTAGTTTTTTCATTTAGTTTATAATCGACTACTATTCAAACACCTCGTTTTCGATACTTCCTTAAAACGATCTACAACTCGTCATCTTACAGGTCAATCGCTATGCTCGAACTGCCGAGACAATACCCACCGGGCTAAGATGTTTTCCGCTCATGACATCGTTCACACGTCCAAGTGCACACGGGAACCAAAACGAGTAGGTACCAACTCGTACCTCGTACTCCAAAACTGAATTTTTTTTTTAGTGCCCACAACATGGTGAACAATACATTATGTATTCGCCCCTCCAGCACACCATGCTTTGCGTTAATTGTTTTAGAGACACCCCTAATGAGATTAGAGCTCAATGCCTTGATATTGAAACTGCCTACACACAAGCAATTAAACGCTTAGAACGGGGACAAAATGCTATTATGGATTTACAGGTTAGTTCGGTTTCATCTCTAAGTTCTCTTTCCTCAAAAGAAATTGATAGTCAGGTTTGTTTGCTATTACTTTTGGTTCTATCTACGTAGCTCCAAAGTGTATCTTATATTGTCTATCGTCCAACTCTTCTGCATCTTTTTGGTATTACCGATTATTAGGTAAAGATATTTTAGAGTTCAGTGAGAGATGGAATTATCGCTTTGAAAGGTTTGATGGACGAGTTGCGTCGTAACATGGACACCGAAAAGCATACGATCAACTCGTTTTGTCAAGGAATGCAAGAAGCGATTGCGAAAACTCACGCTGCGATGATCATGGAGGTCCAACGACAATTCGAAAGTAAAGAAAGAATTTATCGAAGTCAATTATTGTTACTAGGTAAGGTTCAAACTTGTATTTTATTTGGGAGCACCGTGTACTTTTTTAGGTACTGTTATGCCAGTTTTACAACTTCATTTAATATTGTGTACGACTTTTACGTCCGCCGCTAATAAATATCAATTTTTGGAACTTTGTCCTGCTTTGATCGAACGATTAGCCTCTGTCGGTCAATTAAGCCAGCCGGTTAGGTAACGGTGTCTTAACTTTGTAGTCGATTCTGGTAATCCTTTAATTTTTAGATCGTTGCAATCGTCATCGATCAAAACTAACTATCGTAGTGAATTCGCTCAATGCCTTGAACCGTGGGTGGGGAAAGCTGCTGTTAGTCAGCATTTGGCGGAATTAGCAGGTTTGTTACCTTATATGTGATTTTCAGGGTTTATCGGTGTTGTTTTAGCTTCTCAGGTGTATGAAACCGCTCCACCGCCAACGAAACGTCAACAAAACGTTTTAAAAAGTAAGTTATTGGAAAGCGAAGGCACCTTTTCGGCTCACTGCCGTTCGTTCGAGTCGCAAATACGAGAGTTGAATCAACAGTTTAACGTTGTTAAGGATCGTATTAGCGAATTGCACAACGACATTTTAGCTTTGCGCAAAGCACAAACACCGCCGCTGTTTGCTCGCTATGAAATACTAACGCGTGATTGTGCGTTGTTGGATAAACAATTGGAGAGGCAGCAGCATCAGTTGGATCGCATGTCGACTGTGTTTGAAACTTCTTGGGAGGAGCAACTGTGGCGATTGCGGGTTGAACAAGAAGTGTTTAGTTGTCAACGTGCTGATGTAATGACCTTGCGTAATGAGTTAAAACATTTGAAGAACGTTGCCGCTCAGCTTGAACCTTACGTAAAGAATTTACAACCGGCGCAACAGGTCCAAACACCTGGGGAGAAATTGAGCGAGCAGGCACAGAAGTTACAAGCATTGCTTGAAAACGTCGGGCTCATACAACAATCCAGTTCGCAATTAAATAAATTGCCAAGGTCGCGCAGCCGCGTTTTAACTCAACTGCTGGAAAAGGTGCGACCGAACGTGCAGGAGCGCGAAAGGAGCAAATCTGCTGGTCAAACCGATAAGATTTTGGTGCAACCAAAGCCTGTGTCTACGCCGCAGAAGCCCAAGGCTCAGTACATGCCTCAGTATTTCGGTAACCAATCCAACGCCGAGAAGTTCGAATCTCAAATTAGGGAAAAGATTCACGAAATCATATGCAGGAGACAATCGGCTCAAACGCCACAGAGTTTGCATTCGAAATCGGACACCGAAAGCGAGTGGAAATCAAAAGAAGATCTGAAGGAGACTAAAACACCACCGCGTATGAATTCTTTTATTAAAACTCCAACGAAGGCGCGTATGAGCTATAAGAAAATGGGAAAGAGTTGTGATAAGATCAATACGTGTACTAAAGTACCGGTCGAGGTGCGCAAGGCGCGGTCCGAATCTGAGTATCAGCACATCGCCGAATCGGGACAAAACGTTAAGGCACTGGTGCACACGGAAACGCGTTCGGGTCCCACTAGTCCTAAGTGCAAAACTAAACGCCCGACGCAGAAGCAACGCAAGCCTAAGGTTTACCCGTACAGCGACGGCGAAGACAACGTGTTTTATTCGCGTCACGATTCGGCCGATTCTTTATCAACCGGTTCGGTTAACAGTCGTCGGTCCAGTTTCGAAGGCCCCGATAAGACTTTAATCGTTGTCGTTAACAGGCGGAGTAAGAATATGACCATGGCACAAAAGCAACGCAGTTGGGAAACGTTTCCACCCAAGCGTCGTCATCACATGTGCCCGAAGTTATCGGCGCCTGCACCAATACCACTTAAAAAAGCCGATAGCTTTGAAGGCCACGAGGAAGCGGTCAAAAGCCTCGTCGCCGCCGTGCAAGAAACACGAAGAAAGTCCAAAAGTGGAAATTAGGCACCAATTTTCTTTGCCCGGTAAACAGGGTGTTGTTTTAATCAAATTTTTCCTGGTAGTTAAAACGATTTGATTCGTTGCGTAAACTTGTTGATGTTTGATTGTCCACAGAAGCGTCGTACTGTATTAAACGCTTATAGGAACCTTTTTTTGTTAGAGTGTTATCCGTGACTGTTAGAATGATATATCGACAAATGTGTTCACGTTAACTTCTCTATAAGATTACATAAGTTGAATCTATGTTGTTTTGGAACATTTTAAAAATTAAATACTCAAATCAATTTTGAATTTCTTTCCCGATTTTACAAACCTTAAAAGTATTTGTTATATATAAAGTGAAGAACATTTGTGATTTGGGTCCTTCAAGCAGTTAAATTTTTAGTCGTCTGTTTCGGCATCATCACTTGAAGCGGTAGTAGTTTCCGCTACTTCGCCATCATCGCTCGTCGTGGTTTCACTAGATTCGGTGGTGGCGCCGGCAGATGCTTCAGTTGTAGTTACCGCTTCGGTTTGTGGAGCCGCCGTAGTAGTAGTAGTCGAAGTAGAAGTGACTGGTTCTGTTTTCGGTGCGCTAGTAGTAGTAGTAGCAGTTGTTTTACTAGTACCTGGCGACGTAGCTACAAAAACATATTAAGCCGCGCCCTAAACCACAACGTTAAAATTACCAACAGTTGTTTTTTGATATTTCTTTCTCTTTATCACCCAAATGCAATCACCCTTTGGATCCAAATCGTCTTGGACGATTGCCGCAGCATTCTGCAAAATAAATCGTACATCGAGAACGGAGTTGTTTTTGCACTTACAATTAAAACGGCAGTACTTAAGAGCAGCAGCAACGTATTCATATTGATTACTAAGCTTGATTTTGATCAACGTTTTTATTTAGCAACTGAAGAGGAAGTCGGTGATGATGATGACTTTTTTTAAAATCACTTTCAACAAGGTTAATTCTTATCGAGATTAATTAGTAACGCATGCAGCGTGAAACTTGAAAGAGGATTGTGCAATTTGTTTGTGAATGCGTTTTTGAATACAGCTTTTGAGTTGCATTGTCAAGGTAACGTATTAAGCGTTTATTTTTATCTAAGCATTTAGCTTCAATTGTACATCTGCGGAAGTATTTTAGTTCGGGGTTATATAATAAAGTTTTCACGTGTGACTAGCCGTACTTTTCTACTGATATTACCCCAAGAGAAAAACTCAAATTAGTTATCTCATTTTGATATTACTTATACATAAATACAGACACATCAGTGATCTGTACGTTATATTGCATTTACATAACATAGTTACATACTAACGTAACTAGATTACCTTAACGTGACGGAACCTGATGATACATCACATTTACATTACAAAGTTACGTCTCCGTTATATTATAATTTTTACATCGTACCTTTTTTTTCCTGTATTATCAATCTGCAATCAGCCAAGAGCTATAATCAGATGTGTCTTCTATTATATATAAGTGGCTTTAGATATGCACATCCTGTGATGTGACATTTCTTGTTATTAGATGATTAGATGGTGGCTAGTCGTATTCTTTTTAGGCGGAATATAGAGTCCTTGGTGTTAAGGAGCTCTGTGGCTAAACTATTTATGTGTTTTTCAAGTCTCTGCTTATAGGCATCAGAAGACTTCTCTGACTGTAGGGAGATGCAGATATTCATGCACTTCTGTGTTCCTTATGAACCATGGGGCATTGGTCAAAGTTTTTAATGCTTTATTTTAGAAGCGCTGTAGTATTTCTATATTTGAGTTACTAGCTGACCCCCAGAGTTGTATACCATATGTCCATACTGGTTTTATAATGCTTTTGTATATCAGGAGCTTATTCTCCAAACTGAGAGTCGATTGCCTGCCCAGCAGCCAGTGCATATCCCTGAACTTTTTGTTTGCTTGTTCTCTCTTTGCCTTAATGTGATCCTTCCACGTAAGCCGTTTGTCCAGATGCATACCCAGATATTTCACTGTTGTTTGCTGTGTCAAGATATCTCCGTTAAGTGTAACGGGTGGACAGGCACCTCTATTCAAAGTAAATGTTATGTGAACTGATTTTGCAGGACTAGCTCTTATTCGCCACATCTTTAGCCACATTCCGATTCTATCTAGATGTTTTTGTAGTTTTACGGATGCTAGACTAGGATCTTTACTGCTAGAAAGGATTGCAGTGTCATCTGCATAGGTTGCAGTTACTACTTCTTCTGTGATAGGTATATCAGCGGTAAATATTGTGTAGAGGATAGGGCCCAGCACCGATCCTTGAGGCACTCCTGCTTCTATTTGGCAGATGGATGACAGGCGATCTCCGCACTTGACTTGGTAAATTCGTTGTTCCAGATAAGACCTTAAAAGCATGTACTCAGTGTTTGGAAGGAGTAGTTTTAGCTTATATAAGAGACCCTTATGCCATACACGGTCAAAGGCCTGTTGTATGTCTAGGAATACGGCCGTGCAGTACTCCTTCTTCTCCAGCGTCTGTCGTAGTGTGTGAGCTACTCGGTGTATTTGTTCAGTCGTTCCATGGTGTGCCCGAAATCCGAATTGATGGTCTGGTATTATTTTTTGCTCTTCAAGAACTGGGAGAAGTCGACTTAATATTAGTTTCTCAGTAAGTTTTGATAGTACTGGGAGAAGACTTATAGGTCTGTAAGATGTGACTTCTGTGGGAATCTTCCCCGGTTTAAGTACCATATTTATAATGGACACTTTCCACAGAATTGGGAAGTATTGTAGTCTCAACACTGCATTAAAGAGGATTGTCAGCAGAACTATACCTTTCTTTGGTAGCTGTTTCAGAACTTCTGCCGTTATCAGGTCAAAACCGGGAGCTTTCTTTTGTTTTAGTTGGGCTATGGTTTTTTTTACTTCTGCTGGGGTGACTGATTTCAAGGGTAGAGACATTTGCTGATCGCTATTTAAGATCTCGTCGATCGTTTTTTCTGTGTCGTCAACATCAGCTTCATCGGATTTGAACACACTTTTTAGGAAGGTGGCGAATAATTCTGCTTTATCTGCGGGTTTCCCTGACCAACTGTCATCAGATTTTCTTAGAGGAGGCATGTATTCTTTTGGCTTTTTTAGTGATTTAGTCATTTTCTAGAGTGTATAATCTTCTGCTTTGTATGGTGATAAAGTCTTTAATTTGTCTTGCAAAGTCCTATTCTCTTGTTCTTTGAGCATTGATTTCAGTCCTTTTTGAGCTTTGTTTAGTGCTTTTTTGTCTTGGTGATTCCTACTAGTATGCCATTGTCGCCTTATTTTTCTTTTTACAGCTATCATTTCTCTAATTTCCACGGTAGTGTCCAAATTTTTCGATGTTACTTCTATATAGGGAGATGATAGCCAAGCTGCTTTTTGAATTAAGTTGGTAGTATACAACGCCGCACTTTCTATATCATCTTCCGTTTTAAGAGGTATACAGAGTGTGGTATTATCTTCAATGTAATCCCGGAATGCTTCCCAGTCAGTTTTATGGTTGTATAAAGTCTCGGGTAATTGTTTTAGGATCACTGTTGTGCTTAGTGTACATATGATAGGCGTGTGGTCGGAAGAGCCATCCAGGCATGATTCAATCTTTGTGTAGAGTCCTGATATTCCTTTGGTGACTAAGAAGTCTATGAGGTCTGGGATTTTATTTGGGTCAGTTGGCCAATGAGTCGGTTCCCCTGTTGAAAGTACATTAAGATTATTGCTGTCAATAGCATTTTTCAAAGTTCGGCCTTTCGTATTTGTTAATCGGGAGCCCCAAAATGTGTTTTTGGCATTCCAGTCGCCTCCCGACAGATATCTACCGCCCAATGTGCGAAAGAAGTCATTGTACATCTACTCGTCGATTTGATGTCGGGAGGGGGGGGGCAGTACACTGCAGCCACATTCAGCGAGCCCTGCCAGTTGTCAACAGATACTATAGCAGCCTGTCTATGTGCTTGTGTATATGGTGGTAACATATGATATCTTATGTTTTCTCTTATTACTATAGCAGCTCCAGCATGTGATGTGCCGTCTGGATGATTAGCGTAGCATACGGTATATCCCTTGATTTTAATCACTCTTTGATCAGTCATATGTGTTTCGGAAATTAATAGAACATCAATTTTGTTGTGGTTTATAAACAGCTCAACCTCGTGCTTATTTGGAGATAAGCCATTGATATTCCATTCAGCTATACGTATGAATTTCTGGTTCTGAGCTATGAGTGTCGTTAGGAGACCCATTAGCGTGCCTATTTGTGTTATGAGGATATCAATTTTTTCTGATTGCTTTATTATTATCTGTTCTAAGGAGCTTGTTGACTGAGAATGTGCATTCTCTATTTTTCGGGTCCAGCAAACATCATTCATGATGTTGGACATAGTTTCAGATGTATGTGCAATGTTTCTTTGCTGGTTGCTTGACTGCTGGTTGCCAATTTTTAATGGAGGAAAATTATCTTGAGTAAGGGGGGTGGCATTGTTGTTTGTGTGGGTTGTTTTACTATTACTGGGTTTCTTTTGTTTGCAATATTTCCCATTTTTCGAGCCTTTATCTCTTTATACACTTGACAGCCCTTGTAATTGGCTGGGTGGTCACCATGACAGAGAGCGCAGGTGGCCGGTGTATTCTTGTCTTTTTTTGGACAATCAGTGGTTTTGTGTCCTTTACCACATTTGACACACCTGTGGGGACGCATACAGTTGTTTTTTGTATGGCCGTATTGTTGGCACCTAGTGCACTGAGGGATCTCAGTCGATTTTCTTGGGTCCTCTATCTTGACTTTAGTGTGGTATATATATTTTATATTCTTTACATCTGGGTTGTTAGGGGCTGGTTCAATGTTCACGAAAAACATATTGAGTGGCTTTTTATTTTTTCTAGATATTGCACAAATGACTTCACCTCTGACCTTGTTTCCAGTATTCTCAATCTCCTCTATAATGGTTGTTTTTGGAGTGGTGTGGTGCAAGTTTTTGACAACAATTCTGTTACATTTGTTTTGCTTCTGTGTGAAGGTGTGTCCAATAAGGCCGTTGGTTCGAATAACTTCTATTAAGTTTTTATAAGTTTTAGGTGTCTGTGACATTACTCTTAGCTGGTCCCTGTTAATGATCTTGTACGTGAAGTTATCTCTAGGCACAGACTTATTTAGTAGTTCTGTTAGTTTAGATAACTCTTCTACGCCATAAAGGACAATAGATGGGGGCTTGCTATTTTTTCTATTATGGGTAGCTGTAGCTGGCGTTAGGTCCTCTGTTAAGTCTATCGGTAATCCACTGAATCTATTCGAGGTATTGATTCCCGTGTGCACTTTAATAGAACTTTGTATGTTTGGTGGGCTAACAGATATTCTTTTTCTTTTTGGGTAGCGGTCTGTACTATCTGGTACTCTTTGCCATGGAGGAGGGCAAACTTTGTTAGCATCTGTGACATTTGCAGATGGTGGTGACACAATTAATGATTTTTTTAAGTCTTCGCCAGTAATTGCACCTATTGAAGATGATCTCGGTCTTGTGATGAGCAGGCTTGGATGGAATACCTGCTGAGTTAATTTTTTTTTGTGTTTGTGTTGCCATTAGCATTCACTGTCGCGGAGGCCTAGTCACCTACTTCCGCGCACGTTTTGTTGCTTGTGTTATCAGGATCTATCATTTAGTCCCACGAGTAGGGTCGATTAAAACTGTCATTCCTGGGGTGACGCCCATTCCCAGTGAGAAGGCTATTTTCAACGACGGTTCACCTGCTCCATCGAGGTTGGTCGCTCATGGCTGACTCACCAGTCAGTCATCCATCCCCTTGGCGCGCCCCGCACCGTGGGATTTGGGGATTTTTTGAAGAGGTTACCTTCCTCGCGGACTGAGTGGCGAAGCTCAGACCCCCGTTCCTGGAGACATGACCACAGGGCTACGTTACTGGTGCGACCCTTTCGGGCCACACGTTGGTTTTTCTGTCGGGGTTGACTCCCTTAGCTATGATTTCAGTTTTGAGGCGCCGAAGACTCGCCTTCGCCCTTTTTACTTTGCTATCAGGGTCACGAGGTAGGTATAATGTGCAAGACTCTTTATAGACCATGACATTGCCCGGGGGATGAGACGACCCTCAATTGAGGTACTTACATAAAGTTATTACATCGTTATTAATCTGCAAATCTTATGTCAGTTTTATGCAATAAAATTATTTTGGAATGATATAGGTATAATGCTGTAATTTTCTGCTTAAGAAAATGTAGGCTGTATGAGCATTTATATTTGTTTTATAACTAGAATTATTTATTTGTCGTTTTTATGTTACGTAAATATGACGTTTAAATTATATGGCAGATATGTGACCAACATAACGTGTATCACATTGAGGTCTATTATGTTATGTTAAAATGTTACGTAAATGAATGCGAATCACAAGTGACACAGATGTTAACACAACACAATTTTTTTCGGTATGTTGGTTTTACGTTATTACATTGTTGTTTCATGTGGTTACAATTACAACACACCATGCTAGCCAAACGGTTTGAATTAGGTTTAATTCGCTTGAGAACAACTGCATATTATTCACTGACCACTAGCGAAAGGTACAAAGCGACAACGCTTCATCAGGATTAGTTGACTAGCCGTTGCCAAAATAGCATTTTGGTTTATGTTTTTTAAAGAAGAGTGTAATAACAACATTGTAAACTAATCAGCGTATAAGAAAAAAAGTTCTGAAACTATAAAAATCAATAGAGTTTATGTGACACCATTTTTAATAAAAATTAAAACAAAAACTTTAAAAATGCAACTACACGTATTGCAAGTTGTCTATATTTTAACGACCCAATTAATAATAAACACACCACAAGCACTTGTTTTTTGTTACAAATTTCACACAACTAACTCGTAACAGAACACCCTCTTACTTATTTATTAAAAACTCGTTTAGTGCAGAACAATATGTTGCACAAGGACTTTTTTAGCATCGAGAAGCGTCTTTTAAAAATCACGGGCATATCCTTAACAAACGACGTTTCAGTCCCGTACAAAATTTACTCGATTTTAACTCTATCTGCCTTTTGTTTTTACACAGCTTTGCTGTTCGTAGACCTGCTAACGCATAAATTTGTCGATGTTCTTGAAAGTTGGTTCACGTTTATTGGTTTCTTTTTGGGTGAGTACCAGCAAATTCTTACTTCTGAAAGAGTGGTACTTTTTAGGTACGTCCGTAACTCTAACTGCGTTTTTCAACCGTGCGCGAATCAACCAGTTGCTGTTGAAACTGCAAAGCGATGTTTTTATAGCAGATTTAAGCGTTTTACACGAATGGTACCGCGTCAAAAATTTTAAAGTAAGTAAGTAACCGATCTGCTTAATTTTACTTTTGGTTTTGCAGTTGATGATTTTCATCATCGGTAGTTTTACATCGGTTTTTGTACAGGTTTTGTATTCTATAACATTACGCGTGATTAAAGGAGAAAGAAGACTTAGTTATGGCGATATTACAGTTATTAACGTCAGCTACAGTCCAAATTATGAATGTATTTTTATCTACCAGACTTTGTCAGTTCTATCCATATCGACTTCGGCTATGTCAATCATTATTGTAATAAGCGATGTGTTTGAGTACATTGCGGCTCAGTTTAGAATACTACAGGATAAAGTAAGATTGTTAGGGCAAAACAAGGTAAGTAAAAGACGATTTAGAGCGTGATTATTTTTTGAACGATTTGCTTAAGGACGACGTCAAAAACATTGTGGCTTACCAACAAAAGATTACCGAAGTTATTGAAGAAGTTACTGCCATTTTCGATAAGCTTATTGTTTTGATATTCGCCTGCGTTTTAGGCATGAATTGCATTGAAATCTACAGGGCGTCTTTAGTGAGTGGTTTTGTTAGAAGTTAGTAAGTTTTGTTTTGTAGTTATCGCCGCAAGATGTTCGTGTCGTTGGTGTTTTCGTCGAGGCTTTGGTTATATCGATGCAATCGCTTATAGTCTGCAACGCTGGAGAGAAAGTAGTGTACGAGGGCGGACGAGTAGCCGATGCCGTCTATGAAGTCGATTTTGTGGGTACCGATTTGCGGTTTCAAAATCGCTAATAATGTTGATGCGCAACTCTCAAAAACCCATACAGATGAAAACTGGGAAACTGATTGACATTTCTTTAGTCACTTATTCTGCGGTAACAACAATTTCCTGTTAGTATTTTTTGCAATTAAGATTTTGTAGATTGTGCGCACGTCGTATTCGACTTTCGTTATGTTGAGGAATCTTAATAGTAATTATGATTAGTGCATATGTAACTTAACAACCGCAATAAAGCACAAATTTTGCTGTGCACTGTTTATGTCACGAAATAAATAAAGCACCATTACGATTATCAACTTTGAGCAAACATTTTTACATGTTCCTCGAGTTTGTGTAACCTAAGCTTTGTAAAACGCAGAAAAAAACAAACAAAAATATAAAGATATTTATTTAACAATTGAACAGGAAGTAGTTGATGGTGATTACAGTATTCTAAATGACTTCCAGCAAGGTTAATTCTTATCGAGATTGATTTGTTATTAGAGATTGTACATTTTTTTTAAATGAATAATAATTTAGAATTGCGATAATGTAAGCTTGGTTGCCTAGGTTGTTATCAACCACATGTTTTTTTATTTACATCGGAAAGCCATGGATAGCGATTGTTATTTTCTGCGTTATATTTGCTTTTGTTTTTTGTACGCCATTGTTGAAGAAGTAATAGATGCATCGTTCTGGTAGAAAAATTAGTTTTCTTGTTTTATGTGATTTGAATACCTTTGAGCATCTGCTATCTGAATGGAAGGTAATTGTTCGGTTATTTTCTACTCAATACTATCATGTAAAACCTTTATTTTTTTTATTAAAGCCTCGCACATGCTTCATCCACCTCATGAACCTCATTCTACGAATACTCCTGTATCATATTCTACAGATACCATCTATCGTAAGCACTGTTAATAAAATCTCGTTATTTACATCACGAACTGCAAAGTTGAATTCTTCATTGTTGACGTAATAGTGCTGTTTCTTCTTAACAAGGTAGGACTATTAAATTAACATATATTTATGTCTAACTCATATTAAATAAATCATATAAATATAAAAATATTTAAATCTACGATGTTTGTGGATTATTACAATGATGTTTACTTTTTCTTTTAAATATGTTTATAATTAATTTATATTCTTTGACTTCGCGACCTTAACACTTTTGCCACCTTTTGTACCAAAGATACTGTGTACAGGTTGTGTCGGGTTGTGTGCGTTAAAGAATGATTCTCTCCATTATCTTTGATTCTCTCCTATGATTCTCTCTGAGAATTGCTGAGAACATAGGCTGAGAATGATTTAGCAGCGCCTCAAACTTTAGTAAGGTCGAGTGGGGTAAGTGTGTATGTAGGCCAGAGGTTCCCAAACTTTTTTGTGTCGTAGACCCCTTGCCATGTTTTTCGGTTTTGGGTAGACCCCCCTACTTACCTGATATTGATTTTTTGTAAATTTCTAACTGTAGTGAAGTTTAGTGTTAAAAACTTAAAGTACATTTATTAATTGAATTTAAATTAAAACTACTCAAAATAAAATTTTGTATCTGTTATATAAAATATACGTAGCATAAAATAAACTAAGCAATAAGTAAATGTTTTTAGTGAGAAGGCTGAACCTGATGCTTTAATAATAAATTATGAACATTTGGCGTCAATTTTGTAAGGTTTAATCTTAAATCTCCTCGGCTAATGATGTCCAGTCTGTTTCTTTTTTTCGTTAGAAGATTGGTAACAGCGCTGAATCCTCTTTCCACTAAGTATGGCGATGGAAAGGAAATTAAAAATTTCCTCGCTATATTCCATAATACGGGATAAGTAACGGGTATATTGTTTTTCAGCCAGATTTGCTAATATCCAGTGGCGGCTGGTGGTCAATCATGCAAGAGGGTTATTTAAAAAAACACAATTATCGCAAAGTCTAAAAAAATATTCTTACATTAACACGATTTATATTTGAGTTAAATTATATTTAAAATTAAGATTTAAGATATTCGTCTCTCTGTACAATTACCAAAATGATCGATAAAGATTTACAGTTATTAATGGAAGATTTTTCAATGTTTAGCACAGAAATACGCACGACTTTCTTGTCCCATAGTATTGTCGATTGTGTAGAAATGATTTAATTTTTTTTTACGTAGAGGAACATCGCTCACTTTCTAAGGTAGTCGTAGGTAAAGTCAATCAGTTATTTTATTTAATATATGTATACATTTTTACAAACATTTTCATTGTGGTCTTTAATTGACTTTTGGCAAGCGCAGTCCAATTGTATTTGTAAGCGAATATTAACGCGACCAAGAGTAGCTTAATTCGTACAAATTTTCATGTGATTCACCGATAACGAGTGCTTTTTTACTCTTTTTTTTAAATGCTATAAATTGGTAACATTATTTTTACACCATAATGAATCATATAAAAACAGTAAACTTACAAAACAGTAAAATCTATTATTTACTTTAAATCACAATTCCAATCTGGCGAATCATGCATAGATTCTTTAAAAGTACTATGGACTTCTTTATTTCTATGTTTACGAGTTTTAAGAATTCGAAGTAAAGGCTGAAGACGAGCATTAAATTTAAATTCTAAACGTTTAAACTAATATTAGCTATTATTTTTTTAATGTCTTGTACCTCCGTCATTATGAAACAACAACGATAATTTTTTTACAAATGAATATTATAGATCAACTAAAAAAATCGATTGTAGATATAGTTTATCATATGTGATAAGAAAAGTGCATTCTAGATTCTGTGTTTTATACACACGTGCTGCGAAGATAATAATAATAATAAATGGCGTAAGTCACGTAAGCATTGCACTGCCACTGAATAGGCGGAATGATCTCCGGGCTCAAGACCGCAAGCAAGCATTAAGCGTTTACTTACCTTCTTTTCTAACTCACATAAAATTGTATTACGTGTGTCTCACTATTGACTACAATAACTATTTAATTTACGATTCGGCTTTAATATTATGCACACCGGCACACGTAAAAGTAAGCCTCCGGTAGATTCGCAAGTTTTTGTATCTCAATTCTCAATTTAAACGCATAAAATTTAAACTCTGATAATTTCATTTAAACGCGAATTTTTTGTAATTTTAAAGTAAATAAAATATCTCCCTTATTTATTTTTCTGGAGGGTCATTGACCAAATGCCCTAATGGCAGAACGGCCACTGCTAATATCCGTTATTAAACGGAACCTTAAGTTCTTCATTTGTACTTAGTTCAGTCAGTTCCTCTTGTATTATGACATTCGTTTCCAGTGTTGTAAATTATCTATATAAATTTATATAAATAACTTAATCTAGATTCATATTTTTTATCTATTTATATGTATCTAGATACAATCAAAAATAAGTTATATGTATCTGTATATATATAATTTTTTATTTAAATTATTTAAATAAAATTTATAAAAAATCCAGTGTCTCGTAAAATTCAAGTTACAATATGTATGTTTTTCTTCAGTAATTTCCCACATTCTATAGTAGTTCTTCAAATGAACTCTATCTATCGTTATTACTACCTAGATTATTTCATCTATTATCTGTTATCTATATAAAGTTTGAATATTTTATCTATTATCTAATACTAGATAATTTTTGAAACAAAAAAAAAGTATCTGTATCTATATAATTTAAAAATTATCTATTTACAACACTATTCGTTTCTTCTATGTCACCATATGGGTTAATTATCCACGGTGGTATTACCATAGTCAAAACATCCTCAAACCTAGTTTTAAAATCTGAATAGAGGGCATTTAAATATTGAACGGAGGTTGAAACGTCGTTTTCCTGGCAGTTTGTGACAAATTGGGTAACTGGGAAAATTCGCCCCGTCCAATATTTTGCTTCATTAGTTACCAAATGAGTCTTGAGTATATATTAACCAGTTGTCGTTTGGCATTGCTTTGTTCACGTTATTGACAAAAGTATCAGTGAGATCCATTGCGCTCTGTTGTGCAACTTTTTGCAAAGTAAGTATTGTTTAATTAACCTTTAGATTTTCTATGAGATATGTATTATTTTATTTGTATTATAGCTAAATACAGTAAAACAATGGCTTGATATTGCAAAAGCTGACTACTTTTAACAATTCAAAGTTGAAAATTATTTATTGTTTCTTTTATTGTTGTTTCAGTTTTTTTTTCAAAAATGAGTGAGAGATTGTATAATACTTCCAATGAGAGTGTTGTACAAGATTTGATGAGCTTATTAGAACAGGATAGCGACGATAATTAATTCTTGGCTGAGAATTTTGAAGATGAAAGTGAAATGGATGAGGAACGGGATGGTGACTCGGAATTATAGCAGGATGGTGACGAATCTGCTGATGACGAAGATCTAGCTCCACAATCAGACTTTTTTCTAGGAAAAGATAAAGTTACCAAGTGGAAAAGAACTCCTTTATTGAGAACCGTACAAGGGGCAACCCACAACACACTTACTTGCATGCCTGGTGTAATAGGAGACGCTAAGTCAGCAAAAACTGCAGTAAATTGTTGGAGTTGTTTGTTTTCTAACGACATTTTGTCAGACATTGTAAAATACACTAACCAATATATTCAATGTATCAAAGCAAATTATTCCCGAGAGAGGGACATCAAAACCACCGATATAATAAAGCTAAAAGCATTCATTGGATTGTTGTTCTTGGCAGGTGCGCACAAAGGGAACAAACAGAGTCTTGAAGAGCTCTGGTGCAAGGACGGGGATGGAATTGAAAAATTTAGCCTCGTGATGTCTATCAAAAGGTTCAAGACTCTAATTCGATGTTAACGTTTCGATGACCTGATACCAGATCAACAAGACACGCAGAAGATAGGCTTGCTCCCATACGTGATATTTTCACTAAATTCGTACAGAACTGCTGAAATAGCTATTTGCTCGGTGAAAATGTAACAATCGACGAAATGCTGCCAGGTTTCCGTGGCAGATGTGTTTTTTGACAGTACATACCTTCTAAACCAAACAAATACGGTATTAAAATATATGCACTTGTCGATGCAAAAATGTATTACTCCTACAATTTAGAAATTTATCCTGGAAAGCAGCCACAAGGACGTTATTTGCAAAGCAACAAGCCTTCCGATGTAGTCAAGAGATTGGCTAGACCTTTATTTGGATCTGGCCGCAACATTACAGCATTAAACTGGTTTACGAACTTTCAGCTAGTCGAAGATCTAAAAAAAAAGAAATTGTCCTATGTCGGCACAGTAAAAAAAAGTAAGAAGGACTTACCGCCTTTATTTGTTTCTACCAAGCAAAAAGAACTATATACCAGCTTGTTTGATTTCAAAAAAGGGACTACTGTAGTTTTATACGTTATACGCAAAAGTCCCGTAAAGAATGTCATCCTTGTGTCCACGCTGTATGATAATGACAACTTCATTGATCCTGCTTCCGAACAAAAAAGTAAACCAAGCATAATTACATTTTACAATTCAACAAAAGGAGGAGTGGACACAGCCGACCAGATGTGTGGAACGTACAATACTGCTCGAAACGTCAAAAGATGGCCAATGGCTATATTTTTCACGATGCTAAATATAAGTGGTATCAACTCTCAAGTTATATACCTTGGTAATAAACTAGATCCAATGCGAAGAAGATTGTACCTGAAGCAGTTGTCCCACGAGTTACTCTTAGGAGAAGTTACGCGAAGAAGCATGAAATCTGTTGGATTGCCAGTAGACCTTCAGCTGAAACTAAAAAGATTTCGTTCGGTTGATGAAGGAACAACTGAAGAATCATCCCCAGGACCATCGAAAAGACTAAGATGCCAACCATGCTTAGTGGAGACTCGTACTAGAAGAATGTCATAATATAAGTGTCAAAAATGCAACAAAACAATTTGTTTGTCACATGCTTTTTTTGTCTATGAACCTTGCAACAATGTATAAACAACTTAGAAGTAAACTTTATAATATTACTATGCCTATATTTTGCATTTCTTACTATTTTTTTTTATTCTTTTTATATTTGTATCATTATATTTTATTGTTTATTTTAATAAAAATTGATTAACTGCTGAAGGATTTGCTTAAATGTGGAACGCGGTGGTCAGGAAGAAAATGGATCTCACAGATCCATTGCGCCCGAACATGTCACAAAAGATATTGCGCCCGACGGAGGGTTAAATTGTCTTTTAAAATTTTATCTTTAGTATCCAGAAATTCTAAAATAGTGCAAAAAATCTTGTCAAACATAAGCCTTTCGACAGCCAGCGTACTTCAGTGTGAAAGGGTAATTGATGAAAGTGTTCGTCATTTTCTGCACACAACTGCGCAAATAACCGCGCATTCAACGTGTTGCTTCGGATTCGGTTTACTGCATCAATGACTAATTGAAGAGATTAATGCAATCTAACACTCAAATTTTTAGCAACTAAATAGATGACGCAATGTACTGCTAACACCCCTGACACACTTTGTTTTAAATAGCTTATAAATCCACGATAACGTCCAACCATGACAGGTGCTTCATCTGTAGCTACTGATATTATATTTGACAAAGGGGTTGCTTTTTCAATGAAGTAATCCGTTAAAACATGAACTATTGGTTAACCCCCAGCAAACACAAAGATGTCCCAAGGACGTCCCGGGGACATGATGTTGCGGATCATCCCATTTTGGTTCTGTGTACGTCCTAGGGACATTCATGGGACGTTCTTTTGTCACAACTATGTGCATCCCTATGATTTCCTTATAGGACATCCTTGCGCATCCTCAACGGGACGTCCCTTTTTAGATGACTGTAGGATACGTAAGAGGTAGTCATCCTTCCCCTTTTCTACATATTGAATTGCAAAAATATTTTTATATAATATATAGTAATGAACAAAAACAACTTTATCAAATAAAATACAAATTATCATTACATAAAACTATATTTTTAAATAATAATCTTAATTGTATTCAATTAAAATAAATTTAGAGATTATTTCATTTTTTATCTTCTCGATTTCGGCGTTCTTTGGCCCTCCTTAGTGAGTGTTTTATACTTCTTCCCGATTTTTTTAAGTGGCGCCTGAAACAATGCAACTACATAAGGGATGGTGATCGTCATGTAGAGCCGATAAAAAAGTTAATACAAAAAACTTATTTTGGTATTTCTATGTAGTCTGAAGTTTGAGATAAATTTGCACACTAATCATAACTATGAACTAAGACGCTGTTACCAATAAGTTACCAAGAACGCGATAACGTTATAGTTTGTTACAAGCTTTTGCTATTTACGAACCTGCACGGCCAACTCGCAATAGTCGGTGAGAGGGGTAGGTTCACCAGAAATAAAAAAAAGGTGTTTCAGGGCGCCAGAGCTTATCCCAAAGTAACTTCTGTCCCGCTCCAGACAGACGGGTCACACTTGTAACAAAATGTTAGGTTCGTAATGCTGAAAGAAACGAAAGAAAGAAAACTAAATCGTTAATAACAATTTCACTTTAATTCCTCTATAATGATCAATAGGTTAACGTTCGAATTGAGAACAATTGGCTAGTACGACCAATAATAATTTTAGTCTGAGTATAACTAAATATCCGAAGTATCGGCAACACACAATACATACGTAAATTATGTTTACATGAATAGCGAAGAATAGATGGTAGTAAATATCGTTTAAATAATTAGTAACATGGCATTACTGACAATAAAGCAGTGATAATAATTATGGCATTAACATAAACTGATCATAATAATTATGGGTAGTACACCGCATACGTAACATAAGCAAATTTACTAATTAAATGGTAATCCAATTACGTTAGTCATTACGGAATTAATATTTAAAACAATTTCGTGAGCGATCTTGTTGACGTCGAAATAAGATACATAAAACACTTACCACAAACACAGGAACTTCCACTCGTACGAAGAAAGTACTTTCCTCGGCACGCTATCCTGTAAGCACTCTGAAATAGCAAGTCGTGTCAAACTAATTCCTCACGAAAGTGAAATCTACAAAAATCGTTACTTAAGGTAAAAGAAAGTATATATCATATAACCCGGTTGTCGAATGCGTTGTACCCCTTATCTGTGGTTTAATAAGTTATCACTGTAGGCCTTATAAATATTTAGAATCGCCCCATCAGAATATGTGTCGAGGTTCCTCCCTCGTACTTCAGTATCGACTAGAAATCATGGGCCAGATGGTGGTAGGAATGGCCGGTGACGATTCGAATATTTCACGATCACAACGAAGTCACAACTTTCCCTGGTAGAATTTAAAGTACAACCAGAATACCCCTATTTAGGAGGTGGCACATGGCGTCTGCGTGAAGAAACTGAGTTAATTAAGAAAACTTCTATTTTCCATCGTGTCCCAACACGTGGATGATTTTAGAAAAGCGATTTTCAGTTCACGCAGACATAGATAATAACAGGCACGATGTTAAAGTCAAAAATGCCGGTAATCACGCCGGATATCGCCTACTCAATACAAAGTGACCAACGAACCCGATAGATGGCGTCGAGAAATATAAAAGTAGTTTTTAATTAAACTGATATACAGGGTAATGCATTATTTAAATTTATGCACGTAACAAGTTTTTTAGTTAGATAAGCGATTTTGTGCCTTATCGGTCATGTTGACAGGTAGTAGGTGAATTTTTGGATGAATTATTGTGAATCGCGACGATAAAAGTCGTGAGATAACGTCACGCTTTTAAACCTTTAATACAAAGAAAACATTTTTTAAATAATTTTTTGAGTAAAAAAATTTTTTTTTTGCATAAAATAAATATTTTCAATTCAGCGCATAGGTATGTGCACGAGATGGGGTTTTAAATCACTATTATTAATAATTGTGATCTTTTAATTTCGATAATTTTTTTATTAATTTTTAGTAATTCAAAATAAAAATTATAAATAATGATTTTTATACATTATAAATAAATACAAGGTAAGTACCATAAACTTACCAAATAAATTTGTTTATGCACTAAAACACCCAAAAAACGTTAGATAATAAAAAAACAGATAAATAAAGTAGTCAGAACACCAACAAAAACAAATACAAGTGCAAACGGTGCAAACAGAGTGTACCACTTTGATATACCAAAGGAGCGTACGGGTGTTGAGTAGGCACCAGAGAACAAGAAGGAAAGTGGGCACGCGCACTAAGTTTGCATTTGTCTCGTTTATGTATGAAAACCGTATATCGGTGTGGTTGAAGTAAATCACACACATCATCTTCAAAATATTTGTTATATCAAAAGCAAGATTAACTAGAGTAACCGAAATTGATTGATGGATAATATTTATTTAACTGCCCTACATTTATATCATTGATTAATTTATATTTATTATATAATGAATGTATAATCCTGTTCTAATTTTATTTGATAAGTAATTATAAATAAACATTCAGATTAGGTATTATGAAAATTCTCCTTTTCAATTTTTTTAATTCGATTAAAAATAACATGACAAACGTCCAAATTTGTTTTCCCGCATAGGACATCCCATCGTACGTTCTTCATTGACATCCTGAGGACGTCCTATTAAAGACATCCTAAAGAGCCCCGTTTTAAAGCCCGGGATGTAAAGACATCATTTGGATATAAAACGAACGTCCCTGGGACGTCGTGTGTTTACTGGGCCTTTAGTGTCGGTTGTCAAAGTTCTTGCGAAGAGCAGTTCTTCGTAGATTTTTTGATTTATAATAAAACGAACATATGCCAATAATAATGCTGCATTACCAGGTAAAGTTGACTCGTTCAGTTTTATAGAAAAATGGGTCGTTCGCAAATAATTACACAAGAAGCTTTCAATATCAGAACTCATTTCATCAATACGTCTTTCAACAGTATTGTTGCTTAAGGGAATTCTTTTAATGATATCAGATGCAGGTTTGTGTAAAATAGTTTTTAAAACCTTTTCCACGGCTGGCAAAATTAACTTCTCTCCGATAGTATGCGGTTTTCCGGATTTTGCTGTAAGTAGCGAGATATTGCAAGATGCCCGCAAACCATCATCGTTTCTTTGTAACGTCAAAGCGAACATTCTGTCCAGCGTGGGTCTCTTCTGAAGTTTATCTTTGAGTGATTGAAAGTATTTCAAATCCTTATCTATTTTATCAGGGAGACATCTTTTCAGATAATCCTGCAGCTTAGATGGTTTCATAGCGTCATTGCCCAAAACGTTGTTGCATAAAAGGCAAATAGGCAATTGTTTGTCCGACAATAATGGAATGAAGCCAAGTTTCAAATAATCCACACTGTACTGTCTACATTTCTTTTTAGATTCGGACATCGGATTAGTCATCTGTGGGCAAAATTATTCTATTTAAATAAGATAAAGTCCAGCAGCTGTATATTAAAAAGCCAAATTCAAATTTAAATCGTATGGTCTTAGATTTTATGGCAGGCATAGGCGTACAGCCATTATAAATGAATGTGAGAAGGGGAATGTTATGAATGTTACTTAAGGTTTTGATATGATGGAACTTTAAGGAAATTTGAAAGTAACATGACAAAAAATGTTAAAATAAAATATTATACAACGAATAATAATAACAAATTGTTATGCGATTTATCTCAACGTATACAACCATAGTCATTGGAAATGTCCCTAAAATGAACATTACCGCATTTTCAGTCACACTCTAATAGTATTACCGGTATTTATACTTGTAAATATACCTTGAGGTTATGTCCTTTTGTCTTGTAAATAAAAAAGGTATTACCATTACTAAATTTTACATGTATTTCTCAAACCATCATTTTAGGGACATTTATAATGCCTATAGCTGTACATCTATGCTGACAAAAAATGTTCGTATATGCAGGTACACGTATTGTAAGTTGCCTATACTACCACCCACAACGAACACATTTCTTGTTACAAATTTCACACAACTTGTAATAAAACACTTACTTAAGTATTAAAACCACCTAGAGTTGTTAGATTTGATGATGTTTTCTATAGTTGATTCACATGTCTTGGTTTCTCTTTGGGTGAGTACTAGTGAATCTTTTACTCGCAAATACGTGGTACCAAATCAACCAGATTTTATAAAAACTACACAGCGTCAATTTAGGGTAGCGCGCTAATAATAATTTACGTAACAAGGATTGCAAGTACGGAATAGCATAACCAACATTAATGCTACGCGAGACCGCACAGCCGAGCTTTGCATGTGAGTGAGTTATGCTGTGATACTTTCGACGAGAGTAACGTACATTCCCAGCAAACACAGTCCCGTCATTATGACGTAACAAATACGTCAGTCGTTACGTCATTTTCACCAGTAAGATGACGTAACGTAGATGTTAATATGACGACAAAATGACGTCATTTTTTAACCAGAGAACGACGTTGCATATTACCATATTTTGACCTCAAAAATACGTCAATTTTTAACCAAATAACGACGCTGCATAAATGCTATTTACCAATAAAACAATTATACGGGAACCATATTTTATTAAAAACACATAATACAAGATATATAATATAAAAAAATGAAACTAACTAAAACATTTAGATATACCAAATGGACCATGAAGTTTAGAACTGAACTGCAGATTCGCCATTTAAACCTCTTTTTTTAAAGCCAGAAGCACACTTTGAAACAAAAAAAACACCAGTTCAGTTCAAAATGTCATGCTCGATTTGGAGTAGTTTAATATGTTTGTCCATTTCAAAATAATCCTGCATAGATATTTTCAAAACACTAATTGAAATAAAATAAAATATTCTATATTTTTTCAAGTATCGAGGCAAGGTATGAGAGAAAATGAAACAAATTCCTTATCATTTAGTGGGAGTACCAAACATTTCGCTGCAACATTAGAAATAGGTACTAATTAAGTTGAAAACAATTAAAAAATGAAAGCAGCATACAGCTAAAATGAAAAACCCTTCAAATTCAAATTAAAACAAATTAATGTGAAAAATAAAAAAAATGTATACTTAAATATATTAATAATATATTTCCTTAATACATCGTCAAATAGACGTTACTTGACACACGTTACTGTTACGTTAGCTGGTCTTTAAGACGTCTTTTATTGGGCACTTGACGTCAAAACCAAAAACTTACCAAAAAATGACGTGAAAATGTGTTGCATTTTGTAAAATTACATTCTTTTTTGAAAAAATAAAAAAAACCACCAGACATATTATGTTCGTACTACATTTGCTACTAATACTGTCAAATTTGATATTAACTTTAACTTCGCTTTTTTCAATTTTAACTGAATTTCAAGAATTTTTAAATAATTGTTCTACATGTCGCATACTTGTTCTAATATAATAATTGACTTTGAACACTTAGTTTTATGTGGATTTCTAATTTTCATTTTGCCACCCTAGAGCTTTTTTGCTCATTACGTAACTACACTAACGAACGAATATCGACGTTTGCTATGTTGACAGCACAAAAATATCTTTAGAAATGTACGTTTATATGCCTATTGTACTATATTTAGTATACCAAGATGTATGGCAAAAAAACTATTACGTATAATAACAAACTAGTAATTTTGCAAACAGTATAATAATAAACATCTAAAATTTTTTTGAATATTTATTATATTACTTACTTTGCAAATCGGACACCGTACTCGCTCATTTTCTCAAAATGCACAAACTCAAAACACTATAACAATGCAAAATCTCAATGCGAAACTCTAAACAACGATGCATACACTTTAGAAAATTCGCAATGATTGACTTTCTGGGTAGAGACGACCGACTGTCCACTTCTTATCAACAAGTCGCGACTTGTTAGAAGTGTACTAAATATAGTACGACAGGCATATCTGGGTTAAACGTCCGATCCCAGCAAACACAGATGGACTTAAATTACTGTTGAATTGCCATTAAATTACGGTAATTTAAGTAGTTATTTAAACAGTAAAAAGGGCGCCATTAAGCAACCGCTTAAACTACCAAAAATTCATTGACTTCTAAATTACTAATAAGCTACCATTAAAATACTGTTGTTATATTACCATTGAATTACTGTTAAACTACTGTTTTGAACTACTAGCCAAACTATTAAATTATTATTAAAACCACTAACACATTTAAAAAAATAGTTTTTTTAGTTAATTATTTGTTTCTGTAATTTTTTATTTATTTCGTTTACAGAATTTGACGCACATGATTGATAAATTGTCGGATTTTTTTAAAGTTAGAACTTAATTTAAGTACTTACCATGGGTTTGATCCTACGAACATCTGGAAAATCCCTTGCAACCTAAACGTGTTAACCACTACTCTACCTGACCTAATAGTATAAATGCTAACTACACGTTATATATTATGTTGAATACAAAATCGAGTAACTTATTCGTAATTTAATACTTTCAACGTGAACCATTAAATATTTCACATGACAATCAGACTGATGATGAATTAGTCCTATATATACATTTGCATCGCTACGTATTAATTATACTCTTGTTGTTTTTGTTATTCTGTAATCAGGATAATTCATGTCTTAGTTGCTTGAAGTGGTTTATATAATCCGAATATTTTTGGATACAGCAGGTACAAAATTTCATGCAATATTGATATTCTTGTATCATAAGTTATAATATTTACTTTTGTTTTATATTTATATTGCATTACTGGATCCCGCAGATTGACCAATGCTATTTGACTTTCCAATAATAATATTTTCGTAAACTGTACGAAATCTTTTTAGTTGATAATAATTGCCACTTTCCTTCTTTCTATGCATTCTTCAAGCAATTGTTTGATAGCAGACCTAACTGTTTGGCAAATATAACTACTATTTTTAAAATAATTTAGCTTAACATTTATATAGCAACTCTATTACTACTGACTATTAATTTACCTTGTATTTTAACGGACATTCAATTACCATTAAACTCCCCAACCTAATTTTGGATTACGACTAAGTTACTGAGTAAACTATTCAAGCTACCAATCATTACATTACTCCTAAATTACTTTTGAATTGCTGGGTAGTATAATGGTAACTCAATTACCGGTAAACTCTAACGTTCAATTTTTTAATTACACTTAAGTTACTGGTTAAACTATTTTTAAGCTACCCACCATTACATTACTCCTTAATTACTTTCTAATTACTGTGTGGTATAACGGTGACTCAACTACCATTAAACTACAACGTTCGATTTTTTAATTACTCTTAAGTTACTGGTTAAACTATTCTTAAGCTACGCACCATTATATTACTCATTAATTACTTTCTAATTACCGGGTAGTATAATGGTGACTCAATTACCATTAAACTACAACGTTTGATTTTTTAATTACTATGGAGTTACTAATTAAATTACTTTTATGCTACCACAATACTGAAATACTCCTAAACTACTTCGTATACTACTTTTAAACTAGTAACCATTTAAATTACTGCTAAACGTCACCTTAGACTACTCTTAAATTACGAAAAAAATTAAATTACTTATAAATGACTTTTCAATACTCAATAAACTACTAAATTAAGCTACCTTGTGTTTGCTGGGATGTGCCTATGAGACTTGGTCCTTAGCTTGTGGAGCTTGGACAATATCACGTGCAATTTTCCCCCGCTGTGTCTTTGAGTAAAAGCGTATGAGCCGATTTTTCTCCGCACGAAATTAAAAACTCCTCATCCTCGATTGGAGTACCTTCGTCCAACGTAAACCCTACGTTCAGTTTTTTAAACTCCATCTATTTGACAAACGATTCTATCCTCCTTTTCCCACCAATTTCTTCGTCTAAAAAGCCCAATGTAGTACACGTAGAACCCTTACCAAATACGAAGGCTCATAACTATATTAGCATTCTTTAAAGGCCTAATAGCCTCCAAGTGTTGTATACCCCTCGCATACATAAAATCTTCGTCGATCTCAGCATCAAAAGGTTTATAACGCTATTCTTTTTAAAATCCTCAAATAGTACGCTCCTTTAAATAAACTTTTTTTTATACGCGTTCACTACATCTACATGGATATTTAACAAAATAGACGGCAAATGCGGTTCCGATCTAAGCCAAGTTCTCTAATACAAAGTTGAATACTTGTGTATCACAAATGGATATGTCAAAGGAGTCTCTAATCGCTATACTTGCCGAGTAATTAAAACCGGGCTTATCTGTATAAGATCTTGGAATAAATTTAAAGTACGCACTAAACGGGATTATAGAATTGGTATAAGAAACAAAATCAGTTAAATATTTTTATTCGTTTACGTCAGCGAATGCTGGGATGATCTTGTGCATGAACCGTATGCCGTCCAAGAAAGCGTCGATGCTTATGCGTTCGTCGTGATTGTGCACTAAGTACGTTGTATTCCGTATTGGAGAAAATGACAAAACGGGTATGTTTATTTCGACCACAAATCGACTATCGGAAGCACCGAGACTGATTTGCGGCTCCAACGGCACGTTACTGAAACAGTCAAGTCAAAACGTATCCATCAAGACTTTATACTTACAAATCTTTAGCAACACGACGCATTACGTCCCAATACGCATTATTCTCCAAACGAGTCATAGGTCTCTGCTCTTCTTTTTCCTCGTACTCAATCCAAACACCTTCACCTGCTTCTTTACACCAATCTTCAATCATGCTCTCAAATTTCTTCGAGTTAGTCGTCGGCGATATCCTAATATCATACGTCAAACAAAACTCCTCGGGGATTACATTCGATTGCACCCCACCCTAAAACTCCCCAACTCACATCTAAACAAGCTCGTAAATAACCTCACCCGCATCTTAGTCAAATTCACCGAAGTTACGTCCCAAATGTTCAAACTCGTATTCTCCTTCAATTTTCTCAACTCTGCACGACGCAAGTCTGAAAATTTGTCCATAATAACGCGTGCCTTTTCCCCGGCCGTGTTTGTTGGCATATGCGACGCATGTCCTGGTTGTCCCGGACAATGAACTATAAACTCTAAAAAGAATTTGTAGAAAACGACCTAAAAAGTCGTTGTCGCTTACCCCAACTAGACTTCTCGCCGTAATAAACAATATACGAATTCCTAGGCGAAGGATCGCCTTCATCCACACAAAACCCAACATTCATTTTGCGAAAAGCCTCAGTCTTAACAAACTCTCTAAAACCTAACACGCCAATCTCCTCGTCTAGAAAATTTTATCAGAAAAAAATCGGTTACCCTATTGGTTTACACACCTGGTGCAAAAGTCACGTAAACTGTACGCTTAGGTACTACCCCATCTTTCTTTAATCTTCGTATGGCTTCCAAGTACTGTACCGAAGTAGATTTCATATCTTGTGTCCCTCTCGCGTAAATATCACCGTGCTCATCGATGTCTGCGTCGAAAGGTTTATGAGTCCATTTATTTTCGAAAACGGGGACAACGTCCATGTGTCCGTTCAACAAAATACTCTTCAAGTTAGGTTCTTTTCCCGTCCAGGTAAAAACCACCGTAGGTTTTTTCTCATGGACGTAGTACACATTAACCGGCAGTTCGAGTTCCTCGCCATACTTCTTTAAAAACGCCACGCAAGGTTCTGCAAAATAGAACGGTGTTAACCAACATCGTGGTCGCGTAAGTCACATACCATAATCAACATCCGGGTGCACCGACGGTATGCGTAGGTACTCGCGAAACTTCTCCACAGCCTTCCTATCAAGTTCGTTCAATTTTTCAAGAAACTTTTTCTCTGACATGTTTCGACCGTGATATTGACGTTTGTTAGATTAATAAGAAGTGCAGGGCGTTTTAAATTAAATTTTTTTATGGCAAACAGGATCTGTTTTGAACAAATAAAAAGAGCGGTTTCGTTTAAAACTGCGCGTAATGACCACAAATTTTTGGATCAAGGACATTTTGGTGTTACGGTCATAAATTGCACAAAAAGTAGACAATGTAGACAACAAAACTATTTTATTTGAATTTTTTTATTCATATTTGCAATTAACTCGTTACGTTATCGGCTGTTTTCAATTAATTAATTATTTTTGTTATCAATTTTGTTTTATATTAGCTCGAAATTTTTTATTTCTCAATTTTTTGTTTAAATTAATCTAATCGAACATAAAAAATGGGAAAAAATTCGCTGATCGGTGTGGGAGTTAAAGGTGACATTGAGATTCCATGAATAAATATTTTCAACGTCATCTGTTTCAGCTACCTAATCCTGATTGGGTTTTGCACTTTGTTCTTGTCTTTAAAAAGTAATGATAAAGAACAATGATTCCAGAAATTGAGACGTTAGCGTTTGATCATGAGCGGCCATGATTTTCTAACAGAAACATTTTTGGATTTTGGACCGAGTTCCATATTTTTACATTTCACAAAACTTAAAAAGCTCACAAACTGTGAAAAAGTCATAACTAAAGAGCGGACAGTAAGGCAAGAAAAAATACCAAAAAACCTGCCAAAAAGGCAATTAAAAAAACACAAATATCTATTAAAATTTACAGTTTATTTTTTTGTTTTACAATGTTTATTAAGTGCTATTATTTTCCCAAGCACAAATGAAATATTTTTCAATATTTTGACCAAGAAGCTGTTGCCTTTTATCATTTAAAATATTTTTATAGAAGGAAAAAGTTCTTTCGTCATCACAAAATGTTAGTGGGGCACATTTTAATGCCGATGTTTCTGTTATTTTTACAGATATTTTCTGTTGATCTTCTATAACGTTTTTCAACAATGGTTGTTTCATAATTTGTTTAATACTTTTTAAATGTAAACCACTACCCAAGTGTTGTTTTACATGATACTTTTTAGTAGCACCGATCTAAAATAATACATATACTAGTAATTAAACGCATTTAAATTAAGATAATACAAACTTACTGATTTTGAACAAACTTGACAAAAAAGGTTTTCCCCGTCGGTTGTTAAATTATTGTCCAATTTACTCCACTTGTAATTATTTTCAAATTTTGATTGTTTATTAGGTGGCATTTTTTAAAACTTACTCACAGCACAACAGCAATAGACTATCACAGTGTGACAATATCACAGGTATTTATATAAACAAAGAATATTTTAGTCATGTGTTTCAGTCATTAAAGGAATCCCACCGGACAGAATTAAAATTATCTATATTTGTTTGCTTAATTAGGTACTGAATAGACCTATAAAATATGATTCATTCCGAAATCCTTCTGGTTTTGTAAATAGTGTTCTGTTAAGCTTGTCATTGTACATAATCTTAGTATACATTCTTACAATAGTTCTTCTCTATAAGCTAAAAACAATCAAAAAGTCGTCTTCAATGCAATAAATAAGATAGCCGGCAGTTTACAATGTACCTTGTTCATTTGGGTTTGCTTATGGAGGAAAAAAGAAGCGTAACATTGCTACCCGAATAAGAGAACATAAGGCGGATACAAGGAAACATACATGATCGGCTGTTGCGGAACACTTTTTAGACATCGGATAGGACATAAGAAGAGACAAAAAGTTCGGCAAAATCCAAGAAAGTCATCGAAATCCAGAGGTACGATAATTTCAACAATGGTATTGACCTAGTCCCAGTAGACTGAAGCATGTCCGGGAAAACTAGCGAATTGAGACCGTTACGGACCATTGACACGTACGGCTCAGTATAAAGGCTTCTCAGGATCGTATAGTTTCAGTTTGAGTCTTCCTGAAGAAGATAGCGACATGACTGTCGAAATGTCAAGAACGCGGTTCAAAACCCGAAAACTTTTCTACGTTAGAAAATCATGGCCGGGAAACCTTTAAAAATAAATCCACGGATAGCGATTTTTTTGTGTGTTATATTGCTTTTTTGCTTTTTGTACGCCATTATTAAAGAAGTAATAGATGCATCACACTTAAAGCATTGGGAGTTTTCCAGACTAATCTTATTTAATGTGATTTGAATATCTTCTTTACAATCGCTTTTAAATGTGAATTCATAAACTAAAGAATGGACACCATCCACCAGGCTGCTGTCTAACTGTAAGGTAATTGCTTGGTTATTTTCTACTCAATGCCATCATGTAAAACCTTTATTTCTGTTATTAAAGCCTCACACAAGCTCCATCCACCTTAGGAGTCCCGTCGTACTGGTGCTCCTGTGTCATATTTTACGGATACCATCTATAGTAGACACTGTTAATAAAATCTTCTCGTTCTTTACATCATGAACTGCAAAGTCAAATTCTTCATTGTTGACGTAAGAGAGTTGTTTTTTCATAACAAATATTGAAACGCATAGAAGCTTCGAGATCATTCAAGATGATTTAAGGTGATGCCCGGAATGTTATCGAAGCTGATAAAGCACAAATGTAAAAGGTGTCCGAAGGAGGTTTGATTTAATCTAGTCGGAACTGTAAAGAATCAGTATAAATAAATCGTGTATAACGCGCTTAGCTGGTGAAAATAAATACCAGTGCGACAGTGTTTATAAACTTTCAGTTCATTAAATCTTTTTTTCTCTGTCTGCGGGAGGGTATAATTATATCCAATTGTTTAAGAGTTACAGAATTTTAATGTAATGTAAGACATTATCGTGTAACTTTGCACACTTGTATCTTCTACTAAACTATAGAAGGTAATTGTACTCTTCCGCGGACTTTTTTATAGTAAATTTTGTCCTAAAAATGTATATGTGCAACTTTTAGCTTATTTGTTATTCTCATTGGGTTTACTTTATTCAGCCTAATGCTGTAATACTCTCATTATACGAAGTAATAACATTCTGCTGAACTTTCATTGTTTATTATTTTGAAACGAATGTACACAACGTTTCGATTGCTGTGGTATCTGCAATCGTCATCAGGTGAATACTAATAAACTTAGAAACTACTAGAGCTTATATACTAAAGACATGTTCGATGAAGCGTTCAAGCGTACAAAATCAACTTAGCGTAACAGATTAATTAACAAAATTACTTAGTGCAGATTAAGTTGTTTTAGAGGTTCGATTAGTGGTTTCCATGTGTTGCTTATCTCGATGAGGATGAGAACGATGCTAACACCACACTACAGTAAACCGCCGCATCTATATGGACTACCGCAGATACATAAAAACAACATTGCTGCTTTGACCGATAACCAGCTCTCGTAATGGACCCACATACCAGCTATCCAGATTTCTACTACCAATTGTGCAACCACCACAGAAGAACAGCTCATCCTTTGTCAAAGACTCCCAACATTTCGTTAAGATTCTGAAAACAATAGAGCTACAACCACGGGATCAATTAGTCAGCTTCGACGTAGAAAGTCTTTATACTAATGTGCCAGTTGAAGAAGCATTGAAAATCGTCCAAACGAAGCTCCGAGAAGATAAAAAACTCCAGGAAAGAACCACGCTGCTAGTAGAAGGAATAATGAAGCTCCTAGAATGTTGCCTCAAGAACTCGTACTTTCAGGAGAAGGACAGATTCTTTACTCAAGACGAAGGGCTACCAATGGGTTCATCTCTATCGCCAGTAGTCGCCAACATCTACATGAACTGGTTTGAATCCCAGGCCATAGAGAAATTAAGATTCAAACCCAAAACATGGCTTAGATATGTTGACGATACCTTCATAATTTGGAACCACAGTAATCGGAAACTAGACCTTTTTCTACAACATCTGAACAACATCAAACCATCCATCAAATTCACTATGGAAAAGAAAAAGGAGAACTCACTTTCTTTTTTAGACGTTCACGTAATAGAAAACAAGGGAATTATGGAAACGACTGTCTACAGGAAACCGACACACACCGGTCGATATCTTAACTTTGAATCCAACTATTCCACATCTACGAAGAGGGGAGTAGTAAAATCTCTAATCGACAGAGCGTACAAGTTGTGCAACACAGAGAAAAGGCTACGAGAAGAAATCAAAAACATTAGAAACGATCTAAGGCAGAATGGTTATCCAAAAAAAGATTGTAGAAGAGCTTTTACGGAAAAGCAATTGAACACTAAGGAACAACCTAAAACAGAGGAAGTGTCCAATTCACTGCTGAGCATCCCATATGTCAAAGGTTTATCAGAATCAATAAAACGTATAGGGAAAAGCTACAACTTAAATACAGTGTTCAAATCATCGACCACTATTAGGAGTATAATTTCCAACACAAAGCCACAAACAAGTCAAGATTCCCAAAACTGTATTTACCAAGTTCCATGTGAATGTGGCAAGTCATACCTGGGGGAAACCACTTGACATCAAACTGAAAGAAGATCAGACGCACACACAGAGAGGAGAGACTTCTAAGTTCGGCATCGCGCAACATTCGTGGGATAACCAACATCGAATGATATGGTCGGAAGCAAAAATCGTACACAGAGAGGAACATTGGTACAAACGGAAATTTAAAGAAACGGCATACATCAACAACAACAAAGAAATTTTTAGTCAGCCAAGTGTCGAGATAAGCAACATATGGAAACCACTAAACAACTTAAACCTCACTAAGTAATTTTGTTAATTAATCTGTTACGCTAAGTTGATTTTGTACGCTTGAACGCTTCATCGAACATGTCTTTAGTATATAAGCTCCAGTAGTTTCTAAGTTTATCAGTATTCATCTGATGACGATTGCAGATAAAAAATCCAGACTAAAACTACCTGGTATGAACTAAAATTCAAATGTTTGCTACGACCTCCATTAAGTGACGCACATCATCCCTCGATAGCCCCAATTCTCTATTGAATAATGGCTTTAATTAATACGTAAAAGTATAAGTATTTTGTATTAATGCGAAATAAAACTGATTTACAAAACACACCGTTACATCAATTAAAATGCTCTTTTGCCTGTATGAAAGAATACGTTTCTAACCTTACTTTCTTAAATACACGGTAAAACTGAAAAGACTTTTTCTGATTGCATTTTCCAGTTCCTCGTATAATGCAACGCGCAAAACATCTCCAAAATTCATTTTTTCATACAAAAAAGCTCTCAAGCCTATACATCACAATCGTTATGTTTATAACGGCTACCAAAACGCCGCCGTTATATCATAATCGTATGGTTCAAAATAACGAGAGTGGATAACGAGAGTCGATATGAGTGGAACCGTTATAAGTTATACAGCATACCGATTTTACAAAAATAACGATTCGGCTAGATAACGACATCGCTATTCATAAGAAGAGTGATATAGCATCAGGCTGATTGTCTGAGAACATAATTCAACCCATGTGAACCCTGGGGGCGACGGTCCGACAGTGTGAAAACTCTATAAAACGCAGCAGAAGTAAACACATGTGTCCGAAAAAGAAACATTCTTATCACTGAAGCGGAACGGGGGTCACAGGTTAATCTACTAGCAAAAATTCACCATAGTTTGCAAGTGTCCTTCTAGTACGTTGATTTGTTCTCCCGCTGTCGGAATAAATCTAAGAAAATTAAGCAAATCATCTTAATACAAAAATTGTGTAAGTTTCTGATGCAGGATGGTTTAAAACGAAAAAGAAAAACAATTCCAGATATTACCACACTGACAAAGGTACCCTTACCCGTAAAAAAAACCTCGGTGGTCACCAAAATCAACTAGACCGAAACACACATGTTCGACTAAACAGATAATTTATCTTTAAATTTTAAAATGCGTAAGCGAAGTAGTAATTTAATAAATCCGATTTATAAAGTTTTATAATAAAAACTATCAGTAATTACTACTTTGAGTCATAAACGATTTTACTGTAAAGTTATCAGCATAGAACGAAAGTATGTAAAATAAAATTTGAGTAAATTTTGAATGTTGAAATTGTATCAACAGTCCGGCAATTGTAAAGATTATTACTATTATTAGCGTTATAAATCTGTAAAGGTTAGAGAAAAGAATCATGTTAAAGTAAAGTTCATCTTTTTAATGCTTTTTTATAATCAGTAGCGCATTTGTTTAATATTAATAGGAAAAAAAATTAGAAGGCATCGGTAAATTTTTATTCCATTTGTAGCATGCAGCGCTACCCAATAACAAAACGTAGTAACATCTTAGGGGAGAAAGGGACAGAACGCCGTTTTTAACAGATTCAGTAAAAAAAGGAAAAGCCAATTGGCAGCTATGGTACTGAGAGCGTTAGTGAACTTGCCCAATCAGAAAAAATGTTTTAGGATATAAAGTCACAATTGCGTACAAAGAAAGCGAAGAGTTTTAAACGAAGGACCCTGACGCGATGCAAAAACGAAAAAAGTTGCATACGGGAGTTTTTCTTTTGAAAGGTCAGAAATTAGTTAAATTTATTTGGATATCCGTTTGTAAGTTTTTTGTTTGATTATTCTACGAGAGATATGATGAATTGAGATACTGTCTAACGCGAGAAAATTGAGAATAACTATTTAAATTTAATTCTATCGCTTAGAGAATGTAATAAAAATGCATGTCGATTATTTCACGTCGCGAAATGTTTTTATTGTAAGTCCAGTCTGCTGTAAGTCTTCTTTAGATATGACAGGGAATCGCAAACGCGACAAACTGTTAAAAAAACAGTTTTTAAACTGTGGATGCACATTTCGAAAGGTGAAATCTCCACTTCGAAACTTTTACATCTGAAAGGATGTGGCAACGTAGCTAGAATCGTGTCATAATCTTAGAAGCTGTTGAATTGTGAACCGTTATAAAACTCTGGTAAAGTCTAGTAACCATTTTGTTTTGTTTTTTTTAAACGCGTTGTCAACTAATTAGAGTGTGGTGAAACAATTGCCAGGGTTCACGCGATATAAATTGTTTATTTAATCCGACCGTATTCAATCAAAGTCTGGCAAAATTTCTGAAAGTTCCACTTTGGCTTTAAAATTGATTTTGTCCAGAGAAAATTTTAAATTTTACATTTATCCAAATGCTTTTAACCGTATCTAAGCCAGCAGACAATGGCAGTCAGTGGACGTGAGACTCAATTTTTTTGACCGTTTTTCGCATAACATGCTTGTGAGCGCAATATGACTATTTGAGCTTTGCAAAGGTAATTGCATAGATTTGAGAAAATAAATAAGTACGGCCATTCACGACATTAACGCTTTACAACCAAAACATCGCGTCTCAATGTTGGTGCCAACAATGGACTACTAGGGGAAGAAAACCGCGAGTATGGCAGTTTATTGAGCATGTTGTTAACGATTTAAAAAGATTAGCCCAAAATACTCATTTTTGTGCTTCTCGAAAAAAAATTCTTATAACAGATATACCCTCCAGTTTGTAATCAATTCGCACTAAACTATTAGATACTACTAAAACTATAAATGGGAAACAACAGCCGGAAGTGTTTGGATTTAGAGTTTTTAATACTAATTATGAGGTCGGTCCATTTACATGCTATGATGTTTGTTCAAGTGCATGGATTTAAGATAACGCGATTAAGTTTCTCCTTAGATATGTCACTGGAAACTACGTTTTTTCAGAACGCAACAATTCTTGATAATAAGCGGTTTCGCTCATCTTTTATTATCACAAAAAATTCTCCATGTCATTGGTGTTGCTGATTCATCATTTTCCAGCGATGAAGAGGTTATGAGAAACAATTCTCAGCCATTTCATGGACAAATGTTTAATACAAACAATTGGTGAATTATCATACGACTCTATTTTCGTTTATTATTATTATTATTATTTTACCTAGGGGTGGTCCCAATATGGTCCCGGCACCGCGACCTGTAGGTCCTTTGTGCTCCCCGATGTTATACCTGTATCTTCGACAATGTCCAGGATTTCAGTAGGGTCAGGATTGCATATACCTCGGCTTGGAACACGGTCGCTTTTTGACCTAGGTTTACAGAGATTCTGCAGCCCTGTCCATTGCTCCCGTACACTCCAGAGCCAGTGCCCTTAGTGGTTTTTGAGTTATCTGTGTAATGCACGATTCAATTTAGCTTTGTTTTGTTGTAATTGTTCTCCCAGTCGTAACGGGTGGGGATTGTTGTCTTAAACAGTTTCATAGGACAAACTGTTTTGGGTATTCTCTCAGTTATCATACTGAGGTTTTTGTCTTTAGAGATCTCGTCAAAGATGGTCGAATGCCCCACCCTTGACGTTCTCTCCTCGCCGTTGACTCTCAGGCGGTATGCCGCCCTAATTACTAGGTGTAGTGGCGGCAGATTCAGAAGAGTCTCCATGGCTGCCGTCGGGGTGGTTATCATTGCCCCCGTGATTCCAAGGCAAGCTCTGCGCTGTACCTTGCTGAGTATCTGTATGGCCCTCTGGGTGAAGGTCCTATGCCACCACACTAGTGACGCGTACGTAATGATCGGTCTGATCATTCGAGTGTATATCCAGTGGGTCATCTTTGGAGATAAGCCCCACTTGCTTCCGAACGCTCGCCTGCAAGCCCACAAGGACTTTGTGGCTTTGTTCGCTATTCTCTCTAGGTGTGGTTTGAAGGTTAGCCCCTGGTCTAATGTTACGCCCAAGTATTTGCCTTCCCTTACTACCAGTAGCTTGGCTCCGTGCATTGCTATGCTCTTTAGCTTTGTCGGGCCTTTCCTTCGTGAGATCTCTATGAGGTTCGTTTTTGCCGGATTGACCGACAAGCCCTCTTCTCTACACCACCGTTCGACTAGATTTAAGGCTCCCTGCATCACAACTGATACGGTCTCTTCAAATCTGCCACGTACCACAATCACTATGTCGTCGGCGTAGCCAACCATGTTGTAGCCTGCCTCACTTAATTGCCTCAGCAGTCCGTCTACCACCAAACACCACAGTAACGGGGAGAGAACTCCTCCCTGCGGACATCCTCGTGCAGCTCGGACCGCTACAGAGTCATTATTAAGCAAGGCCGTAATGTTTCTATGTCTTAGCATGGTATCTATCCATCTACCCACGGTAGTATGTACCCCTTTGCTTTCCATAGCAGTTCTAATCGATTCTAGAGAGGTATTATCAAACGCCCCCTCTATGTCTAAAAACGCCCCCAGAGCCACTTCCTTGCAGGAGATTGCCCTTTCGGCTGCGTCCACTACCCTGTGGACGGCAAGTTCACAGGATTTACCTGGTTGATAGGCACATTGGTATCTACTGATGGGATCAGGCCCCAGCACCTCGTCCCTAATGTGTCGCTCAATGAGTTTCTCCAATAATCTGAAGAGAAATGACGTTAGACTGATGGGTCTTTACGTCCCTCCACGCCATAGGTATGTATCCCAGGGCAACGCTTGCCCTTAGTAATGTACATAGTGTGGAGGCTAGCAGGTCTAAGCCTTGTTGTAATAGAGCAGGTAAAATTCCATCCATTCCTGGGGATTTGCATGGATGAAAATTTTTTACTGCCCACCTAACTTTGGTTAGGTTCACTATCTGATGAACTAGAACCCAATCTGTCCTGTTCCCCATCAAGAGGGGTTCCAGAGTTGTTGATACGCTAGCGTCAGATTTGGTGAGGGTCTTTGATCCCGGATAGTGTGACTGGAGCAGAAGCTCCAAGGTCTCCTTTACGGTCTCTGTGTAACCCCCCACACTTTTATTCAAGGAACCGATTCTAGCCTCTGTTCCTCCTTGTAAACCTCTTTGGAGTCTCGCACCTTCTGGAATCTGTTCGATTTCCTTGCAGTGCCTCCTCCACGAGTCACGTTTTGCTTTTCTTATGGCCTTATTGTATTTGGTGAGTGTGGTTTGGTATGAACCCCATTCCCGGTGTTTTTGCTCTGTTAAAGAGCTTTCTTGTCTGAGGCTGCAATCGAGAGATTCCCTCATGCCACCAGGGCATTTTACTTGAGGTTCTTTTCTCTTTCGCGGGACAGCTTGCCTCATAGGCATCTATGATGCCCATGCGAAGGTTTTCTTCCATGACCTCCAATCACGCCGAGTCATTCACCTTCTCGGGGCAGTTCTCAAGCTTGACCTTTAGGTTCTCTCTATAGAGGTCCCAATTGGTTTTTCTCGGATTTTTGTGTACGGCCATTGCCGCTTCTCTTGACTCAATGTCGAAGCGAATGTATCTATGGTCAGATAGCGAGGGTTCTTGTGACACATGCCATTTGTGTACTGAGCTGCAGGCAGTCACAGTTCCAAATGTTATATCAATTACCCCCCTTCGTCGAATATTGACGAAGGTCGGCTCGTTGCCTACGTTGGCCACCTCTAGATATTTATTAATAATATAATCAAGGAGAGCCTCACCTATTTTGTTGATGTCCGTGCTGCCCCACACAGTGTGGTGCGCATTGACATCGCATCCGAGGAGGATTTGCCATCCTTTCCGCTGACAGTGGTCCACCAGTTTGGAGACTTCTATGGTTGGTGGTGGATTTGGTTGGTCGTAGGGGAGGTATGCGGATCCGAGCACTAGCTCTCTCTTGCTCCCATCCCTTTTCATTGTCAGCGTCACTGCCGCCAAGTCTCTGCAACAGAATTCCCAAAGTGGCAGTAGTTTAACGCTATCTCTAGCTATAATACACGATCTGAGATTGGTTTCGGTTGGCTCAGCCATTAGCCGCGCTCCTCTCAATCCCAGACCTCGTATTTGCCCTTTAAAAGCCGAAGGTTCTTGTACTAAGGCTACATCAATATGATGTTTATTCATATAAGCACAGAGGGCAGCAGATGCCGCCCTACTGTAATGCAGGTTTATTTGTACAAGTTTAACCATTTAAACCTGTACCTACCAACTGAGGTGCAATGGATGACGCAGTGGGCTGTGGTTCCTCTGAGGGCCCCTCAACCACTGTCGTCGCTTCGCACTCCATACTGGTCGCCTCCTCTTCCCCCACCTTCGTCTTGGAGAGGAGTTTAAACGTCACTTTAATGAAGTTGACGTGGGGATTATGGTTGCAAATAGCCCCCATCTTGTCCCAGGAAGTTAGGTCCATAAGGACAATCAATGTTTGTTCCTTGGGGCCTTTCTTCCTGTCCACTACACGCCAGCTGCTGGTTACAACATCAGCATTCTGGATCTCGATCCTTTTCAGAATCTTTACCGGTTTCACATGAGCCGAAGGGATCCAGGCGTGTGCTCGCACTGGTTTTAGAAGGTCTTTCGCTTCGAGGAATCGAAGCTTAGCTCCCTTCCACGGAGCTACTCTCCCTAGCTCCGTTCTCAACCAATCCACCGATATCTGGTCTGCGCATAAAATTAACAGCGCTCCCCCTCGGTGGCGACACTCCGTGAATTTGGGCGAAACCGCCCCAATGGACAGAGTGTCGATTCTATCGAGGATCCAGGTTTTAATTTGCCCTGTTTCCTCCTCCGACAGCGTGCACTCCAGGTCTTCATGGACAAAAGCCATTTTGAAGCCTGTTGCTACTTTGCTGAAAGTTCTGGTGTCCTTTTTGGTCCCAGACTTTGCCTTTTTTAAGGTACCTCCCTTGGAAATGCTGTCGTCAGACCGGTGTCGCTTTTGAGTCCCAGTCATAGAGACAGCTTTATTCTGTGAGGTGCTTGGTTGCCCCTCTTTGGGCGATGAAAGGAAAGGTTGCTTAGAGCCCCCTGGTTCTCTCATCGCCTTTCTTAATTTCCGGCGCGCTGCCCCGGAGAGTTTTTTACGCTCACCAGTACCAGGTGCTCCGGCGGAAAGTTTTGTTTTTGTTTGTACTTGGTCCATATAAGTCCCACGAGTGTGGGGGAAATAAAATGTCCACACGTGCGGTGCTCCTTGCACACGTGTAAGGCGACTGATTACAACGGAGTAGCGCCCGGTGCTCCGAGGTTGGGGTCAGTAAAAGCTGATCCTCTATTCTATTTTGCTGAGGTTGTCTCCTCTTGGTTCAGGCGGTTAAGCCGAGACCCCCCGCACCAACCTGAGCACTCCAGGTTCGTGCATGGTATATCGACATGGTTGATGCACGTGGCACATCAAACACATATCGGCGCCGTTATACCCTGTGCAAGCCCTTGGCTACGACACGACGGGCGGGGTAGCTCGTCTACAATGCTGTCTTTGGTTGCTGCGAGTCCTTGTTCATAACCGACGAGCAACCTTATCCCTAGCATTAACCTAAGCATCACATACGATCATTCACTTAGGCCGTTCCCCTATCCGCCACCTGGGGACGCGCCTGGTAGGGTGCCACCCCTCAGGCTATTCTCGTTTAATATGCACCTAGAATACTAGCTATTTTTGTTTTTTTAATCTTTTGATTATTTATGTATGCATTCTTATTTTTGGAAATCGCAAGAAACTTTGTTCGTTACATTACGTATGTAATATTGTGTTTGTTTTCAACACCTTCCGATAGTTGCAAGATTTGCGATATCTGTGAATCTTTTGTTCAAATATCTCTTGATACCTACTTGTTATTCTTTGACTTTCTAACCTTATCACCTTTGCTACTCTTTGTATAGGTTGTGTAAATTAAAGATTGGTTTATCAAAGGAGTGACTATACCTTGTGCAAGTATAAAAAATGTTAGTATCATTTTTTTTACACGTATTGTAAGTTGCCTATGCTGCAACGCACCACAAGCACTCGTTTTTAGTTAAAAATTTCATAAAATTTGAAGCAAAACACTTACCACGTACATTTGTTAGGTTTGTTGATGTTTTTTTCCATAGTTGGTTCACGTGTATTGATTTTTCTTTAGATGAGTACCAGTGAATCTTTTACCCGCAAATACGTGGTACCCAAATAAACCAGTTTTTGCGAAAGCTACAAAGCGCCGATTTGAGGTAACGCTCCAAAAATCTTCGGGTATAGGTATGTAAGCGAGGTTCTCAAGTTTACCCTTGATGTGGAAACTAATTATTTTCATCATCTACAGTTTTACTTCGAAAATAAAATTGTTAAGGAAACACGAAAAATTAATATGTAATAGACGGGGACTGTACTGAAATTAAGAGTGATATCAAGAAGTACACCTCAATGATATTATTGTCTATGGAAATTAATTATAATTAGTACATATGCAACTCTAGAACTAAATAAACTAAAACCTAAATTTTATTAATAGAACTTTTAGTATGTAATGTTTGTCTTCACAAATAAATTAAGCACTGCCGATTGCGGTAATCAGCTTTGAATAAATATCAATCCCCTCCAAAAATATTTTCACGTTTAAATGCTCGTCAACTTCGTGTAGCCTGAACTTGGTGAAACGCATTGGAGAAAAACCTAAAGCTGGTACGCCGGCTCTTCTCAAATACCTACAATCGGAACCACCGGGAAGAATCCAAGTGACTAGATTTAAATGCCTAAAATGTTTTAAGTCAAACACGTTTGGTGTTGCCATAAAACTTACAAATCCTTAGCCGTGTTTTTAAAAGCAACCCAAAATTTATTACTCTCGTCTAAAATCGTAACGGGCGCTTCCAAACTAGTCTGCAGATACTCTGCCCAAACATCATCGCCGGCTTCTTTGCACCATGCATCTAACATTTTATTCCAATGTTTTAACGGTACCGTCGGTGGAAGTCTACAATTAACAGACATTTTTATTTCGGATGGTAACACGTTGGGTTCCGTTCCGCCCTATTGGGACAACAATGTAAATACGAGGTTTTGGTAAATGCTCAAAGTACCTGTATTTGGGTAACATTCACTGTGATGTATTCTCCGTACGCTTTTAAACGCCCGTTGATGTGTTTATCTGACTCGGCTCTTAGCTCGTGGAGCTTGGACAATATCACGTGCAATTTTTCCCCGGCCGTGTCTTTGAGTAAAAGCGAAGCGTGGCCGGTCTGTCCCGGACAATGAATTACCACAGTATGAGTGGATTTTTCTCCGTACGAAATTAAAAACTCGTCATCCTCGGTCGGAGTACCTTCGTCCAAAGCAAACCCAACGTTTAATTCTTCAAACTCCATGGATTTGACAAACGACCCCATCCCCCTTTCCCCACCAATTTCTTCGTCTAAAAATCCCAATAACTAAAATGTAGTACACGTAGAATTCTTACCAGGTACGAAAGTCACATGCACACTTCTCGGCAAAACGACATTAGCATTCTTTAACCGCCTAATAGCCTCCAAGTACTGTATACCAATGCTTTTCGTATCCTGACTACCCCTCGCGTATATATTACCATCTTCGTCGATCTCAGCATCAAAAGGTTTATAACGCCATTGTTCCTAAAACCCTCAAATAGTACCTCGCTTAAATAAAATATTATTTAAACTTACTTCATCAACGTTCACTACATCCATATGGCTATTTAACAAAATAGACGGCAAATGCGGCTCCGATCCAAGCCAAGTTAATACGACAACCGGACAATCCGCGTGATAATAGTAGACGTTAAAAATTAATCCCAAACTTTTAGCTTGCTCGCTCAAAAAGCTAACGCAAGAACCTTAAAAAAAATGTTGCAAAGTGCATGAAACCATCTTCATGTACTTACTGTAATCGACATTGGGATGCACGGTTGGCATTCGCAGGTAACGTAAAAAATTTTCCAAGGCGGTTTTGTCCAAATCCGAAGCATCGCAATTAAACTTCTTCAGGAATGACATGTTTAACTTTTCTTAAAGAAAGTTGAATACTAACTGGTTGTAAAAATATGCTTTATCGGTATCATAAATGCATATGTCAAAGGAGTCTCTAATCGCTATATTTGCTGAGTAATTAAAACTGGGCGTATCTATATGAAATCTTCAAATACATTTAAAGTGCACACTGAACAGTGTTAAAATAAAAAAACAAACAAAATCAGTAAAAAAATGTTATTTGTTTACGACAGTAATTGCTGGGATGAGCTTGTGCATGAAACGTATGCCGCCTAAAAAATGCACCAAGTACATTGTATTCCGTATTGGAGAAAACGACAAAACGGGTATGTTTATTTCGAGCACAAACCGACTACAATACGCAATTCTCTAAACGAGGCATTTGCTCTTCATTATTCTCGTACTCAATCCAAACACCGTCACCTGCCTCCTTACACCAATCCTCAATGATGCTCTCAAATTTCTAATATCATAAGTCAGACAAAACTTCTAGGGGATTACGGTCGATTTCACCCCACCCTAAACCTCCTCAACTCAAATCTAAACACGCTGGTAAATAACCTCACCCCCATTCTAGTCAAATTCACCGAAGTCACGTCCTAAACGTTCAAACTTATATTCTTCTCCAATTTCTCCTCTGCAAGTCGAAAAATATATCGGCAATAACGCGTGCCTTTTCCCCGGCTGTTTTTTTGGTATGAGCGACCCATGTTCCGGTTGTTCGTGACAGTGAATAGTAAACTCTAAAAAGGATTTTGTAGAAAAAGACCTAAAAGATCGTTGATTCGTCTAGGCAAAATCCAACATTCATATGGCAAAAAGTGGTCTAAAATTGTGGTCTAAAACCCAACACGCCAATCTTCTCGTCTAGAAAGTTTTATCAGAAAAAATCGATTACCCTGTTGGTTTGCACACCACCGGGTGAAAAAGTCACATAAACTGTAAATTTTTGCACAAATAAAATGAGGGGTTTCGCTTAAAACCTCGCATAATGACCACAAATATATGGAGTAAGGGTATTTTGGTGTTACGATAATAAACTGCAGAAAAGAATTTATCAAAAAAATAAGATTAAATTTTACAAGTAGACAATGTAGATAACAAAATGACATTTTATAGGAATTTTTTTTTATTCATATTTACAATTAACCAAAGTTCGTTTTTTAATTATTCTTGTCAGTTTCATTGTATATTGTTTACTACTTTTTATTTACCTTTTTTTTTAAACTAATCTAATTGAACATAACAAATGAAAAAAATTGCTAATCGGCTTGGGAGTCAAAGGTGGCGCTGAAATTCCACGCATAAATATTTTGCAAGCCATCTGTTTTAGCTACGTAATTCTGATTGCGTTTCGTCCGGTTTTCGTACTTTGTGCTTGTCTTTAAAAAAATGATTAAAAACAATTATTCCAGAAAATGAGGCGTTTCATCTTGGGTGTCTTCAACTTCCGTATGGTTTTGAAAACTTATTCCTCATAGTTAAATACTTTTATTTTTAAGGCTTTCGCGTTCCATATTTTCACAAATCTTAAAGAACTTGTCTTCTAGAGAAAGACTTAAACTGAAGATATATGATTGTAAGAAGCCTATATATTGAGCCGTTTGGGCCAATGTTTCGTATCGGTCTCAATTTATGTTTCTTCGGGAAAATGATTTTCCATACTGGAGCTAGGTCGATACCATCATCTCTGTTGAAATTATCGTATTTCTGAATTTCGATAGCCACTTATTCTCCTTGCATTTCCGGTGTCTAGAAAGTGTTCCACAGTCGATATTGTATTAAAACGTTCGCGAAGTTATTGTCAAATTCGAGACAATGACCGAAGAACGTTGAACATTCTAGAGACAGATAACAGAAATATATAAAAACAGTTCAAACGAAGCATAAGGGAGTTTTTCGAATTGAATTGAGATGATTTTGTCAGTTTAAAATAAATAAGTGATTAACGCGTGTGAAGATAAATAAATAAAGTGCCGGTGCTGGTAAAATATAAATACGTCGCGTACGTGTTGTTAACATAAACGAGTATCAGTTTTAGATCAAATTAAAAAGTGCGGACTAGTGATAGTAAGATATAAATTAGTGTATTATTCTTAAATATCGTTAGGTTTAATTAGTTACGTTAGATTTAAAATTTGTTAGATTGGTGTCAGTGTGGAGTTTGCGGTTTTCAGGTGTAAATACAAGTAAATTAATATTGCTCCCGTAATAAAAACATTGTGTAAGTACGTGCCACGTGTTTTTGTTTATAGAGTGTAAATCCAGTTCGTTAAAGCAGTGTTATTAAACTTTTTGTTTGTGTTTTAATTAATCCCGGTGACGCGTTTGCAAGCAGTTGAAATCGATTCAAAGTTATTTGAATTTCTCGAATCAATAAAAAATAGGCAAGAATCGATGAATAAATTAGAAGACAGAATAAAACTGCTTGAAGAAAGAATGAACCAAATAAATTACCATGGTGAAGGAAGCGTCACGAGCGAAGATTTAATAATGTACCATCGGGAAGAAACCACTAGCAAGTTTAAGAATCTACCTCTAAATTTTGATAGTAAAGTTCTATGGTCAACCTACCACAAACAGTTTTAAGCCGCAGCTGTAGCTAATGGTTGGAGCAACAAGCAGAAAGCGACGTCTATAATAGTGGCTGTGCTTGATCACCTATAATGAAATTACGAACTTTTAATTTCACGTTTAGAAATGAGCTATGGAGATGCTAATCATCAAAGGGTGTACCAAACCCAAATCAAAAGTCGTGTTCAGAAAGCTGCGGAAAGCCTTCAAGAGTTCGAGGCTGACATCGCCACGTCTTGCGTATTCTACAGCACTAGATACTTTTTTGGATCAGTTGGCTGTAGACGGTCTCCGAGACAGCGAAACCGCAGTTGACTTTCCGGTCAGCTCGACCGAAGACGTTGGACGACGCTTTAACCCTTGCTTTGGAGTATTAAGCAGAAAAACATGCGTAGCACCGAAGTAGCCATAAGCTCCTCTGTGTTGCAAAAGTATCCGAGTACACTAGAAAGTATCGAGGAGATAGCGCGACGAATGCTTCGAAAAAAAGGAGTACCGACTTTGAACTGCAGTGAAATAGGTCACGTACGACGACATCGTACTAAACCTAAGAATACGACGAGAAGAACGCTCGAAAGTTTAGAACGAGTTGACCAAAATAGGTAAAAGTTAATCTCATCTAGTCATGTACCGGAAATTACCATTCAAATGGCATTGCGTAGGGAGCACTTGCATTGCATTTATCTCGATGGCAAGATTAATGGACGAAGTGTTCAGTTACTGGTTTACACGGGATTGACGAAGACCATCATTTGTTCTGACGTGTTATTGGAAAACGAGCAGACATCCCCAGTAACAGTACTACTTCGAACGACGACGGGCAAAGAAATACCTACTAACGGACAAGTCAAAATAACCATTGGTTTGGAAAATGGACCATCAAGTATTAGTAGCTGTCTTCACGGAAGAAGTTATTTTGAGAGTAAACATGATAAAGAAATGTGTGTTTCATTTGGATATGAAGAACGATGTTTTGAAGATCGACAATGAAGAAATTCGTTTTCATTCGTCAGAGAAGGCAGTCGGGCGAGTGTTATTGATTAAAGACGTGACTCTGCCTGCAAGGACTGAAAGTGTGGTGATGACACACCTGGATAAAAATCTACGAGAAGGCTACATTTGCGCGATTGAACCAATGACTAAAATGACTATTCGTTGGCTGAACTATAGTACGAGTAAAAAACATGATGTCGGTAAGCATCTTGAGTGTCAACTCAGATCCAGGAGGCTAATGCACGCCAGTATCTCAAATTGTGAGATGCGTGAATTCTAATGGAGATACGTCACCGAAGAATTGCTCACAACATCTAATGGACATTCTTACGTTCAAATGCCAAAACATCAGTCAATGCCAGCTCGCTAAAGTTAAAGTGTTGATCCAACAGTATCAATATGTGTTTGTGCTGGAGAGTGGTTCCAAAGGAAGAACTAACGTGGTGAAACATGAAATTAATACCGGAGACGCTCGGCCGATGCGACAACATCCACACCGACTTCTTTTGGCGAAAAGAGAAGAAACTAAAGAAATAATTACGGAAATGCAAAGAAAAAGTGTGATTGAACCTTCAAATAGCCCATAGGCACCGTAGCGGTACTCCTAAAAAAGAAAAATATATCAACAAGATTTTGCGTAGACTACAGACAGCTTAAAAATATGACCAAAAAAGACAGTTTGTGGTAGTTTACTGTGATGCCCTTCGGCCTGTGTAACGCTCCTGCAACTTTCGAACGTTTGATGGTGACCATCTTGCGCCGACTGTCTTGGAAAACGTGCTTGGTTTACCTACACGACGTGATCGTGGTAGGAAGGTCGTATGAAGAACACTTAAACAACTTAAAAGAAGTATTCCAACGACTGGGATAAATCTAAAACTGAGCCCAAAGAAGTGCTACGTATTTAAGAAGGAAGTGTATTACCTTACGCACGTCGTATCTAAAGATGGAGTAAAAGCTGACCCAGACAAAATCTGGGCATTGCAAGTATGGCCAAGATTAATTGACATTGAAGTTTTTTGAGTTGTGCACTTATTATAAATAATTAATTTGTACCCGGATTTGCCAATATTACCTAACCTTTGACAAAACTGATCGGAGAAAGAGCAAAACTAGTCCTAGTCACTTCGCCGATTTTAAGTTATTCAAGAGAAGATAGAAAGTTTATTTTGGATACCGATGCAAGTAATCTGGCCACAGGTGCAGTCCTTTCACAAGTGAAGACAAGAAAAAGTCTTCGGGTATTTTGGTAAAGTTTTGCCCAGGTCAGAAAGGAATTATGGCGTTACTAGAAGCTGTTAGCAGTTGTCAAGTCCATAGACAAAAATTTTTACTAAGGACGAACTACGCCGCTTTAAAATGGCTGTTGCAACTCCGTAACCCGGAAAAACACGTAGAAAGATGGATTAAGAGACTGCAAGAGGATGACTATGACACAGAACACCGTGCCGGAAGCAGTCAACGGAACGCCGATGTCTTGTTCAGAAGACCATTTCCGGCAGACTGAGTCATTGTTCGCGACTTAAATATAAAAGTCGAATGCTTCCGGAGAACTGCTATCGTTTATGACAAGTAGGAACCTGAGCAGTTACGTCGCGAACAAGAAAATGATCTTGAAATAAAACTACTTCTGAACTGGAAAGAAAACAGCCGACGATCAACTTGGGAAGAAGTGGTTTGAGCAGAAACATCAAAACTTACTGAGCGCACTGGTACTCTTTTTTACTCGTTCTCTAGAGAGTGTCGAGAGCATGTAAAACAGACTGCAGTTGGTAGTGCCAAAGAGCCGGGTGTCACAAGTGTTGAAGCATCTGCACCATGGTACATCAGAAGGACACTTTTAGGGAAAGTTTGAGAAAGATCAGGAAACAGTCTAGCGAGAAAGCGTAAAGCACCGATGAAGGAGTATAACGTGGAAAACTTTTCAGAAGGAGTACAGATTGACATCGCAGGGCCGTTTCCAGAATCTGATTTGGGAAACAAATACATCTTGGTGGCGATGGATTATTTCATGGACGGAGGTTTACGCCATACACAATCAAGAAGCTGACGTATTAGTGAAAGAGTTTTTCTGCCTGTTTGGAGTTCCATTTGAAATACACTCTGACCAAGGCGTAACTTTGAGTCTAGACTGATTCAAGAAGTTTGCCGACTGTTGGGATTTAACAACAAAGGGAAGGTACTTAGCCAAAGTAGTGTCCAAACATCAAAGAGACTGGGATCAATACTTGCACCTTTTCCTAATGGCATACCGATCATCCGTTCACGAAAGCACAGGCCAAACACCATCCCGTATCATGGTCGGTCGCGAAATACGACTGCCATGCGACTTTCAATTTGGACGAAGACCGGAAGAAGAAGTTGCTAGAGAAGACTACATCAGCAAACTAACCAAGACGCTAGGCGAAGTACATGAAGCAATCCGTAAAAACACAAAAATTGCCAGCGACAGAATGAAGAACAGTGTCAACGTGACGACATGGTGTGGTTGTGTAATCTCCAGAGAAGTGGTTTGTCGCCGAAGTTGAAGAGGCCTTTATGAAGTCGTGCAGCGTATTAATCACGTCATATATCGCATCTGGAAACCACCCAGAGGTAAACAAAAAATGCTCCACATCGTCTAGTCCCGTTTGTTCAGGTCCAAACAACAGTACTAACTAACAAAACTAGAAATCAAGTCGAAGGAATGGACTTCGATAAGTTTATGAGGGTATAAGGAGGTTCTGGAAAGGCTGTTTAGAGTTACAACCGAGGAACAACAGGACCTGTTCCATACACGAAAAGAATACGCCATGGCACAATGCGTGAGCGAGGATCTTGACATTACCAGAAGGGTTGCAGTCGTTTGGACGACTAGATGAACTACGAAGACAGCAACCGACGGTCGGAAAAGTTTTAAAATTACGTGGTGACCGACACTTCGTCTTCTATCTGGTCACCAAGAAGTGCTCGCGTACAAAACCGTTATACGAAAATCTGTGGCGAACATTATGGAATTTCAAGAAAGAAATGGAGTTCCACAATATTAAGAAATTGGCAGCACCCAAGCTTGGTTGTGGCTTAGATCAACTAAATTGGAGGACCGTTCGAAATATGTTGGAGGTCGTTTTCTACGAAACAGGCGTTCAAGTGTTGGTCTGCAGTTACCAACCAACTAGAATATCGGGTCAGGACGAACTACGCCGCTTTAAAATGGCTATTGCAACTCCGTAACCCGGAAGAACACGTAGCAAGATGGATTGAGAGACTGCAAGAGGATGACTATGACACAGAACACCGTGCCGGAAGCAGTCAACGGAACGCCGATGTCTTGTCAAGAAAACCATTTCCGGCAGACTGAGTCATTGTCCGCGACTTGAAAAAAAGTCGAATGCTTCCGAAGAACTGCTATCGCTGATGACAAGTAGGAACCTGAGCAGTTACGTCGCGAACAAGAAAATGATCTTGAAATAAAACTACTTCTGAACTGGAAAGAAAACAGCCGACGATCAATTTGGGAAGAAGTGGTTTGAGCAGAAACATCAAAACTTACTGAGCGCACGGGTACTCTTTTTTACTCGTTCTCTAGAGAGTGTCGAGAGCACGTAAAACAGACTGCAGTTGGTAGTGCCAAAGAGCCGGGTGTCACAAGTGTTGAAGCATCTGTACGATGGTACATTAGAAGGACGCTTTTGGGGAAAGTTTGAGAAAGATCAGGAAACAGTCCAGCGAGAAAGCGTAAAGCACCAATGAAGAAGTATAACGTGGAAAACCTCTCAGGAGTACAGATTGACATCGCAGGGCCGTTCCCAGAATCTGATTTGGGAAAGAAATACATCTTGGTGGCGATGGATTCTTTCATGGATAGAGGTTTACGCCATACACAATCAAGAAGCTGCTAGAGTCGCAGACGTATTAGTGAAAGAGTTTTTCTGTCGGTTTGGAGTTTCGTTGGACTTACACTCTGGCCAAGGTCGTAACTTTGAATCTAAGCTGATTCAAGAAGTTTGCCGACTGTTGGGATTTAAGAACAAAGGGAAGGTACTTAGCCAAAGTAGTGTTCGAACATCAATGAGACTGGGATCAATACTTGCACCTTTTCCTAATGGCATACCGATCATCGGTTCACGAAAGCACAGGCTAAACACCATCTTGTGTCATGCTCGGTCGCAAAATACGACTGCCATGCGACTTTCAATTTGGACGAAGACGAAGAAGTATACAGAAAACCGACACACACACCAACAGATATCTAAATGCCGAATCGCACCATCATCCAGCTCAGAAACTTTCAGTGTTATAAAATAGCCAGTATACTTAGAGCTTAATTCATCAAAGTGATCTTCAATGCAACAAATAAAATAGCGGTCAATTTTTCAAAATCGAAGGAGCAACACCACTACTCCGGGAACTAGAGGTCTACCACATCCCTTGTTTGTGTGGGACTAAAGATGCGCCCCATCGTTACCCGAATAAGAGAACATAAGGCGTACACAAAGGAACATAATACAAGTGCGACTGTTGCGAAACAGTTTGTAGACACCGGACACGTATAAAATTCGAACAGACAAAAATTTTGGTAAAATCCCGGAACTTCCAGCGTGTTGCAGCTGATGATTTTTACCATCGACAGTTTTATTTCGAAAATAAAATTGTTAAGGAAACTCCAAAAAATAAGTAATTAATAGAGACGGGGCTGTTCAGAAATTTAAGGTCATATCAAGAAGTACGCGTTCATGATATTTTTGTCGATGATTCACTTTCATTCTGAGGAGGAAACTAATTATACTTAGTGCATATGCAACTCCAGAACTAAATAAACTAAAACACAAATTTTATTAAAAGAAGTTTTATTATGTGATGTTTGCCTTGACAAATAAATTAAGCACTGGCGATTGCGGTAATCAGCTTTGAATAAATATCAATCCCCTCCAAAAATATTTTCACGTTTAAATGCTCGTTAACTTCGTGTAGCCTGAACTTAGTGAAGCGCATTGGAGAAAAACCTAAAGCTGGTACGCCGGCTCTTCTCAAATACCTACTATCGGAACCACCGGGAAGAATCCAAGTGACCAGATTTAAATCCCTAAAATGTTTTGGGTCAAACACGTTTGGTGTTGCCTTAAACTTACAAATCCTTAGCCGTGTTTTTAAAAGCAACCCAAAATTTATTGCTCTTGTCTAAAATCGTAACGGGCGCTTCTAAACTAGTCTGCAGATACTCTGCCCAAACATCATCGCCGGCTTCTTTGCACCATGCATCTAACATTTTATTCCAATGTTTTAACGACACCGTCGGTGGTAGTCTACAATTAACAGTCATTTTTATTTCGGATGGTAACACGTTGGGTTCGGTTCCGCCCTATTAGGACAACAATGTAAATGCGAGGTTTTAGTAAATGCTCAAAGTACCTGTATTTGGGTAACATTTACTGTGATGTATTCTCCGTACGCTTTTAAACGTCCGTTGATTTGTTTATCTGACTCGACTCTTAGCTCGTGGAGCTTGGACAATATCACGTGCAATTTTTCACCGGCCGTGTCTTTGAGTAAAAGCGAAGCGTGGCCGGTCTGTCCCGGACAATGAATTACCACAGTATGAGCCGATTTTTCTCCGTACGAAATTAAAAACTCGTCATCCTCGGTCGGGGTACCTTCGTCCAAAGCAAACCCAACGTTTAATTCTTCAAACTCTATGGATTTGACAAACGACCCCATCCCCCTTTCCCCGCCAATTTCTTCGTCTAAAAAGCTCGATAACTAATATGTAGTACACGTAGAACTCTTACCAGGTACGAAAATCACATGCACACTTCTTGGCAAAACGACATTAGCTTTCTTTAACCGCCGAATAGCCTCCAAGTACTGTATACCAATGCTTTTCGTATCCTGACTACCCCTTGCGTATATATTACCATCTTTGTCAATCTCAGCATCAAAAGGTTTATAACGCCATTGTTTCTAACACTCTCAAATAATACCTCGTGTAAATAAAATTTCATTTAAACTTACTTCATTAGCGTTTACTACATCCATATGGCTATTTAACAAAATAGACGCCAAATGCGGTTCTGATCCAACCCAAGTTAATACGACAACCGGAGAATTTGTATGATAATAGTAAATATTAAAAATTAATCCCAAACTTTTAGCTTGCTCGCGCAAAAACTTAACGCAAGAACCTTAAAAAAATTGCAAAGTTCATTACATATTCTCTTTATTTACTTACTGTAATCGACGTTGGGATGCACGGTTGGCATTCGCAGGTAACATAAAAAATTTTCCAAAGCGGTTTTGTCAAATTCCGAGGCATTACGATTAAACTTGTCCAAGAACGACATGTTTCTCTACTATAAAGTTGAATACTAACTGATTGTACAAATTTACTTTATCGGTATCACAAGTGGATATGTCAAAGGCGTCTCTAATCACTATATTTGCTGAGTCATTAAAACCGAGATTATCTGTATCGTCGACTAAATTTAAAGAATAGACTGGACGGGATTATAGAACTGGTATAAGAAACAAAATCAGTTAAATTTTTTTATTCGTTGACGTCAGTAAATGCTGGGATAAGCTTGTGCATGAAACGTATGCCGTCCAAGAATGCGTCAACGCTTACGCGTTCGTCGTGATCGTGCGGCAAGTACGGTGTATTCCGTATTAGAGAAAAGGACAAAACAGGTATGTTTATCTCGCGCACAAACCGACTATCGGTAGCACCAAGCATGACTTGCGGCTCCAAAGTCACGTCTCTGAAACAATCTAGTCAAAACGTACCCACCACGATTTTACACATACAAATCCTTAGCAACACGACGCATTGCGTCCCAATATGGATTATTCTCTAAACGAGTCATAGGCCTCTGCTCCTCTTTCTCCTCGTACTCAATCCAAACACCTGCACCTGCCTCCTTACACCAATCCTCAATCATGCTCTCAAATTTCTTCGGGTTAGTCGTCGGCGATATCCTAACATCATACGTCAGACAAAACTCCTCGGGGATTACGTTCGATTGCACTCCACCCTGAAACTTCCAAACTCAAATCCAAATCTGCGCGAAAATAACCTCACCCGCATCCTAGTCAAATTCACCGACGTCACGTCCCAAACGTTCAAATTCGCATTCTCTTCCAACTTCCTCAATTCTGCACGACGCAAGTCGGAAAATTTGTCCACAATAACGCGTGCCTTTTCCCCGGCCGTGTTTGTTGGCATATGCGACCCATGTCCTGGTTGTCCCGGACAATGAACAGTAAATTCTAAAAAAGACTTTGTATAAAAAGAACTACAAGGTCATGGTAACATACCCCAACAAGATTTTTCGCCGTAATAAACAATATACGAATTTCTAGGACAAGGATCGCCTTCATCCACGCAAAACCCAACATTCATTTTACGAAAATCCTCAGTTTTAACAAACTCTCTAAAACCCAAGACGCCAATCTCCTCGTCTACAAATTTTTATCAGAAAAAAACATCGGTTACTGTGTTGGTTTACATACCTGGTGCAAAAGTCACATAAACTGTACGCTTAGGTACCACGCCATCTTTTTTTAATCTTCGTATGGCTTCTAAGTACTGCACCGAGTTAGATTTCATATCTTGCGCCCCTCTCGCGTAAATATCACCGTGCTCGTCGATGTCTGCGTCGAAAGGTTTATGAGTCCATTTATTTTCAAAAACAGGGACAACGTCCATGTGTCCGTTCAACAAAATACTCTTCGAATTAAGCTCTTTTCCCGCCCAGGTAAAAACCACCGTAGGTTTTTTCTCATGGACGTAGTACACATTAACAGGCAGCTCGAGATCTTCACCGTACCGCTTCAAAAATGCCACGCAAGGCTCTGTAAAAAATGATCTCGTTAACCAACATCGTCATCGCGTAATTCACCTACCATAATCAACATCCGGGTGCACTGATGGTATGCGAAGGTACTCGCGAAACTTATCTACAGCCTTCCTATCAAGTTCGCTTAGTTTTTCAAGAATCTTTTTCTCCGACATGTTTTGACTGAGATATTGACGATTGTTCGATTAATGAAAAGATGCAGTGCGTTTTTAATTTAATTTTAATGAAAAACAGGATCCGTTCTTGAACAAATAAAAGCAGCGGTTTTGTTTAACTCGACGCGTAATAACCACAAATATGTGGGTCAAGGAAATGTTGGTGTTACGGTAATAACTTGCAGGGCGTTACTTTCGGGCAGATACTGACAAAATTTCGTATCACAAACATATTTTTGGTTGATTGTGATAAAATAATTAAAAAATAAGATTACATTCTAAAAGTATACAATGTAGATAACAACATCGACAAGATTACTGAGCAAACAAACAACAAAAAAAAACAATTTCGTGTTGTTATCGGTTGTTTCTACTTTTTTCATTATTTTTGTTATCAGTTTCGTTCTTAATATTTGTTTACTATTTCTTATTTCTCAATTTTAAAAATAAAAAAAGTTTCGCTAATCGGTTTGCGGTTCAAAGGTGACGCTGAAATTCCACGAGTAAATATTTTGCAAGTTGTCTGTTTCAGCTACCTAATCTTGATTGGGTTTTACCCTGTTTTTGTTTTTTGTTATTGTCTAAAGGAATGATAAAAAAAACATTATTGACTATATTTTTTTATATAAATTGAAATATTTGTTGGAATTGTTATAGTATGGTATAGTAAATCAAGTAAGTCATGATAAAAAATTACTAAATAAACCAACCATATTGAAACGTACGAGAAATTATTTGCAAATGCAAGAGCCTTCTAGAAGCTGTTATCCATCTTCTAGAAGATATACCGAAAAATAGGGAAGGCTCGAGAAGGATTTCCGTATGTGTATATATATCGACGAGACAGATCGTAAGTGAGTTATTGCTGGAATGCGAATACAGCAGTATTAATAAGATTATTAAAGTGGAAATAAGTCGTTAGCACGCGTGTGTCTAGATAAATATACCGAGAATAATCGTGTACGTGATTTTTAGTGTAAACAAGTGTGAAGCTATCCGAGGACGTTATCTTATCTTAAGTGATAGTGTTATACAACGGTTATACATAAATTAGTGTAAGTGTTTTTATTAAATATTATTAGATTTCATTAGTTCGGTTAATTTACAAGTGTACATATTTCTAGAATAAGTAAACGTATTTGTAGTCGTTTAAATAAATTAGTTTTAATAAATAAATACGCAACAATATCATAGGTCAACCCCATTCATGTGAGTAGATATTATATTCGAAGACAAGGTATACCAATTTTTTTATCCTCTTTTGAATAACGCTTGACTGTGGTTTCAAGAAGTCGCTTAACCCAGCGCACTAAAGTCAAATTCTTCATGTTGTCAACTTTCTTGCAGCTGGTTCCACACTTTGGCTTCTTAAAATTCTCTAGTTGGTACACTCGTAGGCGGTTTTTTCGGATAGTGCCGACACTAAGAAGGCCCTGCTAATCTCGCATATAGTGGAATAATTCTAGTGACGTGAAATAGTTGTTTTTACAATGATTTTTCAATGCTTAGCATAGAAATGCACATCTTTCTTGTATCATATAGTATTGCCAATTGCGTAGAAATGTTTGAATTCGTTTTGACACAGACAACTATCGCTCTCTTTCCACTGTAGTCATAGGTAAAGTCAATCAATTGTTTTATTTAATATATGTGTTAAAATAAAACTCTTCTAATTTAATAAATCTATTATAAGCTACAAGAGCATAAACATTAACACCACGCCAACAACAACAACAATGGTAATTAGTGGTCGCCGTGGTCGCCGCGCCCAGTATTCCTCCGCGCATGGATCCATCGTCCCCGTCCGATCCATTGCCCGCGCCGGTTGGATGCGCGCGAAGAAGAAACCCCTAACACTCGGCCATCCTGAAACAGTTTAATGCCCTCATTAATCACCTGTGTATCATGATTCTAGGAGATCGATCAGATCTAAACGATCGACTTCCTCGCCATCGCCGTCGCTTTCGTCTGAGAGCGCATTTACGCCAGGATAACGCCTAAGGGAGTCAACCGCCACGGTCACCTGAAACCGTTTATAACCCCTGACGCCTTTGACAGTTTCAATGAAATACCTGTCATGTGCTAGCACTTTCGCCACGCGGTATGGCCCGTCATATTTGTTCGACAATTTGTGACTTACGCCGATATTAGCTTTTGCGGTAGCTGCATTACGCCACAGCACTAAGTCGCCCACCTTAAAGCGAGTAGCACGCTTACGCTTTTTATCGTATTGTGCTTTCATACGCCTTGCAGCCCTTTGTATATTTGCGCCCGCCGTTGCACGGTCCGCCTGTAGCCTTGCGCCCGCCTTCGCCTCCTCAGCAATAGCATCAAGGTCGTCACCCTGCGCCATCACCTGAGGTGCAGAGATTACTGTTGGGCCGATCACCGTATCGCCGTCTCTCATGACAGTATCCGCCATCTCTGCGGCACTCGCCGTGCCCGCCGAACATTCACCGTTGTTCACACCAGTGTTGCTTGCAAGCCCACCGTTGGCCAGATCGGCTATCATACCGTGACTATGAGAAAACATCAGGTGAGCAGGAGAGAAATGCGTGCTCGCGTTGACTGTATTATTTAGGCCCCAGACAACGTCAGGCAGCTTCTCGTCCCACCGACCTTCAGTCTCTACGCTCGTCGCCAGAGCCTGTATAATCGTGCGATTCGATCGTTCCACCTGACCATTCGCCCGAGGTGTTGCGATAGCATTCAAGACGTGCCGCACGCCATACGTCGCTAAAAAGTCGCCAAACGCCCTACTAGTGAATGCCAGTCCTCTGTCGCTTACTACCCGCCGAGGATACCCAAACTCACTGAACACCTCCTTCAGCTTGTTAATCGCCTCAGTTGACCTCAAATTTTTGGTTGGCTTGGCAACCACAAACTTCGTAAACCCGTCGATCACCACGAGGATGTACGAGTTTCCCCTTGTGCTTTTCACAAAAGGACCTAAATGGTCGATATGCACCGTGTCGTAGGGTATCGGTCGCCGTTCTATTGGATGTAAGTAACCTTCGCCCCGCCCGTGGTCGCCTTTCGCAAATGCACACCTCAAGCATGATTTAACATACTTACTCACAAATCGCCTCATTCTAGGGAACCAAAAGGTCTCCTGTAAGAGCGCCAAACACCGTTCATACCCTGGATGCCCGACATCGTCGTGATGTTTCCGTAGCATCCCAAACCGAGCCATCGCCGGCACGTACAACTTGTCGCCGTTCAAAGTTGTTCGATACAATCGCCGCCCCTTTATCTTATAATTCGCCTTGATATCAGGATCGGCTGGACCAGACATTAGTGCCGCCATTATAGTCTGTACTTTTGGATCCTGCAACTGTACTGTGAGGAACCAATCGTCGTCCGCCATCGACACCACATTAACGCCCGTCCTCACTATCGTCTCGCCAAAAGGGTTTCTGCTTAACGCATCTACGTGTTGCATGCGCCCGCCGGCTCTGTATTCTACCTCAAAGTCAAACTCCTGAATAGTTAGCCACCACCTTGCAATACGGGGCACTAAATCCCGTTTAATGAGGGTTGCTCTTATCGCCACGCAATCTGTGACAACCTTAAACCGCACTCCTAACAAGTAAATCCGAAAGCGCCTTATAGATTCTACAACCGCCAAGGTCTCCAGTTCATAACTATGGTACACCTGTTCGGTCGCCGTAGTTATTCTACTGTAGTACTCGACTGGTTGCAGTACTCGCCCCTCTCCTTTGTCCCTCTGCATTAAAATACCACCCAGGCCCCATTTGCTTGCGTCTGTGTGTAATTCGGTTTCCGCCTGGCTGTCGTATAAGGACAACACTGGTCTCTTGGACAGACAACCTTTCAATGTCTCGAATGCTTTCTGCTGCTCATCGCCCCAAGTCCACTCAACGCCCTTTTTAGTAAGATTCGTAAGAGGCCTCGCCAGCACGGAAAAATTCATAACAAATTTCCTAAAATAAGAAGCAAGACCAACAAACTGTCTAACGCCGTGAACATCAATGGGAACAGGAAACTCCTCTACGGCTCGCACCTTCCGCCGACCAGGACGAATGCCTTTTGCACATATCTCGTGTCCCAGATATTCTACTCGGTCCATGAGGAAAGTGCATTTATCTAGCTTCAGTTTTACACCTGCCCTAGAAATAAGTTCCAACACCGTATCTAACAACTTCAACCCTTGTTGTTCATCGCCGGAAGGGATTAGAAGATCATCCATATACGCCAACACCTGACCATACCTAAGATTACCTAACATTTTATTTATGATGCGCTGAAATACAGCTGGAGAGTTAGCAAGACCAAAAGGAACTCGAAGATATTCGTACTGGCCATCCGGCGTCACAAAGGCAGTCTTATCCACTGAATCAGCATGCATTGGCACCTGATGATACCCTTGAGCCATATCTAAAGTAGTAAAGTACCTTTTATTCGCCAACCGATCTATTTGATCAGATATTAATGGTAGTGGATACCTGTCTTTGACAGTTATAGCATTTAACGCCCTATAATCAACACACAGCCGCATGTCGCCAGACTTTTTCGGCACCAACACAATAGGACTAGCATACGCTGACTGGCTCTCCCGTATAACGCCTGCTTCTAAAAGAGATTGGACCTTTTGACGTACTACCTGACGCTCCGACAATGACAACCTATACGGTCGGTAAAATATTGGCACATCAGTGGTTAGCTTAATTTCCATTTGGCCCAGGCCAGTGGATCCCAAGTCATCATCGCCTCGCGAAAAACAATGCGCTTTGTTTTGTAACAATGTAAACAACCGCCTCTTACAGTCATCTGATACTCTGCCTACATTCGCGCATGTCAAGTCAAGCATGCATGGTTTATTAATACTTTTACATATATTCACCTTTACTAGCGCCTCATCCGCCGGTTGGCACACGTCAGACCGGGACATCAGCCGCCCCTTCTTGAGGGTAAATGGTGTGTCGCCCATGTTGGTGATAGACACCTCTTGTATTGTCCCACACGCCAGGACGTACGCCGGTATCGCCATGGAAAGACGCCCATCGGAGTACCACTTCGCCGAAGTACTTACATACTCACCTGGTTTGCCACTAAGTACTTCCACTTTCGCCAAAACACTCATTCGCGGTGCACAGAGAACATCTTCCGCTAAAACCACCGGACGCCGGGATGGTTCGCCTTTGAGTGTCAATCGCCTAAGAATGTCACTAACGTCTTCCTGAGTTGTCAGCACCGCCTTGCCGCCTCGCACCACCAGCGTGACGTTAGGACTCTGAATCGCAGGCTGACCTAGCAACAACTCAATTCGCCCCATGTCAGACTCAGTCTCTAACGCCGTGATGTCCAATTGAAACCCACTCATCACCAGAGCGATTTGTACGCACCCGTTGCTAGTGGCTACACCGCCGCCAAACCCGCATAAGGATACGCCAGCAGCAGAGCAACCCACAGGTAGTGCTAAACGCCTAGCCGTGTGTCCTGCCATAATGTTTTGTTCACTACCGGTATCGATATATACTCGTACCGCCTCGCCGTTGACATACGCCGTCTGTCTAAAAACCGAATCGCTTGGAGTGATTAATAATCTCACCTGCATTTGCTCTTCAGTTCGCCTCTTTGAGCAGTTTGCAGCCCAGTGGCCTGTTCCGCCGCAACGCCTGCACCTGTCTACCCTGGGCTTGGGACAATCTCGGCTCATATGATCGCCAAGCTCCTGGCAGTTGTAGCACCGCACCGTATCTTGTGTTGGTAAGCGTCGTTTGATACCAGCCACACAAACCTTCGACGCCATGGTTCGAGCCATCGCTGTTGCAGGCGCAGCCATTTCGCCCACCTGGTAACTGTCTAGCCCCGCCAGGAAGTTGTGATACAATACCTCCGGCAGACTAGCACAAACGCCGTGTGCGCTCGCCCGCAGCTCCATCGGTAAGCCATCAATAATACAAGAAACGGCATTTCCGCCTGAAACGCCGACCCTTGCGCACAATGCCAGTTTTGCATGGTAATACGCAGTCATCGTCTCAGAGTCAGTCTTACGCCTCGACATCATTTCTCTGAGCATGACTGCGAAATCACGCCGCCGTGGAAACGCCGCTCCCACTTTGGTTTTCCACTGCTCCCACGACAGGTCGTAATTATCAAGGCGCTGATGCCAAGTTTTGGCAGTGCCCGCCAGCTTCGCCTGTAGTATGGTGCTTCGCTGGTATTCGGACCAGCCGTGTATATCACCCAGCTGATCAATTTTTCGGAGCCACCGTTCCACGTTACAATCTGGGTTCTCCGGCTCGAAAGGCTCCACTACGTCCGCCGAGAAGAATAATCCTCGCCGGTTGCTGCATGGGTCCAGCTCCATGGACTCGCCACACCCACCCGAACTCGCCGGTCCAGGTCCAGGCGCTGCACTGATCGCCACTAATGCCGCCTGTCGTTTTGCAGCCGTTATAAGTTGTTCGCGCAACCCACTCGCCATTATGGCCTCCATCATCTCCTGCACCGGAGGCATCGCCATCTGAGGTGCCCGCCGTGGTGAACCTTCGCCATGACGCCGTCGACGCCGAGGACTAGCCTCTTCTCGCCGGGGACTGTCGATAATACCCCTCAACACCTCGTCACCATCCTCATGAATAATGAGCTCTTCTTCTACGTACTGCTCCGCCATTTTAGTACAATTACCCTCAGTATCGCCAATTCACAATCACTTATTACGCAATTACAACGCCGTGTATCGCCCGTTAAAATCACCTGTAAATCGCCGTTTACAAACACCTTTTAAGCACGTAGTTTTATCCCACTTCTGATTTGTTAAAATAAAACTCTTCTAATTTAATAAATCTATTATAAGCTACAAGAGCATAAACATTAACACCACGCCAACAACAACAACAATGGTAATTAGTGGTCGCCGTGGTCGCCGCGCCCAGTATTCCTCCGCGCATGGATCCATCGTCCCCGTCCGATCCATTGCCCGCGCCGGTTGGATGCGCGCGAAGAAGAAACCCCTAACATATGTATCTATTTTTAGTTTTTACAAACTTTTTCATTATAGTCTTTAATTAACCTCACAATTGATTTTTACTTATTCTTTTAAATGCTATAAATCCGTAAGATTATTTTTACAACATGATTATTAACGCATCGTATGAAAACAGTAAACAAAACACTAAAATATATTATTTATTTCAAATCCACAAATCCAATCTAAGTGGCTAAATCACGTAAGCAATGTAAGCATTGCACTCAAAGATAATTGCTCTAATACTTGCTTTGGCGTAGGCGGCCCGGCTGAAAACCCTGCGAAAGCATTTAAACATTTACTTATCTTCTTTTCTAACTCGCATAAAATTATATTATGTGTATCTCACTCTTGATTACAATAACTATCATCGTAATATAATGTAAATGCGAGCACAAGTACGTGTCAGCCTCGGGTAAATTCGCAAGCTTTCGTATCTGTTGCGTTTAAATTGACAAGTATTTAAACGCATGAAATTTAAACGCAAATTTTCTGTAATTTCAAAACAAATAAAATACCTTTTATGTTCATTTTTGGAGGGTCATTGACCAAGTGACCTAATAGAGAAGCCGCCACTGGACAGTAGTTAACATGAGGTCAAGTATACAGCTACACTTTGGACTCAAAACTGAAACGTTCTTCCGTTATCGTAAAATTCCGGAACGTGTCAGAACCTCTATAAACTATGAAGTCGTAGATAATGCCGGACACTCCTGTCCTAAAAAAATGTTGTATTCCCATTTCTTGTTTTTTTTTATATATTGCTTACGGCTGTCTGCCATTTTTCCTTTGAATTGAACATTCATCTCGTCTATAGACTGTTTGCGTTCGTTCTCTAGCGAGATACAATTCGGTTTTATTGTTTTCAATACAAATTTATAATACACATCGTTCATGTGATTATTATCAAAAAAATTTAGGAACTTTTGAAGAGTGGTACTTTTTGAGTAACGTGGATATTAGCTATCTGTTTGCAACGAAGGTCTCTGCCTCATAAGTGCTAGTGCAGTGCGCACGTATAAAAATTTCACCCTTGACGAGCAAGTAGAAGCAATTTGGTTAAATTTAACTATTGCCAACACTAAGTTTCTTATAGGCTGTGTTTACAGAGCCCCGGATACGGAAATATACACGATAAAAGCAGCATCGAACAACCGTACTTTAATAATTTTTGGTGATTTTAATTATCCCACCATCAATTGGGAACAAACTCCGACAAATTCAAATATTTCAGCATCCTTATTTCTCGAAATGTTTATAGACTCTAATCTACAACAGCATATCCTCTCGTCCACCAGATACCGCGGCAACGACAAACAGAGTATATTGGTCTTCACCTCAGTTCCTAACCCCCCCCCCCAAAATTGGGTACTTACCACCTATAGAGAAAAGTGACCATCTCACCTTGCTAACTACCGTACAGATATCTGCAAAAGCCTCAGTCGGTAAAACAGAAACTACCAAACTAAACTACTGGCGAGCGAAATACCCTGACATCAATCAATATTTACAAGAAACCTTACCCTCAAACGAAGTCCACCCCGATACATTAACACAGTGGTATAAGTTATTGAACGCCATCACTATCTTAGAAACCAGATATGTACCGCAAAAAATCATCAAATCTAGAAAGTGTAAACCTTGGATTAAAATTGAATTGAAAGCACGCATAAGACAAAGACGCAGGTTATTGGATAAATACAAAGCGGGCAGATTACTAGAACATTTTAATAAATAAGACCTTCGCCAACACACTAAATATTGTACTTAGGAATGCATGAACCAGATATGAAAATTTAACGTCACGGGTAACCACAATAGCCCTGCGCTCAGCAAATGGAGCTATGCACTCCCATCCTGATGTGACTAGCGAACTATTTACACAACAGTTTCAAAGTCTATTCGTGGACGAATCGCTACCTATACTAGATATGGAAGAATCAGCAAGAGTGCGAAACTCACTAACAGATGTGCTGATTACAGGAAATATAGTCCTAAAGCAACTATCGACCATTACGGCCGATTCTGCGCCAAGTCCGAACAACGTATCTCCATTTTTTTTTTAAACTGTGCCGGTAGACTAACCGGACCTAATGCAACTATCGCTGAGCCAAGGATTGCTCTCTCCCGAATGAAACAATCTGTCATAGTCCCCATATTTAAAAAAGGCGGTAAACTCGCAGCCAATAACTACCGCCCTGTGAGCCTAACCTCTGTCGTCTGCAAATGTATGGAAAGAATCATAGCCAACGAACTTACGGAATGTCATTATTACGGACTGCCACCATGGCTTTATACAGGGCAGATCGGTTCTTTCAAATATGCTGCTTAACTTAGATTCGTGGACTAAGTCCATCGACGAGCGAGCACCAATTGACGTCATTTATGTGGACTTTAAGAAGGCGTTTGATAAAGTTCCTCACCAGAGACTGCTGCTGAAACTCGAACACTAGGGTGTAAGAGGAAATCTACTCGAATGGATCACAAACTTCTTGTCCGATCGTACCTATCACGTGCGGGTAAATGACGCTCTATCTACATCTTATCAAGTAAGAAATGGAGTACCACAAGGATTAGTCCTTGGCCCCATATTATTCCTGGTTTATATAGCAGATCTAACCTTAAATATTCAATCAACATCAAGTGTTTTTGCCGATGACACAAAATTCTTTAATAATCCATTGCAGAATGCTCATATCATGCAGTCAGACCTCGATAAACTGAGTTGCTGGACTAAACCGTGCACTCAACACAGGCAAATGCACCATCTAACACATTGGAGCTAATAATCCTATACTAAACTATAACCTAGAAAGAAGACTTCTCAAGAAAGTCGATGAAGAAACGGACATCGGCATAATTATTACCAAGGACTTAAATTGGTCGTCGCATATCACCTATCTTATAAAAAAAAGCCAACAGTTTATTGTATATGATCAAGATCAACTTCAAGTGTCTAAAACCAAGAGTGTTCTTGAAACTGTATAAAACCTATGTGCGTCCAGTCCAGTGATCTGTGCAATGTCCAAGAGATTGATCAAATCTTCAGAGAAAATATTGCAGATCCCGTAATATTTATCGTCCGGAACTGAAATATTGGTATGAAACTCTTTATTAACGAAGTGAAAATCTGTTGGCACAATCTTCTTTACTTTAGTTTTCCGTAGAGGTATTTTTCTCATTTACTCTGGCTCTGGAGATGTTTTCAGTGGATTTCTCAATATTTTTTCGCAGATAAGCTTGGTTCTAAAAAACAATAAATAAAATAAAGATTGATATAGATCAAAACTGCCAAATAATAAGCTTATGTGTTCAAAACCGCAATCCGTTAACGCCGGAAAATAAATCTTACTTCTTCCTACTTGGATGGTGATTTTCTTTCCGCTATAGATAAATCAGATTGGAGCAAATCAACTGCTGGTTTATCATTGCTATCAAAATCAATCTTTTCATTCTCAGAAAGAGCAGTATTCGAAAGTACGTACTACATGGATTGATAAGTTCCCGGAACTCCAATAAAAAACAACAAAATATCAGTAAAAGTGTTTTATTCTTCTAAATAGTCACCTTTTAGAGCAATACCAAGGTATCAATTTCCTTCTTATAATGGGTTTTATCAAGTCCTTCAAAATATGTACTAGTTTCTTTTTTAACTTCTTCATTTGATTCAAACGTCTTTCCCTGGAGCCATCTTTTCAAGTTGGGAAATAGAAAATAGTCACTGGGTGCTAAATATGAGGAATAAGTTGGCTGAGGAATTAATTCCTATCATAATTCGTAAAGTTTTGACATTTTTAGTGATGTGTGAGATGTCGCATTGCCGTGGTGATACAATTTTTTTTCTTCTGCAAATGTGGATGGATTTTCTTAATTTCATCCGGTAAACGATTTAACAAGGTTGCATAATACTCTCTAGTAGTAGTGTTTCCGTTTTCTAAGTAATCAATAAATATTATACCACGTGCGTTTCAAAAGACACTTGCCATAACCTTTCCAACCGATTGCTGCGTTTTCGGTCGCTTCGATCGACGTTCCCCAGGTTTTAACCACTGTACCAATTGTTGGCTCGACTCAGATGTGTAATAATGGATCCACGTTTCATCCATCGTAATAAAACGGCACAAAAATTCTGATGGATTGCGATTAAAAATGTCCAGACATTGTTTAGAAGTCGTCACTCGGTTGCGTTTTTGGTCAACCGTCAACATGCGCGGCACCCATCTGGCAAAAAGCTTTTTCATGTGCAAATGCTCATGTAAAATATTAAATACACGTTCGTAAGAAATGTGAACGGATGTTGGAATGTCACTGATTTTTACTTTGTGATTTTCAATCACACTGTCATGGATTTTTTCAACCATTTCTTTAGTTGTGACCTTTTTTGGCTTTTCCGAGCGTTCTGCATCACTTGTGCTTAAACGACCACGTTTGAATTCATTATACCAGTCGTAAACAGTTGTTGTCGTTGGAGTAGAGGAACCCAACGTTTTAATGAAGTCACTAATTATTTTTTGAGGTTTTAAGCTTTTCAATTGATACTTCATCACTGCCCGAATTTTAGGTTTTTTCCATAAACACAAAAGTAGCTAATAAACTGACTTGTAATCTAACTAATAATCGTATGCAAGTCTGAACTTGTCATACATATTACGCATACATGCCGTTTCGGGAACGCTGGCCTCTTGATTAATACGCCTTTTTTACTTTAAAAACAAACAATTCTTAGCAATAGATTAATAGTATAAGAAAAAAGTACCATAGTACAATTGGTAATTTATCCATATTGACACATCCAAACTTTGAGGTAAAATTCCACTCAGGTGCCACATGGTACACAGGAATATATCAAACTTTGCATTCTGATAACTACAGTTCTAGTTCAAAATCTTGCAAAGAAGTGGGTCTTCTAGACTAGAGTTTTTAGAAAAATAATCATTATAATAATTTTGTGACCCCAAAACTTTTTAAAACTTTATTTTTGCTTTTTGTCACCTCTAAAATTTTAATTACCAATAAATCTATTCGTGCATACGACCGATCCCAGAACAAGTAATTAAATACAAATAAACAACGCACTTACTCAGAGTTCGTAATATGCGATTAGCTAATGACATATCCAAGACATTCCCCTAAAATTACTAAAAATGATACATATACAATCATGCCATCACAAATAAGCTGTTAAGATTTTCATACGATGAAAACGTAAATCAGAAATGCATTCTTACCTCAGCGAATCTTTCACATGTAACACATCAAAATCGAAATTGATTTACACATTAATAGCGTGGATGTTCCAAAATACTTAAAATGTAGATATCACTGGGTATGGCGTTAGCACGCGACCTGTTTCCTTAACGTTAAAAACGAAAATAGTTATCAGTAACGTCCAGCTCATAGATGATATTTACGACTGGCCAAAATTCATACAGCGCGAGAAACCATACCAAGGTGTTTTGACATAACCCTTTTTTTTGACTGTACTGGTCTACCGTGTCGAAAATATACAACAATTCGATCACATTTATTTATTGCATGTCGCAAAACTAAAAAAATGTTACAAAACTAATCAAGAAATTTGGAAAAATATTTTCAATAAATTCAGATCAACAAATCGTATGAAAAAATCCAATGACAAATTAATATTGCATTATACGACGATGATCAGAAAATCTTCAAGATTTTAAAAATCATTTTTTTAAATTTGAGTAATTGACTGTCTAAATTAACAATTTTTTGGACGCGTCGAAAAGGAAACTAGTAAAAAAACTGTCAAAAAACACGAAACAATGTTTTTTAAATAGAAATTATTAAAACGTTTTCGTTCGACAAATCTTAATAGTAATCAAACTTGACATTGAAATCTTTAATAACTCAAATTCACCTTTATCGCAATTGCACTTGCTATGACGAATCAGCTAGCTATCTCAGACAAAATAAAAACAATAGATAAAAACTTGATTTTGCAGAAAAAATAGTAGGGTTATCAAGTCGTCTCGATGCACTAGTACAAATCGCATCAAATAAAAAATAAAAACAATTTGTTTTGAATAAATTTATTCCAACAAAACAAGGACGTCGAGAACAACGCAATGACAATAATTATTTTTAAACATTCTGCTAAGTGTTTTACGGACTAAAAGACAGTGTCGACTCGTTAGAAACACTTACAGTGCATTTAGACACAAAATTCTACGAAACACCATAGTTTTACATATGTACGTTCATCTAATAGTATTTTGGCACGTTGAATTCACAGTTTCGAACGTTAAAATCTAACAAAAATCATTATGATCAAAAAGACTATACGACTACGTCTAGAAAATATGATTGACATATTTTAAGGTACATCAAACAACTTTGGTACATTTCGTCAAAAAGTACAAAAATTAAAAAGGAGTAGAAAATAACCTCTTCTTAAGCTTATAGAGACCGATTTCAAATTCGGGAAAGCCGTCCAAGACACAATTAACGACGAACAAGAGGATGGTGTGGCTGATTACCATGCACTTGAACCAGAAGTAGGTGTAGAAAAAGTAGAGGACGATGTAAGGCAACGAGGTCCAGAAGATTAACGACGCGTATAAATATGACGAGTTGGTTCTTTTAAGAATTTCCCCGTGAAGGAAATGCCCGGTTGCGTGAAACTCCTTCAGCACCCTCTCTTTTTCTAACCATCGCTTTTCTAAGAACGCTTTGAGTTCGTCTGACGTTTTTGGCAGTACTGAGGCTGGGTACCTGAAGCGGAGATTACAATCTGGTCATGGTGCAGTTTCTGGTACTCACCTAGTAAAGTGCATTTTCACTTGTTGCGGAAATTTGCCATCATTGAATAGTATTTTTTCGGTTTGAGGAATAGTGTCCGGGTAGACTAAAGTTAAGTCGTACAAAGCGTCCAGCATGTTCTTTTCTAAGAGTTTTTGGGCTAAATACACAAAACCTGTGGTACGCGGGTGCAACACGTACTCATATACCTGCAGATTGTTCTTCTTAGCGTATTTATTACTGTTTTCCTTGGTTGTCTCGGTAAAATCGGTACCTTCAGGAAAAATCAGTAAACTATACTTGTAGCAAATTTCGCAGAAGTAGTTAATGTAGCGATCGATTTTTTTTCGGTCGTAAACCCAATTTCTTTTGATGTACAAGAAACAAGCCAACTGCATAATCCATCCTAAAAGCGAGCGATCTCAGAAAACAACGACCGCAGATGGGTACTCACCGATCCCAGGTATGTGCTTAATAATATCTTTCAAAACAAATTTCGTTGGATACTTGTATTTGATTGATCCGCGCGTGCAGTGATAAACAGCCGGCCAAAGAAAATTCCAATCAGTCCTAGTCCTGTGATTCATTATTAAAAGCGACGTCTCGTTAGCCATGACGGGGTCGCCTAAAATCTGAACATCGCAACCACAGAGCACTTCGAGCAATACCTAAAAAAACACCGTTAAAGAATTTGCTCCAACAAACCAAGACTCACCGTCGGGTACGACTGCCAAAACGTAAACAAAACATCGGTCAAATACCTATAAAGCTTATTCGAAACAAGAAGCACCGGAAAAAGCGGGCAAAACAAGCCTGCGTAACCTAAAATCAAACGTTACTCAAATTTCTCCACTACGACAATAACTCACCAGCCAAAATACTTGAATACCACAAAATAAAATAAATCCATCCTTTGAAGTAACCCATTAAAACTCATTTTTTTGCCTTTATTTTAAATTATTTACACTAATTCCTTTCACCCTCATTATGTTCTAAAACGTGAGCGCGTACGGGGTAGATTCGCACTAAACCACGTTATTGATTTGCTCCGTGAGCGACAGTCAGCAGCATCCCTCGAAGCGCGAGTTTGGACCACGAATTTCTAAAATTAACAGTAGCGTAATAAACGCAATCGATAACCGTGCAATTCATCCAACGAACGCACTATTTAAACCATTTTCTAAGACTTCGCGGATTAAGCTTCAAAGTCTTCGGATGAAGCCTTTAAATTATTTTCATGTGTAAATAACGCAACTTAACTTACATTAAGCTTTATTAGAAGATTAAAATACAGAGAGATTCTAAACGAATGCGCTTACATTAATACAGATCGATTTTTTCCAAAAGAACCAGAAGAAATTTGTACGTGAACCATAAGAAGAGGACGCCCAAAATAACATTCTTCGTGACGTCTAAATAATACAACCTAAAAAAATACAAAAACGGCGTTACCATAAGAGTCGCAATCATAAGTTAGATTAATAATAAAAAAATGACTACACTAATAAAGAATTAATTTATTCGAATGCAAATTGTATTAATATAAAATTACTAACATCAATTAATTATATAAAATTAATTACAAAATCTGGATCGTACTACCATAATAAATAAAATACGATTAAAATCAAGAGAGTTAAAATCAATGATTTATTACCAAATCAACAATAAAATTTAGACGAAATCTTTATGTGTTAAAAAATTAGAAACAAATATACATCGTACTTTATTATAATAAAGTTATAACTCATAATTAAAATCAATACTGAATCTTTATTAAAAGTCGTTAATCATAAATAAAATCAATGAAAACGAAAGGTTAGGTTATTGATATTCTAATTAAAACAGTACAAAATGATTAAAACTCGATTTAAAAAAATTAACACGTGAAACACGAATAGGATAAAAATGATACTCTCGCATTTCAATTTCAAACAAAAATGATGCAATTGCGTTAATAAAGAATTGTAGATTACAATAAAAATAAAATAAATAAATCATTAACAAAAACAATTAAAAGAACTAAAAATGTAGTTTGATTTTTTTTTAAACTAAAGACCCAACTTTAATAAGAACCACGATTAATAAAAATCAAGATTGCATGAATATAAAATCAATAAATGCCAATAAAAATGAATAAAAAAATCATATACAAAAAAATGATTGATTTTTTAAAGAAATTTAAAAAAATTGATTAAAAAATGCTATTAGTCACAATAAAAATCATTTTCAAACACAAAAAAAATTCAAAATAATCAATAATTCAATAATAAAATTAATATACAATTAGAAACGTCTTTAAAAATCCAGGAATCAATTAAAATATCACAGAACTGATTTGAAAATTCTATCAATCACAAGAAAATAAAAATCATATTTAAAACGAAGACCTAACTTTTATGAGAAATGAATAAACCACGATCAATAAAAAATCAAGATTGCATCAATCTACAACTAATAGATGACAATAAAAATGAATAAATAAATCATATAAAAAAAAAGAATACAAGACTGATTTTTTTTAAATCAATCATCCATCAATAAAATTAATATGCAATTAAAAAATTTCAAAAAAACAAGGAATCATTAAAGTACCATAGAGAATTGATTTAAAAAAGTCCATCAATCACAATAAAATCATTTTTTAAACTAAAGGCCCAACTTTTATATAAAATTAATAAACCACGTTCAATAAAAAATGAAGATTGCGTTACTATAAAATCATTACATGACGATCAAAACGAATAAATAAATCATATACAGAAAAATATAAAACAAGACTAATTTAAAAAAAGCAATACACACTAAAAATTAATAAATAAATTATATACAAAAAAAAAATAATATCCCAAGACTGATTTTAAAAAATCGGGGAATCATTAAAATTACCATACAGAATTGATTTAAAAAATTTTATCGATCACAACAAAATATCTTTTTAAAAACCGAAGGCATAACTTTTATGAAAATTTAACAAACCACATTAAAAATCAAGATTGCCTTAATATAAAATCAATAGCTGACACTAAGAATGAATAAATAAATCATATAGAAAAAAATAGAACACAAGAATAGTTTAAAAAATCAATAAAATTAATACACAATTACAAATTTTTTTTCAAAAACTCGTGAAATCAATAACAATACTATAAAGAATTGATTTTAAAAAGTATATCAACTACGATAAAAATCATGATTCAAACCGAAGGCCTGACTTTATGAGAAATTAATAAACCAAGGTCAATAAAAAATCAAGATTGTGTTAATATAAGATGAATGGATGATAATAAAAATGAACAAATAAATCATAAACAAAAAATAGTAAACAAGACATATTTAAAAAAAATCAATGATCTATCAACAAAATTAATATACAATTAGAAATGTCTTTAAAATATCCAAGAATCATTAACAATACCATAAAGAATTGATTTTAAAAAGTCTATCAAGCACAATAAAAATCATGATTAAAAAGGAAGGCCTAACTTTTATGAGTAATTAATGAAGCACGATCATTAAAAAATCAAGAGAGCGTTAATATAATAATAATAGACGACAATAAAAATTAATAAATAAATCATATACAAAAAAAATTTAACGGAAAACTGATTTAAAAAAAACAACAATCTACCAATAAAACGAATATAAAATCAGAATTGTTTTTAAAAAACTCACGGTATCATCAACAATACCATAGAGAATTGATTTTAAAAAGTCTATCAATCGCAATAAAAATCATGATTCAAACCGAAGGTCTAATTTTCTGAAATTAATAAACCACGATTAATAAAAAATTAAGATTGTGTTAATATAAGATGAATGCATGATAATAAAAACAAACAAATAAATCATAAACAAAAAAATTGAAAACTAGATTGAAAACTTTTATAATTAAAAATTATTTTTAAACCGAAAGCCTAACTTTTATAAGTAATTAATAAACCACGACCAATAACAAATGAAGATTATGTTAATATAAAATCAATAACTATCATAAAAATAAATAAATCAATCAATTAGAAAACGACTAATTTAAAAAAATAAGTCGTCCATCAATAAAATTGATATCAAAATAATTGAGCAATTAAAAATACTATATAGAATTGATTTAAAAAAGTCTATCAATCACAATAAAAATCATTTTGATAACTAAAGGCCTAACTTTAATACAAAATTAATAAACCAAGATCAATAAGAAATTAAGATTACGTTAATATAAAATCAATAAATAACGTAAAAATAAATAAATAAATCATATGCAAAAGAATTGAAACAAAACTGATTTTAAAAAAAATAATCATTCATTAATAAAATGAATATCAAAATAATCGAGGAATCATTAATTAATTAAAATATCCAAGAATCATTAACAATACCATAGAGAACTGATTTTAAAAAGTCTATCAATCACAATAAAAATCATGACTAAAACCGAAGACCTAGCTTTATGAGAAATTAATAAACTACGATCAATAAAAAATCAAGATTGCATTTAAAAAATCAATGGATGACACTAAAAATGAATAAATATGTAAAAAAATCAATCATTTACCAATAGAATTAAAATACAATTAAAAATTTCTTTAAAAATTCATGAAATAATTTAAAATACCAAACAAAATTGATTAAAAAAAATTCTTATCGATCACAATAAAAATCATTTTTATAACCGAATGCCTAACTGTTATAAGAAATTAACCAACTACGATTAATAGAAATCAGGATTCCCTTAATATAAAATCATTAAATATCAATAAGCATAAATAAATAAATCGTATTTAAAAAAATAGAAAACTAGGTTGATAACTTTTATATTTAAAAAATATTTTTTAAACCGAAAGTCTAACTTTTATAAGTAATTAATAAACCACGACCAATAAAAAATTAAGATTACGTTAATATAAAATCAATAAATAACATAAAAATAAATAAATCAATCAAATGAAAAAATTAGAAAACGACTGATTTAAAAAAAATCAGTCATCCATCAATAAAATTGATATCAAAATAATCAAGGAGTATAATTAAAAATACTATATAGAATTGATTTAAAAAAGTCTATCAATCACAATAAAAATCTTTTTTAAAACCAAAGGCCTAATTTTTATAAGAAATTAACCAACCACGATTAATAGAAATCATTATTACGTTAATATAAAATCCATAGATAACAATAAAAACGAATAAATGAATTATAAAAAAAAGTAAAAAGCAAATGATTAAAAAAAATGGAAAACAACACCGATTAAAAAAATCAATCATCGACCAATAAAATTATTATGCAATTAGAATTGTCATTAAAAAAATTGAGGAATTTTTAAAAATACTATAGAGAATTGATAAAAAGTCGTATCAATCACCATAAAAATCATTTTGATAACTAAATGCCTAACTTTAATACAAAATTAATAAACCCAGATCAATAAAAAATGAAGATTACGTTAATATAAAATCAATAAATAACGTAAAAATAAAATTGAATACAAAACTGATTTTTAAAAAATCAATAATTAATAAAATGAATATCAAAATAATCGCGGAATAATAAAAAATACTATATAGAACTGATTTAAAAAAGTCTATCAATCACAATAAAAATCTTTTTTAAAATCTATGGCCTAATTTTTATAAGAAATTAACCAATCACGATTAATATAAATCAGGATTGCGTTAATATAAAATCAACAGATAACAATAAAAATGAATAAAAAAACATATACAAAAAAATGACTAATTTTTAAAAAAGATTGCGCTAATATAAAATCAAGTATCCGCCAATAAAATTAATATACAATTAAAGACGTCTATAAAAGTCGAGGAATAATTTAAATAATCATACAAATTGATTAAAAAAATTTTATCAATCATAAAAAAAAATATTTTTTAAATCGAAAGCCTAAATTTTATAAGAAATTAATAAACCACGACCAATAACAAATCAATATTGCGTTAATATAAAATCAATAAATAACATGAAAATAAATATATAAATCATATGCAAAGAAAATAGAATACAAGACTGATTTTTTTAAAAATCAATCGTCCATCAATATAATTAATATCAAAATAATCGAGGAATAATTAAAAATACTACATAAAACTGTTTTAAAAAAGTCTATCAATCACAATAAAAATCTTTTTTAAAATCAAAAGCCTAATTTTTATAAGAAATTAACCAATTACGATTAGAAGAAATCAGTATTGCGTTAATATAAAATCCATAGGTAACAATAAAAATGAATAAATGAATCATAAACAAATAAAAAACAACTGATTAAAAAAATGGAAAACAACACCGAATTAAAAAAATCAATCATCCACCAATAAAATTAATATGCAACTAGGAATGTCATTAAAAAAATTGAAGAAATTATTAAAAATACTATACAGAATTGATTTAAAAAAGTCCTATCAATCACAATAAAAATCATTTTGATAACTAAAGGCCTAACTTTAATACAAAATTAAGAAACCACGATCAATAAAAAATCAAGATTGCGTTAATATAAAATCAATAAATGACAATAAAAATAAATAAATAAATCATTTAAAAAAATAGAAAACGGCTGAATTAAAAAAAATCAATCATTTTCCAATAAAATTAATATACAATTAGAAATTTCTTAAAAAAATTGAGGAATAATTCAAATAATCATACAGAATTGATTACAAAATTTCTATCGATCACAATAAAAATCATTTTTATAACCGAATGCCTAACTTTTATAAGAAATTACCCAACTAAGATTAATACAAAATCAATAAATGGCAATAAAGATAAATCATATACAAAAAATTTCGATGATTTTTTAACGAAAGGTTTTGTGTAAAGAGTTACAATCGTAGTTCGTTTCTTCTCAAATCAAATGGTTTAAACCGCATTGCTCTAAGTGCGATCATTCACAAAATATTCAAAATGGCGTAAGACGCTGCAAAAACAGTTTTTTCGGATTATTTCGAAAACCAACGGTTTTAAGTATAAAAAAAGTTTATTAAACTGACCTTTATTTTTACTGAGAAATCCAAAAATGCAAAAAAATTGTACCATTTTATTTGAAAAAATGAAGTTGGATCCGTTCTAGCAGATATGGGACACCTTGTATAACTGAAAATAACTTTAGGAAGAGAATTTGATTTGAAAAAACTTATTTATAATTTTTCGATATTTTTATTAATAAGGGAGCTATCGAGGAAGACGCTTAAGTGGGACACCCTGTATATTAACAAAATTAATAATCTACGATTTAAACTAAAATAAAACGAGAAAAGCGTTAACAAAAAGTTAATTAATCATTTCAAAAATCAATAAATGACAAAAAATAAAAATATAATCCAAAATCAATGAAAATAAACAAATCAGTAACACAGTCAGTCATAATAAAAACATTTTTAAAGGTCAAACCGTGATTATAAATAACTTATGATAAAAACAAAATAAATTAATAAATAAAAAACGTGTTGTTATTTATAACAATTACTATAAAGTCAAAATTAGGTTGCGATATGGTCACGATTCAAAAACAGCGTTACCATAAGAGTCACAATCATAAGTTAGATTAAGAATAAAAAAATGACCATAGTAATAAAAATTAATTTATTCGAATGTAAATTGTATTAATGTAAAATTACTAACCACTATTACTAAGAACAATTAATTATATAAAAATTAATTACAAAATCTGGATCGTACTACCATAATAAATAAAATACGATTAAAATCAATGATTTATTACCAAATCAACAATAAAATTGAGACGAAAGTGTTAAAAACCTACATCGTACTATATTTTAATAAAGTTATAACTCATAATTAAAATCAAAGCTGAATCTTTATTAAAAATAGTTAATCATAAATAAAATCATTGAAAACGAAAGATTAGGTTATTCATATTCTAATTAAAACAGTAAAATATGATTAAAACTCGATTAAAAAAAATTAACACGTGAAACACGAATAGGGTAAACAATGTCATAAAAATGATACTCTCGCATTAAAAAAAAATCAATACACTACAACAAGATTTCAAATACAAAATGATGCAATTGCTTTAATAAAGAATTGTAGATCACAATGAAAATAAAGTGAATAAATCATCAACTAGAACCAAAAATGTAGTTTGATTTTTTTTAAACTAAAGGCACAACTTTTATAAGAAGTTGACCAATCAGGATTAATAAAAATCAAAATTGCATTAATATAAAATCAATAAATGACAATAAAAATGAATAAACAAATCACATACAAAAAAAATTATTGATTTTAAAAAAAAATTAATTATTCACCAATCAAATTAAAATAATATAAAGAATTGATTAAAAAATGCTATCAGTCACAACAAAATATCTTTTTAAAAACCGAAGGCATAACTTTTATGAAAATTTAACAAACCACGATCAATAAAAAATTAAGCTGACACTAAGAATGAAGAAATAAATCATATAGAAAAAAATAGAAAACAAGACTAATTTAAAATATAATAAAATGAATACAATTAGAAATGTTTTTAAAAATCCAGGAATCAATTAAAATATCACAAAACTGATTTGAAAATTCTATCAATCACAACAAAATACAAATCATATTTAAAACGAAAGCCTAACTTTTATGAGAAATGAATAGACCACGATCAATAAAAAATCAAGATTGCGTTAATCTACAACCAATAGATGACAACAAAAATGAATAAATAAATTATATACAAAAAAAAATTGAATACAAGATACAATCAATCATCCATCAATAAAATTAATATGCAATTAAAAATTTTTAAAAAACAAAGAATCATTAAAGTACCATAGAGAATTGATTTAAAAAAGTCCATCAATCACAATAAAAATCATTTTTAAAACTAAAGGCCCAACTTTTATATAAAATTAATAAACCACGTTCAATAAAAAATGAAGATTGCGTTACTATAAAATCATTACATGACGATCAAAACGAATACATAAATCATATACAAAAAAATAGAAAACAAGACTGATTTAAAAAAATCAATAGATGACACTAAAAATGAATAAATAAATGATATACAAAAAAAATAACTCAAGACTGATTTTAAAAAATTGTGGAGTCATTAAAATACCATACAGAATTGATTAAAAAAATTTTATCGATCACAACAATTTTTTTTTTTAAACCGAAGCCATACCTTTCATAAGAAGTTAACAAACCACGATCATTAAAAAATCAAGATTGCGTTAATATAAAATCAATAGCTGACACTAAGAATGAATAAATAAACCATATAGAAAAAAATAGAACACAAGATAGATTTTAAAAATCAATGATCTATCAACAAAATTAATATATACAATTAGAAACGTTTTTAAAAAAATCCAAGAATCAATAACAATACTATAAAGAATTGATTTTAAAAAATATATCAACTACGATAAAAATCATGATTCAAACCGAAGGCCTAACTTTATGAGAAATTAATAAACTACGATCAATAAAAAATCAAGATTATATTTATAAAATCAATGACACTAAAATTAATAAACATGTTATATATAAAAAAAATATATCGCAAAACTGCTTAAAAAAATCAAGCATCCACCAATCAAATGAATATACAATTATAAATGTCTCTAAAAAATTGAGGGCTCATGAAAAATACCATAGAGGAATCATTTAAAAAATCTATCAATTACAACAAAAATTATTTTTAAAACTAAAGGTTTGACTTTTATAAGAAATTAACCTATCATGATTAATAGAAATCAAGATGCGTTAATATAAAATCAATACATAACAATAAAAATGAACGATCAAATCATATACCAAAAAATGACTGATTCTTAAAAAATCAATCATTTACCAATAGAATTAAAATACAATTAAAAATTTCCTTAAAAATTCAAGAAATCATTAAAAATACCGAACAAAATTGATTAAAAAAAATTCTTATCGATCACAATAAAAATAACCGAATGCCTAACGGTTATAAGAAATTAGCCAACCACGATTAATAGAAATCAGGATTTCCTTAATATAAAATCATTAGATGACAATAAGCATAAATAAATAAATCATATTTAAAAAAATAGAAAACTAGATTGAAAACTTTTATAATTAAAAATTGTTTTATTAACCGAAAGCCTAACTTTTATAAGTAATTAATAAACCACGACCAATAACAAATCAAGATTACGTTAATATAAAATCAATAACTATCATAAAAATAAATAAATCAATCAAATGCAAAAAAATAGAAAACGACTAATTTAAAAAAAAATAAGTCGTCCATCAATAAAATTGATATCAAAATAATTGAGGAATAATTAAAAACACTATATAGAATTGATTTAAAAAAGTCTATCAATCACAATAAAAATCTTTTTTAAAACCAAAGGCCTTACTTTTATAAGTAGTTAACTAAACACGATTAATAGAAATCAGGATTGCGTTAATATAAAATTCATAGATAACACTAAAAATGAATTTAAAAAAAAACAAATACAAAAAAATGACTACTTTTTAAAAAAGATTGCGTTAATATAAAATCAATAGATGTTAATAAAAATGAAGAAATAAATCATGAAAAAATAGAAAACGGCTAATTAAAAAAAATCAAGTAACCACCAATAAAATAATATCCAATTAGAATTGTCATTTAAAAAATTGAGGAATCATTAAAAATTCTATAGAGAATTGATTTGAAAAAGTCATATGAATCAGAATAAAAATCATTTTGATAACTAAAGGCCTAACTTTAATACAAAATTTAATAAACCAAGATCAATAAGAAATGAAGATTACGTTAATGTAAAATCAATAAATAACGTAAAAATAAATAAATATATCATATGCAAAAAAAATTGAATACAAAACTGATTTTTAAAAAAATCAATCATTCATTAATAAAATGAATATTAAAATAATCGAGGAATAATTAAAAATACTATATAGAATTGATTTTTAAAAGTCTATTAATCACAATAAAAATCATGACTAAAACCGAAGACCTAACTTTATGAGAAATTAATAAACTACGATCAATAAAAAATTATGATTGCATTTAAAAAATCAATGGATGACACTAAAAATGAATAAATATGTTATATATAAAAAATATATCGCAAAACTCATTAAAAAAGTCAAGCATCTACAAATAAAATGAATATACAATTATAAAAGTCTCTAAAAATTGAGAAATCATGAAAAATGCCATAAGGGAATAATTAAAAAAACTTATCAATTACAATAAAAATTATTTTTAAAACTAAAGGCTTAATTTTTATAAGAAATTAACCAACAACAATTAATGGAAATCAAGATACGTTAATACAAAATCAATACATGACAATGTGAATGAATGATCAAACCATATACAAAAAAGACTGATTTTAAAAAAAAATCAATCATTTACCAATAAAATTAAAATACAATTAGAAACGTCTTTAAAAATTCAAGAAATTATTTAAAAAACCAAACAAAATTGATTAAAAAAATTTCTTATCGATCACAATAAAAATAATTTTTATAACCGAATGCCTAACGGTTATAAGAAATTAACCAACCACGATTAATAAAAATCAGGATTTCCTTAATATGAAATCATTAGATATCAATAAGCATAAATAAATAAATCGTATTTAAAAAAAATAGAAAACTAGATTGAAAACTTTTATAATTAAAAATTATTTTTTAAACCGAAAGCCTAACTTTTATAAGTAATTAATAAACCACGACCAATAACAAATGAAGATTACGTTAATATAAAATCAATAAATAACGTAAAAATAAATAAATCAATCAAATGTAAAAAAATAAAAAACGACTAATTTTTAAAAAAAATCAGTCATCCATCAATAAAATTGATATTTAAAAATAATCGAGGAATAATTAAAAATACTATATAGAATTGATTTAAAAAAGTCTATCAATCACAATAAAAATCTTTTTTAAAAATCAAAGGCCTAATTTTTATAAGAAATTAACTAACCACATTAATAGAAATCATTATTACATTAATATAAAATCCATAGACAACAATAAAAACGAATAAATGAATTATCAAAAAAATAAAAAGCAAATGATTAAAAAAATGGAAAACAACACCGATTAAAAAAATCAATCATCGACCAATAAAATTAATATGCAATTAGAATTGTCATTAAAAAAATTGAGGAATCATTAAAAATACTGTAGAGAATTGATTTAAAAAAGTCGTATCAATCACAATAAAAATCATTTTGATAGCTAAAGGCCTAACTTTAATACAAAATTAAGAAACCACGACCAATAAAAAATCAAGATTGCCTTAATATAAAATCAATAAATGACAATTAATATAAATAAATAAATCAAATTTAAAAAAATAGAAAACAGCTGATTTCAAAAAAATCAATCATTCACCAATAAAATTAATATACAATTAGAAATATCTTTAAAAAATCGAGGAATAATTCAAATAATCATACAGAATTGATTACAAAATTTCTATCGATCACAATAAAAATTATTTTTATAACCGAATGCCTAAGATTAATAGAAATCAGGATTCTGTTAATACAAAATCAATAAATGGCAATAAAGATAAATCATATACAAAAAATTTCAATGATTTTTTAACGAAAGGTTTTGTGTAAAGAGTTACAATCGTAGTTCGTTTCTTCTCGAATCAAATGGTCCAAACCGCATTGCTCTTAAGTGCGATCATTCACGAAATATTCAAAATGGCGTAAGATGCTGGAAAAGCAGTTTTTGGGATTATCTCAAAAACCAACGGTTTTAAGTATAAAAACGGTTTATTAAACTGACCTTTATTTTTACTGAGAAATCCAAAAATACAATTAACATTGTATTTTATTTGAAAAAATGAAGTTGGGTCCGTCCCAGCAGATATGGGACACCTTGTATAACTGAAAATAACTTTAGGAAAAAAATTTGATTTGAAAAATCTTATTTAAAGATAATTTTTCGATATTTTTATTATTAAGAAAGCTATCGAAGAAATACGCTTAAGTGGGACACCCTGTATGTTAACAAAATTAATAATCCACGAATTAAACTAAAATAAAAAGAGAACAGCGTTAACAAGAAAATTAATTATTCATTTCGAAAATTAATAAATGACTAATAAAAAATAAAAATATAATCCAAAATCAATAGAATACAATGAAAATAAACAAATCAGTAACACAGTCAGTCATAATAAAAACATTTTTAAAGGTCAAACCGTGATTATAAATAACTTGTGATAAAAACAGAATAAATTAATAAATAAAAAAACGTGTTGTTATTTATAACAATTACTATAAAGTTAAAATTAGGTTACGATATGGTCACGATTCAAAAAAACTAAACCCTTTTTTTTTGTGAACGCAATAAGAAGTTTCTCGTGCCTAAAACGTACAACTGGTTCTTCCAGTTTAACCTTTTCATATCCTGGCGTGGATCCATGGGGGGCAGGCAATAGGTGCAATTGTCTCCCCCCCCTTCACTCACGACCCAAGCACTTTATTTTGACCAGTTTCTGAAATATAGGTAAATTCACTAGATAAACCCCTCCACCCCCACCAAACAATATAAGTAAAATTACACAAAAATTGTCCCCCCTCAAAAATATAGGTAAAATCACACAAAAATTGAAAAGAAAACTAGTAATCCACGAATAAAGTTATTATAGAATTAGAACTGCCGTAAAACCAATCAATGAATCATTAAGAAATCAACACAATGTTGATTTAAAAAAATAAAAATTAATAAAAAAATCAAAACCGTATTTATGAATAAATTTACAATAAAGGAAAACAAACTATTTAGTACTTTTATAACAAATCAAGAAGCCATAATCATTAAAAGAATCAACGTAGTACTAATAAAATATAAAACATGAAAAAAAAAAATTAAAACTATACTCTGAAAAAATCAATGATTCATTATCGAAATTAATATAAAACTAAAAATGCTTTGATAACAAATCAATAAATGTTGACACAAAAATTCTGGCATAATAAAAATCAATTTAAAAAGCAATATTTTAATTAATTTAATTAATTTTTAAAAATAAATCAAAACTATATTTGAAAAAAAATTATTATAAAACTAGTAATACGTTAATAAGAAATCAATGAATCATTAAGAAATCAAGATTTTTATAAATCGTAATAAAAATCAATCAAATGACCAAGGCAATGGTAAAATCAATAGATCACAATGAAAATAAATCAACTTCAAATTTTAAAACAAATAAGTTATGATAAAAACAAAATCAATTAAGATTAAGAAAATGGTACTTAAGACAACTCAAAGTTTAATTTTTTTATTGACACCCTTGTGATAGGAAGATCAAGATCACGGTCACTATGCATAAAAACCTAACTCACCTTCTCAAAAACTTTCTGGCGTAAGGCAAAGTGCTCGGTTCTTCGTGAACGCAATACTTTCGTGCGCCTAAAACGTACGACAACAAATAGTTGTTCCAGTTTAGACTTTTCATGTCGGTGTAGAAGATTGCGGCATCGTCCTCTGACAAATCGTTCATTATATCCTTTATGCGATTGTTGCAGAACTTCCATTTTCTGGTCGTGTAATACTGCAACACCTCCAATCCATTACTAATTCGTTTTTGGGTCCGCACCAAACTAAATAAAAAATTTAAGTTCCTCGACAGTGACAAAAACAAAACACTTACAAAGGCTTTCCCCTGGTCAAAAACAAGCAAAAATCAATTAAGTACGCTGGTAGCATGTGCAAAAATATAACGGATATCATGTGAAGGAAATAGTTTGATTTAATGCTTCCATCTGGGTACCAAAGACACACGCTGAAAGGATTGTCGTAAAAATGTTTTCTACCAAGACTTAAAGCTTCTCCCCAAGTGACGGTATTTTCCTTAAACAAAATTCATTTACGGGTAATTTAAGCGCATACGCACGTACTTCTGGTACTGTGGCGTTGACTACTAAGACTTCGTTCGATTTGGGGGCGGTGCCTAATTTCCAGGACGTTACCAGAATGGTGTTGACACAAATGTCAACCGGAATTATGTCGGCTTCGTAGCTTGGTTCGCAGTGCATTGAACGTATCACTCCTTTACCAGCACCAACAAGTAAACCAGTTGGTCCGTTTAGGTTATCAATCCAACCGGGCATTGGTTCTTTCCAGGATGCAATCACTGTAAAGTACACATTAAGGATTTGGTTTTCACGCATGTGATTTTACCTATTGAGGGTCGCACGATGGCCACCGGAAATTTTTTGGTGTATTCGCTGACGAGCTCTTCGGTAAGGCACTTAGTGTACGCATAAGTGTTAGGTGAGTTGTTCAACAACTTCTTGGTGACGTCGTTTAAAATATCCTCGTTCATCCAAGCAGCAAAGTCTAATACTTTTCTGGGACGGTGCGGTGCTGGGTACACTTTTTCTTCCAACACTACTTCATCGCACTGACAGTAACTGGTCGACACGTGTACAAAGACCTTTAACCGTTGGAACGTCGAGGCTAAATCCAGAACTTGTAAAGTTCCTCTAGTATTCATGTTCAAGGCGGTTTTAAGCGATTGATCAAAACGAACATTAGCCGCTAGATGAAACACCACGGTGACATTAGTTTGTAACATTTTGATGTCGTCGTTAGATAAGTACAAACAATCTTGGGTTAAGTCGCCGGAGACGCAACATAGCTTATTGAAGAGCCTTTTACCTTTTGACGTGTCGCGTAGCTTGTCAAAAACCTAAAACCGAATCAGTTGATGAAACAAATCAAAATCGTTAATACCACGCCAAAAAGATTTAATAAAAAACACTCACTGGCGTGTTGATAAAATCCTCTAAGCGTTGCTGCGCATTTCGCCCCCGTTTCTGTCTAATCAACAGATAAATCTTCGAAACTCCTGAACAACACCTCAATAACTTCTCCACAAGAACCTTTCCCATAAACCCCGTAGCGCCAGTCACCAAAACATGCTGGTCGCAAAACCATTCCGGTATCGTAGGCAAGATTATTTCGGGCATCTCGACGAAGCACACACATCAACTACTACCTAGAAATTACCCGGTCGAAAGTAAATTGTTTGAATTTATACGACATATTACAATGTAGTAGGCTTTTTACACAATTGTTTTAAATTCTTTTCTCCCTCTTTGGTACGCAATGCATTGACAATTAATCAAAAATGCGCCGAAAAATGTGTTTGACCTACTTCTTGGCGAATCTTCGTCTTTGATTTTTCGCGGAGGAAATTCGACAGAAATAGGTTAATGCAAACACGAAACGAAACTTGATATACGGAACTGCAACTTTCACCTTCTATTAAAATCAATTGCATAACGAGTACGTTATGAAACTCTTTATAATATCTCGCATACGCTAATAATTAATGGTTTGCGTAAGTAGGCCTTTGCAATGCAACATTTTCACACTAATGCCAGGTATATCTCGATCGTTACATAAGAGAGAATTATTTCGCGTTACCCACGTTCGGACGATAACAAGTTGTAAGAACCCAAAAGGAAGAAGATTGCGGCATTTTCTTCAAAAACGGAAGAACGGAATGACGCAGACATTGTACGTTCTATATATATATTTTGCTTCATTAATCTGTATTTTTTTGTATCTCTCTAAGGTTTAATTTTTCAAATCTGGTCCTTCGATCCCCGCCAATTTTGTTTTCGACAAAATTGATTCAAGTCTATTAGGATTGTGAAGATGTACAAATGCTTTTTAGTATCAATTTTTTTGATACGTTTAAAAAAGGGTTCTGTATTTGACCTACTTAACTTTTAATTATTTGTCTTCATATAGAACAGTATATTATCGGCGATAATATTTCCTCCGATTACTAAACTAAATACTCATGTCTGATAATTCTTCTTCATCTGGGCGACATTTTTGTTCATCCGTACGTTTTTCGGGACCTCCAAAAGGCCAATGGCCTTCATTTATTCCTCTTCCTAATAACCACTTTGCTTCCTTTTCTTTGCTTGATTGTTGTACGACTACACTAATTTGAAGTCAACCGGACGATATTTTCTGACGCTATTTCTTTTGTTACGCGAAATTGAAGCTAACTAGTTCACTTCATAGTGAGAAGTTAACCTACTAAACAAATTCACATAAATAAATCTTAAATAGCTGCCACCGTTCTTTATTTTTTTAGTGTCCGATATAATCTGGGGTTGGGGTAATATCGGACGACTGAATTTTTACATTGGACCAGTACGCTTTAAGCTTCGTATTCAATATAGCTTTGATTAGAAACATTTAGCGGGCATTGTACTACATGACAAAAAAGTTTTTACCGTAAAAATGAACGTAAAAACACTTACACTAATTTATATCACTTACACGAAGATAAGATAAAGTCCGCGGATAGCTTCACACACTTGTTTACACTAAGTCACCTACTTCGTAGATTTATTTATAACACACGTTAACGACTTATTTATTTAGACTTGAATAATTTTCTTAACACTGCAGTCTTCGCATTACGGAAATAACTGACCTACGATTTGTTTGTTCCGTATATATATACATTTTGGAAATCCTTCTCGAGTGTTCTATATCTTTCGGTATACGTTCTAGAAGATGGATAACAACTTCGAGAAGGCTTTTGAATTTAAGAACGTTTCACTGCCCCCTCCTTAGCACTGTTCTGTCCCAGAACAGAAAACTGGATGCGACACTGGTAGAAAGGATCGTGGCGATAGCGGCAGCTTCCTCCATTTCGGCAACTTCCTTGACCATAAAAGTAACAGTCAATGGACTTTTCCTGACCCAATATTTTTCTTGGTTGGTAACTATAGACCAACACTTGAACGCCTGTTCCTCGGAAGACGACCTCCAACATGTTTCGAACTGTCCTCCAATTCAGTTGATCTAAGCCACAACCAAGCTTGGGTACTGCCAGTTTCTTTACATGGTGGAACTCCATTTCTCTCTTGAGATTCCATAATGTTCGCTACAGATTTTTCTATAACGGCTTGGTACGTGAGTATTTCTTGGTGACCAAATAGAAAACGAAGCGTCTGTCACCACGTAGCCCTAAAACTTTTCCGACTGCCGGTTGCTGTCTTCGTAATTCATTTAGCTGCCCAAACTTTTTAAACACGACTGCAACCCCTCTCGACATGTCTAGATCCTCGCTCACGCAATGTGCGATGGCGTGATCTTTTTGTGTCCGAAACAGGTCTTGTTGTTCCTCGGTGGTAACTCCGAACCTGGCTTTTCCAGAACCTCCGTATAAGTTCATAAACTTTTCGAACTCCATTTCTTCGGTTTGATTCCTGGTTCTGCTGCTTATCACTCTGGTTCGGACCTGAACTTGCGTGTTGTAGTTATCGCCAGCAAACGGGACTAGACGATCGACGTGGACCACTTTTGGCTTGCATTTGGGCGGTTTTCGGATGCGATATATGACATCATAATTACGCTGCATGACTTCATAGGGGCCCTCCCATTGCCTTTGCAACTTCCGCGACAACCCACGTCTCCTTTGAGGATTATACAACCAGACCATATCGCCAGGTTGAAACCCACCATTTTGCGTCTTGACGTCATATCTAGTCTTCATCCTGTCGCTGGCAATTTGTGTGTTTTTACAGACCTCTTCATGTACTTCGTCTAGCCTCTTGGTCAGCTTGCTGACGTAATCTTCTCCAGCAACTTCTTCTTTCGGTCTTCGTCCAAATTGAAGGTCGCATGGCAATCGTATTTCGCGACCGAGCATCACACAGGATGGTGTTTGGCCTGTGCTTTCGTGAACGAATGATCGGTATGCCATTACGAAAAGGTGCAAGTACTGATCCCAGTCACTTTGGTGTTCGGACACTACCTTGGCTAAGTACTTGCCCATTGCTCGATTCATCCGCTCAACCATGCCATCAGATTGAGCATGGAGAGGTGTCGTCCTAGTTTTCCTAATTCCTAACTTTTTCTTCCAGTCGCACACAATGGCTGCAGTCCGCCGGACATGGTCTTCTGGACAAGGCATCAGCGTTCCGCTGAATGCTTCCGGCACGGTGTTCTGTGTCATAGTCATACTCTTGCAGTCTCTCAATCCATCTTGTCACTTGTCTTTCTGGGTTACGGAACTGCAGTAGCCATTTTAAAGCGGCGTGGTCTGTACTCAGTAAAAATTTTCGTCCATACAAATATTTGTAGAAATGTTCGATGGACTTGACGACTGCTAACAGCTCCCTCCTAGTCACGCAATAATTTCTTTCTGGCCTGGACAAAACCTTGCTAAAATACGCGATAACTTTTTCTTGTTCATCTCGAACCTGCGAAAGGACCGCGCCTATGGCCAGATTGCTTGCGTCGGTATCCAAAACAAAATTTCCATCCTCTCTTGGATAACTCAGAATCGGCGAAATGACTAGGGCCTGTTTTAGTTGATTGAAAGAATTTTCGCAGTCTTCATTCCATCTAAATTCTGCTCTTTCTTAGAAAGCTTTAAATGACCTAGAGTAACCTTACTCCTCCTCACTGACCTACATTCAAAGCTCTAAATGACCTAGAGTAACCTTACTCCTCCTCACTGACCTGCATTCAAAGCTCTAAATGACCTAGAGTAACTTTACTTCTCCTCTCTGACCTACAGAGAAGAAGATCTACACATTACACAGGAAGAGGAGGAGTAGGAGGACTTTGTTTAGTAATACTTCACCATGCGTATTACTCTTCTACCGTGACCTATATACAAAGCTTCAAATGACCTAAACTAACGTCACTTCAGAAAATTGAAGAAAAATTATTTGACAATATCCAGAAGATAGAAGAAAAATTGATGGAAAATTCTAGACGTTTCAAAGAAGAAATACAAACGAGTATAGAGAATCAAATAAAAATTGTTCAAGAGGAAACCCAAACAGATATTTTAAATTTAAAAGAAGAAATTTGCGAATCTATGAATGACAACATAGGCGAACGAGGCGACCAAAAGAGATAAAAGGTAATCTCGTCTAGTCAGGCTCCGGAGATTACAATTCGAATAGCGTCGCCTAGGGAGCAATTGCATAGCATTTATCTCGATGGTAAGATCAATAGAAGAAGTGTTCAGTTACTGGTTGACACTGGAGCCACGAAGACCATCATCCGTCTTGACATGTTATTCGAATACAAGAAGACATCACCAGTAACAGTACGACTTCGAACGGCGACGGGCGAAGAAATACCTACTCACGGACAAGTCAAAGTAACCATTGCTTTGGGAAATGGAGTACTCGACCATCAAGTACTGGTAGCCGACATCACGGAAGAAGTTATCCTGGGAATGGACGTGATAAAGAAGTATGGGTTCCATTTGGATATGAAGAACGATGTCCTGAAGATCGACAATGAAGAAATTTCTGCGAGTCATGCGAGTCTTATTGAGTGAAGACGTGATTCTGCCTGCAAGGACGGAAAGTGTGGTGATGGCACGCCTGGATGGAAATCTCCGGGAAGGCTACATACGCGCGATTGAACCAATGGAGGGCGGCTTAGTTGAAAAGGGACTACTCGTTGGCAGAATTTTAGTACGAGTAAAGAACACGATGCCAGTAAGGATCTTAAACATCAACTCAGATCCTGTAACGTTGAAAAAGAAAACCGTGGTAGGCCAATGCACACCAGTATCACAAATTGTGAGATGCGTGAAGTCGAACGAAGATACGTCACCGAAAAAAAGTGTCCACAACATCTAATGAACATTCTTACCACCAAATGCCAAAACCTCAGCCAAGACCAGCTGGTTAAAGTTAAAGTGTTGATCCAAGAGTATCAAGATGTGTTCGCGCTGGAGAGTGGCTCCAAAGGAAGATTTAACGTAGTGAAACATAAAATTAATACCGGAGACGCTCGGCCGATACGACAACATCCACGCAGACTTCCTTTGGCGAAAAGAGAGGAAGCCGAACAAATAATTACGGTTTATGTAGATAGAAGGCGTAATTGAACCTTCAAGTAGCCCATGGGCATCACCAGTGGTACTCGTAAAGAATAAGGATGGATCAACGAAGTTTTGCGTAGACTACAGGCAGCTAAACGATGTGACCAAAAAGGACAGCTACTCTTTATCCAGAATTGACGATACGCTAGACACCCTGTGAGGATCCCAGTGGTTTTCCACGTTAGATTTAAAGAGTGGTTACTGGTAGGTAGAATTTGAACCCAAGGATCGTGAAAAAACAGCTTTTACGATCGGAACCGGTTTGTGGCAGTTCACTGTGATGTCCTTCGGCCTGTGTAACGCTCCTGCAACATTCGAGCATTTGATGGAGACCATCTTGTGCCGATTGTCTTGGAAGACGTGTTTGGTTTACCTGGACGACGTGATCGTGGTTGGAAGCTTGTTTGGAGAACACTTGAACAATTTGAAGGAAGTGTTCCAGCGACTACGTGGGGCTAACCTCAAACTGAGCCCAAAGAAGTGCCACGTATTTAAGAAGGAAGTGCAATATCTTGCCCACGTCGTATCTCACCCAGACAAAATCCGAGCAGTGCAAGCATGGCCAAGACCAATCGACAAACATCAGGTCCGAAGTTTCCTTAGGTTGTGCACCTACTATAGACGATTTGTACCCCTTATGAATAGCTGATTCTGGCTTCACTTTTTTATAAGTAGCTGCTATTCGAGTTATCGATCCAGTATATTAGTAGTAGACATAAACATCTTTGCTGCAGAACCTATAATCATATGAAAAACAGTTGACGCGACACTTTGATTGGTTATTTGTTTCTTGGTTTCTTCATTGTACAAAAACTTAACCAAAACAAAACAATCTTGTAATGTATCACAATTGATTGAAACTACAACGTTTGGTACCTACGGCATGGAATCTTTTTCGTCAATTGTTACTACTATCGCTTTATGATAAGGTCTCAGAGTTTCTAGTACCATTGTTGGCATTTCCTTGGGACATATATGCGTTTTCAGTGTCATTTAAGTCTCATAGTGGTTTGTTTCAAAGGAGCAACAATGGCGCTGCTCAATTCTGCAAATGACACTTTTATTTGATCTTCTGTGCTTTCTGCAGGTCATTTTCCAATTCTTTTTAAAACGTGTTCTGGTCCGAATAGGATTATGCCCATTGCTCGGAAACCAAACGCTTTTTCCGACATGCGATCTTTAGATTTTTCTAGAAGGTTCTTCAGCAGGGAGGCAGTAGTCCAAACACTACAACGTACAAGGGACGAATTCTTTGGCAAAAATATAAACTGAATGTTGGTAAAGAAGATGGCTTACCAAGTTGTAGCAAATAAGAACCTTCTAGTTGCGTTTCGTCGCAAACAGGGAAAAGCTATTTTTGGTCCTCTATGCCTCCATGTTTAGTGTTCTAATAACCAGCATTTGGTGTATCTCGATACCCTCTGACATGTCTATCCAGTTTGCAATTATTTAGACACATCCTATCAGCATTCAGAATATTCCATTCTTTTCGATCAGCGTTCCACAGTTTCCAAATACTTCGGGAACGCTTCACTGTTCCCTTCTTAAGACTGTTCTGTTCTAAAACAGGAAACTGGATGCAGCACCGGTAGAAAGAGGCGCGGCGATAGCGGCAGTTGTCTCCATTGCGGCAACTTCCTGGAGCATAAAAGATGCAGTCAATAGAATTTTTCTGACCCGATGTTCTACTTTGATGGTAACTGCAGACTAACACTTGAACGTCTGTTCCTCGGAAGACGACTTCTTGGGTAATGTTGTTATCGCCAGTAAACGGGGCTAGGCGATCAACTTTTGGCTTGCCTCTGGGTGGTTTTTGGATGCGATGTGTTACGTCGTTAATACACTGCACATAAAGATCCTCCCATTGCCTCTGCAGTTTCGGCGACAAACCACGTCTCCTTTGGGGACTATACAACCATCTCGCCCAGTTGTTTAGTACCTTGACGTCATATCTGGTCTTCACTCTGTCAATTTGTGTGTTTTCACAGACCGTTTCATATACTTTTCTTCATTAACTTGTGCTTTACCTGTGCTTTCGTGAATGGATTATTGGTATGCCATTAGGAAAAGATGCAAGTACTGATCCCAATCTCTTTGGTGTTGGGACACTACTTGGGCTTACCCATTGTTCGATTCGCCGATTAAAATTGTGGCCTTGGTCGGAATGTAATTCAAGCGGAACTCCAACCGGTAGCAAAACGTTTTCACTGAAACGTCTGTGTCTGTAGCTGCGTCTTGATTGGGTATTAAATTAAATTCTGGGAACGGCCTTGCGATGTCTATCGTTACTCTTTCTAAAGAGCTTCCCACGTTATAATGTTTTATTGGTGCTTTGCATTTTTTTTCGCTGGACTATTTCCTGATGCGCAGACCGTGCACTTATACTTCACTACGTTAGTTCTTTCTTTGGAACCACTCTGCAGAGCGAACACATTTTGATACTGCTGGATCAACATTTTAACTTTAGCCTGCTGGTTTTGGCTGAGGTTTTGGCACTTGGCGCTAAGAATGTCTAATAGATGCTGTGGGTACTTCTTCGGCGACGTAGCTTTACTAGAATTTTTGCATCTCACAATTTGAACATTTTCCTACCACGGTCTTCTTTTTAAACGTTACTGGATCTGAATTGACATTCAAGATCTTTACTGGCATCGTGTTTTTCACTCGTACTAATGTTCTTCCAACTAGTACTCCCTTTTCAACCAAGTCGCCCTCCATTGGTTTGATACCGCGAATGTAACTTTCTCGGAGATTTCCATCCAGGCTTGCCATCACTACACTTTCAGTCCTTCCATGCAGAGTCAAATCTTCACTATAAGACTCGCACTAATGCTTTCTCTGACCAATAAAAAGGAAGTTCTTCATTATCGATCTTCAGGACATCGTTCTTCATATCCAAATGGAACCTATACTTCTTTATCACGTCCATTCCCAGGATAACTTCTTCCGTGATGTCGGCTACCAGTACTTGATGGTCGAAATACTCTATTTCCCAAACCAATGGTTGCTTTTACTTTATATCGTGAGTACGTATTTTTTCACCTGTTGCCGTTTGAAGTCGTACTGTTACTGGTAATATTATCTTATTTATGAGTAATATATCAGGACATATGATGGTCTTTATTGCTCCCGTGTCAACCAGTAACTGAACACTTTTACCATTGATCTTGCCATTGAGATAAATGCTGTGCAATTGATCCATAGGCAATTCCATTTGAATGGTAATTTTCGTTGCATTACTAGATGAACTTTTGTCTCTTTTGGCCAGCTCGTTCCAGGCTTTCGAGGGCTCTTCTTGTTAGGTTTAGTACGATGTCGTCCTACATGAACTATTTCACCGCAGTTCAAAATCGTCACTCCTGTTTCCCGAAGTATTCGTCTTTTCGATGCTTTCTGCAGCACAGCGGAGTTTGTTTGCCTGTTTTGCTATTTTGAACTCTCAAGACAGGCACAAAAACGTCATCCAGCGTCTTATAAGTCGAGCTAACCGTAGAGTCTGCTGCGTTTCGCTGTCTCGGAAGTTTGAGTAGCCAATTGCTCCATGGAAATATCTGGTGCTGTAGGATACCCAAGTCTTGTATATGTCATGATGTCAGCCTCAAACTCTTGAAGACTTTCGGCAGCTTTTTGAACCCGGCTTTTAATTTGAGCCTGGTACACTTGTTTCTAAACGTGAAATTTAGAGTTCGTAATTTCCTTGGAGGTGGTCAGGAACAGTCTGCAAAACTCCAAGCGCTTCTCTAATCTTTTAGAACAGTAAATGTGTAAAAACAATTTATTTTAATAATATTAAAGCTATAAAATGTTTTTCTGAAATAACCTCAAACTTCAACAAGGTCTAATGGTTATCTACACGGGTAGCATATGAACGATTTGAATTTCCCACCAAAATACTTTTTAATTTGAGTGTACCTTTAGAATTAAAGTGACCAGCCACGCCTCTCGAGGGACTTTGTTTATTCAGCTCAACTGTAACAGTCAATGGACTTTTTCTGACCCGATATTCTCCTTGGTTGGTAACTACAGACCAACACTTGAACACCTGTTCCTCGGAACACGACCTCCAACATGTTTCAACCTGTCCTTCAATTCAGTTGATCTAAGCCAAAACCAAGCTTAGGGTACTGCCAATTTTTTAATATTGTGGAACTACTCTATTTTTCTCTTGAGATTCCATAATGCAAGCCACAGATTTTCGTATGACGGTTTGATATGTGAGTATTTCTTGGTGACCAGATGGAAAACGAAGCGTCTGTCACCACGTAGTTTTAAAACTTTTCCGACTGCCGGTTGCTGTCTTCCTAGTTCATCTAGCCTCCCAAACTTCTTTTTAAATACGACTGCAACCCCTCTGGACATGTCAAGGTCCTCGCTCACGCAATGTGCGATGGCGTAATCTTTTCGTGTCGCCAGGTTGAAATCCACTATTCTGTGCCTTCACGTCATATCTAGTCTTTATTCTGTCGCTGGCAATTTGTGTGCTTTTACGAACCTGCTCATGTACTTCGTCTAGCCTCTAGGTCAGCTTGCTAACGTAGTTTTGTCCAGCAACTTCTTCTTCCGGTCTTCGTCCAAATTGGAGGTCGTATGGCAGTTGTATTTCGCGACCGAACATCACACAAGATAGTGTTTGTCCTGTGCTTTCGTGAACGGATGATCGGTATGCCATTAGAAAAGGGTGCAAGTATTGATCCCAGTCTCTTTGGTGTTCGGAGACTACTTTGACTAAGTATTTTCCCATTCGATTCATCCGCTCAACCATGCCATCAGATTGAGGATAGAAAGACGTCGTCCTAGTTTTCTTAATTCCCAACAGTCGGCAAACTTCTTGAAACAGCCCAGACTTAAAGTTGCGGCCTTGATCGGAGTGTAATTTTAACGGAACTCCGAACCGGCAGAATAACTCTTTTACTAATACGTCTGCGACTGTAGCTGCTTTTTGATTGGGTATGGCGTAAGTCTCCGTCCAATTCGTGAAATAATCCATCGCCACTAGGATGTATTTATTTCCCGAATCAGAATGTGGGAACGGCCGTGCGATGTCAATCCTACTCTTTCTAAAGGGCTTCCTACGTTGTATTGCTTCATCGGTGCTTTGCGCTTTCTCGCTGAACCATTTCCTGATGCACAAACCGTGCACTTACGGCACCATTTCATGACGTCCTCTTTGCAGTCCACCCAGTAGAATCGTTCTCGAACTTTCCCCAATGCCAAAGTGTCCTCCTGATGTACCATCGTGGAGATGCTTCAACACTTCTGACACCCGGGTTTCTGGCACTACCAACTGTAGTCTGTTTCCCGTGCCCCCGACACTTTCTTGTTCGCGACGTAACTGCTCGGGTTCCCACTCATCATCGACCATAGCAGTTCTCCGGAGATATTGAACTTTTCCTTCAAGTCGCGAACACTGGCTGCAGTCCGCCGGACATGGTCTTCTGGACAAGGCATCAGCGTTCTGACGACTGCTTCCGGTACAGTGTTCTGTGTCATAGTCATACTCTTGTAGTCTCTCGATCAATCTTGCCACTTGTCCTTCCGGGTTACAGAACTGCAATAGCCATTTTAAAGCGGCGTAGTCCATTCTCAGTAAACATTTTTGTCCATACAAATATTTGTAGAAATGTTCTATGGACTTGACGACTGCTAACAGCTCCCTACTAGTCACACAATAATTCCTTTCTAGCCTGAACAAAACCTTGCTAAAATACAAGTTAACTTTTTCTTGTTCATCTTGAACCTGCGAAAGGACTGCGCCTATAGCCAGATTGCTTGCGTCGGTATCCAAAACAAATTTTCCATCTTCTCTTGGAAAACTCAAAATCGGCAAAGTGACTAGGGCTTGTTTTAGTTGATAAAAAGCATTTTCGCAAGTCTTTATTCCATCTAAATTCTGCTCTTTCTTCGGTCAATTTTGTCACAGGTTTGGCAATTATATCAAATCCGGGTACAAATCGTCTATAATAGGTGCATAACCCAAGAAAACTTCGGACCTGATGTTTGTCGATTGGTCTTGGTCATGCTTGCACTGCTCGGATTTTGTCTGGGTCAGCCTTTACTCCATCTCTAGATACGACGTGGTTTTGCACTTCCTTCTTAAATACGTGGCACTTCTTTGGGCTTAGTTTGAGATAAGCTTCACGTAGTCGATGGAACATTTCTTTCAAGTTGTTCAAGTGTTCTTCAAACGATTTTTCAACCACGATCACGTCGTCTAGGTAAACCAAGCACGATTTCCAAGACAGTCCGCGCAAGATGATCTACATCAAACGCTCGAACGTTGCAGGAGCGTTACACAGACCAAAGGGCATCACCGTGAACTGCCACTAACTAGTTCCAATCGTAAAAGCTGTTTTTTCACGATCCTTGGGTTCCAACTCTACCTGCCAATAACCACTCTTTAAATCTAGCTTGGGAAATCACTGGGACCCTGACAGGGTGTCTAATGTATAGTCAATTCTCGGTAAAGGGTAGCTGTCCTTTTTGGTCACGTCGTTTAGCTGTCGGTAGTCTACGCAAAATCAACGAGGGTTGATCCATCCTTCTTCTTTACGAATACCACTGGGGATGCCTAGAGGCTACTTGAAGGTTCAATCACGCCTTCTCTCTTCATATCCGCAATTATTTGTTCGGCATCTTCTCTTTTCGCCAAAGTCTGCGTGGATGTTGTCGTATAGGCCTAGCGTCTTCGGTATTAATTTTATGTTTCACCACGTTAGTTCTTCCTTTGGAACTACTCTTCAGCGCGAATACATCTTGATACTGTTGCAAGCGCGGCTCCAGCAGTTTATTTCGGTGGGGGCTCCATCATATTAAAGCAGGGGGGGATCCTCATCACATTTTTAAATAATAATGTATTGAATATGGCGTTAATATAAAATTGAATAACACTTCGTTATGCACCAAGCTTTTACTTGCAAGCGATAAAGCATCATAAATTATACAACTATAAAAAAAGCGAATGTATTACATACAAAGTGAGAAAAACTTCAGTATTATTTTCAATGTCGGGGGGGCCATAGCCCCCCCCCTCTGGAGCCGCGCCTTTACTGTTGGACCAACACTTTAACTTTAGCCAACTGGTCTTGGCTGAGGTTTTGGCATTTGGAGGTAAGAATGTCCAATAGATGTTGTGAGCACTTCTTCGGTGACGTATCTTAATTAGACTTTAAGTCTGAGTCCCTTTTCAACTAAGTCGCCCTCCATTGGTTCAATCGCGCGAATGTAGCCTTCTCGGAGATTTCCATCCAGGCGTGCCATCACCACACTTTCATTCCTTGCAGGCAGAGTCACGTCTTCACTCAATAAGACTCGCACGGCTGCCTTCTCTCACGAATGAAAAGGTATTTCTTCATTGTCGATCTTCAGGATATCGTTCTCCATATCCAAATGGAACCCATACTTCTTTATCACGTCGATTTCCTGATAACTTCTTCCGTGATGTCGGCTACCAGTACTTAATGGTCGATTACTCCATTTCCCAAACCAATAGTCACTTGTATTTGTCCGTGAGTAGGTATTTCTTCGCCCGTCGCCGTTCGAAGTCGTACTGTTACTGGTAATGTCTTCTCATTTCCCAATAGCATGTCAGGATGAATGATGGTCTTCGTCGCTCCCGTGTCAACCAGTAACTGAACACTCCGTCCATTAGTCTTGCCATCGAGATAAATGCTATGCAATTGCTCCCTAGACGATACCATTTGAATGGTAATCTCTTGAGCATGGCTCGTTGAGGTCGACTCTCGCCCCATTCGGTCGACCCGTTCTAGTTTTCCGGACGTTCTTTTGGTTTTCTTTTGGACAGCGTCGTCGTACATGGACCACTTCCCCGCAGTTCCAGCACGTCAGTAGAAGAACCTCGAGCTACTCGTTCCCGAAATACCTGTCGCACTATTTCTTCAATGCGAGAGTATTTCTGCAGCACAACGGAGCTCATGACTGCCTCGGTGCGATGCTTGTTTTGCCGTCTTGAACTCGAAAGCATGGGTTAAGGCGTCATCCAACGTCTTGGGTCGAGCTAACTGGAGAGTCTGCTGCGTTTCGTTATCTCGGAGGCCGTCTACAAAAGTTTGAATAGCCAACTGGTCCAAGAAGGTATCTGGCGTTGTAGGATACGCAAGCCGTAGTGCAAGCCATGTTAGTCTGGCGATGTCAGCCTAAAACTCTTGAAGACTTTCGGCAGCTTTCTGAACCCGACTTTTAATTTGAGCTTGATAGACTTGTTGAATCTCATCTCCATATCTCATTTCTAATCGTGATATTAAGAGTTTGTAATTTTCTTGTAGGTAGTCAGGAACAGTTCGTAAAATTCCAAGCGCTTCTCCGCGTAAGGACACAATCAAAGACGTCGCTTTAAGACGTCAAACTGCTTGTAGTAGGTTGACCATAGAACTTTACCATCAAAATTTTGCGATACAACCTTAAACTTGATGGCCCATTATTAAATCTTCGCTTGTGACGCTTCCTTCACCATGGCAAATCATTTGGTTCATTCTTTCTTCAAAGAGTTTCATCTATCTTCTACTGCTTCTATATTTTGTCATTCACAGATTCGCAAATTTCTTCTTTTAAATTTAACATATCTGTTTGGGTTTCCTCTTGAACAATTTTGATTTGCTTTCCTATGCTCGTTTGTATTTCTTCTTTTAAACGTCTAGAATTTTCCACCAATTTTTCTTCTACTTTCTGGGTATTTTCACAAAACTTTTCTTCCATTTTCTGAGAATGCTCGGATAGTTTTTCTTCAAATTTCTGAAAATTTTCACCCATTTTTCTAGAATTTTCTTCCATTTTCTGAGAGTTTTTCTTGGATATTTTTATTCATCGATTCGAAAATTTCAAATATTTTTGTATTCGTTTTAGTTTGATAACAAGTTACCGGCATAAGTTATATATAACACGAATAAAAAGTTTAAATACACTACTTTAACGAACTGAAACAGTTGAATTACACGCTATAAACCAACACGGGAATCGCGAACTAAACTTTAATTATTTACGCAACAATGTTTTTGTTACAGTAGCGATATCAAATTACTTAATGATATTTACAGTAAAATCGCGAATCCCGCTTCTGACGCCACTATAACGATTATAAAAACTAATTTATTTATACTAAAAATATGTACAAGTTTATAACTAACCGCACGATTTTAACTCGTCGTATTTATCTCGACACGCGTTAATCACTTATTTATTTAAACTGGAATAATCTTCTTAACACTGCCGACTTCGAATTACTGAAATAACTGACCTACGATTCATTTGTATCGCTTATATACAGTGTATCAAATTTGGTACTTACGAGCACTCTGGTCCTCCTCAGAACAATCTGGTACCCAAAACAAATTTTTTTTTCCTGTTTTTTATCAATCTGCAATCAGCCAAGAGCTATAATCAGATGTGTCTTCTATTATATATAAGTGGCTTTAGATATGCACATCCTGTGATGTGACATTTCTTGTTATTAGATGATTAGATGGTGGCTAGTCGTATTCTTTTTAGGCGGAATATAGAGTCCTTGGTGTTAAGGAGCTCTGTGGCTAAACTATTTATGTGTTTTTCAAGTCTCTGCTTATAGGCATCAGAAGACTTCTCTATTTCTTCTCTGACTGTAGGGAGTTGCAGATATTCATGCACTTCTGTGTTCCATATGAGCCATGGGGCATTGGTCAAAGTTTTTAATGCTTTATTTTGGAAGCGCTGTAGTATTTCTATATTTGAGTGACTAGCTGACCCCCAGAGTTGTATACCATATGTCCATACTGGTTTTATAATGCATTTGTATATCAGGAGCTTATTCTCCAAACTGAGAGTCGATTGCCTGCCCAGCAGCCAGTGCATATCTCTGAACTTTTTGTTTGCTTGTTCTCTCTTTGCCTTAATGTGATCCCTCCACGTAAGCCGTTTGTCCAGATGCATACCCAGGTATTTCACTGTTGTTTGCTGTGTCAAGATATCTCCGTTAAGTGTAACAGGTGGACAGGCACCTCTATTCAAAGTAAATGTTATGTGAACTGATTTTGCAGGACTAGCTCTTATTCGCGACATCTTTAGCCATATTCCGATTCTATCTAGATGTTTTTGTAGTTTTACGGATGCTAGACTAGGATCTTTACTGCTAGAAAGTATTGCAGTGTCATCTGCATAGGTTTCAGTTACTACTTCTTCTGTGATAGGTATATCAGCGGTAAATATTGTGTAGTGGATAGAGCCCAGCACCGATCCTTGAGGCACTCTTGCTTCTATTTGGCAGATGGATGACAGGCGATCTCCGCACTTGACTTGGTAAATTCGTTGTTCCAGATAAGACCTCAAAAGCATGTACTCAGTGTTTGGAAGGAGTAGCTTTAGCTTATATAAGAGACCCTTATGCCATACACGGTCAAAGGCCTGTTGTATGTCTAGGAATACGGCCGTGCAGTACTCCTTCCTCTCCAGCGTCTGTCGTATTGTGTGAGCTACTCGGTGTATTTGTTCAGTCGTTCCATGGTGTGCCCGAAATCCGAATTGATGGTCTGGTATTATTTTTTGCTCTTCAAGAACTGAGAGAAGTCGACTTAATATTAGTTTCTCAGTAAGTTTTGATAGTAGTGGGAGAAGACTTATAGGTCTGTAAGATGTGACTTCTGTGGGAATCTTCCCCGGTTTAAGTACCATATTTATAATGGACACTTTTCACAGATTTGGGAAGAATTGTAGTCTCAACACTGCATTAAAGAGGATTGTCAGCAGAACTATACCTTTCTTTGGTAGCTGTTTCAGAACTTCTGCCGTTATCAGGTCAAAACCGGGAGCTTTCTTTTGTTTTAGTTGAGCTATGGTTTTTTTGACTTCTGCTGGGGTGACTGATTTCAAGGGTAGAGACATTTGCTGATCGCTATTTAAGATCTCGTCGATCGTTTTTTCTGTGTCGTCAACATCAGCTTCATCGGATTTGAACACACTTTTTAGGAAGGTGGCGAATAATTCTGCTTTATCTACGGGTTTCCTTGACCAACTGTCATCAGATTTTCTTAGAGGAGGCATGTATTCTTTTGGCTTTTTTAGTGATTTAGTCATTTTCCAGAGTGTATAATCTTCTGCTTTGTATGGTGATAAAGTCTTTAATTTGTCTTGCAAAGTCCTATTCTCTAGTTCTTTGAGCATTGATTTCAGTACTTTTTGAGCTTTGTTTAGTGCCTTTTTGTCTTGGTGATTCCTACTAGTATGCCATTGTCGCCTTATTTTTCTCTTTACAGCTATCATTTCTCTAATTTCCACGGTAGTGTCCAAATTTTTCGATGTTACTTCTATATAGGGAGATGATAGCCAAGCTGCTTTTTGAATTAAGTTGGTAGTATACAACGCCACACTTTCTATATCATCTTCCGTTTTAAGAGGTATACAGAGTGTGGTATTATCTTCAATGTAATCCCGGAATGCTTCCCAGTCAGTTTTATGGTTGTATAAAGTCTCGGGTAATTGTTTTAGGATCACTGTAGTGCTTAGTGTACATATGATAGGCGTGTGGTCGGAAGAGCCATCCAAGCATGATTCAATTTTTGTGTAGAGTCCTGATATTCCTTTGGTGACGAAGAAGTCTATGAGGTCTGGGATTTTATTTAGGTCAGTTGGCCAATGAGTCGGTTCCCCTGTTGAAAGTACATTAAGATTATTGCTGTCAATAGCATTTTTCAAAGTTCGGCCTTTCGTATTTGTTAATCGGGAGCCCCAAAATGTGTTTTTGGCATTCCAGTCGCCTCCCGACAGATATCTACCGCCCAATGTGCGAAAGAAGTCATTGTACATCTGCTCGTCGATTCGATGTCGGGGGGGGGGGGGGGCAGTACACGGCAGCCACATCCAACGAGCCCTGCCAGTCGTCAACAGATACTATAGCAGCCTGTATATGTGCCGTCTGGATGATTAGCGTAGCATACGGTATATCCCTTGATTTTAATCACTCTTTGATCAGTCATATGTGTTTCGGAAATTAATAGAACATCAATTTTGTTGTGGTTTATAAACAGCTCAACCTCGTCCTTATTTGGAGATAAGCCATTGATATCCCATGCAGCTATACGTATGAATTTCATTTCTGGTTCTGAGCTATGAGTGTCGTTAGGAGACCCATTAGGGTGCCTATTTGTGTTATGAGGATATCAATTTTTTCTGATTGCTTTATTATTATCTGCTCTAAGGAGCTTGTTGACTGAGAATGTGCATTCTCTATTTTTCGGGTCCAGCAAACATCATTCATGATGTTGGACATAGTTTCAGATAAATGTGCAATGTTTCTTTGCTGGTTGCTTGAGTGCTGGTTGCCAAGTTTTAATGGAGGAAAATTATCTTGAGTAAGGGGGGGTGGCATTGTTGTTTGTGTGGGTTGTTTTGCTATTACTGGGTCTCTTTTGTTTGCAATATTTCCCATTTTTCGAGCCTTTATCTCTTTATACACTTGACAGCCCTTGTAATTGGCTGGGTGGTCACCATGACAGAGAGCGCAGGTGGCCGGTGTATTCTTGTCTTTTTTTGGACAATCAGTGGTTTTGTGTCCTTTACCACATTTGACACACCTGTGGGGACGCATACAGTTGTTTTTTGTATGGCCGTATTGTTGGCACCTAGTGCACTGAGGGATCTCAGTCGATTTTCTTGGGTCCTCTATCTTGACTTTAGTGTGGTATATATATTTTATATTCTTTACATCTGGGTTGTTAGGGCCTGGTTCAATGTTCACGAAAAACATATTGAGTGGCTTTTTATTTTTTCTTGATATTGCACAGATGACTTCACCTCTGACCTTGTTTCCATTATTCTCAATCTCCTCTATAATGGCTGTTTTTGGAGTGGTGTGGTGCAGGTTTTTGACAACAATTCTGTTACATTTGTTTTGCTTCTGTGTGAAGGTGTGTCCAATAAGGCCGTTGGTTCGAATAACTTCTATTAAGTTTTTATAAGTTTCAGGTGTCTGTGACATTACTCTTAGCTGGTCCCTGTTAATGATCTTGTACGTGAAGCTATCTCTAGGCACAGACTTATTTAGTAGTTCTGTTAGTTTAGATAACTCTTCTATGCCATAAAGGACAATAGGTGGGGGCTTGCTATTTTTTCTATTATGGGTAGCTGTAGCTGGCGTTAGGTCCTCGGTTAAGTCTATCGGTAATCCACTGAATCTATTCGAGGTATTGATTCCCGTGTGCACTTCAATAGAACTTTGTATGTTTGGTGGGCTAACCGATATTCTCTTTCTTTTTGGGTAGCGGTCTGTACTATCTGGTACTCTTTGCCATGGAGGAGGGCAAACTTTGTTAGCATCTGTGACATTTGCAGATGGTGGTGACACAATTAATGATTTTTTTAAGTCTTCGCCAGTAATTGCACCTATTGAAGATGATCTCGGTCTTGTGATGAGCAGGCTTGGATGGAATACCTGCTGAGTTAATTTTTTTTGTTTGTGTTTGTGTTGCCAGTAGCATTCACTGTCGCGGAGGCCTGGTCACCTACCTCCGCGCACGTTTTGTTGCTTGTGTTATTAGGATCTATCATTTAGTCCCACGAGTAGGGTCGATTAAAACTGTCACTCCTGGGGTGACGCCCATTCCCAGTGAGAAGGCTATTTTCAACGACGGTTCACCTGCTCCATCGAGATTGGGCGCTCATGGCTGACTCACCAGTCAGTCATCCATCCCTTTGGCGCGTCCCGCACCGTGGGATTTGGGGATTTTTTGAAGAGGTTACCTTCCTCGCGGACTGAGTGGCGAAGCTCAGACCCCCGTTCCTGGAGACATGACCACAGGGCTACGGTACTGGGGCGACCCTTTCGGGCCACACGTTGGTTTTTCTGTCGGGGTCGACTCCCTTAGCTATGATTTCGGTTTTGAGGCGCCGAATTGAGGGTCCACCACCAATTAGCGGCGGCAGATTGGTGGTGGCGAGGACGTGTGAAAATAGGACTTTATGGTGCGCGTCTAATAGCCCATTCTTGCACACATAGGCGTACGCTAGCGGCTTAATCTCAGCTTTTTATAGGTGCATACCTTATAGCGAGGGCATGTACCACCGAGGCCAAACACCATTTTCTCCCCAAAACAAATAATAAATTTTTTATCCTTAATTTAAATTTAATTTTTGCGATATTATAAACCTATCACCATTCAAACAATTTTTCAAGAGCCCATTAGTGAATTTTCCGTATGACCACAGTACTTTGCTATCGAATTTTGTCCTGAACTGTATGTCATCTAGTGCCAATAAAGCGAACTAGAGGAACAACGCGCTGCTTATATATTTTGGCCATCCTTCGAAAATTTTCTATATCTTTCGGTGAACATTCTGGAAATGGATAAAAACCTCGTTAACGCTATCGAACTTGAGAATAATTTCTCGAACGTTTCAGTATGGCTCTTTGCATAAATTCGTCATTGTTTCGATGGTTTCTATTACTTGATTTGCTTTTTTTGTATATTTCATTAATACACTGTTCGCCCACTTCACGTTTTTTGTCTGCAGCACTCCAAGAATAACATCTTTGGTGTTCCAGAAAACTGCTGAATGCGGACCCAGGAAGTCCCAGTGTTTCCTGTGCTGCCTGGGATCTTCGATCCCCCCATGTCCTTGCATGTTAGGCCTCTTCCTAGGCTTGCAAGGATTCTTACTCAATACAACCTAAGCTAACCTAAAACCAGATTTTTCATCCAAATAAAAAATGTCTGATAGATTATTTACATATTATAAAACAAATTTAGAAAAATCAATGCAGCGTAACCATGACAACCTACTCTGACAACGTCCAAGTCATTTACCCATTTATAATGTGAATGTATTGGCATTCTTTTACGTCCTTACTTTACAATATTATACACTAAAGCAATGTGCGATTGTTCCGATTTGTACTGTTCGCAACAGATCAACATTCCACCGACTTTTCCGTACCTCCTTCGGCAGTACGCGAAAGCAGCTATTCGAACACAACCAACAGATCTCTTAAGGTAAAAACCAATTGTTCGTACATATAATTCACAGGTAGGTTTCAGATGGTCGACTGCGTACTTTCGATGCTTGTCTTTAAACCTTCCTCCGCCGGTCAAACCCCGTCTGGAATATCCAATTCCGAAAGCTTATTTCGGTTTAACACCTGGTTGGTTGAAAGCCCTGATGTGCCAGTTATCGAATAACCTAACGGTGCCATTTCAAGTGCTGTGGGATCGGTGGATTGGAGCTTGCATGCAACATGAACACTTAATAAACCTATTAGTCCTATCCGGTTTTAAAGATCCTTATGCAATACCTTGGTTAGAATTTGTTGGGATTTGTGCCGGACATCTCACTGATGTAAGTACTCGTCTTGGTAATAAGCGCATCAAAAATGGTCGTTTGTAGAACCTGACGAATACTATGATTTTATTCTGCGAGATAATCACCGAGGAACCTGAAGGTGGTTCGGCTATGGTTCCTCTCGAAATTTTTTTAACAGTGTATAAGTTGCTTGCAAATATAGATGCATCTAATCCTCAAACCCTTCTCAATTTATACTTCACCGATGCTTTGTTGGCCTTGTTTCGTCAACCATCAGTTGTAGAATCTAAGGAAAGCACCGTAGTGCTTGAAGAGGAAATTGTCGAAGAGGAAGTTGTAGCTGAGGAGGAAAAAGTGGTGGAAGTGGATTTGGGCCCGGCTGAGGACTTAGTCGGGGTTGTTATTTCTTGTCCAGATATTGCTGTCGACAATTACAAAACTGAAGAGGATTTTTTATCTGAAGCTGCTCAACCAGTTACTGATTACGAAAGGTAACGTACGTATATTAGGGTGTTTTAATTTATTATGAGTCGGTTGCAGTCCGGCAATACCTCCTGAAGTATTAGCTCTGGAAAATGTTGATTTGGAAAAGGAAATGAAAGACAAAGGTCAGGATGTAATGTCAACTGAGCTGGGGGATTCGGTCGAAACACTAATCGGTTATATGCCAGAAAGGGAAATGGAAACTTATTTAGAGGAATTAAAAAACGAGCCGGGTGAAGAAGAGGAAATGCTTGTCGAGGATGATTATGAATTACAGCAGTTAAAGGAAATTTTGGAGATGCAACCGGAATTAAAACAGGTGGATTCCGATGTCCTTGAATCAGATGTTACAGAAACAAAACTGGATGAGATTGAGACTGAAAAGGGCGAGGTTGGGGTGATTTATGTTAATACACGGATTAAGTCTTTTATTTTAGGAAGAACCTGCTTATGTTTATATCGATACCGTGTTTGGGATTGGTGCTAAAGTACCCGATGAAATGATCGAGGCTGTGTTTGAGTATATGAAGGAGTGTTCGAAAGTTCAAAAAGGAATGGTCATGCCAAGGAATATTCGACATTTTAATTGTCCACCGCTCGAGGTTTTGCCTTTGTGAATGAAACGCAATCGTGGATTTTACTAACAGTTTTATTATTACATACACGTATTTCTTACAATTACATTCTATCTATAATGTTGGTGTTTATATTCTTTCTTAGTTTGAACGACCCCACAAACGTGAAAATCAAAATATAAATTAAAAGCAACGAGAAAAATGCAAGCTGGCAATTTTTGTTAAGGAACCTAATGATTGTCAACCTTTTTTATTTGTAAATGGACCATTTCGATGCAACTATTCTAGGCAACAAAAAAACCCGATTCGCATTGTAAAGCGGTTTGTACTAAAAAAAATCACGTGAAATAAGATTAGCAAAAATAAATTACTATAATCTAAAAATCCACCCGAGAAATGCAAAACACCGGCAAAAACAAAAGTTGGAGCGGCACCAAATGCACATATCACAATATTAAAGGGTGAAAACTATTCCTTGTACGTAATAATTTCCACTCTTCAAAACCGTTAAGAAAAAACCCAAGCCAAGTTTAAAAACACTCACACGTTAATAAATAAACAGCGAAACAAATCTCAACAGTACAAATTATCACATTTTAAAATTATCTAACGGGTGCGTTTCGCAACCGATTCGAGCACCAAATTCTTACGATTACAAAAAGAAAAAGCAATCGCCTTAAATTCTACCACTTATTTTAATTTTATAAGTTAAACGAACAAACATTAAATTATAGTCGAATCAGATCAGGTCCACGACCCTAATCTGATTGGCCCCATCTTTATGCTGTTAATTTAAATACTTTAATAGTGACATTTGAATTCGATTGTCTCAGTCACCAAAGTACCAACATTTAACAGATAAAAACACTTGTTTCTACGACAATAACTCTATTTGAATTCAAATTCCGGAACCGACTTATGTTTTTTGCATACGGTCGGTGTATAAACTCAAAACTCTATGTATAAGCTCGTACTGCTCGGCCGTCTGCACCATTCCACCACGGTTCAACCTCAACGAACACAAAATGGCTAATACATCTACGTTAAAATTGCTCCTAAGTTGTTGAATGCCATTTAAAATTGCTAAAAAACAGCCGGTACGTCCGATACCAGCGCTGCAATGTACGACGATTGGCGAAGTCGCTTGTCGACTCTTCTCCCTGACTTTTGACAAATTGTGGTTCCCACAAATGCTCGTCACCATCTGACCACATTCCTTATTATTACGATTATTATTGTCGGGTACTCTCCCATCACCCGTCAATTCCAAAATATGCAAAGCAATTTCCAACACCTCTTCGGGATTCGCCATTTTATGATCCTGCCAAGTCGAAAACCAATAATGGTGAATTCGACGCACGTCCACATCGTTTTTGCTTAAATTAAATTGTCGCAAGGCGCATTCGCCCAAATTTTCCTTTTTACAAAACGTGATTTTGTATTTGCCGAATTTAACTTCGTTTAATTCTTCAAAACTGACTACTTCGGATTCCAACTTTTGTAAATTACTAGCAACGAACGTGAATCGATCCTGCGGCCGAGTCGTCGTAATTTTATAATAAGATACAGCATCCGACGATTTTCCCAACGGGAAGTACAATTCACACTTGCTTTTACCTTTTTCGATTAGGCCAGTAAGCATCACTATGCATTTACACTAAAAAAAAATTGAAGTAGACGTATCCGAATGCGGAATATATTTACCTGCGACGACCATATCATTTCCCAGAAATCCTCGCAGGTGTGTTCCATAGGACCTTGAGTCGCAATATAAGCCGTTTCGGTATAATCGGGACCCTAAATACGTAACTCAATAATAAATGTCAAAACGAGCATGGTACTTACTTTAATATAATTAGCGTGTATATACCCAGGTGTACCCGACAAATGCACCCGACTATGCTCGTTGGGCAAAACACCTTTGTAACGATTTTTGCTTTGCGTACCAGACACTAAACACTTTTCTTGCAAATTCAACGGCACTTCCCAAAACTCCTGGTGTAGTTTCGGTACCCGCATTGGCTGAAACCTTCAAATTAGTACAACACACACAAACCACCGTGCTAACTTACCTCACACGACGTCCTCAAATCCGTGATCGATAAAACACTACCGGCAGTCTGCAAATACTGTATATTCTGCAAATGCAATTTGAAGTCTTCGGAAAGTAAATGCGACGGTTCCAAATCCGGCTGCCGTGGGTACATAGCCTTGCGACAACCTTTACAACTGCGAGATCCTCGCATGCAATCCTTCGATAACCGCGATTGGCAGAAGCTACACGGTGGTACGTATAGATTTTCGTTCGATAAGGATTTACGCCGACATTTAAAATTACAAAGACAGTTGCATTTTTTATGGAACGTGTAACAACGATTCTTACACCTAGACGTGTTTTCGGCAATGACGCTACTACATTCGGGTGCACTAACACGATTAACGATTTTCTTTGTGTTTTGTAAATCACACGAGCACTTATCCGAAATACAACTAGCGAGGTTTAAGTGCGAAGCACTTTTAGCACCGTTTAAACGTGCCGTTACAGTAGTTTTAGTCGCTTCTGAAATACTCGAATTTGATCCTAAATCGATTGTTAGACTAGCATTCGATCCACGTCTTTCTAATAATCCCTTTGCTTTGATACGAACGGGTTCCGGTTTGTTATCGGAGAAGTCTTGCAGTGTCATTACTTCGGGTAGTGTTTTTAAGGTTTGTGAGCCTGAGATGCTCGAATTAGAAGCGAAACGTTTTAAGTTAGAACCCAAACCCATGCCGAGGAGGGTTTTGTGACCGTTCTCGTCAAACTCCAAACTTTGTTTTTGTCGTATTTGTTTCTTTGGCGTGTTTGGCATCGACGAAACGTCTCGATTAATTTCTAGATTAGTTTGTGCTTTAACTGGATCCGAATCCAAGCTGATTGCTTTTAATTTTCTCGATAGTGTCGGGGTCTTTGGGCTTTGTATTACTAAGATAGGTTGGTTGGTGTTGGTGTTGAGCATCGTGGTTGCAGACAAGTCCAGGCTTGGAAAATTGCGCTCCGGTCTCTTCGTCATTGTCTTTGGGGTCTCCGACATCTCTTCAGATAATTCGATCAAACTGAAAATCAAACTTTCGATTAATACTTGAAGCTTCAATTTCCAATTTTATTTCTGCCAATTTTGGTTGTTATTAAAACGAAGTATATCAACTTTTGCCTCACAACATCAATTAATTCGACCATTTTTTTTGTTTTTTGTTTTTTATGTAAACGAACAGCTGGTGAAATCACGTAGCCGTGTTGCCGAATTTCCGATAAATACAAATTTTTATGAACATTTTTATTACAACATTTATTGTTAAGATTAATGTTTATTTATAAACTTATCAGGTTTACATCATTCGTAGTTGTAGTTAAAACACAGTAAATGGACGCTTTTGTTACTACTAAAAATTATTTGCGTAGCCCTAAATAACTAAATTGCGGCATCCACAAACACCCCAAACTACTTTTGAGCCGTAAAATTAGGTCTTGGTGGGTTGAGTTACCTATCGAGTGCGTCTCTAGGTGATGGATAACGCCTGTCGCTGCTCTACTGACTTTGGTCAGCAGACTCGGCAGCTAAACTAAAACCACTTCTGCTGTGGACATGTCTCACGGACAAGCAATGCTGGGAGGTCTTGGCCTAATCGTCTGGACCAAGAGGATACAACCTCTTTAAAGAACCTAAATTTAAGGTGGGAAGGACCAGGCCGATAGATGCGTGACTGGATAGAAGACCAGTCGTCACTGATTCCAACCTTGGGCCACCAGGCAAACCCCGTGGTATATAGCCTTCCATACGTATCGGGGCGCACGGCGACCTACATTTCCTCACTACTCGTGGGACATAAACACTTCGATACTCGGTTGGTAGGTTTAACTTTATTTGAATTGCTTACAAATTGATTCGTCTTTCCCCTATTTACAATTACTACCTTACATTCTATTTACATTTTTACATTTTTTTTATCCCTCCTCTCCTCTTAACTGTTTCCTTTTTCTCCATACTTCTTCCATGCACTTCACTCCTTTTCCGTGTTCTTCTAAGATGTCCTCTACTTTCATAACCTTTTCTCTTATCTCTCTGCATCTATCCCTCATGTGGTTAAGGTCTTCCGTCTCTTCTCCACATCTTTTCTTCTTCTTTTTTTCAGTATTTGTTACCTTACTCTTCGTTCCCACATCTAAACCGTGCTATCATTTTTTCTTCTTGTTGCTTTTATTCCCTCTCACCTTTAAATATTCTGGCACCCCTCTTTTATCCTTGTCCATCTTTCTTGTTTTTTCTCTTCTTATTATTTCTTCCCTTGCCCCTCTCTTAATCTCTCCACTTCTTCATTCGCGTACCCGTTTCTTTTTCTTTCACTTTTCCTCCCTTTATCTCTTTCCAACATTCTTGCAGTATTTTTCATTCTGTTCTTTCCTTGTATTTTATGGCTCTTTTTCCTGTCTCTACTCTTATTTTTGCTACCTGCTCCTCCTCTCTCACAACATACCCAGGTGTATCCCTGTCCAGTCCCAATACCCATCTCCAGTGTTTTTCCTGTATCCCTTCTACCCCCTCTATTTCCACTCCTCTTTTTTTCTTTTCCGTCCTCCTTTTCTAAATACCATTATTGTTGTTTTCTCCATGTTTACTTCCATTTCTTTTTTTTTTCATGTATTTTTCCAGCGTTTTCATAATCTCTTTCATTACCTTTTCCTCCTTAGCCACCAACACTATGTCATCCGCATACGCTAATGACCATACATTCGCTTGCTTTGCTACATTTTCTTCCTTCCGTTTTCCCTATTATCTCGTTATATCTTTATATACCCTCTTCTGTCCACCTTTTTTTGTTATGTACTCTTCACTTTCTTCTCTCTCTTCTCTTTGTTTTCTTTCCATTGTCAATTCCAGTGGTTGGTGGTCTGACTCTACCCTTTCTCCCACCTTAAATGTCTTCACCTTTTCTCCAGCCTCTTCATTTGTCATTACAAAATCTATTATTGATTCTCCCCTTCCTCCTATGTACGTATATTCCCCCATTCCTTCTCCTTCTCTGTTCCGATTCATTGTTTCCCACCCTTTTTCGTTGTACATTTCCAGCAGTTCTTCTCCCTCGTTATTTATCATTTTGTCCTTTGTTTGTGTCTTTTCCGTGCCTTTCCTTTCTTATATTCCCCCTTCTTCCCCTATTCTTGCGTTGAAGTCCCCTCCTACTATTATCAATCCCTCCCTCTCTTCTATGTTTTTCCTTGTCTCTTTCATTCTACTGCTATAAATCGTCACTATTTTTATTTTTGTTTTTCCCCACTGTATGTTACTTTCTACAACTCCTCTTCTCTGTTGCACTTTCTCTTTCTTTTCTTGACTCAACCATTTTTTTCTCATTCCCTTTATTATACCCCCCTTTGCCCTCCCTTTACTCTTCTCTCTTTCTGCATGTTGCACCACCCACTCAAATTCCTCCGGCAACTCTTTTTCCCACCACTCCTATTCTTTTTCTTCCATCCATGTCTCCTGTAATCCCACTACACCCTGCTCCTTGATGTACTTCCAAAAATCCTCTTCTTTGTTCTTTATTCCCGCTACGTTCCAAAACAATACTCTCAGCTCACCCCCCCCCCTGTGCTTCGTCCTCACTTTCTTTTTTTCCTCCTTTTTCTTTTCTCTTTCCTTTACTTATTATTCCTTATCTTTACCATTTCGTCAACCTTCTCTCCTTTATCGCCCCCCTTCGCCCTTTAGTTTTTTGCTTCTTGGGTACTTATGGTCTCTCCCCTTTCTCTGCTTAGGCCCCTATCTCTGCCGTTCCATATGTATCTTCCTCAGTCTATCTGCATTTGTCTGTATCCTACCCTTCCGCTCTTTTTTCCACCGCTATGTTCATTATTTCTCTTTGTACTCTTCTTTTTTCCCATGTCAAATCGTGACATATATATTCTTGTATTCATTAATTTCTTCTTCTCCGCCATCACCTTCTGCTTTTCCTCCCGTCCTCCCATTTCCGCCACAACCATCTGATTTTTCTTCTCTTTGTTTATAACTGTCACCTTTTTCACTTCTACTTTTACATTTAATTTTTCTTCCAGCATCAATGCTAAATCTTTTAGTGGTTCTTGACTTTTCCACCCGTTTATCACAATATTATTCTTCCTTTTCCATCTTTCCTCATCTTCCGCTTTTTTCTCCAAGTTTTCTATTCTCTCCACCAGTTCCTCTTTTTCTTTCTTCCACTTCTTTTCCCTCTCTCCTATTTCTTTTTTCATATTTGATTTCTTGCCTTATTCCTTGCATATTTTCTTCCATCTGTTTCAGGAATGTATCCATAAAGGAGGATTCGTGAAAATAACGTCCGCAGACGAGGCAACCAGAGAGTGACTAATCGGGTCGTCAAAAAAAAGAAACCACTGTGAGAGGAGAAGGAGAATGTGGACCCACAAAACCACCCGAACTTGCTTGGTACAAGTTCGCCACAAGAAGGATAGGTTCAGTTCAGGAAAATGTGTAAATATAGAAAGGATGTGTAGTCAGACTCAGTTGGATGGGCAAGGTAACGGATACGTGCGGTTCGGCGAGACACGTACCTTACCGCTTATCCTCGCTTCTAAGACACAAAATCAAGTTGGTTGAAAAGGACTTTGACAAGCGGAAAGTAGTAAGAGAGACAGAGTTAGTCAAGTGGCGACGAACAAAAATCAACTAAAAAGTGTCATTCAAACTAAAGATAATAATAAAATAAGTGACTCTAAATTAAATACATGCAGTTATTAATTTTAAAAACTAAATACCTACTTTGTCATCGCATACTTGTAAAGAAAATAAAACTAAAAACCATGCATCTATGCTAATAAACTAAAACTGCAAACCTGGTCTCTCTTAGCGAATGGTCTATAACTGTTAACATCAGGTACCAGTCTAAGTATGGCCTGAGAAGAATCGGGACAAGGGTTGATAGCGGCTAGTAGGGCACTACGGTCATCATCGAATTCGCGACAAACGGGAATCCGATGTCAGAACAGCTGCCGTCGTCATCCAAAACAAAATCCGCCGTGTGTCTCACAGCCGCTGCCATTCACCCAAGAACAAGACATTTAAGTGATGCTTGGCCGCTGAAAAAGATCGAAACATGCTGGTCAACGAAGTTGCACAAGCCAGCCTTGCGAAGAACTTTGATGCAGTAAATTTCCTGCAAAAAGAGATGTAGGGGAGGATATTTGTATATAACGCAAAGGGTATCTACGGTGCGATAAGCCTCGAGGATAGTTCTGCGGAATCAGGATTTGAGTGAAGCCATTTTCCTGACCACGTGGGAGTATCGAAGCCTGTGGTACCAAATATCTAAACCATAAGAGAGCATGAAAGTAACTGCATTGTCAAAAATATTCGCAAGATGTTTTTTGTGAAGGTTCCATTTCATTTCGTGAGTATTTGTAGAACAAGCGCAATGTTTTACAAAACTCAGTTTGCCGTCGAGCCCAAGGTACTTGAATTCGAAAACCCTACAGACAAGAGTATCGTGGAGGCGCAGTGAAGGATCTCGTCTTAGCGTGCAGCCAAAAACCATGTAATCAGTCATGTCTGCAGAAATACTTAGTTTATTACTGCCAGGCCAGCTAGTCACAATATTTAGGCTCGAGTTAAAATTTGCCTCCAAGTCTCGTTGGGAATTTGCGAACACTGTGACGGTCATGTCATCCGCATAAGGCAAAATGTCGCTGTCGCTGGTAAGTCTTTATCTAGGAGATCACTAACAACTAGATTCCACAAGGTCGTCCCAAAAACCGAGCCTTATGGACAGCCCCTCGTCAGTCGTTTGGTGAAAACTGCACGTGAAACGTTCGCGGAACACGTTATGGAGTTATTCTTTCAAGGCTTAAAAATAGTGATTAGTATTTTGGAAGCGGTTAAAGACGTGGTTAGTATTGTTATTGCAGAGTTCAGATAAAGTGTGCGAATGCGATAACGAGTATCGTGACTAGTGTAAAGATCAAGCGCGCGTTTTTGTTATCAGTACATTACAGACTTTTATTTTTATTTATTCATAGACATTTTTATTTTGTTTTTTTTTAATATTTGTGGCTTGTTTTAATTAAACATAATTAGTAATAATCATGTCAGAATCTGAATCGACAGGATCGGAAAGGAAAAACAAAAGACAAGAAATGATGCAAGAAGCTTTTGCAAGGAGTAAGCGAACAAAAAGAAGCCCGAGAAAGGAGGAGAGTGATAAGGAAGAGCAGGGAGTAATGGAGATGTGTAGGGAAATGATTAGAGAAATAAAGCAGATGAGGGAAGAGAACAAAAAATTAGTATCTAATCTGGAAAAGATCGCGGAGGAGTTAAAAAAAGAAAGAGAAGAGCGAAGGGAGATATGCGATATGTGGGGAAACAAATAAGAGCTTAGAAGAGAAAATAGAAAATTTGGAAAGAAACATAGAAGTAATGGAAAGGGAAAAGAGAAGGAAGAACTTAGTTATCAGAAGAATGGAAGGTCAAGAGGAAAGAGAACAGCGTAAAAAGCATGTGGATAACTTGTTTAAAAATGAATTGGGACTGGAAAAAGGTATAAGAGACGCAATTAAAATAGCGAGTGGGTTAATTCTAGTAAAATTGGATTCAGTAGAAGATAAACTAGAAATATTAAAGAAAAAAGGAGGGCTAAGAGGAAAAAGGATATTTATAGATGAAGATATGACTCCAGTGAAAAGACAGGTACAAAAAAATATAAGGATGGAAGGAAGAAGACTAAAGGAAGAAGGAAAAAGAACAGCAATAGGGTTTACGAAATTATGGGTTGAGGGAGAGGAGATGCACTGGAACGTAAAAGAAAATAAATTAGAGAGAAAAAAGCCAAAAAACTAGAAATAAGGCGGGTAAACGATAAAAAAAGGGGCGACTAGGCAAAGATAAAAGAAAACGATAAGAAAAAAAAATGTTTAGTTTTTTGGAACGTTGCAGGGATTAAAAATAAAGGAGCTGATTTTTGGTAATATATAGAAGGGTTTGACATTGTGGGTTTAGTAGAAACGTGGCTAGAGGGGAAAAATTGGGAAAGATGGAAAGTAAATATAGATGGAATGTACAGTTCGCAACAAGAAAAGAAAAAAAGAAGAGCGCAAGGGGGTATAATATCGAGAGTAAGAGAAGAATGGGTGGTAGAAGAATGCAAAAATAAAATGCAAGAGCAAGGAATAGTAGTAAATCAAATATTAAGGGAAGATAAAAGTAGATATACTTACAGTGATAATAGTATAAGGTCAAAAAATGAAATTAACAATAAGAAAATTGAAACAGCTACTGATGGAAGAGGAGAGAGGAAAATTAATAATAGGTGGAGGTTTGAACGCGAGAATTGGTGAAGGTGGGGGTATGATAGTGAATGGGGAGGAAATAAAAAGAATAACGATGGATAAGACATTAAACAAACAAGGTAGAGAGCTATTAGAGTTTTGTGAGGAGAAGGGGTGGACTATACTCCATGGAAATATGGAGGAAAGTGATAGAGGAGAATATACATATGTAAGTGAGAGGGGAGAATCTATAATAGATTATGTAATGGTTAGTGAGGAAGTTTTAGAGGAGATAGAAAGTTTTAAAATAGGGGAAGAGATTGATTCTGACCATCAGCCATTAGAAGTAAGGCTAAAAGGTTGGAAGAGAGAAAGAAAAAATTCAGACACAATTTTGGAGGGAGAAAAAGGTATGGATAGATGAAATTATTGAGGTTTATAAGAAAAAATTAGAGGAAGAACAATAGGTAGAGGAAGGAGTGAAAGAATTGATCAGTAAAATAGATAAAGCAGTAGAAAGAAAAAAATACTTGAAAAAACACAAAGGGGTATAAAGAAAAGAGGTGGTGGAATAAGAAATGCAGGGAAGCCAGGAAGGAGGTAAGAAGAGGTAGAAGAAGGTAGAAAAAAGGAAAAATTGATATTCAGGAATAAAAAGATTAATGTCGCAATATAGGAAAGAGTGTTGCAAGAGAAAAGAGGAATATAAAAAAGAGTTGGAGGAACATATAAAAATGTTAAAAAGCGAAGGAGACATATGAAGCTTTTTGAATAAAAAAAGGAAAATTGGAAAAAAAAGGGCGGGATACAAATTGTTATGAAAAAATGGAGAGAACATTGCGTAGAGGTCTTAGAGTGGGAAGAAAAGAGGAAGAGTAAATTCGAAATAGAAAGGATAACAAGAGGAGGGAGAAGAAATAGAAGAAGGAGTAAATAAAATAAAAAACGGAAAGGCAAAAGGGACGGATGGGACGCAAGGAGAACAATGGAAATATATAGGAGAGAGAACGAAAGAGAGAATTTTAAATAAGATATGGTCAGGTGATGGGTTTTCGGATTATTGGAAAGAAGCAATAATATGTCCAGTTTACAAAAGAGGAGATAGAAGAGAAGTCCTAGTTTATTTGCTGAGGATTTAGAGAAAGAATTGATGGGGCAACAAAGTGGAGGAATAGTAATGGGGGGGTTAAAAGTGTGGGTTTTGGCGTATGCGGATAACATAGTGATTATAGCAAAGAAAGAAAGAGAAATGAAGGAGATGATAAAGACAGTAAAAAAGTATCTGGAAAAAAGTGTTTAAGTGTAAATGTGGGAAAAGCAAAGATAGTAGTGTTTCAAAAAGGGAGAGGGGGGGTTAAAAAAAGAGTGTTGTTTAACAAATTAGTAAAGAGTGTGATGACGTACGGGACGGAAATATGGGAGTGAAAGGAATGGGAGGAATTGGAGAAAGAACAAGAAAAATACTGGAAATGGACGTTAGGATTAGAAAGGGAAACGCCAGGGTACATAGTAGACGAGGAAATGAATTTAGAAAAGATAAGAGTACAGGCGGGGAAGAGAGCAATGTGTTATGAAAGAACAAATGAAAGAAAGAGAAGAATGTAAATTGCTTCAAATGTGCTAGAGAGGTAAAGAATGGAAAAATTAAATATGGAGAAGATGAAAGAAAAAGGTATTACGAAAGAGTTGGAGACGCGAGAGAAGAGGTAGAGAAAATATGGGAGACAGGAAGGGAAATAAAAGATGAGATAATAAGAAGAGATAAGGATATACAGAGACAAGAAACAAGAACAAAAATACGAGAGAGAAAATATAATGAGAGATATACAAATATAGTGATAGATAATATTCCAAGGTACATAAAAGGCAAAAAAGCTTAAGATTAAAAAAATGGTAGCAAGGTTTAGATGTGGAAATGAAGAGCAAGAGAATAAGTACTGGAAGGAAAATAAAGATAGAAGATGTAGACTATGTGGGGAGGGCTGGGAAAATATAGAGCACATGTTAAAGGAATGTATAGAGCTAAGAGAAGAGGAGAGAGGTTGGAGATATTGGGAGACGGAGGAGAAGCAGTGGGATGGATGGAAGAAGTTATAAAAAGGAGAAAAAGATTACAAGTAGTGTAATAAATGTATATAGAGAATTGATTAGCGGTGGAGGATTTAAGATTATTTTTTTTTTATTATTTATTTATTTTTTACTTTCATTTTGTATTTATTTGTTCTATGTAGTAGGATTTTTGTGTTTAGTTTATAATACGAATTCTTTGTCAAAAAAAATTTTTTTTACGACAAACAAAGGCTATTTAATTTGAATAGTGATTAGCTTTCCACCTGGTAGAAAAATAGCTACATTTTGTGCAAGAATTGTACAAGTCAACGATCGTAGATGAGAGAATCTAGAACAACCTTCGCAAAACGTTACAGTGAATTCCGTCAACTCCAGGAGCTTTATGGATCCACAAGGAAACAATAATAGGGCTGAACTGTCCAGGTAGATGGCTGCTTGCAACCCAACTTCTGCATAACCCTAGCACATGTATCATTGTAAAGAATGCACTAAACCTAATGCCATATGTTCTAAATATCTCTTGGCAGCTAAAATATGTAGTAGAGGACGACATCAGGAGGGAGTCCACTATCGGATCCGATTACCTTCCCTACGACCAGACACCACCGCCGGAGTAAATCCAACGGCTGATTAACATTTGGACCAAGAAACCACTGATTCTTGGATGCGATGCCAATGCACACCTTGCCTTGCGGAGGAGCACGAGCACAAATCGAAGAGGTGAAAATATTTCAGAATTTATTCTAAAATATAATTTACGTTTGTAACCGTGTCGCGCAGTGAAGTTATTAACGTTACGCTTCCTAGTTCAAAGGCGAGCAGAGTGATCTTTATCTGATGCAACCTTGAATCAGATGAGAAACCCGAGGAACCGTTATCCAACAGAAGCCGGCCAAATCAGGGACTGTCGTTCAGTTGCAAAATCAACGCACGAGCTAGAACTAATGACGGACAGTATTGTTAATTCATTAAAATCCGCATTTGAAGCAAGCTGCCAAAAACTGTCAAACGAACCCCCAACAAGATTACTTGGTGGAATAGTGAGATTGATAAAGCAAGGGCACGCACAAGAAGACTATTTAACACAACCAAAAAGAGCGGAGACTGGGATGAATACAGAACCAGCCTCACAACATACAACAATGCGATTAAAATGGCAAAGAGAGACTGACGGAGAAGGTACTGTAGAAACGTAGAAAATGAACCTACAAGTCCTCGCCTCCAAAAAGGTCCGAGTAAGAACCGCACTGCAAACATCAGTTCTATGCTGACTGAAAGCGGAAAGTTTACAGACTCGGTTAAAAGTACTCTATTGCTCATCGTTAACTGAAGATCCTAAACACCAAGACCTAGAGGTACCAAACAAACGAGAACCCTAAAGGAACTAGGAATTAGCGAGAAAACTAATCATTCCTGAAAACCTAGAATGGGGAATCAATACGTTAAAACCCTTTCAGTCTCCAGAAGCCGATGGAATTGATCCCATCATGCTGCGAAAGGGATTTGTTGCTCTGCGGAACATAGTAAGCAAAATTCCAAACAGCTGGTAGAGTGGTATTTATACCAAAGCCAGGGAGAAAAAAGGCATCACACCTCCAGTGTGAAACTGAGTCATCTCAATGCTCAGGAATCGGACAGTAACAGCTACTTTCTACGGTAGCACTGTAGGAGCCAAAGTGGTTGGCGGGTGCCCACAAGCCGGGGTGCTGTCATCTCTACTATCGTTGCTCGTCATGGACGACCTACTACAAAAACTAGAAAACGATCTCACCAATATCACAAACAGGAAGTTTGGGGCTACTATAGCGAACATAATGCAGAGTGCACTAAACACCGTCGAAACATACAAAAAAAGAAGGACTATCAGTGAACCCAACTAAGATGGCAATCGTTCCGTTTACTAAACAACGGAAAACGGACTATATAAAACTACCAACAATGTACGGAGTCACGCTCTCGATGACAAAAGAAGTCAAATGTCTGAAACTCACTCTTGATACCAGACTGAGTTTTATCGCTCATATAGAGAAAGTTACAATGAAGACCATCAGGGTTCTTAACACAACCAAACGGATGGTCGGGCACACATGAGAGTTGAAACCCACAATGAATACATGGTTATATACTGAGGTGACAAGACCCATTATCACATACGGTATGCGTGTATGGAGTGAAAGAACCAACCTAAAACGCCGTCACGAGAGAAAAGTGGACAAATAACATTTACCCGGATGCGGATAAGAAACTATCTGGTACACAGATGGGGCAAAAATTGTAACGGTACCGCTGCAGGAGTATATGGAGGCAGGCACCATGGGAAAAAAATTTCGCTTTTTTTTTCAAGCTGAAGTTGCTGGTATTGACTGATGTGTCAAGAACATTATCGACTCGAAATCATACGCTAATGGTCCGATATCGATCATGTCGCGACAGTCAAGCAGCACTACTGGCACTCAGATCACCAGTAATAAAATCCAAACTGATTATGGCATGTATAAACAGTCTGAAAATATTGGAAACTCGCCAACAAGTACAGCTCATCTGGATACCAAAAGACCAGTGTTAAAGGAAACCTAACAGGGACATATATCGGACCTGTACCTGTTTTCGGAATCGTCTACGAGACGAGAAAAGAAATAATTCTGCGTAGCAGCAAAGCATAAGAAACTATATAAAAACGCTTCAGGGATGAGACACACAAAATTCTTCCTTACAAAGCAAATGGTACTGCAAAGTAGCCCTTTATGCCGCGGATGCTTGGAGAATGACGAGACTCAGCAGCACCTGCTGTGTAAATGCGAAGCGTATCAAACGCAATACACAAGGATTCTCGACAAACCAAAACTAGTTGAGTTTCAAAAAGCCCCTTGGAATAACAGAACTGCTGAGGGAGTAATGAATTGGAGGTGCACAAACAGACTTGGAAAAGGACCGTAGTGCAGGAGCGCTAGACGAACCACCTCTTCAATAAAATTTAAAAAAAAACTTTTGCCCTACAAAACCAATTCGACCATTTTTTTTGTTTTTTTAGTGCACGAACAGCTGGTAAAATCACGTTGCCATGTTGCCGAATTTCCGATAAATACAATTTTTTACGATCATATTTATTACAACTTTTATTATTAAGGTTAATGTTTGCTATAAACTTATCACGTTTACATCATAACCCTAGTTAAAACAAAGTCAATGTCAGTCGCTATAAATAGGACGCTTTTGTTACTATTAAAAATTATTTGCGTTAGCCCTTAAGCCCCTACATAACTAATTTACGACATCCAAACACATAAATCTAGTTCCGTAACATGACAGGTTTATAAATTTGATTTTAACAAAAACCCAAATCTTTTTAATCGTAAAAGTAGGCCTTGGTGCTAAACTCCAAAACGCTTCCGGGTTTATGTCTCGATTTTCGGTAACATCAGATCAAAGAACCCTAACCGTAACAATGAGCAATGCAAGCAGTTTTTATCTTGTTTACCCAAAAAAGTGACAAACGGATAGAAAAATAGAGCAGGACGTAGCCTCTAAACCTCTTGGTTTTACGCCCTAGTGAAAATATTTGCTAACCTAGTTTTTATAATACCACTCAAAGAAAAATGCGCCCGTGCACGGAAAATATAAATACCGAACCCGCTTGGTGATGCAGCATACAGTTTCTTTTCCAACATGAAGAACAAGTACTTGGTGATTGTGCTCAGCTATGGTAAGACTTTTTTGATTTTGACAAAAATAATTTAAAAAATTTCAGCGTTATCGTTGATAAATGCTTTTCCAAACGAGCGAATTGTTGGGGGTCAACCCGCGTCTATCTCGACGTATCCATACCAAGCTTCTTTAAGATCCATGTCAAACACTCACTTCTGCGGAGGTTCTATTATCAGCGACGAATGGATACTAACTGCAGCACACTGTCTTCCTGGGTAATTTCGTCGTTCATCTTTATTGTGGTTTTAATATGTCTGTTATAGGCGCACCGCTAGAAATATGTTTGTAGTTGTTGGTACTAACAGTCTCAATTCGGGTGGTTCTCGTTACACGGTATCAGAAATTATTTCTCATCCTAATTACAATGAAGACTCCAACGTAAACGACATTGCTCTGATAAAAATATCGGGAAAAATCGTATTCGGACCAAACGTTAAGCCCGTACGACTATCTTTGGATTACCCACCCACTGGTTCCAATCTGACTTTAACCGGATGGGGTCTACAGGCATATCCAAGTGATTCTCTACCAAATATCTTACAATTCATAAATTTATATTCCATCGACATCGAACATTGTAAAAGCATATTATTCAGTTTTCCTATAACATCTAATCATTTGTGCACGGTACATTCGAAAGGAAAAGGTGCTTGCCAAGGTGATTCCGGTGGTCCTTTGGTGTATAACGACATACAAGTTGGAATAGTGTCTTGGGGAATACCTTGCGCCAAAGGATTTCCCGATATTTTTACAAGCGTTTCATCGTACATAAATTGGATTCTTACCACAATAAACTCATCTTAGAAATGTATACCATACCTTAATGTAAATAATATAGTTAGTTGTTATACATGTGCTTAATTTTTTATTATTAGCCCATACACTTAACCGTTAACGATTTAGCTTAAACAGAACTTCACGTGCAGCGCCATCTGTGGGTTATTACAAACAAGTTACAACCGATAGATGGCGTAAAAAATTATGTAGTCAAATAAAAAACGCAGACTTTGATAAGAGGTTAAAACATAACCAAACCAAATTTCAGTTTCACTTGAAACAGTTTCCATAGAAACTAAACTTTCAAAATAACTTGCAAAAGACAGCTGAGGATTTAAAAAAAACATAAGATAGCAACGCCTAAGATTTCAACTGGAGCACTCTAAGGCAAATTAAACCGCCTAAGCCTACTTACAAAAATAACTTTATTATAATAGAATACAGGTTTCAGCTTGTAGATAATTTTGCACACGGGATTAATCCAGCCCGGAAGACATGTTTCAAAAAACATTGTGCCTATTTTTATAAAGCCGCCAAGACAAAAGAAACCCGATAAATCGCATAAGACTAAACTGCTCACCGGAGCAGAAACGGTTAAAGATCTAAAAAACTAAACCAATGTACAACATTGTCTAAAATTTCAATCAGACTAAGTAAAATCTCATAGACGCAACGAAATACCAAACGGAATAAATGTATTTACTAAAATAGCTATATCGTAATAACGCCAAAAACTAAGATATGAATTTCTTCCGGATTTGAACCGTGTCATTGTTGTTGTAACCGAAGTTGCCAACGTTTCACCCACTTTCGTAAGGGGCTTCATCAGGGCGTGAGATAAATGCTCCTTTCTGTTTGTTTACATATTATTGACGCAAGTGATAGTGATCGAATTGTTGGGGGATTATCGGCATCCATCTCGGATTATCCATACCAAGCGTCTTTAAGAACTTTGTCGGACAAGCACTTTTGCGGAGGGTCTATTATTAATCCTTCGTGGGTGTTGACTGCAGCTCACTGTTTGTTTAAGTAACTGGGTCAAATTCTTTTGCTAGTTACTAATTTAGTTTCTTGTAGGTTTACCGCTACAACGTTAGAGGTCGTCGTTGGTACCAATAGTCTTAGTTCGGGTGGTACTCGTTACAACGTGACGCAATTAATCTTACATCCTAAATACAATAATAAAAATTTAGCTAACGACTTGGGTTTGTTGAAAGTTCTAGGAACTGTTACTTTCGGTTCGAACATTAAGTCCATACAACTATCGACGGACTACCCACCGCATGGTGCCAACCTGACTTTAAGCGGTTGGGGTCTACAAGCCCATCCGTCTGATACGATCCCAGATATCTTACATTACCTACACGGGAACTCCATTCGTATCAGTTACTGTAGATGGCTTTTGAGAGGTTATCCTGTGACTATTATTTATTGTTAATTGTTTGGCCATTCGGCCTTACAATAGGTTACGTTACATCTTTCTCTTACATAATAATATAATTTGTACAGGAATTTAAAAAAATAAAAACAAAAACTTTCTCCCCTAAAATCTTCACATCACCATCTTACTATTCTAATACTTTAGATCTAACCCTCCCCTCTTATCCTTCTTTCCTTTACTGCTTTCATCCAATCCAATCCCTCCCCCTCCTCCCCAAGCAAAGCCTTCCTCCCCCTCATTTCTTCCCTTAGCTCGCCACACTCATCACTCATGTGCTCTATGTTCTCCCATCCCTCCCCACATAATCTACATCTCCTCATTACATCCGCCTTCCAATACTTATTTAAATTTCATTTCCGCATCTAAACCTGGCTATTAGTCGTTTCTCTCTTAAGTTTCTCCTCCCCATCAGATACTTAGGAACTCCCCTGGACACTATATTCCCATACCTTACATTATACTTTCCTTCCCTTATCTTTCCTTCCCTCTCTTGCACCTGCGAATCTTTAACTATTCTTACTATCTTCGCCGTATTTAACCTCCCTTCCTCTCTCCTTCTTTCTACCTCTTCTCTTGCGAAACCTCCTCGTTGATAGTACAGTTTTCTTTCTTCCTGCCCATATATGTTTTTACTATCCTTTACCGTCCTCCAGCAATATTGCAAAATTTTGCATTCTCTCCTTTCCTTCATTTTCTCTTCATAACCCATCGCCCTTTTTCCTGCTTCTATTCTAATCTTCTTTAACTTCCCCTCCTCCTCTATTATGTACCATGGCGTCTCCCTGTCTAAACCTAGTATCCATTTCCAATATTTTATTTGTACCCTTTCCAATAGGTTCCACTCTTTCCAACCCCATACCTCCACCCCGTACATCATCACACTTTTAATCAATTTTTCAAACAGCCATCTTCTCTTTTCGATCTCCTTCCCAAATACTCTTTCCCCTAAACTCCATACCTGCCCTAATAACCTGTTACCCTTTTTTGCTAACTCCCTTATGTGCGCATCATCTTTATTATCATACCTTAGCCCTTAGCCTATATCCCAAATATGTCACTTCATTCACTGTCTCTATCCTCTGTTCTCCCCAACTTAACTCCTCTTTTTTCTTCCCTCCTCTCCCTTTTTGAAAAACTACCATCTTAGACTTTCTCACATTTAAACCCAAGTCTTTCCTTTCCAGATAACTCTTTATCGTATTTATCATTCCTTTCATCTCCAACTCATTTTTTGCCACCATGACCATATCGTCTGCATATGTCAACACCCACACTTTAATCTCTCCCTCCATGACAACCCCACCACACTGACCTCCCTTCAACACTTCTTCTATGTCCCCTATATACAGTGCAAATAAAATAGGGCTAAGAGGACACCCCTGCCTTAGCCCCTTCCTCGTCCAAAACACTTCACTAACACTATCCCCTATTTTTACCCTATTCTTAGTCTCTTTATACATCTCTTCTAGTTTCCTCACTAGTTGTTCCTCTATTCCCTTTTTCCTTAACACCCTCCATAGCTTTTCCCTATTCACATTATCAAACGCAGCTTCTATGTCCATAAAGAACGCGTATACCTTACCCCTTTTCTTATCTAGCTCTCCATTCAATCACTGTTTCAATATATAAACATTATCTATTGCCCTTCTTCCCACTCTAAATCCCATCTGCCAATCTGGTAATAGTCTTTTTTCTTCCACTTCCTTTTCCAACCTCCTTTGTATAATCATGGCATACAATTTATAACTTACATTAGTGACACTAATCCCTCTATAATTCTTTACCTCCTTCCTATCCCCTCCCTTATAAACCGGGAGAATTAAACGTTCTTTCCAACTCCCTGGCAATTCCTCCCCTTTCCATATTGTATTAAAAATTTTCTTGTATTTCCTCTCACTCTCTCCCCTACATATTTCCATTGTTCTCCTTGTGTACCGTCCGTTCCTGCCGTCTTCCTTAATTTTAGTCTATTTATTGCTTTCTCCATTTCCTCTTTCGTTATCTCCCACCCCTCCTGTATTGTATTTACCCCTTGCAATATCACCTGCCCTGGTCCTTCTATTGTTCCCTCCAAACGCTCCATACAATAACCCAGCACACCTTTATATCCGTTAAACCTCCTCTCCTCTTATCTCTTCTTCTCTCCTTGTTTAGAAATTCCCACACTTCTCCTTCTTTCTTTATTTCCTTTACTTGTTTCTCCATTTCCTCTTTATACGACACCTTTCTCTTTGAACATACATTTTTAAACTTCACTTCCTTCTCCTTATACTCCTGCACATCTATTCTACCTTTCTTCCATCTTCTTCTAGCGTTTCTCATCTCTGTTTTTGCCTCTCTACATTCTCTATTCCACCACCTATTTTCGTTCTTCTTTTTTCCTTGTTTTTTCTCAAACCTTTTCTTTTCTACTGCCTTCTCCATTTCTGCAGTCAACTCCTTTAGTCCTTCTTCCCCCCCCCTACATCTCCCCAAATCACTTGCTCCTACTTCATCTTATATCTTTCTATGCTTTCCTCAGTCCACACCTTTTTTACTCCCCATCCCCTCTGTTCCTCCTTAATTCCTTGCTCCTTTCCTTTTAAAATCACTTCCAGTGGCTGATGATCCGATTCCTCTTCATCCCCCACTTTAAAACTTTCTATGTCCTCCCACATCTCTCCACTCACCATCACGTAATCAATCACCGATTCCCCCCTCCCTCCCATATAAGTATAGTCACCTCTGTCCCCCTCCTCTATATTTCCATTAAGGATTGACCATCCTTTTTCCTCACACATCTCCACTAACATTTTCCCATTCTTATTAACTGTCTTATCCATGCTAACTCTTCTCTTTACTTCCCCTCCTATAATTACTCCTCCCTTTTCCCTGTTCTCGCGGTAAAATCACCCCGTATAATAATCTTTTCCTTTTCCGCCCCCTGTACCATTTTCTCAATCTGTTCACTTATCATTCTCATATCCCGCCTATAAACTGTTAACACTATATATTTTTCCTTTCCTTCTCTAACCACATAATTTTTTACAATCCCTTTCCCTTGCTTCTCGTTTCCCTCCTCTTCTTCAACCGACCAGTTTCTTTTTATGCCCGTTATTATTCCTCTCCTTGCTCTACCTTTACTTTCTCTTCTAGTTGCAAATTCCGCCTTCCAATTATAACCCTCTGGTATTTTTTTCTTCCATACTTCCCAGTCTTTTTCCTCCAACCATGTTTCCGACATTCCCATCATATCAAAACCCTCTACGTATCTCCAGAAATCCTCTGCCTTATTTTTTATGCCTGCCACATTCCAAAACAATAATTTTATTTGATTCTGCTTTTCCATCTCTTTTTCCTTAAAACTTGCTAATCCAACATCATTTGATCCATCCTTCCCTCCCCAACTCTTAGTTTTTTGCCCACTTCTTCACTAGTGTTCCCCTCTCCTCATCCCAAAATCTTTCTTCACCTTCCACCCACACTTTCAAGAATCCTATTTTAACCCTTTTCCCCTCTCCCTTCATCTTACTTGCCTCATATCTTATCTTCTTTTGTATATCTATTTCCCTTCTCGTCATGTCATCGTCTAAATAAATGCTCGTACCTCTTAACCTTCTTTTTTGCTTTCATACATCTAACTTATCCTCAAATGTACCCATCCTTACTAACATTACACGCTCTGCTAACTTTCTAGTTTCTACCACTGTTTTCTCAATATTTAAATCCTTCTTTATCCAATTTTCCACTTGTTCCTTTTGCTCCTTCTTTCCATCTTTCACTTCCATACCTCTTATGATTATGTTTGTTCTCCTTTTTTCTTTTTCGTTTTTTTCCCAGCTTCTTTCTATCTTCCCCAATCTGGCCTCCAACTTTCTATACTTTTCTCCCATTTCTTCAAATTTCCTTTTCCATTCTTTATTTGACTTTCTTAATTCTTCTTTCATCTCCTTTACCTCTTTATTATTCTCTTCCAACTTCTTACCCATCTTAATTTGTTCCTCTCTTATACTTTTTACCTCCTTTAACAGTTCTTTACACATTTCTACTAACTCCCCATCCTTCCTCTTTTTTCCTTCCGCTACCGGCGATTTCCTTACTTTGGTGCTCTTCCTGAACCCCTCCTCCACCGTAGCTTGCCTTTTTCTTTTTCCTTCAGACCACCCTTCCTCGGAATCCGACATAATTTCCCTTCTCTTCTACACTTTACACTAAATAAATGTTTTTGAATAACGAAATGTTAATTATATTAAAATCACCAAAAAAAAAGTCCTGTGACTAACAACCATGTGTGCACTCTACCGGGTAAAGGAAGAGGCATGTGCTTAGGCGATTCTGGTGGTGCTTTGGTGTATGACATCGTACAAGTGGGAATCGTGTCTAGGGTAGTACCGTGCGCCAAAGGATATCCGGATGTCTTCACGAGCGTGTCGTCGTATCTGGTTTGGATTAACTCCAACGCCAAAATCTAGCTTTAAAGTTGTTAAGTGTTGTAAATTTGTCTTTATTATAATTTATTTGTTTTTTTCGCATATCTATTATATCATCATCATATAAGCTCGAGGGGGAAGTAAAACTTCTTTAATCGTTATTTGTATATTTAATTTTCTTTATAATGTCAAATTTATAAAACGATTACATACTTAACTAGTCTTTTTTTCTTTAGAATAGAAACGAAATGTACTAAGAATGTCTTCCGGATTTGGACCGTGTCATTGTTGTTGTAACCGAAGTTGCTAACGTTTCGCCCACTTTCGTAAGGGGCTTCATCAGGGCGTGAGATAAATCCACTTGTGAAACAAGCCATAAACTAAACTCTGAAAAGCTAAGAAAGAAAACGATAACTTGAAAAAGCAAACAAAAATCTAACAAAGGTTTCGTTTTAATATTGATGATTCCAAAGCAACCGTTTCAAAGGATTCCATAAAAATGTTAACTACAACAGGTGATAGAGATAGCACCAGAAACTTGTTCGCAAAACTTGTTATCAAATTGGAAGTAAGTAGAGGATAGACACTTTTCAATAAGAGGAACCAAACTCAAGTCCTTGCCATGTTGAGGCAGAATCTGTTTGATGATAATAAGCGAATCCTTAATAGGGACTTTAGTAAAAAGTGAAGTAACATCAAAGCTCACGAGAAGAACTTGGGGTTCAAGCTTTATAGTTTCTAGACGTTGAATAAAATGCTGAGAGTTGAGGATGTGAGAGGAGGTTTTATCTGTAAACTCGCAAAGAATGTTGGACAATAACTTGCCTAGCTTGTAGGTAGGAGATTGGATAGTACTGACGATAAGTCGAAAAGGAATACCTTGTTTTTGACTTTTGGGAAGTCAATATAGACGAGGTGGTTTAGAATCTGATAGGGTAAGTCGACGTTTAGGTTCAGAAGGAAGATTTGATGATTTGGCTGACTTCATGTACAATCCTCGAAGTGCAGTTGTGAGTTAGAAGAGCGTAAGTTTCCTCAGACAAAATAGAATTGATTTTCGTAACATAATCAATTTGGTTCAAAACTACAGTGGCGTTGCCTTTCTCGGCTGGAAGAACAATAATATCAGGGTTCTTACGAAGACTTTTTAGAGCTGACTCTTCCGACTTAGGAATGTTGGACTTAGGAATTTTAGATGATTCAAGGATAGGATAGGGAAACTTCTTCATAAGAATGGTATTAAACCCATATTCAACTCGACAGGCAAAATCGCTCATATTCTTCCTTCTCCCAAAGACAAATTTCCTACACTTTCATCTCAAGGTGTATACCAAATTCCTTGTTCATCCCACAGCGCTAGTTCTGCTTACCAAAATTGGCTCACTTGGCACTCTAGATCCGATCTCGCGGCTTTGTTAATCGGGCAAGCCGGAGATCTCACACATTTAAAGTTTGAGAATAGGTAGAGGTCGTTTCGATCCCGATTAGCTCTAATCATTCGCTTTACCGCATGAGACTCTCTCGATGCGAGCGGCAGCTATCCTGAGGGAAACTTCGGAAGGAACCAGCTACTAGACGGTTCGATTGGTCTTTCGCCCCTATACCCAGTTCTGACGATCGATTTGCACGTCAGAATCGCTGCGGACCTCCATCAGGGTTTCCCCTGACCAGGCATAGTTCACCAACTTTCGGGTCCCAGCGACACATGAACATCATTTCACTACAGGTCACAAGATAGATTTTGATAATGTTTCGTTGATTGCCAAATCTCCATTCTTTTTCAACAGGAAATTCCGAAAAAGCATAGAAATCATCAAACACCCCAATAACTTCAATCGCGATCATGGTTTCGAGCTATCCCCTCGTCATTAGTCATTTATCGAAAACACGCCCCTTATCAACCGTAACCCAATCAAGCTTAACCATCCGTGACGATCGTTTTCATATACGGAGACTAATTCTTCTACGGAGTTTAGAATCTGGCTTGGTTCACAAGTTGATTACCTAACTCGGTAGTGGTTCTTTGTTAGATTTTCGTTTGCTTTTTCAAGTTATCGTTTTCTTTTTTACCTTAGTTAGATTTCGGTTGCTTGTTTGAGTTTTGCGATTTAATATTAAAAGAAAATTAAATATACAGATAATGATTAAAGAACTTTTACTTCCCCCTCGAGCTTATATGACGATGATATAATAGAAATACGAAAAAAACAAATAAATTATAATAAAGACAAATTTACAACACTTAACAACTTTAAAGCTAGAATTTGGCGTTGGAGTTAATCCAAACCAGATACGCCGACACGCTCGTGAAGACATCCGGATATCCTTTGGCGCACGGTACTACCCAAGACACGATTCCAACTTGTACGCCGTTATACACCAAAGCACCGCCAGAATCGCCTAAGCACATGCCTCTTCCTTTACCCGGTAGAGTGCACACATGGTTGTTAGTCACAGGATAACCTCTCAAAAGCAATCTACAGTAACTGATACGAATGGAGTTCACGTATAGGTAATGTAAGATATCTGGGATCGTATCAGACGGATGGGCTTGTAGACCCCAACCGCTTAAAGTCAGGTTGGCACCATGCGGTGGGTAGTCCGTCGATAGTTGTATGGACTTAATGTTCGAACCGAAAGTAAAAGTCCCTAGAATTTTCAGCAAACCCACGTCGTTAGCTAAATTTTTATTATTGTATTTAGGATGTAAAATTAACTGCGTCACGTTGTAACGAGTACCACCCGAACTAAGACTATTGGTACCAACGACGACCTCTAACGTTGTAGCCGTAAACCTACAAGAAACTAAATTAGTAACTAGCAAAAGAATTTGACCCAGTTACTTAAACAAACAGTGAGCTGCAGTCAACACCCACGAAGGATTTATAATAGACCCTCCGCAAAAGTGCTTGTCCGACAAAGTTCTTAAAGACGCTTGGTATGGATAATCCGAGATGGATGCCGATAATCCCCCAACAATTCGATCACTATCAATTGCGTCAATAATTTGTAAACATACAGAAAGGACCGTGAGCACTACCAGCGCGTACTTAGGCTTCATCGTAGAACACTTTATTACCACACAAGTTTTCGGTATTTATAGAAGTCTTCGTTATGGCGCTGATAAAAATAAACTGTGTCAGCAAACACCCAAAATATTTGAAGACCGTGTTCTGTTTAATTTTTTATCAGTAGTCATAGCGAGGTCGTTAATCTAGATTTAGTTTGATCTAGATTGCTTAGTTATCTTTTACTTATCAAAATTCGTGTCCGTCAAAATGGAAGCGTTACAATTCTCAAAATGCGAAGAGTATCTGCAACTAATCGAAACGTCGATACCAAAAGTGACTCAACCCACCGATGTGCTGGTTAAAGTGCTTTTTTGTGGCATTGCCAAACACGACATCAAAATAATCGATGTATGCAAACGCCTTAAATTTCTATCAATTATGAGGTGTATTTGCAGGGCGAGCTACCGTGTAGAGCTGACGAGCCGTTTATTATGGGTAGAGAAATTTGTGGTATGGTTATTGGACTGGGTACTGAGGTGCTCGTGGTCACGCTCGGTGATCACGTAGTAATTCAGCCAATGAATTATTGCCAGATTTGTAACTTTTGTCGTGCGGGTACGCCGCATTTATGCCGACACTGTCGAATAGACAACGCCTTGGGCGTTTACCTCGACGGTGGATGGGCCGAGTACATAGTCGTACCACAAGAACAAGTTTATAAACTCGAAGAAAATTTCGCTTTGGAATTGGGTACCTCGACCTTTTGTTTTAATCTGCGTAACATTAGTTCGTAGGTGTATTGGTACCAACCATGGCAATTTTAGTACAAGGTTTTGAAAATATCGGACACATTGCGTTGGACAAAAAAATTATAGTTTATGGTGCTGGAGTGACTGGGTTCTTATGTATAGCCTATTTGCACCATCAAGGACATAGAAACGTCATTATATGTGAGCCAAACCTCAACAGACATGAAATGATACAAAGGATGGGTAATTGCTCCAACTTTATCTAACCGTTTTGATAGTCCACTTATAGACATTAACTACGAAACAATATCTCCACGAGTAGCATCCCTAAGAGCGCAAAACGACCCGGATTTTGTTTTCGACTTGGTGCTCGACTGCTCCACTTGCGCTGCGGTTTTGGAGCAAGCCTTGATGGTAGTAAACATGGGAGGAAAAATAGTAATCATGAATTATAAGCCAGTCGGATTAACAATTAGGTACTAGTGTAATTATTAAAGCTTTAACGATCTAGTACTTCCAGTTTATCTCCTTTCGACTTTCAAACCAAAGAAGCGTCTCTCATCGGTATCAGTACCAGCTCGTTCAAGTTCTTAAAAGCCATCGCCGTGCTTGAAGTATTGAACAAAAGGTACTGTCATAAGATACTGATTTTAATTACTAAAGTTAGGTGGTTTCAGGTATTTGACGTACGAGCGGATAGGCATTAAAGTATATACGTTGAAATGCTGGAAAGAGGCAATTGATCATGTACGAAGAGAAAGCGTCATCAAAGCTGTGTTTAGAATGCCCGATGATTGTACATGTAGAAAAGACTGTAAAACTAAATAATTTTTATTTGCGAAAAATGATTTTTTTTGCCGAAAGTGTGAGTGTTTGGAGAATCGATTTGGTGGTTGTGATTTTCAAAACGGTTCACGATTTTTCAGACTGCGTTTATTATTGCAAAACGCAATATTTAATGATTTTTTTTTATTTAAACACTGCGAAAAATACTATAACAATTACTAACTACAATAAATTAATTAGTTTTAATAATAAAATTCGTTACAAGTGGTGTCACGGTGCGCGGTCGCGATTTATAGTGTAATTAATACCGCTCCCGTAATAAATAGTAACTCGTAAGTTAAATTCGATGAGAATACTTCGAAAAAGACTCATCGACTTCAACCATTAGATCGAAGCGTATATTCCTTTCAAGAAGCATTTTAATTCTTTTTCTAATGCTTGGATGCTTAATCACCCTGGCGCCACAATGACCATTTACGACATACCAGAAGTAGTTGCACATGCTTATCCTTTGGCGTTTACACTATCAAACATACTATCAGGATTCAGGCCTTGTGGAATCTTTCCCTTTAAGAAAGATATTTTTGGCGACCACGAGTCTTTACCCAGTTTTGTGACTGACCGCCCGAATCCAGATGATACAGGTAATGTGTCTTCCGTCGTTGAGCAAGTAACCCCACAAATATCTGAAGAAATAAATGTGCGCAAAAATATCGAACCTTCAGGTGTTTTTCCAGTGGCTAAACCAGGTCCTAGTGATAAAGTTTCTCCCGCAGTAATTCGCCCTTTGCCAAAAGCAGGCGAGAGAAAACAAAAAAATAACAGGGGAAATAGTAAGAAAAGGCATTCAGCTATAATTACCGATACACCAGAAAAGCTGCTCATTGAGGAACAGAAGATAAATCAAAAACAAAAAGAAGTTAAAAGGGATATTTTTAAGGGAAAGAAAAATTCAAAATCAAGACAAATAAAAAACCAACAAGAAGTAATAGAAGAAAACAGCGAAGATGAGAAAGAGTGCTACTGCCTTGTGTAGTTGGATGCATTTTCAAACAGTAAATCCAAAGAAAAGTGGGTGCAGTGTGTAGGTTGTAAGAACTGGGCACACGAAGCTTGCAGTCCTGGGAGTGATACATATATTTGCCATAATTGTGACAGTAATGGTTTATCTCATTAGATTATACAATAAAGTTGTAACTTATTCTTTACCTACTTTTTTTGTTTGGTGCATTACAGTACCTGTGACAACCAACGCGGTGACGGGACAGGTTGTCTGTTATCCATAATTTTGTTGAATTTTATGAAATGTGTTTCTACTTTCTTTAGAGTAATCAAAACACAGCACCAAGACACTTTTGATATCTTTTTCCAATAAAATATGAAAAATTAGAAAAATAAAAAGTGTGACAACCATACCCGGTCCGGGACCCGGTCTCCCCTAAAGAGTAAAAAACACGATGCCAGTAAGGATCTTAAACATCAACTCAGATCCTGTAACGTTGAAAAAGAAGACCGTGGTAGGCCAATGCACGCCAGTATCTCAAATTGTAAGATGCGTGAAGTCTAACGAAGATACGTCGCCGAAGAAGTGTCCACAACACCTATTGGACATTCTCACCGCCAAATGCCAAAAAACCTCAGCCAAGACCAGCTGGCTAAAGTTAAAGTGTTGATCGCGCTGGAGTGTGGTTCCAAAGGAAGAACCAACGTGGTGAAACATAAAATTTATACCGGAGACGCTCGGCCGATACGACAACATCCACGCAGACTTCCTTTGGCGAAAAGAGAGGAAGCCGAACAAATAATTACGAATATGGAGCGAGAAGGCGCGATTGAACCTTTAGGTAGCCCATGGGCATCCCCAGTGGTACTCGTAAAGAAGAAGGATGGATCAACAAGGTTTTGCGTAGACTACAGACAGCTAAACTACGTGACCAAAAAGGACAGCCACCCTTTACCCAGAATTGACGATACTTTAGATACCCTGTCAAGATCCCAGTGGTTTTCCACGTTAGATTTAAAGAGTGTTTACTGGCAGGTAGAATTAGAACCTGAAAAAATAGCTTTTACGATTAGAACTGGTTTGTGGCAGTTTACTGTGATGCCCTTGGCCTGTGTAACGCTCCTGCAACGTGCAAGCGTTTGATTGAGATCATCTTGCGCGGACTGTCTTGGAAGACGTGCTTGGTTTACCTGGACGACGTGATCGTGGTTGGAATGTCGTTTGAAGAACATTTTAACAACTTGGAAGAAGTGTTTCAACGCAATATATTGGCGCTTTCTTTTCGGCATCGGAAAACGACTTGATGTGATTGTACCACCGCAAAGCGTGCGAGTATTTAACATCGGGTGTCTTTGCAAGTCCTTGGTAAGTTTGCAGATCTGCTTGAGTTGGTTGGTACCCGCTAATATAACTGTGATCTTTCAAAAACTCGTCTAAAGCATCTACTCCTTTATCGGTTTTTGAATCTCCAAAAACCATTTTTTGTGTTTTCTTTGAAGTTTTTCGTATAGAATCTCAGATGCCAAACCTTTGACTTAAACTTGACCGGAAGAAGAACTTAGATGGAATTAAGTAGGCATTCTTAAACCCAACTAAAACAGGCTCTAGTCACTTCGCCGATTTTGAGTTATCCAAGAAAAGATGGAAAATTTGTTTTGAATACAGACGCAAGCAATCTGGCCATAGGCGCGGTCCTTTCGCAGGTTCAAGATAGACAAGAAAAAGTTATCGCGTATTTTAGCAAGGTTTTGTCCAGGCCAGATTGGAATTATTGCGTGACTAGAAGGGAGCTGTTAGCAGTCGTTAAGTTCATCGAACATTTCTACAAGTATTTGTATGAACGAAAATTTTTAGTGTGAACAGACCACGCCGCTTTAAAATGTACTTCCGTAATCCAGAAAGACAAGTGACAAGATCGATCGAGAGACTTCAAGAGTATGACTATGACACAGAACCCCGTGCCGGAAGCAGTCATCGGAACGCTGATGCCTTGTCCAGAAGACCATGTCCAGCGGACTGCAGTCATTGTTTGCGACTCGAAGAAAAAGTCGAATGCCTACGGAGAACTGCTATGGTTGATGATGAGTGGGAACCTGAGCAGTTACGTCGTGAAGAAGAAGCCGGAAGCAGTCATCGGAACGCTGATGCCTTGTCCAGGAGACCATGTCCAGCGGACTGCAGTCATTGTTCACGACTTAAAGAAAAAGTCGAATGCCTCCGGAGAACTGCTATGGTTGATGATGAGTGGGCACCTGAGCAGTTACGTCGTGAAGAAGAAAACGATCCTGAAATAAGACTACTGCTGGACTGGAAAGAAAACGGCCGACGACCAACCTGGAATGAAGTGAGTGCTTTAGGCAGAAACATCAAAGCGTACTGGGCGCAGACTACAGTTGGTAGTGCCAAAGAGCCGGGTGGGACATCAGGAGGACACTTTGGCATTAAGAAGACATTGGGTAAAGTGCTAGAACGATTCTACTGAATGAACTGCAAAGAAGACGTCATGAACTGGTGTCGTAAATGCACGGTCTGTGCATCAGAAAATGGTCCAGCGAGAAAGCGCAAAGCACCCATGAAGCAATACAACGTAGGAAGCCCTTTGGAAATAGTAGCGATTGACATCGCAGGGCCGTTTCCAGAATCAAATTCGGGAAATAAATACATCCTGGTGGCGATGGATTATTTCACGAAATGGACGGAGGCTTACGCCATACCCAATCAAGAAGCAGCTACAGTCGCAGACGTATTAGTAAATGAGTTTTTCTACCGGTTTGGAGTTCCGTTGGAATTACACTCCGATCAAGGCCGCAACTTTGAGTCTGGGGTGTTTCAAGAAGTTTGCTGACTGTTGGGAATCAAGAAAACTCGGACGACACCTCTCCATCCTCAATCTGATGGCATGGTTGAACGGATGAACCGGACAATGGAAAAATACTTAGCTAAATTAGTGTCCGAACACCAAAGAAACTGGGATCAGTACTTGCACCTTTTCCTAATGGAATACCGATCATCCGTTCACGAAAGCACAAGCCAAACACCATCCTGTGTGATGCTCGGTTGCGAAATACGATTGCCATGCGAACTCCAATTTGGGCGAAGACCGGAAGAAGTTGTTGGAGAAGATTACGTCAGCAAACTGACCAAGAGGCTAGACGAAGTACTTGAAGACGTCCGTAAAAACACACAAATTGCCAGCGACAGGATGAAGACTTTCAAGCTGGCGATATGGTCTGGTTGTATAATCCTCAAAGAAGACGTGGTTTGTGGCCGAAGCTACAAAGGCAATGGGAGGACCCTTATGAAGTCGTGCAGCGTATTAATGACGTCATATATCCCATCCGAAAACCGCCCAGAAGCAAGCCAAAAGTGGTCCACGTCAATCGCCTAGCCGCGTTTGCTGGCGATAACCACAATACACAAGTACATGTCCGAACCAGAGTAATAAGCAGCAGAACCAAAAATCCAATCAAAAGAATAAGTTTATGAGCTTATACGGAGGTTCTGGAAAAGCTAGGTTCGGAGTTGCCACTGAGGAACAACAAGACCTGTTCCAAACACGAAAAGATTACGCCATCGCACATTGCGTGAGCGAAGATCTTGACATCTCCAGAGGGGTTGCAGTAGTGTTTAAAAAGTTTAGGCAATTAGATAAATTACGAAGACAGCAACCGGCAGTGGGAAAAGTTTTAAGACTACGCGGTGACAGACGCTTCGTTTTCTATCTGGTCACCAAGAAATACTCACGCAGCAAGCCCTTATACAAAAAGTGAAGATAAATAAGTGATTAGCACGTGCGAAGTTTTAAATAAATAAAAGTGTACATCGAGTGAAAGTGAACGTGACTTTTAAAGTAAACAACTGTGGACCTATTAGTAATAAAATTCGTTACAATAGTTTTGTAGAGTCGTGTTTTGAAGGTGATTGAGTGAGGACGTGTTTAATAGTTTAATAGTAGTACGGAGTTTGGTGTAATTTAAGGTGATTTACAGAAATTAATTTACGTGTGCGTGTTGAGGAATGTGAAGGTGGCTCAGATAACGTATGCGAAGGCGAGCGCATATCGCGGACTAGATTAAAGGTCAAGCGCGCGCTTGTGATAACAGGGAAATACAAACTTTTATTTATATACTTTTTCGAATATTTGTGGTGGGCGTTAATTAAATACAATTAGAAGAATCATAGTAACAATAAATTTAAAAAATATTAATAAAGAAAAAAAATTAAATAAATAACTAAATTTGAAAAAAATAAATAAATAATAAGTAATAACAAAAGGGGAAAGGGATGAATAAAAGAGAGAGAGGAAGAGGAAAGAGAAAGGCAACAAATATTTGAAAGAGGAAAGAAAACAATAAGATCACCAGACGTTAAAAAGATATCGGAGGAGAACGAAAGAAAAACCTCAAGAACAGAAGGAGGAAGGAAAGAAATGGAGGAGTTAAAAGAATTAATGAGAGAAATGATGAAACAGATGGAAGAAAATATGCAAGGAATAAGACAAGAAATCAAATAAATGAAAAAGAAATGGGAGAAAGAGAAAAGAAGTGGGAGAAAGAAAAAGAGAAACTGGTGGAGAGAATAGAAAAACTGGAGAAAGAAGCGGAAGACGAGGAAAGATGGAAAAGAAAAAATAATATCGTGATAAAGGGGTGGAGAAGTGAAAAACCACAAAAGATTTAGCAGTGATGCTGGAAGAAAAATTAAATGTAAAAGTAGAGGTGAAAAATGTGACAGTAATAAACAAAGAGAAGAAAATTGAGATTGTGGTGGTGGAATTCGGAGGATGGGAGGAAAAACAGAAGGTAATGGAGGAGAAGAAGAAATTAAAGAATACAAGAATATATATAAGTCACGATTTAACATGGGAGGAAAGAAGAGTGCAAAGAGAAATAATGAACATAGCGATGGAAAGAAGAGCGGAAGGAAAAAGAGTATGGGTAGGGTACAGAAAAATGGAGATAGACGGAGACAGATACATATGGAACGACAAGGATAGGGGACTGTGCAGAGAAAGAGAAGAGAAAGTGGGGAACCAAAAGGCAAAAAACTAAAGGGCAAAGGGGGGGTGGTAAAGGAGGGAAAGTTGACGAAACGGCAAAGAAAAGGAATAATGAGAGATGGAAATGGAAAAGAAAAAGAAGGGAGAAAAAAAGAAAGTAAGGAAGAAGCACGGGGGGAGGTGAGTGACCTGAGAGTATTGTTTTGGAACGTAGCAGGAATAAAAAACAAGGAACATGATTTCTGGAAGTACATCAAGGAACAGGATGTAGTGGGATTATAGGAAACATGGATGGAAGAAAAAGAATGGGAGTGGTGGGAAAAAGAGTTGCCAGAGGAATTTGAGTGGGTGGTGCAACATGCAGAAAGAGAAAAGAAAAAAGGGAGAGCAAAGGGGGGTATAATAACGGGAATAAGAAAAAAATGGTTGAACCAGGAAAAGAAGGAGAAAGTGCAACAGAGAAGAGGAGTTGTAGAAAGGAACATGCAGTGGGGAAAAACAAAAATAAAAGTGGTGACGGTTTATAGCAGTAGAATGAAAGAAACAAGGAAAAACTTAGAAGAGATGATAGAAGAGAGGGAAGAGGGATTGATAATAGTAGGAGGGAACTTCAACGCAAGAATAGGGGAAGAGGGGGGAATACAAGAAAGAAAAGGGACGGGAAAGAGACAAACAAAGGACAAGGTGATAAATAAGGAGGGAGAGGAACTGCTGGAATTGTGCAACGAAAAAGGGTGGGAAATAATGAACGGGAACAGTGAAGATGATGGAAAGAGGGAATTTACGTACATAGGAGGAAGGGGAGAATCAATAATAGATTTTGTAATGACAAATGAAGAGGCCGCAGAAAAGGTAAAGACATTTAAGGTGGGAGAAAGAGTAGAGTCAGACCATCAACCACTGGAATTGACAATGGAAGGAAGGGAAAGAGAAGAGAGAGAGGAAGAGGAGAAATACATAACTAAAAAGTGGACAGAAGAGAGTATAAAAAGATATAAAGAGAGAATAGGGAAAACGGTATGGATAGGGAAGGAAGTACAAGAAAGTGTAGAGGAAATGAGAGAGATGATGGAGAAAGCAACAGAGAGAGTCAGATTTAGAAAATGGAAGGGGAGAAAACTGGATGGAAGAAATGGTGAGATAAGGAATGCAAGGAAGCAAAGAAAAAGGCAAGAAGAGCATTAAGACAGTGGAAAAAAGGGAAGAAAGAAAAAGAAGAATACAAAGAAGCAGTAAAAATATACAAAAAAACATGCGATAGAAAGAAGGAGGAAGACAAAAAGAAACAAGAGGAGCAGATTAAAGGAATAAAAACGGAAGAAGATGTATGGAAATACCTAAAGAAGCGGAGGAAAAAAAACAGGACGACAAAGGGAATAAAAATTAAAGAATGAGAGATATATTTTCGGAACCTGTTGGGAGGGGAAGAACAAAAGCAGAAAAAAGAAAAAAGGAAACACGCGGTAGTAAGACAAGAAGAAGGAGATAGAGATAGAATAAGGGAGGAAGAAGTAATAGAGGCGATAAAGAATATAAAAAGGAAAGGCGACAGGAGAAGATGGGATACAAGGAGAAGAGTGGATATACAGGGGAGAAAATGTAGCAAATAGGATGACGGAAATAATAAACAAAATATGGAAAGGGGAAGGATTCCCAGAGAGATGGAGAGAGGGAATAATATGCCCAATACATAAAAAGGCGAAAAAAGAAAGTCGAGAATTATAGAGGGTAACATTACTGAGCTCAGCATACAAATTGTACGCGACAATACTGCAAGAAAGATTACAGAAGGAAATAGAGGAAAGAAGTTTGGTACCAGACGGACAAGCGGGATTCAGAAAAGGAAGAAGGGCGATAGACAACATATATATAATGAAACACTTAGCAAATAAAGAACTAGAAAAAAGAGGGAAAATGGTAGCACTATTCGTAGACCTAAAAGCTGCTTTTGACAAAGTGAATAAGGAAAAGCTGTGGGAATATATGAAAAGAAAAAAAATCAATGACAGATTAATACAAAGAATAGAGGAAATATACGAAGAAACGAGAAGCAGGGTTAAAGTAAATGGGGAAGAGAGTGAGAAATTCATAACAAAGAGAGGGTTGAGGCAGGGATGTCCACTGAGCCCAAGCCTGTTCTCGGTATATACGGGGGATCTGGAAGAGACAATGAGAGGACAACAGACAGGAGGGATAGTGGTAGGGAAAGCTAAGGTATGGTCGTTGGCGTATGCGGATGACATAGTGCTGGTGGCTAAGGACGAAAAGGAAATGAAAGAGATGATGAAAACGCTAGAGAAATATATATAAAAAAAAGAAATGGAAGTAAACACGGAGAAAACAAAGATAATGATATTTAGAAAAGGGGGGGGGGAAGAAAAAGAGAGGAGTGGAGATGGAGTGATGAGAAAGTGCAACAAGTGAAGGAATTTACATACCTGGGCTACACGATGAAACAGGATAATAAAGAGGGAGAACACATAAAGGAAAGGGTGAAGAAAGGAAACAGGCTAATAGGACAAGTATGGGGTGTGGGGAAAGAATTTTCAAGATGGATATAAAAAAAAATTGCTGTTCGAAAAATTAATAAAGGGGGTGGTAATGTATGGAGCGGAAATATGGGACTGGAAGGAGTGGAGGGAGGTAGAGGGGCTACAGGAAAAATACTGGAGATGGGTGTTAGGATTGGACAGAGATACACCGCGGTATATTGTAAGAGCGGAGGTTCAGATAGAAAAAATAAGGATTGAGACAGGAAAAAGAGCAATAAAATACGAGGAAGAAATGAGGAAAAGAACAGATTGCAAAATTCTGCAAGAATGTTGGAAAGAGATAAAGGGAGGGAAAGTGAAGTACGGGCAGGAGGGCAGAGAAGAGTATTACAAAAGAAACGGGTACGCGAGTGAAGAAGTGGAGAGATTAAGAGAAGATGGGGTAGGGACAAGAGAAGAAATAATAAGGAGAGATAGAGACATCGAAAAACAAGAAAGATGGACAAAGATAAAAGAGAGCAGATATAATACGAATTATAAAGATATCAAGGGTGAAGGGGTGCCGGAATATTTAAAAAAAGACAGTGAGATGAAAAGCAACAAAAGGAAAAAAATGGTGGCAAGGTTCCGATGTGGCAACGAGGAGTTAGGGAACAAATATTGGAAGGAAGAACCAGAAAAGTTGTGCAGGCTATGTGGAGAAGAAACAGAAGATCTTAACCACATGAGGCAGAAATGCAGGGAACTAAGAGAAGAGGTGATGAAAATAGAGAACATCTTAGATGAAAACGGAAAAGGAGCGGAATGGATGGAGGAAGTATGGAGCAGGAGGAAAAAGTTAAGGGGGGAGAAGGGATAAGAAAATGTAATATATATGTATAGACAACACGACCAAATTTGTAAGCCAAATGGCAATGAATAAAGTTAAACTTATATATACAATAGTTTTGTATTTGGGACGATAGGATTATGTATGAAAAACGCGTTTAGACTCATTTGTATTAAGTTTTCTGTCATTTTTTTGACAATTGACAGTCTCATTCTCATAGCCTATTACACAACGACGGTACTACCTGTGGTACTACAGTGTTTGTACGGTTATATATAAGCCAAAAGATAAATAAGTTGAAAAAAAGGGATTTTATAACCAGTCAGAATTAATTAAAGTAAATTCAATAATAAATAAACAAACCCTAATTAAGTGCTTGAACAAATCGTACAATACTTCCATGCCCCCGTTGCTTAAATGACGCGATGTACCTCAACTGCGCAGTTTGAATTTGGCGCCCTTGGTTTGTTTACATCGAAACACAAACAATGTACACAAAAAAATCACGGAAAGAAACTCGCACTTACTGTCAATTACTTAATCCGTTTTTAAAGCAACTTTCGTAATAATTATAAAACATGTATAAATACACTGCTGTTTACCGCAGCCCCGACGATATTACTAACCTAAAAATCAGGTACGTAGAGATGGCGCTGATTTTCCAAAACGAAATTTTCAAATATTCCAGAATTAAAATTGTGGAAAACGATGAATGCATCGAGGAGAAAATCTTTGAATGGCAACAGAAGGTTTTTGGTAAATTCGAAAGGAATTTTTACAGGGATAAAAGAAATTGCATCACCGATTTGGAGAAGAAGTATCACGATGATATATCGAAAGCATTGTACGGTGATTATTTGTTGTTTAGTTACGTTAATGAAGATGGATTTGGTAGTGATTCACATAAGAGTGATGATAAATTTGAAACGATGCATTTAATGGGTGATTTAAGGTAAATAGTTTAAGTTACGACTTAGAAATGTTCTTGGTTTTATCTGTTTACAAAGATGTAGTCGATTACACTTTACAGTTGTTTTTCCAACTATATAATAGAAAAGTTAATGCCAAAAGTATAATAATCTTTTGTAATAATAGCTGCGCACGGTGTGTTGCCTACATAATAAATTTCACAGATAAGCTGTTAGTTATTGTTAAATTAACTTTTAAGTTAAATTGATTTTAGTTTTTGTATTAACTAATTGTTAGTTTTAGTGCAGCTGCTTATTTTAAATATATATAAGAAAATCTTGAAAAAAACGTGTGGCTGTACCATTGCCATCTATTGGCGATAAACATAAACGCCTACTTTTAAACAAAATTTTGTCTTTTCTGTCGCGTTCTTCTCACGGAGATCTTATGTTTCCTTTATATTAAATAAAGCGTAAATTTTCCAGCGAGTTTGAGCCCACCGTCCTCTGCACCATTAAGTACGAAACCACACACAAGTATTTTACCCTCAACCCCGACTTCACCCAAAGCCAACCATATACAATACAAATTGAAACTGACACCAAAAAGAACTACAGGTATTACGTCGAGGACGCTTCCGACAAAATACCTTTAGAAACGCAGTTGAAGGAGAACGAAATTCTCCATAAGGTAAGGTTTCTAACCAAAGTCATCAAGGCTTCATCTAAATTTTGTTGTAAGATTACTTCGCATCAAGTCAAGGTACGAATGAAGAAAGCAGGCACTGACTTTGAAGTGCCGTCGAAAAACAAATTGAATTTTTATTTGTTTTGCGAAATACTTTCGGGTAGAAACTTTGAATACAACGATATTTACGTGCAGTATATCATTGAGCTACCGAAGAATTGGAGTTGCAGGAACGGGTCCAACCTGAGCGGTAGCACTTTCACCTCACATTCTTCCAGTTCTGATGGGTTATCATATTTTGGGTTTCCGTTCGAGGTCTACCTCGAATGCAATTTACTCGAAGTGGCTGAGGATGGTAAGTCAAGGTTTTAGTTAGATTTTATTTCTAGGTTTTAGTAATTGAGGTTAAACCTAAATTCAAAGTTTAAGCTAGTGTGTTGTACGTCACAAAGATGGCGCTTTTTCGATTCTATTAATTTCATATTTGAGGTTGAGGTTTACTAGTGTCACCTTTTCCATCTTTCTATTTAACTAGAAAACTTTATTAAGCAATAACTTAGATAAGTCTTTAATCTTGTTAACTAAAAAACCTAGGTTAACCTGATTTAATTTTTCAACTTTATACTACAAGATTAATGTAGTAAATTAGAATTAACGATGTCGTTGTAGTTATAGTGAAAGCGCCGTGCATCTATTTCGAGATCATATCGAAGGATTCTTGGGATCGTTTTCGTAGCGAAGGTGTGGCGTACACGATACTGCCGATATCGCGAGCAGGTGTCTACACGTACGAGTTGCAATGCGTGAGGACGTGTCCCGCAGGACCCAAAGGCGATCTGCGACGATTTTTCATTGGCGATTTTTCATCCCGTTCCAATTTGAATTGGGTCGCCCTACCAAAAGAACACGAAGTGAGTATCGCGCGCTTGTAATAAAAAAGGGGCGCTAAAACCGCTAAGTTGTAGCAAAAAGAGGTCGTAAATAAATACGGGATAGTGACGGTGGCAACTGGACAAATAAATATACGCATTAACGTACTCCAACAATCGCAGGCATTTGCAGACGAACCGACTACAAAAAAACGCACGAAATTTATTTTGGAAAAGCTCGACACGTCCGGACTTATTAGAAGCGTCGAGCAAGTTGTGGCTGCGTTTAAAATTGCCAAAAGAAAAATGATCGAAGCTAAAAAAAATATTTAAATATATTATCGATAAAAATACTTTCTTTGCTTGTTCCCCTACCCTTGTAGTAAAAACGTTGAATGACTGAATGGGAAAGACGGGGCAACGTCGCATCATAACAAGGCTGAATCGATATTTTTAATAACGGGTCTAAGCGAGACGACACCAGCTCGGGTACAACCGACTCGCACCGTCCCAAAACACGAACCCTAATCCTGACTTGATATTTTTCGCGAAAAATGCGACGTTGTCTATTAAAGCAACGCCGATTACCAGTCAATGACTTTATCAAACACTACAATTACAAAGTCCAAGTCGTCCTGGGATTTTCGTCCCCCCGCGACGGCCACCGCGTGTTCAATTTCAATTTTCCCCAAAAACTAATTACCTCATTAGAAATGCGACAATGCACGTTGTATTACGCGTAACAAGCATTTCAAAATTAATTTAGTTAGTGAGTTGTTATTTCTATAGAATGTACACATTGAAACAAACTTAAAGCGGATAGACTATTGTAGTTGGCCATGAATACGAGCCTATACGAAACAAACCACGTTTTCGTTTATTCCACGGTTTTTTCATATCCAGCTTAGATTGTACTCGTGCAACGATAAGTTTGTATGCGCCAATTAAAAATTAATAACTGCAATCGAACGTTTCGTTATAAATGCATGCTGCGTCTAAAATTAAACGAAATATCGATTCTGTTGAAAAAGTCTACCCGGTTAATAATAAATAAAGACTTAAAAAAATTAATTAACCAGGTTTGTGCGTAGTAAAGGTTAATGACTTAGTTTTTGGAATATTTTTTTCGAAATTTACCAGTCCAATCGCGCCTTCGAATTTGTCGAGACTCATTTGTTTTCGTTTGTGATTTCATGGCCATCTGTTCAGTACGGGAGTTCTGCCGTATTGCCAGTTTTGAATTGTAGTCATTAGAGTTGATGAATCTAGCTGAGATTCATTGTTCATAATCTTAGTCGTATTGACGGCGATTCGTGTTTCATAGCTAATTTGAGTCGTTTCAGAGCTGCACCTACCACAAAAAAAACAGCTAGCAAAGCTTTAATTTATTTTTCAGAGCCATCTATTTCTTTTTGGTTCTGTCAGAGAAATCAGTTTTTTTGATGAATCTTTAAGCTGCACCGTGCAATCCGAAGCTTATCTGGGTTTTGTTACAGTTTTATCTGGTCCTTCAATAAAAAACATTCGTTTGAGAAAATTTTTTAGATCTGTACGATATGTGGCACGGTCGTGTTATTTATGTTCAAGTTCATTTGTTTTGTTTGTTTCACAGCTAACTATTTGTTAAACAATAGTACGACGATATATAGTTTTTATTTGCATTTGTATGTGCTCGTTAGCACAACGCCACCTAATACTTTTAAAACTTTGATCAAAAATGTCATTAAGCAAGACTAAATTGAAACTATCATAAATTAAAAAAATCGTTGCTTGTACTAGTTCCACCCTCCACTAATATCAATGACAGTTGCTGAAAATGCAGCTATACTCAATACTGTCATAAAATTTTCTGAACACACCACGACCACTTGGCACTATCGTTTCTAGAATGTCGCTTGTTTTTTCGTTTTTGTTTGTAGTTTCAGTCCGATTGTCTTTTGTTCGGTCTTTTTTGCTTCTAGTTTCTGATTATTTCTCACATGTGGTATACAGTTATTTTCGATCGGTTTTTATATAGGCTTAACTTTATTTGTTGCTTACGCTTACAAATTGTTTCGTGTTTCCCCTATTTACAATTACCTTACATTCTATTTACATTTTTTTTATGAAATACATTTCATTATCACTCATCTCCTCTTAACCTTTTCCTCCTTCTCCATACTTCTTCCATCCACTCCGCTCCATTTCCTTTTTCGTCTTAAGGTTTCTTCAATTTTCATAACCTCTTCTCTTAATTCACTGCATTTATCTTTCATGTGGTTGAGGTCCTCCGTCTCTTCTCCACATAGCCTGCACATCTTTTCTTCTTCTTTTTTCCAGTATTTGTTACCTTACTCCTCGTTCCCACATCTGAACCGTGCTATCTCTCTCTCTATCCTTCAAATATTCTGGCACCTCTTCACCCTTGATATTCCTATAATTCCTATTATATCTGCCCTCTTTTATCTTTGTCTATCTTTTTTGTTTTTCGATGTCCCTATCTCTCCGTATTATTTCTTCCCTTACCCCTACTCCCTTTTCTCTTAATCTCTCCACTTCTTCTCTCACGTACCCGTTTCTTTTGTAATACTCTTCTCTGCCCTCGTGCCCGTACTTCACTTTTCCTCCCTTTATCTCTTTCTAACATTCTTGCAGTATTTTGCATTCTGTTCTTTCCCTCAGTTCTTGCTCGTATTTTATGACCCTTTTTCCTGTCTCTACTCTTATTTTTGCTATCTGTACCTCCTCTCTCACAATATACCCCGGTGTATCTCTGTTCAGTTCCAAAACCCATCTCCAGTATTTTTCCTGTAGCCCTTCTACCTCCCCCACTCCTTCCAGTCCCATACATCACCACCCCCTTTATTAACTTTTCAAACAACTTTCTTTTTTTCTATATCCATCTTAAATACTCTTACCCCCACACCCCACACTTGTCCTAATAACCTGTTTCCTTTCCTCACTCTTTCCTTTATCGGTTCCTTCCTTCCTTTCCGATCGGTTTTTATAGTTCATAGCCAACTGTTTGCTGTAAAATTTTCAGGAACGACTTCCATGTATTTTTTTTAATCAAAACCAACCTAATTGTTATCGTTGGTCAATAATTTCTTTTTTAAGTATCCACTTTACTCGCCTATGCACGTCGTTTCGATCAATAGAGCATTACTATCTCGTTTTCTTAAATATCATGGCCAACTTTATATTTATAACTTTTCCATCATCGTCATACTTTAACGTTGATCAATAACATATATGGTTACTTATTTTAAAGACTTTAATAAAAACTGTATAAAAAATTTATTGGGCAAGGCCAATTTGGAACTATGAAGTATTTAAAAACAATTTCTAGAACACGCTAATTTATTGACAATTTTCAAAGAGTGTTTTTTGGTTTGGCTGACTTGACAGTAAATTATGTTTATTGTCCCATAGCCAACTTTTTTCTTTACTATATTTACGTAACATCGTATTTTCTAGAACGAGTACGATGGTTGGAGTTATTGTTGCATATCAACAATTAATTTTAATTATAGTATAATGTTTCTTTAGTTAGTCCGTGGATTCTTTGTTTGATAGTGTAGCCATCTGGATTTAAGTGTGCAGCAGTCTGTCTCAGAGCACTCTGGTTTTTGTTTCGTTCTTATATATCACCATCAACATTAAAGAGCTTAATCAAAAATAGTGTGTCCAATCAAAGTAGGCTACTAGGAGCTAAGGTCTTTTTTAGTTGCTTGATTTTGATTGGTCAGGTATAGTTTTGACATGCAGCAAATCGGTACTGTATACTTTTATTATTCAGTTGCTAAGTAGTTGCATATTAGTTGGACAAATATTTTCCAGTCGCTAAAGAAATTCAAGATATTCAATAGTTTCTACATAATCATGGTAGAAACTCAACGTTCATCTATTAGCTGGTGATTAGACTTCAAAAACGGGTTAAGTAGGGCAAAAGTCTCTCGTGAGATAACTTGAGGATACCCTAAAACACATACGCTCAATTGAGTTTACTAGAAGAGGTAGTTGAAACTGAGTTCTATTACTGTTAGCTGTAGACCGTACAAGGGGATCTATGTAGGGATTTTTTTGAGCCAAGATGGCAAAAATCTACAACAAAGTACCAGTTGCAATCTGTATCACTATCTAAATTTATTCTCGGTATACTCATTTTGAGGTTATTTGAATACGACCACATAAGTGTGTTTCTTTCGGTTTATTCAAAACCACTAGATCTGATGGAGCACCAGTTAAGTTGGCAACATTGCTTGAGAAGCAGTAGAAATGAATAGGTCGCTTAAGTACGATTCTACTCTAAAAATCACATTATAAACGAAAAGTATATCCATCAATACCAACTTAGAACAGTAACCAAGTAACAGTCAACAGTAGTCTCGTTAATTCAAGTTTTAGGGTTAATCTGCTGTTGGTGTAGTTCCAAAGCCTACTAATCTATTTTATTAATATCAGAGACACAAGTGAAATTGAATTATACTTCATATAATGAATACTGTCGTCATAATTGACTGGGATAATCTAGCATGCGATTCCCCAAAAAAAAAACAGTCAAAGCCAACTTAAAACAGTTGAATCGAAACTGTTGGGCGTACTAAACAAAACAATTCAGTTTCGTCACAGCCAACTTATGAATAACATTGTAGAATATTATAAGCTTCACTTGTTTTTAGGTCCACGGGCGCCTCTTTCCAGTCAAGGCTAAATCTCCATTTGTTTGCAATTTCAAAACCTTCTCGTCTTAGGCAAAAGTGTTGTACATTAAAAATCGTGTTATGCTTAAACAATACGCAGTATTCACTAAAACTCTTTTGTTCGTAATTTCATGGCCACCTACTTATCTCATCGAAAGACTTTAAGTGTCTAAAAATCAGTAGGCTAATGTGCCTCGTAGTTTTAACCTCACTTCGGCGTGAACGATTGTTATTAACAATATATACGATAACAGAAATCTTAGGCGTTGTTTTTAAGCATTAAACAACGCGTTAGTAAACAAACTCTTTAAAGTTCGTATTTTTGTTACATAACGTTCAAGGTGATTTTCGAAATAATTTGTTTATCGGCGAAAATGCCCGTAACGCGATATACGGGGTGTTCATCTGATGGTGACAATTTTGAAAATGTTATTAATCAGAGAGCGTCGATTAAAGAATACATCGGCTTTAAAATAACAGTCCACAATTACTAGTCTCTCTCGCTCTCTCTTTTGGACGTATCGCTGTTATGGGTTTAACGAAAGCGGCGTGATGGATCAGAATCTAACTAACATACGAGCTAAGACTACCCGATTTTTTTTTATTAAATGTGGTTAATAATTTCAATTGTTTTTGGGGTAGGGCGACAGCGACTTTGGGGATTTTTCGGGAATGTAGTTTTTTCGTGTGTAAATGTTTGTTAAAGACGATAGACGGTAGACAATGAAGGTCGATGGTGTGTATACGCGATAAAGTGTGTGCGTCTCTTTCTGGCGCGCGCGACCGCCCCCTTGTTGTCGAAGTTGGACCGTTCCGGACCTGTTTTTCGTTCCTATGTACGAACTAAACCAAGATGTCTGCTCCGCGAGTTTCGAAATGATAGAATGGGTTTTCAGCCTGTTATATTATTAGTTCAATGACTTTTATAATTAAATTAAGTTTTTTATTTTTTAAACAATTTTTATAAATAAATTTTAGTGCATTTTGTGTAGTGCCGTTTGCGCATGGTACGATTTAACGCCAGTTGCAAAATCCGCGTTGTCCCCAAGTTTTCCATCCAAACGTGTAAGCATTTTCTAAAGCTAAAAACGTAAAACCAACGTGAAATAATTGTGATATTTGTTTTTCATTTTCGTACATTTGATATATTTAACGCGCGCGAACAACCTAACCTCTTTTTTTATCAATCGAACTTGCGAAAAATTGTTAATTCGTAAATAATTATCCAACGAATGGGTTCATGACACCACGACTTTCTCTAATCTAGTGCGTAGTTAAGCGATTATTAATTTTCCAACAATGAGGTAAAGAAACGTCAAAATTCGTCCGTCGTTTGTTTACTTTTTTAGTGATTATGTCGTAGCCTACTTAAAATTTTACTTAAAAGTGTTTGAACGACTTTTGTGTCTTTAAAACGAAATTTAAAGAATTGTTTTTGTGGGGGATGTAATGGAAACTGTTCATTCTGTACGAATTGACCATGGGCCGGTTCAGACAAACACAATGCCCTATCCTCAAAGACAACCACCAACACACAGGTAGGTACTTTTTAAATAAATTACCCTAAATAATCATTTTAAACAAAAATGGCGCAGTTTTTTACGTTAAACGCTCACGTTTTGTTTTTTCGCCTTCGGCCACAGCCGCCTATATTTTTCTAGGTAATGCGTCGATTATAAAAACTTTTAATCGTAATCCCTAAAAACCTAGAATTTTTCTCGTTTTTATGCCTAGCTCAATCGAACGCTAAAAATTTGGGCAATTTACACTTTGTTTTTTTATTCTCGGGACGTAGGCACTTAGTGAACTCAGATCGGCTAAGAAAATGAACTAGGTAACTTTTCTAACTTTGTATTTCGAGCATTTAGGTCGACTGACCAAAAAATCATAGTTGGCTTTTGGAAAAACAATCTAGTTACGTTTCGCATCTTTTTTACGCATTTGTATACCTTTGGGTTTTGGTCTAGAAAAAAATGCTTAAGATTTTTTTGTCTAATTTTCAAAATGATCATTTGTAGTTAATTAATTGTAGGTAGTTGAAGTTTCTGCAAATAAAAAAAAATTACGACGTTCACTTGTTTTCTCGGTATTGATAAAAAAACCACCTATGCAAAGATAGGTAAATTAAATTTTTTGTCCAAGAATCTGATATCCGAACCAAACTATAAAATCCAAGTAGGCATTGGTGCAACGTTTTCTTCACAATTTTATAATCAGGCAAATGACGTAACGTTGCGCAACAATTAACAAGAACGATCTTCAAGGTATCTGTGTATTTTTTTGATCAAATAAAGTTGCTGTATGACATTTTAACTAGTCGAAATTTGCTTTGGTGTTAAACAAACCGTGTTTTTAGTCTTAGTTTTACCTTGTCGCTCCGTGAAGATTTTCTAATTTTAATCTGCGTCAATGTCTGAACAGGACGAAATCTCGTTTTTGACAACTAGATCCCATAAGAAGTTTGTATTTGTCAATTTTGACAACTCAATACGAATAAAACAAACGAAAAATAAACAGTACATGTCGCACGGCCACCTACGATTTACTGTATCGTCCTACATTTTATTCCTGGAAATGGTATTAAGGTTTTTTCGTTAAATGGACATTAAATGAAAATGGTTCCAGCACAGTTTTATGAAATTTGTGACAGATCATCAGTAATCAAGGAAATGACGTAGCTTGGTGTAAGAACGATCGTCTGTTGTTAATTTGTGCAAAAAAATTGTAATCAAGAAAACAAGTTGCCGTATGCAAATTAAACCCGAATCGAAGTTTGCTTTGGTGATACACAAACTGGTAACTCGATGAAGAATTTTTAATTTGACATCGTCCGATTAATGCAAAATGGCTGGTAATTATAAAGTTGTGGGACTTTTTTCATTATAATTATTGTCTTCGATCTCTAGAAATAGTGGAGGTTATGTTATACTTAATTTAATGCTGAGTTTCACATGAAATTTTGTATTATCGACAGCAAAACGTTTCTCGTTTGCTTTTTTTCATTTTTGACAAAGTTTTTGTTGCAAAAAACGTATATTTCAACCAAAGATGAAATTTAGGTCGCCTTGGAGAACCAAATAAGTTTTTCCAACGTTCTCTTATTTCATATTTGCAGTTACTTACGATGCACTGTTGTTTTTTGGACATTAAAAAATAAAAGTCGTTTTAGAGTCGTGTATAAAATTCACGATAGATTATCGCATAATGAAGGAAATAAGACAACGTAGTGCAAGAAGAATCGTTTTAAGTTGTTTTTCAACGCTTTAGTTGCACTTTTTTGACAGTTAAATAAATAAAATTGATGGTATCTGTCTACAAAACTCATTTATTTTAACACTTCAGCTGCAACGCAAGTTTTAAACAACTCTCATTTGTTTTTTCCATTTAAATAATTGACAGATTTTTTAACGTAAATTGATTCTGAACCCAAAATGAAATCGTAGTAACCTTTGCAGAAACAAAAAATATTTCCAACGTTCTATTGGTTTATATTTGCACGGCCACGTACGATTTCGTTTTGTTTTTGGACAAGCAGTTGAAAAAGTGCAGTTTTTCGAAATTCGCGACAGATAATCAATTCTTTAATAAAATAATAATGAAACTCTTTTTATTATTTTTCATATGTGTCTATTTTGACCATGTAAAATAGCGCTTTAAAAATTTTTAAATTTTGATCTAGAAATCGTGTGAAAATTAGAATCTAAATTGCTTTGGTAATAACCTGATAACTAAACGGTGACTTTTATTTGCATAATGACTGTCAAAACAATACGAAATGACGCCGTGGCTATGAAATATGTGAGTGAGACACAGTCGCTTGTTTTCATACTTCTAAATTCTAAAATCAGTTGAGATTCTGTGGTCATTTTTTTGCAGCTAGTTTTTTTAAGACAATTTTGAGTATTGACTCTTACACCTGTGTGTACCTGGAACGTGAGTTACAAACAACTCTCTGCATTTGTTTTTTTGTATTTGTTTATGGGCCATGCGATAAAAAATTTTGGTAAAAAAAACTGAGACAATGCATAATATATAGTCACCTGTGAAAAAACAAACGAACTTGTTTTGTATTTGCATGGCTTTTTACGGTTTGCCATTTTCTGTACTTAAACAATAGAGAAAAGCAGTTTTTCGAAGACGTCGCTTGGGGTTATGAAATCGGTGAATTTTGGCACAGTTACTTATATTTAATCCTATTTGGCAACGCTTAAAATGTTTTGATCAAAAATCAAGTAGAATTCATTTCGATCAAAGTTTGCTATGATTTTGCTTTTTTTGTTCGCTTTTGCCTTGGCCGATGAGTTTTTGAATCACTTTTTGCATGTATTTGACACACTTCTATATTTTCATCATACATTGCTCAGCTATCTGATCTGAACGAAGATAAAATCCAAGTCGTCTTCTAAAAAAAATTATTCCAACGTTCTTTTGTTTTATATTATATTTATAACAGAAATTATTAGATGGTCGCGGAATGGTTTTTACAAATGTATGATTTGCAGCTTGAACGCATATCATTTGTTTTTTTGTTATATTTGTTTATTTTGACCATACAATAGAAATTTTTGACGAAAAGGTTTTTTGCACAAAAATAAGAAGTATCTGAATAAAGATCTACGTCACCCTTGACAAAATAACTAAGAACGTTCTCTTGTTTCATATTTGCACGGTTACCTACGATTCCAGTTGTTTTTTAGACGGAAGCAATAGTAAAACTTTTTATATATTCATAGCCAAATTCTCAAACTTAAAATATTTTTTAAACTTTTAACCAATTATTTAAATTCTTAGTCCAACTTAGCTTATCGCTTTTGTTAAACTTCGACTTTCTTAGCCAACTGAGTAACTTCCCCTAAGGATAAAGTTTACACCAACTTCCTTAATTGTTTGCCAGTTTCTAAACATTCTGCCATTAAAGGCTAAGTGCATTCAGTAATGTTTACAAACTTTCCCAACCAAGCTATTGTATTCTTTGCCAATTTTATATTTTAAACACGAATATTTTACCAACTTCAAATTATCTATCAATAAGTTTCTAAACTTTACGCGAACTATCTAAACTTTTGTGTAAAATTTTACATTCTTTGATAATTCTCTAGAACCTTCCTCTGCTTTTTAAGCTTTTTAATCTTAAAGTCTAAACTAAGTCTTTACTGTTCCTTGAAAGTTAAAATCCTAGTTGGAATCCTAAAACTTTTACCAACTTTATTTTGACAATTTTAGCCAATTCTTGTCAAGGACGTCAAAGGTGTTCATGGACAGACCTTTCAACAAGAGAGCAAACGCCTACTAAGACTGGGTAGGAATCTTAAGATAGATTGTTATAATATTGACGATTCACTTATGAAACATCTCGTTGTCATAAAAGTGAAAGAAAAATGTCTGACTCTTGTGAGCTGTATATTGTTTTGCTCTAGAAATTAAGTCTTCTGCAAATTAAACCAGAATCTAAGTTTGCTGTGGCGATAACTATTTTGTTTTCTTTAATCTGAGTTCTTCTGATGAAGATATTTGTAACTGTAATGTACACATCAAAAGAAACAATACCGAATATGTAATCTAAGCCACCTTTGAACAATGTTCCGACGTTCTTTTGTTTTATATTTTTGCAAAATCTTATATTGTCATATCATATATGAATGTTTTGTTTGTACCTTGGTCACCTACGATATACTGTTGTTTTCTGGACATAAAACAAACGCTTTTATTCTTTTTTTTTTTTTAATTACCTCGTCACATTTTTTTCTGTAGAATAATGAAACGTGCCTTTTGTTTATTTCAGTTTAACACGGCTGTCTTTATTTTTATTGTATTTCATGCCGTTCGATAATTACATTGCGTATTTTCAATACATACGCTTGAAATAGTTCTCGCTTTATCCAATTAGCACCAATTTTGTTTTTGAAGGTTGACTTACATTTTTATCTATACTGTATTCCGATCTTCCGAAAAGTTTTATTGTAGTAAAAATTCCATTAGAAACAAAGTTGGCTCAGTAAACGACTGGTTTTAATTTGCTTAATTAGAAACCAATCCTAACCTCATAAAATGCTGAAGTTTCGTCTTTTAAACTTAGTAGTACGCTTACGTCTGATTAAAGTACAAATCTAACCTCAGTTTGTTTAATGCATGGTCATAGTTTGTCATCACAATGTAGAGGCTTCCTGTGTTTTTATTTTTCCGTGGCCTACTTAAAATTTTATATTCTAAAACACCTTTTTGTAAAGCAAAATTTTAAAACTTTTTTTTTGTGAAGGTGGGGGGTAATGGAAACTTAATTCTGTACGAATTGACGATGGACCGGTTTAAACTAACAAAATGGCCTGTTAGGCAACCACCAATAAACAGGTACGTGGTTTTTGGAAAAATTGAAAATAACGATTTTAAAAATTGCTATGAACCAACGAATTATTTTTTGTTTTTGACGATTGTCCATAGTTAAAAAACGTAGTATTGGTTTTTGCGCTTTTTTGGGCAAGTTTAACTAAAGTCCGCATATTAATTTTTGGACACTGATAGCAAATAAACGCTTTGTTTAAAACACAGTCTATTTTTGGTCCTTCGATGATACCTTGCACCCTATTTTCCTTTTTTTAATGGCCGTAACCAAAATTGTGTTGCTAGAAGATTTTTTATTTATATTTAACCTTTGCGCCGAGTTGTTTTTTATATCTACTTCTGTTAACCATTCGTTTCTTATATATATTTGAAACTTGTTTTTTTAAATGTTAAAATACGTTTAAACTTCAATTAACTTGTTTCAAAACACTGAACATAGAAGGCTGTCTGTGATTAATACTTCTTCCTGTCATTGTTTTGTATTGATGTCTTTGTTTTTTAAAAGAAAGATTTCTGACTAACACAAATCATACCAAAATTGGTTTTTGCTTCTTAATTACTCGAATTTTTCTAATCGATGAGATTCAGTACATAAAAATTGTAGGCACTGTTTATAACTGTAGTAGGCTTTGTTTTCATACGTCGGTTATGCAATTTTCTAGTAGGCGTTGCTGTGCTTGGCAGTATTTTGTTTATTACCACCACCCCATACTTTACTTTTTTCAATTTCAACGAAAATCGAAGCTCGCTATGGTGATAAAACAAACGCGACATCGCCTTGTTGGTAATAGATTTTCTTTTTGGATTCTGGACACAGCCGCTTATACTTTTATAATGTATAGCTTCCTTTCGAAGAAAAAATCAGTTCGGTCTGAAGATCTAATAATAGTAGATTGATTAAGCGATTGTTCAACTATTATTCATTTGATCATTTCCGGTCAGATGCAAATAACCAGAATAATTTTTGTCGGATTTGGAGGAGCAAATTTAACAATTTCTAGGTTATTGCTTTTTCTAACGTTATGGATTGTTTTCAATTTTGTTTTTGAATGTTTAGGTATCGGCACTCTTCGATTTATTTTTTAAAATGTTTTTTATCTATGCTAATCGGTGGTTTTTAACGCGGATATATCTACTTTTCGGCATGTTTTAATGAAGAATTGGTCTTTTATGCAAATAAAATTGAAATCGTAAGCAATAAACAAACTTTGTTTTTCTTTAATCTTTACCTCTCGTTGTTTTTCGTAGATTTTTCGGATTTTATTTTGTTGCCACCGTAACTTTTACAAACGGAACGATCCATGTGGTGTCGAAACGAGCGTCTTTTGTTTTTTCGCCGTTGGGCATAGTCAACTATGTTGTCAAAACGGTTTTATTTATTTTTTGTCCGGTTTCACTAAACAAGTTTTTTTCTTCTAAAACTATTGCGACGATTTTTGGTACGATACTAAGGCCACGTTGATCGACACTGACTAGTAAACTTTTTTTTTATTTATTTGAAGTTAGGTTAGGTAAGGTTAAATTTACAATCAAGAATATATAAGTTTTTTGATAACAAAAGTTCCGTGTATTATGAAAATAAAACTAGAATCTCAGTTTGCTTTGGAGATAATAAATGTTTTTTTTGTTTTATCTGATTTTGTTTATTGGTATGGCATTGATTACACAGGATAGGAGGCGAAGCGTTTTTGGGAATTGTTGCACAACGACTTATAGTTTTAGAAGTTTTTGTCTTTTCGACTGTTGCTATAATTGTTATTGTGGCCTGGAGTATTTCTAGTCTTCGTCTTTAAAATGTTAACTGATTTATTGACTCATTTATATGGTACAACCAAAAGTAAGCTAAGAAGAAATTGACTACGTGAGTTAGGATGTGGAATTTTATTAGAAAAAAATCGCGGTTACCATCATACGTTTTTGTTTCCTGTAACGAAAAAAAAAGTTTCATTCGTAAAGGCTTATAGGTATAAGATAATGTTTTTAATAGAGAAGTAAGCTTTAGATTAGGATGTGTTGTCCTTATCTCCTCAATTGCCAAAACATTACAACTGTCAATTCAATTGTCGATAATTGTGTCAAAATGACATTTCCAAAGCCTACTAAGATTTCTAAACGTATAAATGTTTGGTTTTAGTTATGCATAGAATGCCATTATCCTATAGTGACTCAGTACGTTGTTGTCGGTTTTAGCGCGCGAAATTTGGCAACGTTGTCGTCGATCTCGAATAGTTATGACGTTGCTTGCTTATTCGTTTCCTTGTACCGAATTACACGCGATGACTTATTTTTCACGTTCAAGGTTCAATTTGAGAAAGGTAAAGTGTATAATAATAATTATTTTGCTTACGTGATTCACCATTCTCAGCATAAATATTTTCTTTCATCTAATATGCAACGATTGTTGTAATAATACGCGATGAATAAAGAAAGTCGAAGTTGGCCGTGAACAAGAGCGGAATGGAAAATGTTCGGAAAAGTACAACAACTAATCGGGTTTTACCTGTAGGTGTTAAGTGTACTAATTGGAAACACGAAAATGCAGTGACCTAAGCGGCTATTAAAAAAAAATTCAAGGACAAATCGGCAATTAAAAAAAGTTTATGGATGATTATTTTAACGGTACTCAAAAATGAGTTTTTTCTTTACACGTCGACGAAAAACTAATTTTTTGGCTTACGATGCTGCTTTTATTTTTGACCAGTACCCTAGTTACGCACCCGGAACGAAAACTGTCTGTAAAAATAACTCCCTGCTAATCGTAGATACACATTTGTTTTAGCTCCCGTTTTAAAAAAAGATAAAAGCAGTTGCCATGATCTTAAAAACTCGTAACCCGCATTATTGTAGTGGAGTAAATTCCACGCTTCAATGCCCACAGAATTATTTTCTTTAAAGAGTCCAAGAAAGACGTTTTGGATCGAAGTAGGCCGTAATCGAAAACCTTCTCGTGAAGGTCCCGAATTTTTGTTTTTCTTTGTCATAGCTGCCTACGATTTAATTTTGTTTGTGCTACTTTTTGTTTTTTTTAATTAAAATAAACGTTTTTCTAGTGCTAGACGGAAAATGGTCTTTCGTAAAGATTTTTTTGGTTACTATTAAGAGTGGGAACAAATTGTTTTTGTTAAAATAACAATTTAAATACTGAAAAGATCATAGCCGCCTGCGATTTATTGTTCGATTAACACTGATATTGGTTTCTAATTTTTTTAATAGTTAATATGTTTTTTAAACGTGGCAAAAAAACATATTTTTTTGCTTTAGCCTTCTGTATCTCTAAAATGCTATTTATATTTTTCTTCGCTTTGAACATCGAAAATAGGCCATTTTGGATTACCTGAACTTCGTTCATACCGTAAGGACACACATTGTTTGGGCAACCTAAGATTGGGATATTATAATTTTTGTAGTTTTTCGATTTTGATTAGAAAGAGAAAAAACTTTGTTTCTTGATGAAGAAGGCTGTGCATTTGCGCTTCTGTTGTTTCACGGCCAACTACGAAAGGAAGTAAATCGTGCGTTTGGTATTTTTTGTTTATAGATATTTTGCGTTAACTTAAGCAAATTTATTCATTTACTTGAAATTGTAGAAACGAAAGGCGAACATTTATTTATCAAAACCTGAGGATGATCGTATAAAAATTAAATTATTGATCTAAATGCAAAAAAGTCACATATTTTTTTTTGTGAGGCGTGTGACTGATGGTAAAAAAATTTAGTTTTGGAGATTTCAGATTTATTATTACCTGGTACATCTGTAGATTATTTTTTGTTTGACTCTGCGTACTACTATATGAAACATTTTTTTTTGAAAAAACGAATATTGTAAGGTTTTGTTTTGGATCTCACGCCTACTAAGTTTTGACGTTGTGCAAACATTTTTAGCACATTTTTTACTTTTTACCAGTAGCACGCATATTTTTGACCGTGCGATTGATGTTAAATAATTTAAGCACTGCTTGGTTAAAATTTTACAATGTCGTACGTAGATTGTTTTAAGGTTTATTAATAACAAAGATGTGTAATTTTGTTTTGGTTTTGTCATGGCTACCTTTTTTAAAGATAATTTTTGGTTTTTGATCAGGTTTTGTGTTGTGGATGTTGGTTTGTGTATATTTTCGAAATTATTAGAGAAAAGAATTCCATGCAATTTTGTTTAGAGTCCGGCTTGGTCTTTTTGATTTTGATCGTGTTTTGCCGCAAGTTTTTCGCTTAATTATATTTTTTGTTATTTATAGCAATATTTGTGGATTTGTTATTAATCGAAGCGTTAGTTTTCTATTATCCGTGACAAACAATTTGGCAGATATGCAAAGACACCGCAAAGTTGCTTTGATAAATATCAATTTTTTCAAATTTGGAAAATCAATAAATAAATTGTCTTTAATCGCTTCGTAACTTTTACTCAAAAAAATCCTGACTTCAATCCTTAATTTTTTCGAAACTTTGACACATTTAAAAAAGAAACGAACAAATCCAATTAGGTAGAACCGATCAAGACGGTCCTGACCGGGGAAAAATAACCTTTTGTTTTAAACACATAGCCAACTATTATCGAAAATCGAAAAAAACGGGTTTAATAACATTGTGATTTAATGATAGCGTACGACGTCAAGGATTGTTATGTAAAACAATATTTTTTGATTTAAATAAAAAGCTACATTAAATATACATGATGGGATAAATAGAACGGAATTCCTGTATACAAAACAATAAAAAAAATTCGATTTGTTGGAAATAAAAGATAGATGTCAAATTGATTTAATGCACGTAAAAGGTGGGGGTGGTGGATTTTGGGGGCATACAATAATAAATGCGTAGATGGCTGTGACGATCTCTCTGCTGTTTGTTTATAAAAATTATTAAAGTACAAATTTTGGCTGTGAAAACGTGGAAAACGCTCTTTGAAAAATCTTTACAGGTAACCGGTGTTACAAAACAGGTAGTACAGGTAGGAATGGGTCGCCATGGCAACGCACTCTACCTACACATAGTTTCAATTCCTGCGAATTCAATTGTATTCTTTTTTTTTGTATAAATCAAAGAAACCTATGTGTTGTGTAAGAAACGCGCAGATTTGGAAAATCGTAACAGCGGTCGTAAAAAAAATATTTAAACATTAAAACAAACGATAACGGTCCTACGACCTTCTCGTTGTTGAATTTACGATGTCGTCGTTTATCACAACGAAAAATGACTCAAAATTTACTTTATCAAGTGTTTTCCATCATAAATAAGCGTGTCGTAATCAAAATTACGCGCCTCGAACGATGCGCGCCAAAAACATTTGAAAAACATAACGCGCAAAAGTTTAATTGAATTTTTATATCATGAGCGGTTTTTGTATTTAATTCGCGCGTTCTGAAAGCGGGTCAAATTAACTGTTTTAGTAAAAGTTGACGCTAAACTACAACGGGAAAGAATTAATTTATTGCGTTTTTAAATTTGACTCCGTTTGGAACAACTAGCGAATACTCGTAATCAAAAATCGAAAAGAAGACAATAGGTGGCCATGCCTAAACCAAAACAAAAACAATGGAAAAATCAATAAATCTTAGCTAGCTGTTCCATAGGCCATTACTAAACCACAATCGCCAACTAATCGAAGTTCCTTATTGTTTTTTATACAAGAATTCAATTTATCTCATCACGTTTATTCAGTGTCGCTTTTTTAATGAAAAAAAATTTGGTTTACGTAACTATCCTTGACGATGTACACGATTAGTGTTATTAAACTTTGTCGTGTTTTCGATTCTGACTCATAGTCAGTTCAAGCAGTCTTGTTTTTTCTAAACATTTGGTTTTTTTATCGTTATCAAAACGGGCATGTGTCAAAGTTTGCTATGTGTCCATATATTATTTTAATGAAATTGCATAAAATTTTTTTATATTATTTTTACCAATAGCAAACAAAAAACAATCTCGAAAACGATAAGAAAAATGTTGAATCACAAACATCTGGATCTGTTCAATCATCCACGTATCATCAAAAAATTAAGAGAATAGTAAAAACAAAATGTGTTTTCATGTATTAGCTTTAAATTCAAAATATTCGTCCGCTTGGTGCTTATACAGAAGTTTTCTTTAGCGGTATGTGATAAAATTTGTAAAAAACTATGCGTGTGATACATTATATGTAGTCATGACAACAATTATATTAAGTAGATTGAAAGATTTAAAACCACGTCATTGTTTTTAACTGAACCATTGGAAGCAAAAAAATATATAAAAAAGTCGTTATCATTAATTATCAAAACTGTGAACATCTGAACATTATAACAGAATAAAGGACAATATAAAACAATAAATCCTAGGAGGCTGTATTACAATTTTTCTTGTTGACGCTACAATTGTTTTCGAAAAAAAACAGGAGAATAGCGTTTTAGGCGTGGTGCAATGAATCAACGGAAACGAAATATAACCATCAGAGTTTAAACAATATAATCAGAAAATCTACAAAAGGTCAATGTTGTAAAGATGTGCTCATTACATAAAAAACTCGAATGTTTACAAAAAATTGATTAAATAACGCAATTTTAATTTGTGTTGATACCGCTACACTTTTTTGGAACATACACTTATGAAAAACACTGCTAAACTCCTATCAAAAAATTACAAAATAAACGTAGATTTTAAAACCACAGCCTTCTTTTTGAGTTGTGTATAAATTTTATTTCATGACTTGAATTATTGACTTTACGTGTATCATTCGACGATCAGAATTTTAATTTGCAATGTTGCCGTTATAGTTTTTTTATCTATTATCACCAATTCTGCTAAAATGGATCAAATGCAACTAAAACAAACGAAGAACAGGACCTTATAAATATGAATCATTCTCGGATCAAACAATTTTAGTCCAAGCAATGTAACCAAGAGCAAACGAAGAATCTAAAACTGGACGGTTTTATCCGTGTCTTAATTTCAGTTCACGATTTTAACTATTTATTTTAGGCGTATCATTCTTGATCAAATTACATATTTGGGACACATCAATATAATAAAAATTAGGAAACACTACTACCGTTACAAAGAAAATTTATAAAACTGAATTTTATTTTGCGACGTCGCCGCTATAGTTTTGAAAATGTATTAAAGACCTTAAAATTATCGCACTTTTTCAACCAAGACACAAAAAACTGGATAACCACGTAGTTGATAAAAGTTGACTGTCATCATACAAATTCTAAGGATAGGGGGCTGTGAAATACTCATAAAGAAGTATATATTCATCTAATTTCAGAAAAATTAGCAACTGTGTGTGCTAGTGATACCGTGATACTGGTGCCTTATTAGGTTTTAAATAAAATCGAAAATAAAGAATTAAAATGGTAGTTTTGCTTCTCAAAAAAACTGAATAAAAGCGCCAATATTTTTTTGACCTACTTAAAACAATTGTTTTTAAAATGATCGCCAACTATTTTTTTTATCAACACCTTTAACTATCAAAAAATGATAATTCAGCTCGTCATAAACCGAAAAATCTCGGGTAGCCATGCCAGAACCACATCATGCACGGCTTTCTTAGTATTTATAGCTTGCCGTTATGCAATTCTTGCACCTGTCTTAAAGGTGCTCGCTTTTTTATTTATTTTATTGATTTTATTATGGTTTCCTTTATAATAGCATAATTTGATCTTAATCTTAGATGGCTACTTGTTTTTCGTCTGATTATTTAAATTCGCATACAATGTTTCAAGGTTTGACTTGGAAATGCATAGTTTATCCCAAAATCTTTTTGTTTCCTTCGACCGGAAACGAACTTTTTTGTTTTTGGGACCGGACGGTAGCTAACCGTTGGGACACGGCCTACTTTGATTTTATTTGCGGAAAAACGTTTTGCACTTTTTGGAAATGCTCAAAAATTAGCTAGTGCCCTACTTGAGTTAGTAATTTTCGCAAAAGCATGTGCGTAATACCAAGTATGTTGTTATTATACCACTTGAATCCCGCTAAACTGAAATTGAATGTTTTAGATCAAGTGTGCTTGTAAACGTTCATCTGTTTCTTTAATCTAAGAACCGCCGCCAACTTGTCGGGGTAATTGCGTAGCGTCCGAATCCGTTTCGTACCAAATTCTAACCAATATCCTTTTGAATTTGTAGTCTATTGTTCGCGCGACTTAATGAAACGGCCATATCACGATAAATAATTGGGACTAAACAAAACTATTTAGGTTACAATTTCCTACGGAAATTATGTAACATAACGATCATTCAAAGGCCGAGAGAAAAACAGGGCCGCTAATTACAAAAATTTAAGGAGGAGGGAAAATTTAAACGTTTTGTTTTAGTCATTTCCATATTCCCTACCAAATTAGAACGGAACCGTTTTAGGGATCGATATTAAACGGGGTTGAAGCCGCGCCAAAATGTACGTACGGGTATAGTTCATATCCCTTCTTAATTCTCCAAATACCCCACGAGTTAATATCAAAACACGTGTCGTCGTTATCAGATTTTTTTCCTCTTTGAAAACTTGGACAAATCGCTTTTGCCCGAAGACAAAACTAGACGTAGCTTTTGTTACAATTACAAAGGTTAAAAACAGCTGTTTTAGTTTTAGGGGTGGGTTACATTCACAAAATTATTTTCTATAAAAAGACATCATCTCCTGCCATGTCTATCGATAATTTAGGTACAATCACGGGTGGCTTTGAAACAAAAACGCCGACGTTTCGATTCCCCATTACTAATTTTTTCGTTTGTTGCAGGTAATAGTATTAGTTGGTAAGCGTAAAAAAATTACTTCCATCTTGGCGAAAGCGCCATTTTATTATATTAATTAAATCAACTTCTAGTCGGTTATTATGAAAATTTTACATTAGATTAACGTTTGATGGCCCATTTACTGGTAGTTATTTAATTGTCTATAATTTAAATTAATTTAAGTATTGTCCCCGCTTATTTATTAGAAAAAAAGCAGAGAGAATAACTGACGTTGACTGTCGAGGCCATTTTATTTTTATGTTGTTAAGAGAGGAACATTATCATAGTAGACTGTGTTTAATCCGCAACAATAACAAAGCAAAATATAAACGCATTTAAATGACAGCTAAACGCTCTTTGATCGTGTAATATTTTTTTGGACGGTAATTAAATTTTTTAAGTACTTTCGACGGTTAAAGAACATCTGCGTCCCTCGTGCTCGAGATATAAAAATAATACACGTTTCGGTAGTTTGTGTTTATACAGGATGCTTTATTTATTTCTCTTTTGAAATAGTGCAATTAGCTGACGATGGCCTTGAGCCTAACTTCAATTGTTTTATGTACGCTAACTTTGATTATTAGAGCCTGAATACTTTAAGACGCGTGGCGTCGCGAACCTTTTTTTACGACGCTGTTGCAATCGATACGACATTGTTGGAATGCGAAATATTTCGGTGGCTTCCTTGTTGCGCAAGGTTTTTGGATCAAATCTACCTTATTTCCTGGATAATTGGAGTAAAACGCTGCGCGTGGAATGTTAAATTAATTGAAAAATCATATTTCGTTTTCTCTCTATCTAGAACCGGATGTAATTATCCGTGGAATAGAGTTAACAAGCGACTTAAAATTAGTCTTGCGACTGACAACACAAAGTTAAACAAAGAAATTACTTTGGGCTTGACTAAAACTATGGGGACAACTGAGGGTACAGAAAAAACTAAAAGTTTTCAAAAAGTACAATATGCAGAAGTAAAAACTTTGCAGTTAAAAAATATTAATAAAGTAAACATAATAAAATAAGGCATGTACCATTGTTGAAGAATAGCACGCCTTGGAATCTTTAACAATCGAAAATAAACACGGATATCTTAGATCAATACCAAAAAAAGTTGAAAACAAAAAACATCACGAGCTGAGATACAATTTTTGATGATGTTATGAAGATTCTTCATATCATATACACAAATTAAGAATTAAAACGTAAAATATGTCTCGGCTATGACGAAAAAAGTATTGTCAAGTGAGTATCGATTGTTTAATGAAAAGTTGAGTAAACAAAAGAAAACAAAAATCTTACGACGGATACCTTGGATCAGTTTATCAAAACCAAAAAAGAGATTAACTTAGGGTACAATTTTCTATTACAAAGTTTTTTTGAAAAAAAATTACCGTCTTGGATTGTTTACTTAAAGACGGTTGAATAAAAAAGTTACGGAAAACATAACACTTAATAGTTATGAAAAATACTCGCCGGAATCTTCGAAAATTTCAAGAAAATAATTTTTAAGTATTACGACAAAGCTAATGAGATCTTTAAATTATAAAAGTTAATCTCGTCAATATCTTGTCTTGGTTTCATTACTTACTTAAAAAACCCTTAAATAAAAAAAGAAGAAGGGAGACAGGACACAAAGAATGTTATGAAAATTCTATTTTCGGAAAACCACGGTCGTCTTAGATCAGTTTTTGAATACAAATTAATTATGAAAAAGTGTAAGTTGGAATTTATGGTGGTGGATATTGTTAACTTTTGACATAAAAAGCTAAGCCGAGGACATTTGCAATAAAAACAGCAAATATCTGTCATGAAGATCTTTGAAATCACAGCTAAAACAGAAAATAAATTTACCGTCTTGTTAGTTCCTTGGAATCAATGTTTACTTAAAAAAACAGCGAAGAAAACGGGATAACAAAGTGAAAAATACGCTTTTGATTTTGTTCTAAAAAAAATGAACGAAAACCTAGGATCACTTAAATATGCAAATTAGAACACAATTTTTGATGACGTAATATTTTAAAGTTTCTTGGACAAAAAATAACTAGGAGGCATTGATAATTAAAACAAAACAATTTGTATCAGAATTTTCTATCATGTACGAGCAGAATTTTTGACAAAAAAAAGACATTATCTTGAAAGTATTTTTTTTGTAAAATCAAAAACAGGCTGGCCAAATAAGCCAAAAAAACTTAACTATCTTTTATTAAAAAAGAATATGAAATAAATCGTGTCAGAAGGATCTCTGGAATCTATCATTGCCGAAAAAAAAATTATTTGTAGTAACAAGACTAACTTGGATTATTTTTTCCCAAAAAAGAATTTAGTTAGGAGTTTAATTTTTTTAAATAAAATTGATTTTATATCGTAAAGTAAAGTAAAAAAAAACGTAATTGGTAATACATTGATTAAAAAAAACAACAAAAACGATATAAAACAACTGCTTAAATGAATATCGTAGGTATCTTGGATCACTCTTAAAAATCACTTAGCTAAAATTGTTAAAAAAAAAAAAGCGCCGCTTCCATTTTACATCAGTCGATTTTTCATAAATCAAAAAATGCAATATTTTGATTGGTTTAAAACTTTTCCTGTAAAATAATGCATTTTTTACCAATTTTCAGCTGTAATCGTCGATAACAGAAATTAAACAAACTAAAAAGCCGTTGATACCTTAGATACTAAAAACTGCATGGAACAACGTACGGTAGACAAATAGATAAAAATACAAACAATATATGTAAATTGTCATGGATATCTTAGATCGATTGTTCTCTAAAAAAACCTTAAGTTAGACAACCGATAAGATTAAATACAATAGAGACGCAATAGTCTTCACTAGAAAAAAATCAAACTTCATAAAATATTTTATTGAAATTAGCGATAAATTTGGGTCTTTCGAGCCGAACCACGCACGGATCTAATCCCGCCACGTTTTCGAGATCACGATGACGGGACACGTCGCAATTGTTTTATTTTATTTCGCAAACGAACCGTGTTGTAATTACTTCTTACATTGAACGCGTTAGAAAAACACAATTTTTCTTTTTGCTCAGCGCGTTTATCGGAGTCGCATCTTTAAATATAACATTATGCAACTTCCTTTCGTTGCTTCACGTCTATTAAGTGCAATCGCATATTGTAAATCAGATAAGAGGTTGCATCCTGCAAGAAACAGACTTTTCCTTTGTTTACATGGCACACTTTCTTTTGTGTGTTATTTCTTTCAGGTTTGATATCTTTTATGCGCGCATTTGGGGGAAGTAATTCCAGGTGTGAAGATTTTTCAAGGTTCGGTAATTTGGCTAATAATACGGTAGATCATAGAAACTTGTACAAAGCGAATATGCAGCGTTGCGGCAACGTAGCATTTGGGGTGTCTGAGTAAAATACGTTTCCCGAGGCGTGGAGGGGGAACTGACGATTGTTTTTGATTTTTTCTCAGCACGTTTTTTTTTTGAAAATGTGCAATTGGCCTTGACCGTTTGAATTTATGGTGTTTTTGACTGGCGCTGTATGAAATGAAAATTGAATCGGACTTAGAAAGTTGCGAGCAACAAAATACGGGTGGGCGATTCGAAACTGACAAGGACGCTGGTGAATAACACCGCGCCGTTGCCATTTCACGCGCTAACAATAGCAACGAACAAGTGCAGCGCGGCGACAACGCCGCAACGTCTCGTCTCCTCTCTCCGTATGGGGGCTGCATGTACCAGCCAGATTTTAAAAGCAATAACGGAATACGCCTGACCTAGAAAGTTCTTAAATTTTTTTTTAACAAAAACAAGTTAATCGAACATTAATTAATCACAACGCCTGTCGTTTATTCAATTGTTTCATTGAGGATTAAAGTAGGTCTTTGGTTTTTGTTTCCAATTACAGTAGGCTGTGCTTTTACGCACTGAAACGCTGATATAGTTGCGTGTCGGTAATTGTAACATTTTCCATCATGCAACTGCTGCTACAATGCAATGTGCGCCCGATACCATTTTTAATCATAAATTTCGTTTGAAAAACGATAATTCAAATTTACCGTTAACCGAATTTCGATGTATCGTAACCGGTTAATAAATACGCTTGCGCAGAACCGTTTCCAGGACCAACGACAAATTTTTCGGGCAACTTATTACCCGATTAATGATAACTAATATCCTCAATATCAAAATTTTTATTCGCATCAAGGTCAACTACATCTTTTAGAACTTTACCACAAAAGAAGTCGGCACGTGTTGATAACGACGCGTCTCCTATTTATAGAATTTTCCAATTTTAAACCGATCGATATTATTGTACAGCGAAAAGTGAACGTAAATACTCACGCTTTTTTTGCATTCTTAAGACATCTTTAGGATAATTTGTTTCTTTTCTGGTCGTTTCATTCATCCAAGAGACCCTTGAAACAAAAGATAAAAGTACTTCGGCGCCTACTATGTTGGGAACTGTACTTAGAACGATTAGAATCAAGAAACAAGGCCTAAAACGAATGTTTTAACGTTTACGGTTGTGCAAATTAAAACGAAAAACGTCATCGAGGTTTCCGAATAATTCATAGAAAAAGAAAGTAGGCTTAGCAAAACTAGTTTTTTATTGGTAAATTTGACTAGCGTAAATAGATTTATATATATAAAGTTGGCATTTTTTTGCAAACTATTTTAATTGCCAGAGTAGGCGTTGGTTATGATGCAATTTCTATTTTGTAAACAAAATCACGGTTTATTTATTAATACAGTAGGCGCAGATTTAAATATTTTATTAAAGGCTTAGAACGAGACAATTCCTATAATTTTTGAGGCAATAGTTTTTTTTTTAATTTTTGTAGTAGTTAGATACATAATTGTGGTAAAGTTTATAATTTTCAAAGAAAATTATGGCAAAAACACCAAGTAGAAAAATGAAAACCAGTTTGAACTCGAATTAAAGCAAATTTTCTAGGCTACTAGAAAAAAAATCGATTGTTTTGACAAGTGTTTTTTTTACAACTGAATTGTTTTATTTTGTTTTTCTCAATACACTTTTTTCTGTTTTTTTAAGTAGGCTTTGAGGTGCTTTTAGAAGAAATAAACTAAAGCTCAAATATTTATTAGATAAAAAAATTACAATAAAATTTGTTTTTTTTAACTTCGAATTCTTAGTTTCTTTGCATTTATAAAATCGTAGTTTTTTTTAATAAGGAAAAGGGGTTTTCTAAATTAGAATAAAAACGGAGATAAATATTTGTTCTATTTTTTGTTTTAGTTTTTTAAGTAATCTTTGAGCGACGTTCTGCTTTTTTTTTGAGTTTTTTTAAATACAAATACAAAAAATATTTTAAACGGCAGAGTAATTTTTTTATAATTGGTTTTCACATTTTCGCGATAATTTGGCGACAATAAATATACAAAACTAGTTGATTTTACCTCACTGCAAAATTTTATTTAGGCGCGGAATGAAATACTTCAAAAATGAAAGTAGGCTTAGCTTGGAGACAAATCCAAATCGAACGAATTTCTATTTTGTAGAATTACTTGAAAAATGAGCTCACTTAATTTTTTGGGAGTTTTTGTTTTAACAATAAAAAAACGATTTTTTTTCTTTAAAACATTGTTTTTTTTAAAATGGGTAAATTACAGATGCTTGAATCAGAAGAATTTTTCTCAATCGCAAATTCTTTTTATCGAAGTACTCAATGCATCGAATTTATAACAATTTTCAAGTTCTGTTCTGCTAGGTTTGTTCCAAATTTTTGTAAATAAAAAATTATTTCGAAAAAAAATTATATTCGACGTCTACTAAATACTACTACAATAATAGTAATACATAAAACGTGCGAAATCAAACCTTAGTTTACTTAAAACTGTGTTTTTATTAAACAGATTTTTGAATTTTGATTTACAAAATCCCTCCCTTTTTGTTAAATAAACAAAGTAGCAACAAATATGCGCCTACTTTTATTTTAATTTCTTTCTGCGGTGAATTTAGCTATAAACAAATTTTACACTAAAAAAAATCGGGGTTGAACTGCTATCTTTTTTCTTATCAAAAAAAAAAAAAAAAATCAAAAACTGTTTTAATCCACGCCTACTACAACAATTGTTTTAATTAAATGCTATTTTTAATTTAAAAGGTCACATGATTAAAAACCAACAATCGTAAATTCCGATGATATCGATAGATAAAATAAAAATTCCCAATGTTGATTAAAAAAATTAATCTTCAACTTCAAAGGCACTTTAGAACAAATTAAAAATTTTGAAATTAGTGTGCATCCACGCGCACATTCGATAACATCGCTACTTTTTTGATAAAAATATGTTTAACGAAGATTGTTAAACATTTTATCCCTATATACTTTGATTTTCAAAAAAGTAAAAAAAATTGATGCATTTTTTCTTGATTTTTATCATATTATCAGGTTTTTTTTATTTTCATTAAAACAGATATGAAATTTGCTTTTTTTGTGTTTAATGTTGAAACAAGAGATGGCACTAAAAACTCAAAAGACACTTTAACAAAATACAAATTTTGCTTCATTTACTTAGTTAAAATTTAAAAAAATTACACCTACCTACTGAAAAAAAAAGAAAATTTCACCTACTTAATTTTTAATTAAAAAACTAACAAAGCTTATGCTTCGTTTTTGTTCAAAATATGAGTAGGTTGATAGCTTAAAAAAATTTTTAATTTCTAGTTTTATTTCATTTTTATGAAAAAAATTTAAGTAGGCTTGACAGGCATGTGTTGCTTTTTTCAAGTTTTTTTAACTAAAATGCAAAGATATTTTTAGGATTTGAAATTAAAAAATGGAGCATAAGCTTTTGTAGATTTTTAATCAAAAATTATAAGTAGGTGTATAGTTTTTTAATTTGGTGTAATTTCTTTTGTTTTTAACTAAAAATAGGATCTTTTGTTTTATTAAATGAATTAACATTTTCATTTTGTGAATGTAGATTTTTTTTTAAGAATAAAGTCAAAAATCGTTTTTAACAATTCTAGACAAATGTCACCCAAAAGTTTCTTCATTATGCCTGAGTTTGGACGTGAGCTGAAACGAATTCTTCAGAAAACTCAAAAAGGCTTAGATGAAAAAGAAAAACCCTATTTAGTTTTTTTTTTAATTAGACGATTATTTTTTTTATCTAAAAATTAGTTAGTACGAAAAATATTTTCAAAAGACGAGACATTTAACAGTAGAAAAACGTAAATTTAGAAATGTTTTTTACCTAAATAAATTATATATTTTATTATTTGTAATAAAATTGAGTAGGCTTTATTTGGATTTATTAAAAACAAAAAAAAACTGAAAATAAAGAAAATTAGACCTACTTAATTTTTGATTGAAAAACTAACAAAGCTTATGCTTCGTTTTTGTTCAAAATATGAATAAGTTGATAGCTTAAAAAATCTGTTTTTAATTTCTAGTTTTATTTCATTTTTATAAATTATTTAAGTAAGCTTGATAGGCAATGTGTTGGTTTTTTTGAGCTTTTTAACGAAAATACAAAGATATTTTTAGGATTTACAATTAAAAAAACGGAGCATAAGCTTTTTTAGTTTTTTAATCAAAAATTTGGTAGCTGTATATTTTTTTTTAATTAGGTGTGATTTCTTTTGTTTTTTTAAATAAAGCACCATTTTCGTTTTATGAATACAGATTTTTTTGAGAATAAAGCGAAAAATGGTTTTTAATATCAAGAAAAACAATTCTAAACAAAATGTCACCCAAAAGATACAAAATTCTTCATTATATGCCTGATTTTGGAATAGTTGGGACGTGTGCTAAAAACGAATTTTTTAGAAAACTCAAGTAGGCTTAGATAAAAAGAAAAACCCTATTTAGTTTTTTTTAAATTAGACTATTATTTTTTTATTTAAAATTCTTTTAATACAAAATCAAAAAACGTGATCACAATAGAAGAAAAATTTTTTTAACAAGTTTTTGTATCCTAAAATTTTTTAAACAATAATAAAAAACTGATAAAAACAAAATGTGTCTTTTGAACTAATAAAGAGAAAACTAAAATTTTATTTTTTTCAATTGAAATTTATTATACGGGGTGGAACATTTTTTTTACGTGATTATAAAGAACAGACCCGTACAAAATCCGAATAAATTTTGCCGTTTTTGATATTTTGGGGTTAGTACGAAAAATATTTTTGAAAAAAACGACAAATTTAACAGCAGAAAAACGTAAATTTAGAAAAGTTTTTTACCTAAATGAATTATATATTTTATTATTTGTAATAAATTTGAGTGGTCTTTTTTTGGATGTAACTTATAAAGTTTTATTTACTTAGTTAAGAACAAAAGAAATTACCTACCTACTGAAAAAAAAAGAAAATTACAACTACTGAATTTTTGATTAAAAAACTAACAAAGCTTATGCTTCGTTTTTGTTCAAAATATGAATAGGTTGATAGCTTAAAAAATCTGTTTTTAATTTCTAACGTTTTTTTCATTTTTATAAAATTCGTAAGTAGGCTTGATAGGCATGTGTTGTTTTTTAGAGTTTTTTTAAAATAAAATGCAGATATTTTTAGGGTTTACAATTTAAAAAATAGAGCATAGGCTTTTTTAGTTTTTTAATCAAAAATCAAGTAGGTGTATCTATTTTTTAATTATATGTGATTTGTTTTGTTTTCATTTTGTGAATATAGATTTTTTTGAGAATAAAGTGGAAAATCGTTTCTAACATGAAGAAAAAAAATTCTAGACAAAATGTCGACCAAAACATACAAAATTATACATTGTGCGTATTTTTGGAATAGTTTGGATGTGACCGGAAACGAATTTTTCAGAGAACTCAAGTAGGCTAGGATAAAAAAAAGACTCTATTTACTTTTTTTAAATAGACGCTAATAGTTTGATGGCTTAAAAAATATGTTTTGAATTTCTACAGTTTTATTTATTTTATTTTTAAATTTTTTTAAGTAAGCTTGATAGGCAATGCGTTGTTTTTTAGAGTTTTTTTTAACTAAAATACAAAGTTTTTAGAATTTAAAATTAAAAAAACGAGGCATAAGCTTTTTAGTTTTTTAATCAAAAATCAGGTAGGTGTATATTTTTTTGAATTAGGTTCGGTTTCTTTTGTTTTTAACTAAAAATAGGATATTTTGTTTTTTAAATGAAGCAACATTTTCGTTTTGTGAATGTAGATTTTTTTGAGAATAAAGCCAAAAATCGTTTTTAACATCAAGAAAAACAATTCTAGACAAAATGTCTCCCAAAAGATACAAAATTCTTCATTATGCCTGATTTTGGAATAGTTTGGACGTAAAAAAGACTTCATTTAGTTATTTTAAATAGACGCTTATTTTTTATTCTAAAAATTTTTAATATTATAAAACCAAAAATGTGATCATAATAGAAGAAAAATACGAGTTTTTTTGGACAGGTTTTTATATCCCCAAATTTGTTTTTTTTAAAACAATAAAAAATGTCGGTTTTTTAACTAATAACGAAAAAATAAGATAAATTTTAGTTTTTTAATTGTGGTTTATTATATGGGGGGGGGACCTTTTTGGTTTTTTACGAGACTATAAATATAATCGGATAAATTTTGCCGTTTTTTGACAGAAAGGTTTTTGATATTTTATGGTTAGTATGAAAAATATTTTAAAAAAGACCAGACAAGTTTAACAGCAGAAAAACGTAAATTTAGAAAAGTTTTTTACCCAAATAAATTATATATTTTATTATTTGTAATAAAATTGAGTGCTCTTTCTTTGGATTTGACTTATAAAGTTTAATTTGCTTAGTTAAGAAGAAAAGAAATCACCTACCTACTCAAAAAAAAAAAAGAAAATTACACCTACTGAATTTTTGATTAAAAAACTAACAAAGCTTATCCTTCGTTTTCGTTCAAAATATGAATAGGTTGATAGCTTAAAAAATCTGGTTTTAATTTCTATAGTTTTATTTCATTTTAAAAAATTCTAAGTAGGCTTGATAGGCATGTGTTATTTTTTTAGTTTTTTTAACTAAAATGCAAAGATATTTTTAGGATTTACAATTTAAAAAGTGGAGTATAAGCTTTTTTAGTTTTTTAATCAAAAATTAAGTAGGTGTATATTTTTTTTTAATAAGATGAGATTAGTTTTGTTTTTAACTAAAAATAGGATCTTCTGTTTTTTAAATGAAACAACATTTTCGTTTTGTGAATGTAGATTTTTTTGAGAATAAAGCCAAAAATCGTTTTTAATATCAAGAAAAACAATTCTAGACAAAAAATGTCACCCGAAAGATACAAAATTCATCATTATGCCTGATTTTGGAATAGTTTGGACATGACCTGAAACGAATTTTTCAGAAAACTCAAGTAGGCTTAGATGAAAAAGCAAAACCCTATTTAGCTTTTTTTAATTAGACGATTATTTTTTTATTTAAAAACCTTTTAATATAAAATCAAAAAACATTATCATAATAGAAGGGAAAAAAAATTAAATTTTTGTATTCCCAAATTTTTTAAACAATAATAAAAAACTGATAAAAACAAAATGTGTTTTTTTAACTAAGAAAGAGAAAACTAAAATTTTAGTTTTTCAATTGAAATTTATTATATGGGGGGAACATTTTTTTTGCTTGATGTAAAGAACAGACCCGTACAAATTTCGAATAAATTTTGTTGTTTTTGATATTTTGTGCCTAGTACGAAAAATATTTTCAAAAAAGAGAAGACAAATTTAACAAGCAGAAAAACGTAAATTTAGAAAAGTTTTTTACCTAAATAAATTATATATATTTTATTATTTGTAATAAAATTGAGTGGACTTTTTTTTGGATTTAACTTATACGCTTCATTTACTTAGTTAAAAACAAAAGAATTCACACGTACCTATTGAAAAAAAAAAAAAGAAAATTACACCTACTTAATTTTTGATTAAAAAACTAACAATGCTTCGTTTTGGTTCAAAATGTGAATAGGTTGATAGCTTAAAAAATCTGGTTTTAATTTCTATAGTTTTATTTCATTTTTAAAAATTCTTAAGTAGGCTTGATAGGCTGTGTTATTTTTTTAGTTTTTTTATCTAAAATGCAAAGATATTTTTAGGATTTACAATTTAAAAAATGGAGTATAAGCTTTTTTCTTTTTCTAATAGAAATTAAGTAGGAGTATATGTTTTTTAATTAGGTGTGATTTCTTTTGTTTTTAACTAAAAATAGGATCTTTTGTTTTTTAAATGAGGCAACGTTTTCGTTTTGTGAATGTAGATTTTTTTGAGAGTGAAGCCAAAAATCGTTTTTAATATAAAGAAAAACAATTCTAGACAAAAAAAATGTCACCTAAAATACAAAATTCATCATTATGCCTGATTTTGAAATAGTTTGGACGTGACCTGAAACGAATTGTTCAGAAAACTCAAGTAGGCTTAGATAAAAAAGAAAAACCCTATTTAGTTTTGTTAGACGATTTTTTTTAAATTTTTTAATATAAAATCAATAAACGTGATCATATAGAAGAAAAAAATTTTTGCCAAGTTTTTGTATCCCCAAATTTTTTAAACAATAATAAAAAACTGATAAAAACAAAATGTGTCTTTTTAACTAATAAAGAGAAAACTAAAATTTTAGTTTTTCAATTGAAATTTATTATATGGGAACATTTTTTTTACGTGACTAAAGAACAGACGCTTAGAAAATTCGGATAAATTTTGCAGTTTTTGATATTTTGTGGTTAGTACGAAAAATATTTTCAAAAAAGACAAGACAAATGTAACAGCAGAAAAACGTAAATTTAGAAAAGTTTTTTACCTAAATAAATGATATTTTTTATTATTTATAATAAAATTGATTGGGCTTTTTTTTAGATTTAACTTATAAGACGTAGAACGTTTTTTGAGCAATAAAAAGAAAAATAAGTCGGTTTGTGTGTTTGTTAAGTTTTTTTAAAAAATAAGTGGAAACCAAAGACATGTTTCTTTCAACGGTGAATTGAATGAATAGGCTGATAGCTTAAAAAAATAGGTTTTTAATTTCTATAGTTTTATTTCATTTTTATAAAATTTTTAAGTAGGCTTGATAGGCATGTGTTGTTTTTTTTTAGAGTTTTTTTTAACTCTAAAATGCAAAGATATTTTTAGATTTTTTACAATTAAAAAACGGAGCATAATCTTTTTGTTTTTTAATCTAAAAATTTGGTAGCTGTATATTTTTTTTAATTAGGTGTGATTTCTTATGTTTTTAACTAAAAATAGGATCTTTTGTTTTTTAAATGAAGCAACATTTTCTTTGGTGAATGTAGATTTTTTTTGAGAATAAAGTCAAAAATCGTTTTTAACATCAAGAAAAACAATTCTAGACAAAATGTCTTCCAAAAGATACAAAATTCTTCATTATGCCTGATTTTGGAATAGTTTGGACGTGAGCTGAAACGAATTCTTCAGAAAACTCAAGTAGGCTTAGATGAAAAAGAAAAACCCTATTAAGTTTTTTTTTAAATTAGACGATTATTTTTTTATTTAAAAATCTGTTAATATAAAATCAAAAAACGTGATCATAATAGAAGAAAAAAAATTTTGACAAGTTTTAGTACCCCCAAATTTTTTAAACAATAATAAAAAACTGAAAAAAACAAAATGTGTCTTTTTAACTAATAAAGATAAAACTAAAATTTGAGTTTTTCCATTGAAATTTATTATATAAGGGGGGGGACATTTTTTGTACGTGACTATAAAGAACAGACGCGTCAAAATTCCGATAAATTTTGCCGTTTTTGATATTTTGTGGTTAGTACGAAAAATATTTTCAAAAAAGACGAGACAAATTTATCAGCAGAAAAACGTATATTTAGAAATGTTTTTTACCTAAATAAATTATATATTTTATTACATATTTGTAATAAAATTAAGTAGGTTTTATTTGGATTTAACTTATACGCTCCATTTACTTAGTTAAAAACAAAACAAAAAAAACTGGAAAAAAAAGAAAATTAGATCTACTTAATTTTTGATTAAAAAACTAACAAAGCTTACGGCTTCGTTTTTATTCAAAATATGAATAGGTTGCTAGTTGAAAAAATCTGTTTTTAATTTCTATAGTTTTATTTCATTTTTATAAAATTCTTAAGTGGGCTTGACGGCATGTGTTGGTTTTTTAGAGTTTTCTAACTAAAATGCAAAGATATTTTTAAGATTTACAATTTAAAAAATAGAGCATGCGCTTTTTTAGTTTTTTAATCAAAAATTAAGTAGGTGTACATATTTTTTAATTGGATGTGATTAATTTTGTTTTTAACTAAAAATAGGATCTTTTGTTTTTTAAATGAAGCAAAATTTTAATTTTGTGAAGGTAGATTTTTTTAAGAATAAAGTCAATAATCGTTTTTAATATCAAGAAAAACAATTCTAGACAAAAAATGTCACCCAAAAGATACAAAATTCATCATTATGCCTGATTTTGGAATAGTTTGGACGTGAGCTGAAACGAATTTTTCAAAAAACTCAAGTAGGCTTAGATAAAAAAGAAAAACCCTGTTTAGTTTTGTTAGACGATTATTTTTTTTTAATTTTTTAATATAAAATCAAAAAACGTGATCATAATAGAAGCAAAAATTTTTTGTCAAGTTTTTGTATCCCCAAATTTTTTAAACAATAATAAAAAACTAATAAAAACAAAATGTGTGTTTTTAACTAATAAACAGAAAACTAAAATTTTAGTTTTTCAATTGAATTTTATTATATGGGGGGGAACATTTTTTTTACCTGACTAAATAACAGACGCGTACAAAATTCGGATAAATTTTGCCGTTTTTGATATTTTGTGGTTAGTACGAAAAATATTTTCAAAAAAGACCAGACAAATTTAACAGCAGAAAAACGTAAATTTAGAAATGTTTTTTACCCAAATAAATGATATATTTTATTATTTTTAATAAAATTGAGCGGGCTTTTTTTTGGATTTCGCTTATAAGACGTATAATAGTTAAAACCAAAAGAAATTACACCTACCTACTGAAAAAAAAAAAAAGAAAATTACACCTAGTTAATTTTTTTAAGGATTAACTAACAAAAGACATGTTTTTTTAACGGTAAATTGAATGAATAGGTTGATAGCTTAAAAAGTCTGTTTTTAATTTCTAAAGTTTTTTCATTTTTAAAAAATTCTTAAGTAGGCTTGATAGGCATGTGTTGTTTTTTTAAAGTTTTTTAAATAAAATGCAGATATTTTTAGGGCTTACACATTAAAAAATAGAGCATAAGCTTTTTTAGTTTTTTAATCAAAAATCAAGTAGGTGTATATATTTTTTAATTATATGTGATTACTTTTGTTTTTAACATTTTCATTTTGTGAATGTAGATTTTTTTGAGAATAAAGTGAAAAATCGTTTTTAACATCAAGAAAAAAAATTCTAGACAAAATGTCTACCAAAACACAAAATTATACATTGTGCTTATTTTTGGAATAGTTTGAATGTGACCGGAAACGAATTTTTCATAAAACTGAAGCAGGCTTAGATGAAAAACAAAAACCCTATTTAGTTTTTTTTTAATTAGACGATTATTTTTTTATTTATAAATCTGTTAATATAAAATCAAAAAACGTGATCATAATAGAAGAAAACAATTTTTGACAAGTTTTTGTATACCCACATTTTTTGAACAACAATAAAAAAAAAAATCGATAAAAACAAAATGTGTCTTTTTAACTAATAAAGAGAAAACTAAAATTTGAGTTTTTTCATTGAAATTGATTATATGAGGGGGGAACATTTTTTTACGTGACTATAAAGAACAGACGCGTACAAAATTCCGATAAATTTTGCCGTTTTTGATATTTTGTGGTTAGTACGAAAAATATTTTCAAAAAAGACAAGACAAATTTAACAGCAGAAAAACGTAAATTTAGAAAAGTTTTTTACCTAAATAAATTATATATTTTATTATTTGTAATAAAATTGAGTGGGCTTTTTTTGGATTTAACTTATACGCTTCATTTACTTAGTTAAAAACAAAAAAAACTGAAAAAAAAGAAAATTACACCTACTTAATTTTTGATTAAAAAACTAACAAAGCTTATGCTTCGTTTTTGTTCAAAATATGAATAGGTTGATAGCTTAAAAAATCTGTTTTTAATTTCTACAGTTTTATTTCATTTTTATAATTTTTTTAAGTAAGCTTAATAGGCATGTGTTTTTTTTTTAGAGTTTTTTAACTAAAATACAAAGATAGGCATTATTAGAATTTACAAATAAAAAACGAAGCATAAGCTTTTTTAGTTTTTTAATCAAAAAATAGGTATGTGTATCTTTTTTTAAATGAGGTGTGATCTCTTTTGTTTTTAACTAAAAATAGGATCATTTGTTTTTTAAATGAAGCAAAATTTTCATTTTGTGAAGGTAGATTTTTTTTTAGAATAACGCCAAAAATCGTTTTTAATATCAAGAAAAACAATTCTGAACAAAATGTCTTCCAAAAGATACAAAATTCTTCATTATGCCTGATTTTGGAATAGTTTTGTGTTTAGTACGAAAAATATTTTCAAAAAAGAAGACAAATTTAACAGCAGAAAAACGTAAATTTAGAAAAGTTTTTTTTATCTAAATACATTTTAGGTATATTTTATTATTTGTAATAAAATTGAGTGGGCTTTTTTTTAAATTTAACTTATACGCTTCATTTACTAAGTTAAAAACAAAAAAAAAACTGAAAAAAAAGAAAATTACACCTACTTAATTTTTGATTAAAAAACTAACAATGCTTCGTTTTTGATCAAAATATGAATAAGTTGATAGCTTAAAAAATCTGTTTTTAATTAATTTAATTTTTTTTACGTGACTATAAAGAACAGACTCGTACAAAATTTGGATAAATTTTTCCGTTTTTGATATTTTGTGGTTTGTACGAAAAATATTTTCAAAAAAGACGACAAATTTAACAGCAGAAAAACGTAAATTTTGAAAAGTTTTTTTACCTAAATAAATTAAATATTTTATTATTTGTAATAAAATTGAGTGGGCTTTTTTTTGGATTTAACTTATAAGTTTTGTTGTTTTTGAACAGTACAAAGAAGAATGAGTCGTTTGTGTATTTATTTTTTTTTTTAAATTAAGTGGAAACCGAAGACATGTTTCTTTCAACGGTGAATTGAATGAATCCGTTGATAGCTTAAAAAATCTGTTTATAATTTCTATAGTTTTTTCTTTTTTATAAAATTGATAAGTAGGCTTGATGGGCATTTATTATTTTTTTAGAGCTTTTTAACTAAAATGCAAAGATATTTTGAGGATTTACAATTAAAAAAATAGAGCATAAGCTTTTTTAGTTTTTTAATCAAAAATTAAGTAGGTATTACATTTTTTAATTAGATGTGATTACTTTTGTTTTTATTTTGTGAATGTAGATTTTTTTGAGAATAAAGTGAAAAATCGTTTTAAACATCAAGAAAAAAAAATTCTAGACAAAATGCCAACCAAAACATTCAAAATTATACATTGTGCCTATTTTTGGAATAGTTTGGATGTGAGTTGAAACGAATTTTTCAGACTCAAGTAGGCTGGGATAAAAAAAGACTCCATTTAGTTTTTAAAAATAGACGATTATTTTTTATTCCAAAAATTTTTATTGTTATAAAACCAAAAATATGATCATAATAGAAGAAAAATACAAGTTTTTTTTTGGCAGGTTTTTATATCTCCAAATTTGATTTTTTTAAACAATAATAAAAAACTAATAAAAATAAATTTTGCCGTTTTTTTTAACTAATAACGAGAAAATATGAAAAAAATTAGTTTTTTAATTGAGGTTTATTCTATAATATTATAAATTATTAATTTTGCCGTTTTTTGACAAAAAAAGTTTTTGATATTTTGTGATTAGTATGAAAAATATTTAAAAAATAGTACAGACAAATTTAACACCAAAAAATAAATTTAGAAAAATTGAGTCGAGTTTTCTTGATATAAACGTAAAGTAAAAAGAAGAATAAGTTGATTTGTGTATTTATTTATTTTCTTTTTAAGTGGAAACAGCTTAAAAGAAGGAACAGAATCAATTTTTTTCAAAAATTATGTGGAGTTGCTTTGGACTAAAATAAATACTTTCTGTTTTTGATGACGTTTTAGATGTTTTCTAGTTTAAAAGTTTTTTTTTCAAATAAAGCATTGTAGTAGGCTTAGAAAGAAGTGTCTTAAGTTTTTTGCGCTCTTTTGTTTCAATATTAAACAAAAAAAAAAGAAAATTTCATATTTGTTTTAATGGAAATCAAAAAACGCCATGAAAATCAAGAAAAGATGCACCCAAATTTTTCTAAAAATTACATTTTTTGAAAGTCAAATTTTTAGAAATTTATTTTCATCAGAATAGTAGCGATGACAACAAAATTGAGAATTTTTATTGTATCTACCGATATTATTGCTATTGTTGGTCTTTTAAATTAAAAATAGTTTTTGATTAAAACAATTCTTGTAGTTGGCGTGGATTAAAACAGCTTTTGATTCGTTTTTGACAAGAAAAAATATAGCTGTTTAATTTTGATTTTTTTTAATGTCAAGTTTTTTTAAGTAAGCCGTGCTAAATTCACCGTTGGAAGAAATTAAAACAAAGTAGGTGCATAATATTTGTTGTTACTTTGTTTATTTAACAATAGGGAGGGATTTTGTAAATCAAAATTTAAAAATCTGTTGTAAAAAAATACACACGTTTTATATATTACTATTGTTTTAGTAGTATTTAGTAGGCGTTGAATATCATTTTTTTAAAATTAATTTATTCTTTACAGAAATTTGAAAAAACGTAGCAGAACAGAACTTTAAAATTGATGTACTTCGAAAAAAAAAAGAATTTGGATTTGGGAAAAAAATACTAAATGTCGCGCTTTAATTTTTTAAACAGGAAAAATTTTAAGTAAATGAAAGTTTCGTTTCGTAAAATTTGTTCATTAAAGTTGAACAATTTTTACTAAAAGAGAAACGTGATCACACAGGTTAAGGACAGTTTTTTAAATGGATTTTTAAATACAAATGAAGTAGGCTTTAGAATATAAAGCGTTTAGGTTTTAATCTCGAACTGAAATACCGTGTTTTTTTAATAATTAAAGAAAAATATTTAGTAGACACAGAGCTTTAGTTTTTACAAAAAAAATTAAGACCCACATTTTTTCATTTTTTTTAGTAAAAGTTATTTCAAAAGTATTTAATTAAATGTAAAAAATTACCCAAATTGATTATAAGAAAATAAAGAATTTGTTTTTAATCCATCTAATTATTGACGAAACGTCGAAATTAATAGAGAAAAAATCTTAGTGGGCGTAGGTCGATGTTTATTTACCTTTTTTGTTTTACTTTAATTTAAAGAAAAAACAATACCGTTCAGTTTGAGGGAGTAATCTATAACATAACCTCAATTCTTCATACAAAAATTGTCACCTTAATGAAGTTGGACAAAATCTGTGAAGATAGATTTAGTCTCCTCCCTTACTGTTTCTCATTTGTTTCTTTTTTTAAAGAGTAATTTGATCTGCAGTCACTGTAGAATTGCAAAAAATTAGTGTAGCATACTTTCGAGTATCCCATCGAAAACATGTTCAATTGCGGCATTAACTATCGAGTTTCATTAGGCAGATACGTCACACTTGAAAGTGGCAAAATTATACACCTTGTCTTTGTGTGTCGTGTCATGCACTGGGAAAATACCGTTAACAACACGCCACCCAAAGAACATATGCAGTTTCGTAATACGCGATTATCAATAAAAATCTCTACTATAGAAAGATCCTCAATGACTTGCGCAGTACTACTATTATTATTATTACTCTTTTTTTTTAATTCTAATGGCCTGATCTGAAGTTTTTTGTTATTATTGTTTAGGTTCCCCGATACACCATACTCTACGGACAGTTGTCTAAAAACTGAGATATAGCTACAGTGCTTCGTCTCTCTCTAATTTGTATTTTAAGGCGGATCCTCGTGTACCACCACCAAAGTGTGTATTTATAACGGGCAATCGAATCGAGTCAAAAATTCCTGGCGCGTTTGTTGTAGTGTACGACTAGTTTACAAAAATAGTTTTACAAATCATTAAGTATTGTTAAAATTCTCCGATATGATCCATTCTGCATCTTTTATAATGATAACGCAAAGTAAGCCCTGGCACCGTAGAAGGAGCTACTGTTCCGATTAGCTCCGCCCGTTTTGTAATGGCGTCTGAGTTCCACCAATACAAAATTAGTGGGGAGTTAAGCCACGCCCTTGTACATTTATGAAGGGTCAACGCTTTTTGTTGTTTCATTGCTAGGTTACTGTTCCAACTCTTGGTCGGCTAGGGTCTCGTGCATTATTCGACTTCGACGTGTGGATTGAATTCCCCTCTTCCGCGTACTCGACAATTTTTTTTGTAATGCATTGTCGGTAAAAATCCTCCCCACTATTTTTTCAAGGTCAATTTTATGTAGGTCGCAAAAAGTAAACATTTTCTGATAAATAAACGCTCTTCTCAAAGTCCAACTTTTCTTGTCAATCGATGTAAATGAACTGCAGCTGTTGATGAAGTTCCACGTGTGGTCTTGGTCGTTGAACTCGATCATGTACCGTTTCACCAAGTTATAGGTGACAGTTTTTTCAAAGGTTAAGCTTTTGAAATTCTCGTATTAATGTGCAGCAATTTCTTTTTACGCGTTTTTCGGTTATCAATGACCCTTTTTACGAATTACTATAAATCATAGCAACGTTGCGCCATCTATCGTCATTTCACTGATTTTTTTTTTATAATTTTACGGCTTTAGAGACACAATAGTCGCGGCCCACTTTTTTCAAACGTTTATTTGCACAAGCTTGACCCAGCCTTGTTTACGTATTTAAACAGCATATAAAATTCGGTTCGATGACACCGTTTACATCTGGAGGATTGAATTTGATTATGGTTTTTTTCCAGGCCTAATCATAGTCAGCAGTCGGACTTATACAAACCTTCAAGATCCCCATTAACGAATGCAGCTCGCTACCCATATCCAGTATCGCCACAACTTCAAACTTCAGTCGCTCAAGTCACAAATCAGCGATACAATGTTCCTCCAACGCCAACGTTTCCACCTGCCGGCTACAGGGATTACCGCCAACCTAGGATATCGCTTCTTCACCCGGAGTATAGCTCACGAGCGAGGGAGCAAATGCAAGGTGGTCAACTCATGCACCACATGGATTCGATGCCCGGTCAGCAACCGTACAAAAAGATGCGTTTACAAGATCAAAAGGATATGCAACCATTACGCGTCGACACAAGGGTTTGTACAGTTACTATTCTAAAAAAGGAACTTCTAATCGACTTATTTTAGGAATCATCGGGCGCTTACAATCCCCAAGTTGAGGCGATTTCACCAACTCTACCCGATCACATACAAGAAGATCAAGCATTTCGAAGTACGAAAGACGAATTACTACAACAAATAGGAAAAGTCGATCGAGAGATAGCAAAAGCTGAAGCCCAAATAAGTATATTGAAAAAGAAGCAGCAGGAGTTGGAGGAACTTGCATTAAAGCCTTTAGTGAAGCAAGAACAACCCGAAGACACTCAACCAAAACATCAAAGCTTAGCCCAAAAAATCTACGCCGAAAATAGGAAACGGGCACAAAACGCCCACGCGAAGCTAGATACTTTAGGACCGAAATTAGAATTTCCTCTTTACAATCAGCCTTCCGATTCGTCGTTGTACCAAGACAATTGGCGAAAACACGTGACTTTTAAAAAACGCTTACTAGAATATTTTAAGAAGAGACACGCCGAAAAAGAATCTAGGAATTCGTATCTTACCGAAACTTACAGTAAACTTATGCAGGAGTGGTTGAGGAAAGTCGATAAGATCGAGTCGGGAGTGAAGAGAAAAGCGAAGGAAGCGAAAAATAGAGATTTCTTTGAGAAAGTTTTCCCCGAACTTAGGAAACAACGAGAAGATAAAGAACGGTTTGTATTACAAATTTCTGTAATTTACATTTTAAATTACGACGCTAGGTAGCGCCAGGACTAAACACTAAAACAGATGTCTGTAACGACCAAAAATCAAAATTTGAAAATTACATTTTTTTCAGGTTCAATCGAGTTGGTGCCCGAATAAAATCTGAAGCCGATTTAGAAGAAATCATGGACAACTTACAGGAACAAGCGCTCGAGGATAAAAAGATGCGTAGCTATGCTGTTATACCGCCAATATTATTAGACACGAAGGAACGTAAGATAGTGTATAAGAATAATAACGGGCACATAGTGGACATGGAGGTTGAATATAAAAGTAGACAATTTTTAAACGTGTGGACCCCTAGCGAAAAAGAACTTTTCAAAGAGAAATATCTGCAACACCCGAAGAACTTTGGTGTGATAGCTTCATACTTAGATAGGAAGTCGGTGGCGGATTGCGTTCAATATTATTACTTAAGTAAAAAGACAGAGAATTATAAGCAGTTGTTGAGAAAGTCGAGACAAAGAACGCGTTCATCTAGGAATAACACGCAAAAAGTTAATAGTAGTGCAAGTACGTCCGTGGTCGATATTTTAACAACGGGCGTAACGACAAGACTGCAAAGAGAGCAACAGAAAACAACCGTTCAACAAAATAGGGATTCGTTAGAATCAACTTGTGGTTCGGTAGTTAGTGTATCGGGTGCGACAAGTACGAACGGTAATCCGAATAGTCCACTAGCACCTTCGAATGTATCAACTAGTAGTTCACCCCCTTTGGTTACGTCGAGTACTACGATAAACTCGGTGGCAGTGACGACGACTACAACACCTAACCTCAGTTTGAGTACGGCTGTGAATGTACCTGTATCTAAATCTCCCAAACCTGCTGACAATATCGCAGTTAGTGGTGATAACAGTAAAAGTTTTAGTGATTTTAATTTATTTGATGATTCCGATGGGAAAAAGGCCCCAGAATCCGTCGATGGTAACAACAAGAACACAGGCGATGCCCCCGTACAAGGAATAATTAGTATTAAAAAGGAAATCGAATTAATGGAAGAAAATAATATTAGGTAAGCGAACTTCAAACGACGACAAATTTAATTTTCTCCCGGACTGCGATTGGTTTGATTTCAGCAAACACGATTTGCATTATAATCTGATTGAGTGGTTTTGCTCTCTTGAGAATTTCTATTACTGCTGACTGCACAATTATTGGACAAACATCCAGATCAATTTTGCAAATTAATGTTTGAGTTACTTATTAAAATTAAGAATTTTATTACTTTGCAATCTGTTGCCCGACATCATCGATTGACTAAAAAATTTTGTTTCAGTGATCATAGCTTAACGTCGAACGAAACGAAAAAGAAAAAGGAACGACGAAAAGACAAAGAAAATATGAATGTTGAATCGAGCGAAGACGAACCGTTGGATATTCAAGGTGAGTTTAAGTTAACTAAATTCTAAAAACTAGTGCCAGTTTAGAAAATTGTAATATTATATTATATTATATTCATTTTATCGTGCTGTTCACTCATTAGATGGCGACACTACTTTTATGGTGGAGTGCTATTTTCGTAATGGTTTGAGTCTAAGATATATTTTTTTTTTTTTCCAATGGAAAGCGAACTGTTTTTAAACGGATAGACTTTTTAGTTTTTTTTTTCAACTATAAATACTCGCACGTCTTACATTCGAATTAGAACTTTCCATATAATGTACGTATTTTCCTAAACGCATTGTAGATACCACACAAGTTTTTTTCTTTGATCTTCTGTATGGAGGTTTTTTTTTCATATCGGAAAGATTGTTTCATCTGTTTTTCAGTAGGTACTGAGAAGCTCTCTACATTAAGATTTTTTTTATTGAATTGTCAATATACTGCAAGAAATTTCTTTTTGAATAGAAGTTTTTCAAACTAGAATTTTTTAAATATATTTTCTATGTATGTTGTATGGAGCTGGAAAGTTTGTTTTAATTCTACATACTGATAGTGTTTTTTTTCCTTAAAAATGACGTATATTTCGCGAGCGTCAATTTTTTCTAGTGGAAAGCTTTGTGTACAAAACGAGTTTTTTAAAATCTTTTATGTATTTAGAGCGTATTTTTAAACTGGAAATGTTTCTATGTAAATGGTTTTTGTACCAGCAAAATCTTCTATAGTTTCAAACACGTTTTGGTTCACTTGAAAAGTCTACTGCGTACGTGTTTTTTTTATCATACGTTAAGTTCTTTATATTTTGCGTCTTTCCCAACTGGAAAGTCTTTTCGCCGGAAGTGTTTTTTTATATACTACTAATACGTTTTTCTTCTTATGTTTTGCATTTGCCGTGTCTTTTATGTATATAGTGGAAAGCTTTCTATACTAAATGAGTTTTATCTGTCTAGTATGTATTTCGAGTATTTCTTTGAACTGGAAAGTTTTCTGTATACTATGAATGATTTTCGGATCAGGAAAATCTATACTTTCAAATACGTTTTGGTTCAATTGAAAAGTTAACCGCGTAATTGTTATTTTCTGATACGGGAAGTTCTCTGTATTTTGCAAGGCTTTCCTAACTGGAAAGTCTTCACGCCTAGAGTATTTTTTAACGAAACTGTTTTTTATTCACCATTAGTGTTTTTGCTGTGTTTTATGTATAGCCAAACGTATTTTTTCAAACATGTAGATAGTGTAAGTGTTTTTTTCTGATTGGAAAGTCGCACGCTGAAAATATTTATCCCGGAAGTGTTTTTTTTATATACTACAAATATGTTTTTCTTCTTATGTTTTGCATTTGTCGTGTCTTTTATGTATATAGTGGAAAGCTTTCTATACTAAATGAGTTTTTCCTGTCTAGTATGTATTTCGAGTATTTCTTTGAACTGGAAAGTTTTCTGTATACTATACGTTTTATGAATGATTTTCGGATCAGGAAAATCTATACTTTCAAATACGTTTTGGTTCAATTGAAAAGTTTACCGCGTATTTGTTATTTTCTCATACGGGAAGTTCTCTGTATTTTGCAAGGCTTTCCTAACTGGAAAGTATTCATGCCTAGAGTATTTTTTTAACGAAACGGTTTTTTATTTACCATTAGTGTTTTTGCTGTGTTTTATGTATAGGCAAACGTATTTTTTCAAACATGTAGATACTGTAAGTGTGTTTTTTTTCTGATTGGAAAATCGCACGCGGTGAAAATATTTATCCCGGAAGTGTTTTTTTTATATACTACTAATATGTTTTTCTTCTTATGTTTTGCATTTTGTCGTGTCTTTTATGTATATAGTGGAAAGCTTTCTATACTAAATGAGCTTTTCCAGTCTAGTATGTATTTCGAGTATTTCTTTGAACTGGAAAGTTTTTTGTATACTATACGTTTTATGAATGATTTTCGGATCAGGGAAATCTATACGTTCAAATACGTTTTGGTTCAATTGAAAAGTTTACCGCGTAATCGTTATTTTCTCATACGGAAAGTTCTCTGTATTTTGCAAGGCTTTCCTAACTGGAAAGTCTTCACGCCTAGAGTATTTTTTTAACAAAACTGTTTTTTATTTACCATTAGTGTTTTTGCTGTGTTTTATGTATAGTAAAACGTATTTTTTTAAACATGTAGATAGTGTAAGTGTTTTTTTTTCTAATTGGAAAGTCGCACGCTGAAAATATTTTTCCCGGAAGTTTTTTTATACACTACTAATAGGTTTTTCTTCTTATGTTTTGCATTTGCCGTGTCTTTTATGTATATAGTGGAAAGCTTTCTATACTAAATGAGTTTTTCTTGTCTATTATGTATTTCGAGTATTTCTTTGAACTGGAAAGTTTTTATGTATACTATTCGTTTAGTGAATGATTTTCGGATTAGGAAAATCTATACGTTCAAATACGTTTTGGTTCAATTGAAAAGTTTACCGCGTAATCGTTATTTTCTCATACGGGAAGTTCTCTGTATTTTGCAAGGCTCTGCCAACTGGAAAGTCTTCACGCCTAGAGTATTTTTTTAACGAAACTGTTTTTTATTTACCATTAGTGTTTTTGCTGTGTTTTATGTATAGTAAAACGTATTTTTTTAAACATGTAGATACTGTAAGTGTAAGTGTTTTTTTTCTGATTGGAAAGTCGCACGCTGAAAACATTTTTCCCGGAAGTATTTTTTATATACTACTAATATGTTTTCATTCTTATGTATTGCATTTGACGTGTCTTTTAGGTATATAGTGGAAAGCTTTGTATACTAAATGAGTTTTTCTTTTCTAGTATGTATTTCGAGTATTTCTTTGAACTGGAAAGTTTTCTGTATACTATACGTTTTATGAATGATTTTCGGATCAGGAAAGTCTATACTTTTAGATACGTTTTGGTTCAATTGAAAAGTTTACCGCGTATTTGTTATTTTCTCATACGGAAAGTTCTCTGTATTTTTGCAAGGCTTTCCTAACTGGAAAGTCTTCACGCCTAGAGTATTTTTTTAACGAAACTGTTTTTTATTTACCATTAGTGTTTTTGCTGTGTTTTATGTATAGTCAAACGTATTTTTTTAAACATGTAGATAGTGTAAGTGTTTTTTTTTCTAATCGGAAAGACGCACACTGAAAATATTTATCCCGGAAGTGTTTTTTATATACTACTAATATGTTTTTCTTCTTATGTTTTGCATTTGACGTGTCTTTTATGTATATAGTGGAAAGCTTTCTATACTAAATGAGTTTTTCTGTCTAGTATGTATTTCGAGTATTTGTTTGAACTGGAAAGTTTTCTGTATACTATACGTTTTGTGAATGATTTTCAGATTAGGAAAATCTATACTTTCAAATACGTTTTGGTTCAATTGAAAAGTTTACTGCGTAATCGTTATTTTCTCATATGGGCAGTTCTCTGTATTTTGCAAGCCTGTCCCAACTGGAAAGTCTTCACGCCTAGAGTATTTTTTTAACGAAACTGTTTTTTATGTACCATTACTGTGTTTGCTGTGTTTTATGTATAGTCAAACGTATTTTTTCAAACATGTAGATACTGTAAGTGTTTTTTTTTTGATTGGAAAGTCGCAGGCTGAAAATATTTTTTCGGAAGTGTTTTTTATATACTACTAATATGTTTTTCTTCTTATGTTTTGCATTTGTCGTGTCTTTTATGTATATAGTGGAAAGCTTTCTATACTAAATGAGTTTTTCCTGTCTATTATATATTTCGAGTATTTCTTTGAACTGGAAAGTTTTCTGTACACTATACTTTTTGAATGATTTCAGGAAAATCTATACTTTCAAATACGTTTTGTTTCAATTGAAAAGTTTACCACGTATTTGTTATTTTCTCATACTAGAAGTTCTCTGTATTTTGCAAGGCTTTCTTAACTGGAAAGTCTTCGCGCCTAGAGTATTATTTTAACGAAACTGTTTTTTATGTACCATTAGTGTTTTTGCTGTCTTTTATGTATAGTCAAACGTATTTTTACAAACATGTAGATAGTGTGTTTTTTTTCTGATTGGAAAGTCGCACGCTGAAAATATTTTTGCGGGAGTTTTTTTTTTTATATACTACAAATAGGTTTTTTCTCTTATGTTTTCCATTTGTCGTGTCTTTTATGTATATAGCGGAAATCTTGCTATACTAAATGAGTTTTTTCTGTCTAGTATGTATTTCGAGTATTTCTTTGAACTGGAAAGTTTTCTGTATACTATACGTTTTGTGAATGATTTTCGGATTAGGAAAATCTATACTTTCATATACGTTTTGGTTCAATTGAAAATTTTACCGCGTATTTGTTATTTTCTCATACGGGAAGTTCTCTGTATTTTGCAAGGCTTTCCTAACTGGAAAGCCTTCACGCCTAGAGTATTTTTTTAACGAAACTGTTTTTTATTTACCATTAGTGTTTTTGCTGTGTTTTATGTATAGTCAAACGTATTTTTTCAAACATGAAGAGACTAAGTGTTTCTTTCTGATTGGAAAGTCGCACGCTGAAAATATTTTTCCCGGAAATCTTTTTTTATATACTACTAACATGTTTTTCTTCTTATGTTTTGCATTTGCCGTGTCTTTTATGTATATAGTGGAAAGCTTTCTATACTAAATGAGTTTTTCTGTCTAGTATGTATTTCGAGTATTTGTTTGAACTGGAAAGTTTTCTGTATATTATACGTTTTGTGAATGATTTTCAGATTAGGAAAATCTATACTTTCAAATACGTTTTGGTTCAATTGAAAAGTTTACTGCGTAATCGTTATTTTCTCATATGGGCAGTTCTCTGTATTTTGCAAGCCTGTCCCAACTGGAAAGTCTTCACGCCTAGAGTATTTTTTTAACGAAACTGTTTTTTATGTACCATTACTGTGTTTGCTGTGTTTTATGTATAGTCAAACGTATTTTTTCAAACATGTAGATACTGTAAGTGTTTTTTTCTGATTGGAAAGTCGCACGCTGAAAATATTTTTCCCGGAAGTGTTTTTTTATATACTACAAATATGTTTTTCCTCTTATGTTTTGCATTTGTCGTGTCTTTTATGTATATAGTGGAAAGCTTTCTATACTAAATGAGTTTTTTCTGTATAGTATGTATTTCAAGTATTTCTTTGAACTGGAAAGTTTTCTGTATACTATACGTTTTATGAATGATTTTCGGATCAGGAAAATCTATACTTTCAAATACGTTTTGGTTCAATTGAAAAGTTTACCGCGTAATCGTTATTTTCTCATACGGAAAGTTCTCTGTATTTTGCAAGGCTTTCTTAACTGGAAAGTCTTCACGCCTAGAGTATTTTTTTAACGAAACTGTTTTTTATTTACCATTATTGTTTTTGCTGTGTTTTATTTATAGTCAAACGTATTTTTTCAAACATGTAGATACTGTAAGTGTTTTTTTCTTATTGGAAAGTCGCACGCTGAAAATATTTTTCCCGGAAGTGTTTTTGTTATATACTACCAATATGTTTTTCTTCTTATGTTTTGCATTTGCCGTGACTTTTATGTATATAGTGGAAAACTTTCTATTACTAAATGAGTTTTTCTAGTCTACTATGTATTTCGAGTATTTCTTTGAACTGGAAAGTTTTCTGTATACTATACGTTTTATGAATGATTTTCGGATCAGAAAAATCTATACTTCCAAATACGTTTTGGTTCAATTGAAAAGTTTTCCGCGTAATTGTTATTTTTTCATACGGGAAGTTCTCGGTATGTTGCAAGTCTTTCCCAACTGGAAAGTCTTCACGCCGATAGTGTTTTTTTAACGAAACTGTTTTGTATATACCATTAGTGTTTTTGCTGTGTTTTATGTATAGTCAAACGTATTTTTTTAAACATGTAGATAGTGTAAGTGTTTTTTTTTCTAATTGGAAAGACGCACACTGAAAATATTCATCCCGGAAGTGTTTTTTTTATATACTACTAATATGTTTTTTTCTTATGTTTTGCATTTGTCGTGTCTTTTATGTATATAGTGGAAAGTTTTGTATACTAAATAAGTTTTTCTTGTCTAGTATGTATTTCGAGTATTTCTTTGAACTGGAAAGTTTTCTGTATACTATACGTTTTATGAATGATTTTCGGATTAGGAAAATCTATATTTTCAAATACGTTTTGGTTCAATTGAAAAGTTTACCACGTAATCGTTATTTTCTCATATGGGCCTAGCTGGAAAGTCTTCACGCCTAAAGTATTTTTTAACGAATGTTTTTTATTTACCATTAGTGTTTTTGCTGTGTTTTATGTATAGTCAAACGTATTTTTTCAAACATGTAGATACTGTAAGTGTTTTTTTTTTCTGATTGGAAAGACGCACACTGAAAATATTCATCCCGGAAGTGTTTTTTTTTTATATACTACAAATATGTTTTTCCTCTTATGTTCTGCATTTGTCGTGTCTTTTATGTATATAGCGGAAAGCTTGCTATACTAAATCAGTTTTTTCTGTCTAGTATGTATTTCGAGTATTTCTTTGAACTGGAAAGTTTTCTGTATACTATTCGTTTAGAATGATTTTCGGATTAGGAAAATCTATACTTTCAAATGCGTTTTGGTTCAATTGAAAAGTTTACCCCGTATTCGTTATTTTTTCATACGGCAAGTTCTCTGTATTTTGCAAGGCTGTGCCAACTGGAAAGTCCTCACGCCTAGAGTATTTTTTTAACGAAACTGTTTTTTTATTTACCATTAGTGTTTTTGCTGTGTTTTATGTATAGTCAAACGTATTTTTTCAAACATGTAGATACTGTAAGTGTATTCTGATTGGAAAGTCGCATGCTGAAAATATTTTTCCCGGAAGTGTTTTTTATATACTACTAATATGTTTTTCTTCTTATGTTTTGCATTTGCCGTGTCTTTTATGTATATAGTAGAAAGCTTTCTCTACTAAATTAGTTTTTCCTGTCTAGTATGTATTCGAGTATTTCTTTGATCTGGAAAGTTTTCTGTATACTATACGTTTTATGAATGATTTTCGTATCAAGAAAATCTATACTTTCAAATACGTTTTGGTTCAATTGAAAAGTTTACCGCGTAATCGGTATTTTATCATACGGAAAGTTCTCTGTATTTTGCAAGGCTTTCCTAACTGGAAAGTCTTCACGCTTAGAGTATTTTTTTAACGAAACTGTTTTTTATTTACCATTAGTGTTTTTGCTGTGTTTTATGTATAGTCAAACGTATTTTTTCAAACATGTAGATACTGTAAGTGTGTTTTTTTTTCTGATCGGAAAATCGTACGGGAAGTTCTCTGTATTTTTGCAAGGCTTTCCTAACTGGAAAGTCTTCACGTCGAGTGTGTTTTTTAACGAAACTGTTTTGTATACACTATTAGAGTTTTTACTGTGTTTTATATATTGCTAAACTTATTTCGTCAAACAGATAGATACTCGTAAGTGTTTTTCTGATTGGAAAGTCCTACACTGAAAATATTTTTTAACGAAGCATTTTTTATATACTACTAAGATGTCTTCTTAGTTGTAATGTTTTTCATTTGCCGTGTTAGTATTTTTTAGTGGAAAGCTTTCTATATTTAGTACGTTTTTTGTCTTTTGTGTATTTCCAGTGTTTCTTTGAGCTGGAAAGTTTGTATATAGGTACTATATATTCTATGAATGACTTTCGGATCAGGAAAATCTTCTATACTTTCAAATACGTTTTGGTTACTTTGAAAAGTCTATTGCGTATCTGTTTATATCTTGCAAGTCTTTCCCAACTGGAAAGTCTTCACGCCTAGATTATTTTTTTAACGAAACTGTTTTTTATTTACCATTGGTGTTTTTCCTGTTTTTTATGTATGGTCAAACGTATATCTAGATCAGGGGTTTCCAACTTATGAATGACTGAGGGCAGCCGTTAGATTCATGGAGTAAATAGGGGGTCGCATCCGCACAGGTATATATTTCTGTAGCTACTATTAAATATTGAAGAGCGGTAGTAGTTATTTTTCATAATATGGTTTAACTTATTATTTTTGAGCGGGCGGTGCTAATGAAAATCGCGGGCCGCGTGTTGGAAATCCCTGATCTAGATACTGTGTTTTTTTCTGATTGGAAAGTCGCACTCTGAAACAATTTTTCCCGGAAGTATTTTTTTATATTACCTATATATTCTTCTTAGTTGGAATGTTTTTTATTTGACGTGTTAGTCTTTTTTTAGTGAAATGCTTTTGTGTATTTCGAGCGTTTCTCTTAACTGGAAAGTTTTCTAGTGTTTTTTCTGATTGGAAAGTCCTACACTAAAAATATTTTTTAATTCGTTTTTTTTTATATATCACTAATCTGTTTCTTTTTAGTTGGAATGTTTTTCATTTGTCGTGTTAGTGTATTTTTTAGTGGAAAGCTTTCTATACAAAGTTTTTTTGTTTTTTATGTACTTTGAATGTTTCTTTGAACTGGAAAGTTTTCTATATATATGTTCTATGGATGAGTTTGAGAAATTAAAAAGTCTACCGCGTCCTCTTTATTTTGCAAGGTTTTCCCAACTGGAAAGTTTTCACGTCGAGAGTATTTTTTTAAACATACTGTTTTGTATATACCATTAGTCTTTTGCTGTGTTTTATGTGTCACCAAACTTATATCTTCAAACAAATAATGTGTCTTTTTCTGATTGGAAAGTCTCACACTGAAAATATTTTTAATAGAAATGTTTTTTATATATTATTTGTATGTTTTCTTTCTTAGTTGGACTTTTTTTCTAGTGTAAAGCTTTCTACAATAAGTTTGAGCTTCGAGCGTTTATTTCATTTGAAAAGTTTTCTATATAGTATGTTCTATAAATGGTTTTCGGATCAGCAAAATTTTCTATGCTTTCAAATACGTATGGTTCAATTGAAAAGTCTACCGCGTAAGTGTCGTTTTTCTCATACGGGAAGTCCTCTATATCTTGCAGGTTTTTCCCAACTGGAAAGTCTTCACGTTGAGAGTATTTTTTGTAACAATACTATTTTTTATATACCATCAGTATTTTTTTCTCCATTGGAAACTTTATTTATTCAAACATATATAATTGAAGTTAATTTTTATTAGAAAGACTCACGTTTAGTTGGAATGTTTTTCATTTGTCGTGTTGGTGTCTTTTTATTGGAAAGCTTTCTATACTAAATGAGTTTTTTTCAATTTCCTCTGTATTTTGAGTATTTCTTTGAACTGGAAAGATATGTTCGATGAATGATTTTCAGATCAGCAAAATCTTCTATAGTTTCGAGTACGAGAAATCATCTAGATCTTGCAAACCTTTCCCAACTAGAAAGTCTTCATACCGACAGCATTTTTTTAAAGGAAACTTATTTATATGTCATTAATGTTTTTGTTGTGTTCTATGTATCGCCAACTTTATTCATACATAGATACTTGAAGTTTTTTTTTTATTAGAAAGTCTCACACTTAGTTGGAATGTTTTTCATTTGCCGTGTTAGTATTTTTTTAATGGAAAGCTTTCTATATTAAGTGCGTTTTTTGTCTTTTGTGTATTTCTATATTTTGCAAGGTTTTCCCAACTGGAAAGTCTTCACGCCGATAGTGTTTTTTTTAACGAAACTGTTTTGTATATACCGTTAGTGTTTTTGCTGTATTATGTATTGCTAAACTTGTTTCTTCAATCAGATAAATGCTTTAAATTTTTTTTCTGATTGGAAAGTTTCGCTTTGGAGATATTTTTTAACGGAAGTGATTTTTATAGATTTTTGTTTTTAGTTTGAATGTTTTTTATTTGTCGTGTTAATTTTTTTTTCTAGTAGAAAGTTTTCTATATTATCTGAGTTTTTCCTGTCTGTTACGTATTTCTTTAAACTGGAAAGTTTTCTGTATACAATATGTTCTACGAATCATTTTTGGACCGGGAAATTCTTTTATACTTTCAAATATATTTTGTTTGAATTGAAAAGTTGACCGCGGAAGTGTTATTTTTTCATGCGGAAAGTTCTCTATATTTTGCAAGTCTTGCCCTACTGGAAAGTCTTTATGTCGATAGTATTTTTTTTAACGAAACTATATTTTATATATCATTAATGTTTTTGCTGTTTTTTTATGTATCACCAAACTCATTTCTTCAACCAGATAGATGCTCTAAGTATTTTTTTCTAATTGGAAAGTCTCAGGTAAAAATATTTTTATATACCACTAATATGTTTTTATTTGAATGTTTTTTATTTACCGTCTTAGTGTTTTTCCTAGTGGAAAGCTTTCTATACTAAGTGAGGTATTTCGTCCTTTATGTATTTTGAGTGTTTCTTTAACTGGTAAGTTTTCTATTTACTATATATTCTATGAGTTATTATGCACCGGGATAATCTTTTATACTTTCAAATATGTTAGTTCAATTGAAGTCTACTACGTTAGTGTTTTCTCATACGAGATGGCCCCTATATTTTGCACGTCTTTCCCAGCTGGAAAGTCTTCACACTGGGAGTATTGTTTTAATGAAACTGTTTATTATATACTATTAGTGTTTTTGCTATGTTCTATGCATCGTCAAACTTATATTTTCAAACAGATAGATGCGCTAAGTGTTTATTTTTGATTGGAGAGTATCACTCTGAAAATATTTTTAACGCCGTGTTCGTTTTTTTTCTGATTGGAAAGCTTTCTATACATAGCGACTTTTCCTTGTCTGTTTTGTGGAGTGCTTCTTTTAATTGGAAAGTTTTTTTCTATACCATATGTTCTATGAATGATTATGGAACGGGAAAATCTTCTATACTTTCAAATGTTTTGGTTAAATTGAAAAGTTATACGGGAAACACTTCATATTTTGGAAGGCGTCATCCCGAGAGTCTTGTTTTTTTTTTGAATTTATTTATTAAAAACTACTAATTTATTTAAAACGACTAAAAATACGTTTACTTATTCTAGAAATATGTACACTTTTAAATTAACCGAACTAATTAAATCTAATAATATTTAATGAAAACACTTACACTAATTTATGTATAACCGTTGTATAACACTATCACTTACACCAAGATAAGATAACGTCCGCGGATAGCTTCACACTTGTTTACACTAAAAATCACGTACACGATTATTCTCGGTATATTTATCTAGACACACGCGTGCTAACGACTTATTTATTTCCACTTTAATAATCTTCTTAACACTGCTGTATTCGCATTCCAGCAATAACTGACCTACGATCTGTCTCGTCGGTATATATACACATACGGAAATCCTTCTCGAGCGTTCCCTTTTTTTTCGGTACATATTCTAGAAGATGGATAACAGCTTCTAGAAGGTTCTTGCATTTGCAAATAATTTCTCGAACGTTTCAATATTTTGCTGTAAAGTCTTACACCGAGAGTGTTGTTATGTTACGTTAGGGTTTGTTTTTGTTTTAACTCAAAACTGTTTTATATACCTGGAATCTTTTTTATGTATATGGACTGTTCTTTCGCTAAAAAGCCTTCTACACACACATTTTTTTTAGTTGAAAAGTCTTATATAATGTGAACGCTTTTTTAAAATGTGTTTTCTTTCAATTTAAAATGTTTGTATATTTTGCTAGTGATTTTTTTTCCAAATGTAGCTCTTTTTGACATTTTTTTAAACTACATATCGTCTGAATATTTTTTTCAACTGGAAAGTTACCACGCTTGTTTATTTTATAAATGGACACGATTTTTCTATCAAACAGAAAATATTTTTTCTTTGTATTTTTTTAACTATATACCGTGAATAGTTTTTTTTTCTAATAGGCTGGTATTTTATATTTAGCTGATACTTGTTTTTGAACTGGAAAGCTTTCTAAATATATGTAGTATATTTGTTCTAGTAGGCGAATAGTCTTCTATACTCTCAAATGCTTTCTATATAGCAAAATATGTTTTTTTTGCTGGAAAGTGTTTTATATATTATTTTGGTTTCAACTGGATTTTTTAAAATATCAGACGTGGAAAGTTTATTGGTATGTAATTTATTAAAAGTATGTTTATCAATTGGAAAGTATGCCGATAGTGTTTTTTTTAAAGAAAGTCTTGTATAGGTCACTATTGCTTGTTTTGATTTTAATTGGAAACCGAAGGCGTTTCGGTGGAGTTTTGTGTTCATTGTAAGCGATTATTTATAATTATTTGGTAATATTTTAACGGAAATCTTTTTTATATTAGTATTTTTGTCTAGTTTCTACTGGAAATTGTTTTATATATTACGTGTGGCTTTTTTTGTAACTGGAAAACTTATATCGCGAAGGTTTTTTTAACGGAATCAAAACTTTTTTTTTAAATTTTGAACAGGAAAATTGTACTATACGTATATGAAACTTTCATTTTGAACTGGAAAGTAATATGTTACTAGTTTATTATAAACGCGAGCGTATGTTATACATCGTGTATTATATATTTGATTTTTTTTTATTGGAAAGTCTACCGAAAGCATTTTACTAGATGCGTTTTCCAATTACTTGTTTATTTCTACTGTATACCGCCAGTGTTTCTTTTCGAACTGGAAAGTTTTCTATTTATGTAGTACGAAAGGATTTTCAACAACATTTTTTAATTTAGCGATTTTTTCTCGAAGTATATAGGTACTAAGAGTATTATTTCAACTGAGTTCTATTCAATATAGCTCATGGCTTTTCTGCTTTAACTCGAAACGTTTTTTGCGTAACCCGACTGTAATTTTTCCAGATTTGTTTAGACTTTCTCTACTTTATGAGTTGTTTCGAAATCGTAAGTTTTCTATACATGTTGTATGTACGCTTTCCGAACTGGAAAGTCTTTATACGACATGTAGTTTGTTTATCTTTAAATGGGCGTGTTACACCATCTGAGTATTTTTGATTAACTGGAAAGGGTAAAGTATTTCTAACTTTTTATTGAAACTATTTTTTGCGAGTGTTGTATATTACAATTTTTTTTGTCAACCGCGTAGTCTCACTGGAAAAGGGTTTCACAAGTGTAGTCTTTTATATACCGAGACAGAAACTTAATTTTTATTTAACGGATTAAATATTTTATTTCCGAAACTGGAAAATCTTTATAACGAAAGTGTTTTGCTTGTTACTATATTTTATGTATTGTTTTTTCCGATCGGAAAGTTTGCTACCCAGTGTTGTTTATTTCTACGTAGTGTTATATAGTGATAGTGTGTTAGAGTCCGTGTCACTTAAAAACACGACTGCCAATCATAATGGTTGTGTTCAACATTTATAAAAGCGGATCTTACGTTCTGTGTACTTTTAACGTATATAACAGATATATAAAATTTAAAATGCCGCAAGGGGCGTCTTAATAATGGTGACAGCTACTTCTAGGGGTCGTATCAAAAGATTTATATTTTTGTTCTTTGCGTGAAATGAAAAAGAAATAGACAAAGGAAACAATAATTAACTAAAATACTACATTTATATATTTTAAACTTACTTCCATGTCCATATACATAATATAAGAAACATTACGCCACTGAATGGGCGGAGTTACATCGAATGTGATCGTGTTTTTACATGAGATTGACTATACCTATAAATTGGATCATTTACATATCACGGAAGTGTTTCTTTTCGATCAAAAAGTTTTCTGGAAAGTCCCTTATATACTGTAACTGATTATTCCAATTTAGTAGTCTCTAGTGCATTTATAAAGGAAAAGCTTTTTTTTAAATTGCAAACGGGAAAATATTCTGATAATTCTATTGAAACCATGATCGAGTACTGACTTTTGTATCAATTGTTTTCAAAGCGTCTTTTAATTGCATTTCGCAGATAACTTCAAATATTTTAGTAGTCAAATTTACAATAGAAAGATGGATAATTAAAATTACGAATGTTAGAAAGACGCCTATAAATAAATATTTTCGTTTCACCGTGTAGAAATAGTTTTACGAAAACTTGATGTGTATGCAACCAACACAACACCGCCGTACTAAATTAAATTTGTAACGTTTGAAAACGCTGAGACTTTAAAACCAAAGTTACAATTAATTGTAGTCTTTATTTTTGTAAAACGAAATTACATACAGAATAAAAACAGCACATTTACAAAATTCAAACATTTTCGTTCCCAACTTCGATTTCACTTTCGTCGTTGTTCCTTGTATCTGAAGCCATCGAATTACTATCACAAGCCTTGATCGTATCATCCTCGGTCTGACCTTCTGTAGCGATTTCTTCAGCGTGACACATTTTTCGATGTTTATGCACGAAGTAATAACTGGGAAATTTGGACCCACACGTTTTACAAGGATAATACTGCACGTTCATGTCTAAAAGTTTAACTTCACGCTTACTGCTAACGACGTTCTCGATTTTCTGTATCGTCTTAACTTCTAAAGTGACCGGGTTTAAATGCCTCCTCGCGTGCTTCTGATAACAGTATTGCGATTTAAACGTGTGGTTACAGTAAACGCAGGTGAACAAATCTTGATTCTCGTTTTGGGTTTGTTTGTCGCGGATGTTTTCGTTCATAACTTTGTTGAGAATCACATTACGATCGACTTCGATGTAAGCACAAGTTGCTTCGGTTGGGTTTTTCACACCGTAGTTTTTGTTAAGTACCCTGTGAAAGCGTACAGGTCCATCGCAACATGCTATATCGACGACGATTTTTTCACTGGTGGATTCGTCTCGTTTTTTAATTTTGGGTTTTTCGACAGGGGCTTTTGTTTCGGGGTTGTTGGTTTCGGTTTGTTCTTTAGTAATTTCTCGAAACGGTGTTACTTCGGATTTTGGTAAGTTGCCGAATAGAGGTGTGTAAAGTTGTGGATGTGGTAGGATCGATTTTCGACTTGGTATTGGTTTGATTATATTTGTTCGTATATCCAACGGGTTGTTTTGTAACAGGAAGTTGCGACAAATTTCTAAGGCGGTCGGCATGTGTAGGATATGCGTTGCAAGTAATATGTTGTAGATGTTGCCGAAGTTAAGGTCGAGGTAGCTGGTGTACATGAATGTGAGCAGCGATGAGAACTCATCGACGTTGATGTTCGGCACTGGTATTGGGTTGGTACCTTTGTTGTTTGGTTTAAATGAATCGGGGTTTTCTATTTTGGTGAGTACTTACCGGTGTGATTTGCAAATATTGCTTTGAAAAATCCACTATGTGCCGATAAGATGTTTTTATGTGCTGAGAATTGAGTCAGCGATGGTCCAACTTGGAGTAGCACGTCAGGTGCCCCGTTGGAATGTTGTTGCGATGTGCCACAAGCATGTAAATCACTTGGTAACGGTGGTAAACCCGGACTTAACGACAACCAAGCACGGTATAAGGAGTACATTTTTTGGTATTTAAGGGGTGCTGACAGAAGCACCGATTGTTGAAGACTAACTGAGTTACATCCCCATCTGTCATAGTTTATAGTCATAATTCATCGTATTCGACTCTCTCTCTTTCTCCCGATGTGTTTTTAGAGAGGGGATAACTGCCCTTATTATTTTTCACAGGTGGGGGACGATAAACCGTTTGTATGATATTTCAATTATTGTTTCTGTCGAGGGTAATTCCAGGGGGTTGTTTATACAATTGAAAATTTAATCGTCGACATTTAATTAATGCTCGATACTACGATTCTTTTCTACGTATTAATTAACTCCGACTCTTTATTAATAGTAATTAAGTTTTGGGGGTAAAAGGCAATCAAGCGTGGTTGTATAAAAATGTAGTAGGAAAAGGTTTCTTTGCTGCGGGGCAAAGTCGAGAGATGAAATGCGAATATAAATATTAAATATCTGGAGATAATTAAATTACTGTTCAAATAACGTCTTACTTTTAATTTAGTTTGGTTATTTGTATATTGGGGCGAATTATCCGACAATTAACAACGAATTGATTTATTTTGCACAAGTCCGTGCTAAAATTGGATTATTAATTGATCAACCGACTGCTACGACCGATGTTTTAATTCAATTGCAATTGATTTATCGTAATTTTTGGTACGCTTCTATTATATATTTTTTTATTTCATTAATGTGGAATTTTCGAAATGGACGATATCAAATGCAATTTAGATACAAACCGATATCGGTAATGGATAGAAGTCGAGATACCATCTAATTACAATTCGATTGTTTTTTTTTTCTTCGTCGGCGTAATAACTACTTAATAATTTAAGATCTGTTTTTACCATATTACTTTATTGTATTATGCTTAAGTAATTGAAATGCAATTATGTTTAATGTTTTTTCGTGGTGTACGTCGGGGGTTTAATTATTCCTCGATCGAATTAAAAAGTTTATTCTTTTCGTTGGGGTTCTTTCTTCTATTCTATTATACGTAAACTGTAAAATCAGTTTGAATTTTTATAAGGTTATGTCAGTTTACCTCACTGGTTCTTAATTTTTTTTGACAATGATCAAAATTTATACTGCACATTTTTTATAAGTATTTGCGATTTATAACACTTGCTTCATAGCAAACATTTAATAGGTACAACAAAAACTCAACCATCTTCAAGTTTTAATTTCCAAATTATAACCATAAACAAATCAAAATTCTTCTCGTCTATCATTATCAGTCTTCAGTTCATGAACAAACTGTCAGCGTCTATGTATTTTTGAAGTCGATTTAGAGCCGGTTTTTCAATCATAGCTTACACTTTGGTTAATTTAAACTCGGTTTATTTTAAAAAGTGTTATATCATTAGCTATTTACGAGCTCGAATCGTTTTTTAACTGGAAAGATTTTTGCTACAGACAGTTTTATGTAAGGTATTCTCTATATACTTCTATTCTTTATTTTTTAGGGGAGACTTCTTCCGCTGAAAAGTTTCTAGATTGATAGTGTTTTTTTTTAAAGGGGAGAATTGAAAAGCAGCAGGGGTCATTTACGCTCGAATCGTGTTTTTTTTTCTAACTGGAAAGTTTTTTTGACACTGACTTTATTGTTTACGTAGTGTTTTCTTATAAGTCCTTTTTTTAAGTTTAACTAGAAAGCTTTTTTTATTTTTTCTGCTGGAAAGTTTCTGGAAAGGTGAGAATTCAAAAGCAGCAATGTTCATTTACGCTCGAATTGTTTTCTTGTAAGTGGAAAGTTTGTTTTTTTGACACAGACAGTATTGTTTACATAAGGTTTCTCTGTATGTTTCTATTCTTTATTTTAAGTTTAACTGAATAGTTGTTTATGGTCGATATTTTCTGCTGGAAAGTTTCTACATCGGTAGTAGTTTTTTTTTACAGAAATAATTGTGGGGAATTTAAAAGTAGCAATGATAATTTACGCTCGAATCGTTCGTTTCTAACTGGAATTTTTTTTGACATTGACAGTATTGTTTACGTAAGGTTTCTCTATATACCTCCACTCGTTATTTTAAGTTTCACTGGAAAGCCTTTTTATTTTTTCTGCTGGAAAGTTTCTAGTGTTTGTTTACAGAAATAAGTGCGGAAAGTAAACAATTCAAAAGCAGCAATGTTTATTTACGCTCGAATCGTTGTCTTGTAACTGGAAAGGTTTTTTTTTTGACACAGACAGTATTATTTACCTAAGGTTTCTCTATATGCTTCTGTTCTTTATTTTAAGCTTAACTGAAAAGTCTTATGAGCGATTTTTTTTGCTGGAAAGTTTCTATATCGATAGTGGTTTTTTGTACACAGTGTGGAAAGCGGAGAATTTAAAAGCAGTAATGGTCACTTACACTCGAATCTTTCGTTTTTAACTGAAAAGTTTTTTTGACACTTGTTTACGTTTCCTATACACTTCTATTCTTTATTTTAAATTTAACTGGGAATCATTTTATCTTCTATAGGCGATTATCTACTGGAAAGTTTTTACAACGATAGGTTTTTTTTACATAAATTAGTGCGGAAAGTGAATTATTCACGCTTAATCGAAAGCAGCAATGGTCATTTACGCTCGAGTCGTTTTTTTTAACTGGAAAGTTTCTTTTGACACCGACGGTATTGTTTACCTAAGGTTTTTCTATATACTTCTAGTCCATATTTTAAATTTACCTGGAAATCCTTTTATCTGCTGGAAAGTTTTTACATTAATAGGTTTTTTTCTACAAAGACTAGTGCGAAAAGTGAATCATTCACACTTGGTCGAAAGCAGCAAGGGTCATTTACGCTAGAATCGTCTGTTTTGAACTGGAAAGTTTCTTTTGACACTGATAGTATTGTTTACTGAAGGTTTTTCTATATACTTCTAGTTTATATTTTAAATTTAACTGGAAATCCTTTTATCTTCTATAGGCGATTATCTGCTGGAAAGTTTTTACATACATAGGTTTTTTTTTACAAAAAATAGTGCGGAAAGTGAATCATTCACGCTTGATTCAAAGCAGACATGGTCATTTACGCTCGAATCGTTTGTTTCGAACTGGAAAGTTTCTTTTGACACAGACAGTACGTTTATCAAAGGTATTCTCTATATAGTTCTATTCTTTATTTTAAGTTTAATTAAAAAGTCTTTTATGAGCGATATTTTCTGCTGGAAAGTTTCTACAACGATAGTGTTTTTTTACCGAAATATGTGCGGGAAGTGAAGAATTCAAAAGCACCAATGGTCATTTATGCTCAAGTCGTTTTTTTTCTAACTGGAAAGTTTCTTTTGACACAGACAGTGTTTTTTACGTAAGGTTTTTCTATATACATTTAATCTATATTTTAAATTTAACTGGAAATCCTTTTATCTTCTATAGGCGATTATCTGTTGAAAAGTTTTTACATTGATAGGTTTTTTTTACAAAAACTAGTTCGGAAGGTGAATCATTCACGCTTGATCGAAAGTAGCAATGGTTATTTACGCTCGAATCGTTTGTTTCGAACTGGAAAGTTCTTTTGACACGCACAGTATCGTTTATCAAAGCTATTCTCTATATAGTAGTTATATTCTTTATTTTAAGTTTAATTGAAAAGTCTTTTATGGGCGATATTTTCTGCTGGAAAGTTTCTACAACGATAGTGTTTTTTACCGAAATAAGTGTGGAAAGCGAACGATTCAAAAGCAGCAATGGTATTTACGCTCGAGTCGTTTTTTTTTTTTGTAACTGAAAAGTTTCTTTTGACACCGACAGTATTGTTTACTTAAGCTTTTTCTATATACTTCTAGCCTATTTTATATTTTAAGTTTAATTAAAAAGTGTTTTATGGGCGATATTTTCTGCTGGAAAGTTTCTACAACGATAGTGTTTTTTTACTGAAATATGTGCGGGAAGTGAACAATTCAAAAGCACCAATGGTCTTCTATAGGCGATTATCTGCTAGAAAGGTTTTACATTGATAGGTTTTTTTTTACAAAAACTAGTGCGGAAAGTGAATCATTCACGCTTGATTCAAAGCAGACATGGTCATTTACGCTCGAATCGTTTGTTTCGAACTGGAAAGTTTCTTTTGACACAGACAGTACGTTTATCAAAGCAACTTTCTATATAGTTCTATTCTTTATTTTAAGTTTAACTGAAAAGTCTTATGGGCGATATTTTCTGCTGGAAAGTTTCTACAACGATAGTGTTTTTTACCGAAATAAGTGTGGAAAGTGAACGATTCAAAAGCAGCAATGGTCATTTACGCTCGAGTCGTTTTTTTTGTAACTGAAAAGTTTCTTTTGACACCGACAGTATTGTTTACTTAAGCTTTTTCTATATACTTCTTGTCTATATTTTAAATTTAACTGGAAATCATTTTATCTTCTATAGGCGATTATCTACTGGAAAGTTTTTATATTGATAGGTTTTTTTTTTACATAAATTAGTGCGGAAAGTGAATTATTCACGCTTAATCGAAAGCAGCAATGGTCATTTACGGTCGAATCGTTAGTTTCGAACTGGAAAGTTTCTTTTGACACAGACAGTACGTTTATCAAAGCAACTTTCTATATAGTTCTATTCTTTATTTTAAGTTTAATTGAATAGTCTTTTATGGGCGATATTTTCTGCTGGAAAGTTTCTACAACGATAGTGTTTTTTACCGAAATAAGTGTGGAAAGCGAACGATTCAAAAGCAGCAATGGTCATTTACGCTCGAGTCGTTTTTTTTGTAACTGAAAAGTTTCTTTTGACACCGACAGTATTGTTTACGTAAGGTTTTTCTATATACTTCTAGTCTATATTCTAAGTTTAAATGGGAATCATTTTATCTTCTATAGGCGATTATCTACTGGAAAGTTTTTATATTGATAGGTTTTTTTTACATAAATTAGTGCGGAAAGTGAATGATTCACGCTTAATCGAAAACAGCAATAGTCATTTACGGTCGAATCGTTTGTTTCGAACTGGAAAGTTTCTTTTGACACAGGCAGTATCGTTTATCAAAGGTATTCTTTATATAGTTCTATTCTTTATCTTAAGTTTAATTGAAAAGTCTTTTATGGGCGATATTTTCTGCTGGAAAGTTTCCACAACGATAGTGTTTTTTTACCGAAATAAGTGCGGAACGTGAACAATTCAAAAGCAGCAATGGTCATTTACAATCGAATCGTTTGTTTCGAACTGGAAAGTTTCTTTGGACACAGACAGTACGTTTATCGAAGGTATTCTTTATATAGTTCTATTTTTTATTTTAAGTTTAATTAAAAAGTCTTTTATGGGCGATATTTTCTGCTGGAAAGTTTCTACAAAAATAGCGTTTTTTACCGAAATAAGTGCGGAAAGTGTGCAATTCAAAAGCAGCAATGGTCATCTAAGCTCGAGTCGTTTTTTTTCTAACTGGAAAGTTTCTTTTGAAACAATAGTATTGTTTACGTAAGGTCTCTCTGTATAGCTCAAGTCTTAATTTTAAATTTAACAGGAAATCTGTTTACCTACCATGGGCGATTGTTTCTGCTTGAAAGTTTTTTCGACGATAGTGTTTTTACAGAAACGAGTCGTTTTTGTTTCTAACTGGAAAGTTTCTTTTCACACAGAACGTATTGGTTACGTAAAGTTTCTCTATATGCTTTGTCTTTATTTTAAATTGGAAATCGTTTTATCCGATTTTTTCTGCCGGATAGATCCTACATTGATAGGTTTTTTTTACAAAAACAAACGCGGAAAGTGAATCATTCACGCTTGATCGAAATCAGCAATGGCCATTTACGCTAGAATCGTTTGCTTCGAACTGGAAAGTTAGTTTTGACACAGACAGTATTGTTTATGTAGGATTTCTCTATATACTTTTATTCTTTATTTTTAATTTAACTGGAAAACCTTTTATTTGCTATAGGCGATTTTTTCCACTGGAAAGTTTATGCTACGATAGTGTTTTGTCTTATAGAAACAGGTGCGGAAAGCGACCAATTCAAAAGCAGCAGTGGTCATTTAACCTCGAGTCGTTTTTTTTCTAACTGGAAAGTTTCTTTTGAAACAATAGTATTGTTTACGTAAGCTTTCTCTGTATAGTTCAAGTCTTAATTTTAAATTTAACTAGTAATCTTTGTACCTACCATGGGCGATTGTTTCTGCTTGAAAGTTTTTTCAGCGATAGTGTTTTTACAGAAACGAGTTGTTTGTGTTTCTAACTGGAAAGTTTCTTTTCACACAGAAAGTATTGGTTAAGTAAAGTTCTTCTATATGCTTTGTCTTTATTTTAAATTGGAAATCGTTTTATCCGATTTTTTCTGCCGGATAGATTCTACATTAGGTTTTTTTACAAAAACAAACTTGGAAAGTGAATCATTTACGTTTGTTTGACACATACAGTATTGTTTATGTAGGATTTCTCTATATACTTTTATTCTTTATTTTTAATTTAACTGGAAATCCTTTTATTTACTATATGCGATTTTTTTCACTGGAAAGTTTATGCTACGATAGTGTTTTGTCTTATAGAAACACGTGCGGAAAGCGATCAATTCAAAAGCAGCAGTGGTCATTTATATACGCTCGAATCGTATTGATTGCGTAAGGTTTCTCTGTATAGTTCTCGTCTTTATTTTAAATTTAACTGGAAATCTTTTTATCTACTATAGGCGATTTTTTCTGCTGGAAAGTATTTACATCGTTAGTGTTTTTTTTACAGAAACAAGTGTGTTTTCTTGTAACTGGAAAGTTTTTTTTGACACAGACCGTATTGTTTACGTAGGATTTCTCTATATACTTCTGGTCTTTATTTTTAATTTAACTGGAAATCGTTTTATTTACTATAGGCGATTTTTTCCAATGGAAAGTTTCTACTACGATAGTATTTTGTCTTACAGTAACACGTGCGGAAAACGATCAATTCAAAAGCAGCAGTGGTCATTTACGCTCGAATTGTTTTTCTCTAATTGAAAAGTTTTTTTTACAGACAGTATTCTTTCCGTAAGGTTTCTCTAGATACTTCTAGTACTCATTTTAAGTCCGATGTAGGCGATTTTTCTGCCGGAAAGATTCTACATTGATAGGTTCTTTTTTACAAAAACAAGTGCGAAAAGTGAATTGTTTACGCTTGATCGAAAGCAGCAATTGTGATTTATGCAGGAACCGTTTGTTTCTAACTTGAAAGTTTCTTTGGACACAGACAGCATTGATTGCGTAAGGTTTCTCTGCATACTTCCCGTCTTTATTTTAAATTTAACTGGAAATGTTTTTATCTACTATGGGCGATTTTTTCTGCTGGTAAGATTTTACATCGTTATGGTTTTTTGTACAGAAATAAGTGTTTTCTTGTAACTGGAAAGTTTCTTTTGACACAGACAGTATTGTTTAGGTAGGATTTCTTTATATACTTCTCGTCTTTATTTTAAATTTAACTGGAAATGCTTTTATTTACTATAGGCGATTTTTTTCACTGGTAAGTTTCTACTACGATAGTGTTTTGTCTTATAGAAACACGTGCGGAAAGCGATCAATTCAAAAGCAGCAGTGGTCATTTACGCGCGAATCCTATTGATTGCGTAAGGTTTCTCTGTATAGTTCTCGTCTTTATTCTAAATTTAACTGGAATTTCTTTCATCTACTATGGGCGATTTTTTTTTGCTGGAAAGTTTTTACATCGTTAGTGTTTTTTTACAGAAACAAGTGTGTTTTCTTGTAACTGGAAAGGTTTTTTTTTGATACAGACAGTATTGTTTACGTAGGATTTCTCTACATACTTCTAGTCTTTATTTTTAATTTAACTGGAAATCCTTTTATATACTATAGACGATTTTTTCCACTGGAAAGTTTCTACTACGATAGTGTTTTGTTTTATAGAAACACGTGCGGAAAGCGTTCAATTCGGAAGCAGCAGTCATTTACGTTCGAATCGTTTGTTTCTTACTGGAAAGTTTGTTTTGACACAGACATTATTGTTTACGTAAGGTTCTGCTATATACTTTTGGTCTATATTTTAAATTTAGTTAGAAAGCCTTTTATCTACTATCAGCGATTTTTTCCACTAGAAAGTTTCTACACGAAAGTGTTTTGTTTTATAGAAACACGTGCGGAAAGCGTTCAATTCGGAACAGCCGTAGTCATTTACGTTCGAATCGTTTGTTTCTAACTGGAAAGTTTCTTTTGACACAGACAGTATTCTTTACGTTTTATCTACTATGAGAGATTTATACGTTAGAAAGTTTATACATTGGTAGTGTCTGTGTGTGTTTTTTATACTAGCAGTGTTGTTTACATAAAGTTTCTCTATATAATTCTAGTCTTTTCTTGAAGGTGAACTGGAAATCGTTTTATCTACTGTGGGATTATTTTGTCTTTTTTTTTACAGAAGCAAGTGCGTGCGGTAAGTGAACTATTCTGGCTTAAGAAAGAACAATTTGATAGCAGCAATAGTCATTTGCACTCGAATCTTTTCTAACTTGAAATTTTTGTTCACACTTTTGTTTACGTACGGTTTCTTTATACTGTTAACATTTATTTTAAGTTTCCCTGGAAAGTTTTTTATTTACCATAGGCGATTTTTATGCTGGAAAGTTTATACGTCTATAGTTTTTTTTTACAGACGCAAGTGCGGAAATCCAATCATTCTCGCCTAAGAAAGAACAATTCGAAAGTAGCAGTGGTCAATTCGGCTCTAATTGTTTTTGCACACCGGAAAGTTCTTTTTTGACACTTGATTATTGTTTCCACAAGGTTTTCCTGTACGGTTCTAGTTTTTCTTTTAAGTTTAACTGGAAAGCCTTTATCTACTATGGGCTATTTTTTCTGTTTTTTACAGATATACTTCTAGCCTTTATTTTAAATTTAATTGGAAAGCGTTTTATCTACTATGGGTGAATTTTTCTGCTGGAAAGTTTTTACATCGATACTGTTTTTTTATATAGAAACAAGTGCGGAACCGTCCTCGCTTGAGAAAGAACAACTCGAAAATTGCAATTATCATTTAAGCCTGAATCGAGTCTTGTCACCCATCTAAAATAGTCGTTCAAAGTGATTCATTCGGCGAAGGAACTCGTACTTGCTTGGTTTGCTGTAAGCTTTTAAGACTACTCAAGAATATATAATAGTCGAACTTTTTTGGTAATTATTCGGGCTCCTTACGACTACGGCTCATTCGGCAATGTTCGTAATCGACCGAATCACTGCATTCTTCGGTTTTGTAAGAAACTATTGTCATTTAAAACTTGTTCGTGAGAATTAAAACGAAGCAATTCGTCTTTTTAGGTTTGTTGAATTTGTACGATTGGTACATTAATAAAAACATCAAAAATTGTACATCTTAAAAAAATTATAAAATGAAAACGCGATTGCAACAAATTCGAGGAATCCATTATTAAATTGGTTAACGTTTTACATGTAAGCAATTAGTACTTGCAGCGTTGTTGATTTTCTCTCGACTAATTAATGCGGATTATAACATTCGTTTGCTCAGTTACCACAGACCTCCAATTACTAACGAATATTCCTTAATTAATGTTGACTTTGAAAAACTCTCCAACTACTTGTGCTTACTTACATTTTACCGAATTTCTCTCTCGCCTTGCCACCGATATTTGTTTTTAATCGTTTTTGTTTAAATTAAAAAACCGCGACGAATTAATTAAAAATAAAAATACATATTTACAAAATTTTGTGAACGCAGAAAGCCCAACAGGGACTTAATTAAATACTTATTAAAAAAATAGGGTAACTTAAATAATTAAAATATATACATTTATATAGGGAGTTATTCATTTAGGAAATTGACTAGTGAGTAAGCAAACCGATCCGCAATTTTAAATATTCATACTTCATATGCATATTTACATTTTGTATTTGTGAAGGGAAAGTTAAATCTGCGAGTTCCATTCGTTTTAATGTAATAAAAGAGTAAGTAAGACGACGGCAATTTCGATCATCGTACTCTTACGATTAATAATAAAATTTTCGTTTCGCGAACACTCGAACAACTCTCGCCTTATTAAACTCGCGATGTTTGCGCGCTTACGAGTATTTTGTCAGAAATGTATATTCGTTGTAAAGATCCACATTGAGAGGTCCCCGAGGAAATTTATAACAATGTATAAATTCAACCGGAAAATCTTTTGATTAGACGTCACCACCATCTATGTTTAACAAGCCTACATTGTTTGTACAAGAACCCGCGGGAATAAAAAGGGAACGCTGCTTATAAATCGAAATTGCCAATCTTTTATTCGGGGGGGTATCGCTTTTTAAAAAAAAAAATCTTAGTCTCGTTTTGTTCTAGTCCTTTTAATTTTTAATTCGTTGCGATATATGTTTGAGTTCTTCTCATCCATGCTTTATACGCGTTCAACGAGATCCTTAGACCACATTGTAATCTTTTACAGAAGAATTGTTCCCCGTGTATTCGGAAATCAAAACGGTGATGGCCGATTACATATTTGAAGTTGCTCTTATGAATGAACGGTCCTTCGAGCCGGATAACATTGAAATATATTGAATTCGTAGGGTTATATATTATAAGATCATTAATGATTCACTAATATGTGACTCGGTGTTTAAAATACTTAAGGGATTTTGGAAATTAAAAGAATTTTGATTTGATAAGTGCAAAATTTCAAATTTGTTTTAGTATCTTTTGAATTACTGAAGTCCTTCATATCATAAGCGATCCAGTTCAGCAGTGTTAAAACAGTGGGATTTAACGCGATTTTTTTAAACGAAGTCGTTTTTCTAAGAAAACAGGACAATAACAACTAGTTTTTTTATTTTATGAAATTTTATGTAAAAATAATTTTCAGTAACGAGGTGGTTTATATACAAAGTTATTTACGAAACCGTTATAATACAAACATTTTTATTTGATTTATTGTTTTATAAATGTGTTCAAAAACAACTACTCTGATTTATTGAATTATATTTACATTCAGAGAAAATCAATTTTTCTGTGTATTTATGGCGGGACAAAATTACAGTGAATTATAATCACTTTAATAATGATGATTGTTAGTCTAAATTTTCTAAGTTTAATTAATTCTATCTAAATTTCTCGCCGATTGGTTAAGTTACTAAACGCTTATCCAACTCCAAGCATTTCAATTTTATAAATTCGTAACCAACTTTATAATTTGTTTACCAAGTGTCTATATTATGTGCCATTTCAATGAAACTTTCTTTTTCTGAAACTTTTTCTTTAATGTTTTAAATCGTTATCCAAATTTTTGCTAAAATTTGACCAGTTTTCTAAAATTATCTTTCTAAACTCTTATCCAACTTTCGAAATATTTAGCCAACGGGTTATTAAGCTACAAGCTTTCAATTTTGAAACTTTCTACTAATTATCAATTTTTAGTTGTCTCAAATTTTTCTGTCAATTGCTTAAACCTTTTGTTATCTAAAGCTTTGAAGTTCTTAGCCAATTCTAAATTCTTCAACTCCTTTCTAAAATTTTACGAATCCTTACTTTAAAAACTCCAAATTCCTTACGTCTTTCACCAATATTTTAAGTTTTTAAAACGTACATTTCTAAATTTTTCACTAAGTTTCTAAATTCTTAACTAATTCTTAAGCTTCTTGCCAACTTTTCACCAATTCTCCAAAATATTATTTAATTGTCTTTTACTTGTTTTCTAAATTGTTAACGAATTCTTAAGCTTGTCGTTGTTTACAAATTCTCCAAAATATAAGTTCAAACTGTATTTCATAAAAACTAAATTTCTTCAATTTTTTACCAATATTTTAAGTTTTATAAACGTTGCCTTTCTGAATTTTACAGCAACTTTCTAAATCCTTAACCAATGCTTAAGCTTTTTGCTAACTCTTCACCAATCTTCCAAAATATTAGTTAATTTTCTTTTACCTACTTTCTAAATTCTTATCCAACTTTACTTTATAAACTCTCTAAATTCCTTAAATTTTTTACCAATATAAGTTTTCAACCGTTGCACATTTCTTAATTTTCTACCAACTTTCTAAATTCTTAACCAAGTTTTAAGTTTTTCGCTATCTCTTCACGAATTCTCCAAAGTATAAGTTAATTGTATTTTGTTCACTTTCTAACTTTTATCAAACTCTACTTCATATGCTTTCTAAATTTCTTCGATTTTTCATCAATTTTTAAGTTTTCAAACGTTGCACATTTCTGAATTCTCCACCAATTTTATAAATTCTTAACCAATTTGTAAGCTTGTCGCGAACTAATTACAAATTATCTCTCTAAATTCTTAGCCAACCTTCGAAATATTTAGTCAACCGGTTATCCAGCTAAAAGCACAAGTTTTGTACCAATTGTATTTATGATCCTTTCTTGAATTTAAAAAAATTTTACTAGCTTTTTCAATTTTGAAACCTTTTACTAATTATCAATTTTTAGTTGTCTCAAATTTTTTTGTCAATTGCTTAAACCTTTTGTTATCTAAAGCTTTGAAGTTCTTAGCCAATTCTAAATTCTTCAACGCCTTTCTAAACTCATTTTTGTAAATTGTAAAGTCTGATAAATTTCTCGACAACTTACGAAAGGCTTAATCTCTTGTTTTATAAACCCTTATCCAACTATTAAATAGTCGCAGCCCACTTTTTATGATACGTCTAAAACGTAAGTTAATTCTAATGCTTAACCAATTTTTACCAGCTTTTTTATATTTTTTCTAAATTTATTTAATTAATATTCAAAATTCTGACTTTACTTTTCTAAACTTTATGTCAAATGTATAAGTCAACTGTTTGCAAACTTTTTTCGTGAACTGTCTAAATTTTTTACCAACTTTCTAAGTTTTACCAATTTTCTAAATTTTTAGTCACGCGTCTACATTTTCTACCAAGTTAATTCTCAAATTATTGACCTTATTTCTAAACTTTTTGCCAACTATTTTTAAACTTTTACCTAATCTTAACTACATATGTAGATTCATTCTATACCAATTTTCTAAAGTCTTAGTCAATCAATTAATTTCTTTGCCACTTTTTTAAGTTTTCCCATTCTTTCAACCTTAGCCATCTGAATTTTCCAATGGCTTTTTAAATTCTTAGTTAAATTCCTTCTTCATCTTCTTAAGCTTTGGTTAAATGTCTTCTGAAATTCTAACGAATTTTTAAGTTTTTTGTATACTTTGCCAATTCTCTAAAATATTGGTTAATTGTCTTTTACCGACTTTCTAAATTCTTATGCATGTTTACTTTATAAACTTGTCAAATTCCTTCAATTTTTCACCAATATAAGTTTTCAACCGTTGCACATTTCTTAATTTTCTACCAACTTTCTAATTTCTTAACCAAGTTTTAAGTTTTTCGCTATCTCTACGAATTCTCCAAAGTATAAATTAATTGTATTTTGATCACTTTCTAACTCTTATCAAACTTTAATTCATATGCTCTCTGAATTTCTTCAATTTTTCACCAATTTTAAAGTTTTCAAACGTTGTACATTTCTGAATTCTCCACCAATTTTATAAATTCTTAACCAATTCGTAAGCTTGTCGCCAACTGTTTACAAACTCTCCAAAATATTATCTCTCTAAATTCTTAGCCAACCTTTGAAATATTTAGTCAACCGGTTATTAAGCTAAAAGCCTGAGTTTTGTACCAATTGTCTTTATGACCCTTTCTTGAATTTATAAACATTTTACTAGCTTTTTCAATTTTGAAACCTATCAATTTTCAATTTTTGGTTGTCTCAAATTTTTTTGTCAATTGCTTCAACCTTTTGTTATCTAAAGCTTTGAAGTTCTTAACCAATTCTAAATTCTTCAACACCTTTCTAAACTCATTTTTATAAATTGTTAGACAACTTTATAAAGTCTGATAAATTCCTTGACAACTCACGAAAGCCTTAATCGCCTGCTTTATCATTTTATAAATTCTTATCCAACTACTATTAGTCCCAGTCAACTTTTTATCATATGTCTAAAACGTAAGTTAATTCTAATGCCTAACCAATTTGTACCAGCTTTTTTTATATTTTTTCTAAATTTTTTTAATTAATCTTCAAAATTCTTACTTTACTTTTCTAAACTTTATGTCAAATGTATAAGTCAACTTTTTTCGTGAATTGTTTAAATTTTTTACCAATTTTCTAAATTTTTAGTCACCTGTCTACATTTTCTACCAAGTTTATTTAATTCTTGAAATTATTGGCCTTATTTTAAAACGTTTTGCTAACTATTTTTAAACGTTTACGTAATCTTAACTAATTATGTAGATTGATTCTATACCAATTTTCTAAAGTAGTCAATCAACTAATTTTTCTGCCACTTTATTAAGTTTTCCAATTCTTTCAACCTTAGCCATCTGAATTTTCCAATTAGTTTTTAAATTCTTAGTTAACTTTAAATTTTTTCTTGATCTTGTTAAGATTTGCTTAAATGTCTTCTGAATTTTTAACGAATTTTTAAGTTTTTTGTATACTCTGCCAATTCTCTAAAATATTGGTTAATTACCTTTTACCGACTTTCTAAATTCTTATCCATTGTACTTTATGAACTTCTCAAATTCCTTCAATTTTTCACCAATATTTTCAATTTTCAAACAGCACATTTCATAATTTTTTACCAACTTTCTAACTTCTTAAGCTGTTTTCTAAATCTTCACCAACTTTCTAACATATTAATTCATTGTTTTTTTACACACATTCTAAATTTTTATCCAACTTCATTTTATTTACTGTCCAAATTCCTTCAATTTTTTAGCAATATTTGAAGTTTTCAAACATTGACATTTCATAATTTTTGACTAATTTTCTAAATTCTTAACCAATTCTTAAGCTTTTTGCTAACTTTTGGGCAATTTTCTAAAATAATAGTTAATTCTTTTTTATTTAATTTCACAACTTTATTTTATAAACTTACTAATTTTCAAGTTTTCACCAATATTTGAAGTTTTCAGGCGTTGCATATTTCTGAATTTCTCACCAACTTTCTAAATTCTCCACCAATTCTTACCAATTCTTCAAAATATTGGTTGTCTTCAACTCACTGTCTAAGATTTGATCAAATTTTATTTTATAAACTGGCTAAATTCCTACAATTTTTCACCAATATTTGAAATTTTTAAACGTTGCACATTTTTGAATTCTCCACCAATTTTATAAATTCTTAACCAATTCGTAAGCTTGTCGCCAACTGTTAACAAATTCTCCAAAATATTATCTCTCTAAATTCTTAGCCAACCTTCAAAATATTTAGTCAACCGGTTATTAAGCTAAAAGCCTAAGTATTGTACCAATTGTGTTTATGATCCTTTCTTGAATTTATAAAAATGTTACTAGCTTTTTCAATTTTGAAACCTTCTACTAATTATCAATTTTTGGTTGTCTCAAATTTTTTTGTCAATTGCTTCAACCTTTTGTTATCTAAAGCTTTGAAGTCCTTGACCAATTCTAAATTCTTCAACACCTTTCTAAACTCATTTTTGTAAATTGTTAGACAACTTTCTAAAGTCTGATAAATTTCTTGACAACTCACGAAAGCCTTAATCGCCTGTTTTATACCAAGTTTATAAATTCTTATCCAACTACTATATTAGTCCCAGTCAACTTTTTATCATATGTCTAACTTTACGGTAAATGTATAAGTCAATTGTTTGCAAACCTTTTATTACTAATTTTCTAAATTTTTCCTGTCTACATTTTTTACAAAGTTTATTTAATTCTTGAAATTATTGGCCTTATTTCTAAACTTTTTGCCAACTATTTTTAAACGTTTACGTAATCTTAACTAATTATGTAGATTGATTCTATACCAATTTTCTAAAGTCTTAGTCAATCAACTAATTTTTCTGCCACTTTATTAAGTTTTCCAATTCTTTCAACCTTAGCCATCTGAATTTTCCAATGGGTTTTTAAATTCTTAGTTAACTCTAAATTTTTTCTTGATCTTGTTAAGATTTAGTTAAATGTCTTCTGAATTTTTAACGCATTTTTAAGTTTTTTGTATACTCTGCCAATTCTCTAAAATATTGGTTAATTACCTTTTACCGACTTTCTAAATTCTTATCCATTGTACTTTATAAACTTGTCAAATTCCTTCAACTTTTCACCAATATTTTAAATTTTCAAACAACACTTTTCTTAATTTTTTACCAACATTCTAAATTCTTCAGCTATTTTCTAAATCTTCACCAATTTTTTAACATTAATTAATTGTTTTTTTGCACACTTCCTAAATTTTTATCTAACTTTATTTTATTCATTCTCCAAATTCCTTCAATTTTTTAGCAATATTTGAAGTTTTCAAACATTGACTTTTCACCAATATTTTAAATTTTAAAACAACACTTTTCTTAATTTTTTACCAAAATTCTAAATTCTTCAGCTATTTTCTAAATCTTCACCAATTTTCTAACTTATTAATTCATTGTTTTTTTGCACACTTCCTAAATTTTTATCTAACTTTATTTTATTCATTCTCCAAATTGCTTCAATTTTTTTTTAGCAGTATTTGAAGTTTTTAAACATTGACATTTCTTAATTTTTGACTAATTTTCTAAATTCTTAAGCTTTTGGCCAATTTTCTAAAATAATAGTTAATTGTCTTTAATTTAATAAGTTTTCAAGCGTTGCATATTTCTGAAATTTTCACCAACTTTCTAAATTTTTAACCAATTTTTAGACTTGTCGCTAACTTTACCAATTCTTCAAAATATTATTTGTCTACAACTCACTGTCTAAGATTTGATCAAAATTTATTTTATACAAAGTTTAACTTTGTACAATTTTTCATCAATATATGAAGTTTTCACACGTTGCATATTTCTGAATTTTTCAGCAACTTTCTAAATTCTTAACCAATTCTTAGATTTGTCACTTTCTATTTCTTATCCAACTTTGCTTTACAAACTCTCCAAATTCCTTAAGTTTGCACTAATATTGTTAATTATCAAACGTTGCACACTTCTTAATTTTCCACCAACTTTCTAAATATATACTTAGCTAATTCTTACGCTTTTTGCTAACTTTTTATGAATTCTCCAAAATGTTAGTTAATTGCGGTTTACTAACTTTCTAAATTATTATCAGCATTACTTTAAAAACTCCAAACTCCTTAAGGTTTTCACCAATATTTTAAGTTTTTAATCGTTGCACATCTTTGAATTTTCCACCAACTTTCTAAATCCTTAACCAATTCTTAGACTTGTCGCTAACTGTTCACTAATTCTTCAAAATATTAGTTGTCTTCAATTCACTGTCTAAGATTTGATTAAATTTTAGTCTATAAACTGACTAATTTTCAAGTTTTCACCAATATTTGAAGTTTTCAAATGTTGCATATTTCTGAATTTTTCACCAACTTTCTAAACTTTTAACCAATTCTTAGATTTGTCGCTAACTTTACCAATTCTTTAAAATATTAGTTGTCTACAACACACTGTCTAAGATTTGATTAAAATTTATTTTATAAAATGTTTAACTTTGTACAATTTTTCACCAATATTTGAAGTTTTCAAACGTTGCATATTTCTGAATTTCTCACCAACTTTCTAAATTCTTAACCAATTCTTAGATTTGTCGCTAACTGTTTACCAATTCTTCAAAATATTAGTTGTTTTTTACTTACTTTCTAAGATTTGATGAAACTTTATTTTATAAATTGTGTAATTTCCAAGTTTTCACCAATATTTGAAGTTTTCAAACGTTACATATTTCTGAATTTCTCACCAACTTTCTAAGTTGTTAACCAATTCTTAGACTTGTCGTTAACTGTTTACCAATTCTTCAAAATATTAGTTGTCTTCTACTCACTGTCTAAGATTTGAACAAATTTTATTATATAAACTGGCTAAATTCCTACAATTTTTCACCAATATCTGAAGTTTTCAAACGTTGCATATTTCTTAACTTCTCACCAACTTTCTAAATTCTTAACAAATTCCTAGATTTATCGCTAACTGTTTACCAATTCTTCAAAATATTAGTTGTCTTTTACTCACTGTCTATTTGATCAAAATTTATTTTATAAACTGTTTAACTTCCTACAATTTTTCACCAATATTTGAAGTTTTCAAACGTTGCATATTTCTGAATTTTCCACTAACTTTCTAAATTCTTAACCAAATCTTAAACTTGTCGCTATCTGTTTACCAATTCTTCAAAACATTAGTTGTCTTCAACTCACTGTCTAAGATTTGATCAAATTTTATTTTATAAACTGGCTAAATTCCTACAATTTTTCGCTAATATTTGAAGTTTTCACACGTTGCATATTTCTGAATTTTCCACCAACTTTCTAAGGTCTTAACCATTTTTTTTCCAAATTTTATTTTATAAGCTCTCCAAGTTCCTTAAATTTTTCACCAATACTTTAAGTCTTCCAACATTGTTTTTAACCAATTCATAAGCAAGTCTTTAACTGTTCACAAATTCTTCAAAATATAAGTTGTTTTTTACTAATTTTTTTCTGTAACATTGCACATATCTTTACTTTCTACCAAGTTTCTAAATTCTTAATTAATTCTGAAGCTTGTCGTTAATTCTTCACCAATCCTCCAAAATATTAGTTTGACTTACTTTCTAAATTCTTATTCAACTTTATGTTATAAACTTTCTAAATTCCTTTAATTTTTTACCAATCTTTTAAGTCTTTAAACTTTTCTACACATTTCTTAATTTTCTACTAACTTTCTAAATTTTTAACCAAGTTTTAAGCTTTTTCTTCGCGATTCGCCAATTCTCTAAGATTGTCTTTTACTCACTTTGTTAAATCTTATCTAACTTTGCTTAATAAACTTTTCAAATTTCTTAATTTTTAATTGATATACGTTTTCAAACAAATTTCTAATTTTCCGTCAATTTTCTAAATTCTTAGCCAACTCTTACGTTTTTCGCCAACTCTATCAATTCTCTACAGAATTAGTTAATTGTGTTTTACTCACTTTCTAAATTTTTATGAAACCTTATTTTAAAAGCTCCAAATTCTTTAAGATTTTTACCAATATTTTAAGTTTTTAAAACGTTGAACGTTTCTAAATTTTCCAGTAACTTTCTAAATTCTTAACTAATTTTTAAGTTTTTTGCCGACTTTTCACCAATTCTCCAAAACATTAGTGAATTGTCTTTTACTCGCTTTCTAAATTGTTAACGAATTCTTAAGCTTGTTGTTTACAAATTCTCCAAAATATTAGTTGTCTTTTACTCAATTTCTAAGATCTTATCAAACTTTTTGCTAACTCTTCACCAATCTTCGAAAATATTAGTTAATTGTCTTCATATGCTCTTTAAAATCCTTCAAATTTTCACCAGTTTTTAAGTTTTCAAACATTTTACTTCTGAATTCTCCACCAAATTTATAAATTTTTAACCAATTCGTAAGCTTGTCGCCAACTGTTCACCAATTTTCCAAAATATTTGTTATTTTTTTACTCACTTTTTAAGATTTTATAAACTCTTTAAATTCCATCTATTTTTTACCAATATTTTAAGTTTTTAAACGTTGCACACTTCACCAATTTTCCAAAATAATAGTGAATTCTCTTTTGCTTACTTATTAAATTCTTATCCAACTTTACTTTTTAAACTCTTTAAATCTCCTAAATTTTTTACCAATATAAGTTTTCAACCGTTGCACATTTCTTAATTTTCCGCAAACTTTCTAAATTCTTAACCTTTTCGCCAACTCTTTATCAATTCTCTAAAATGTTATTGTTATCTTCTCATTTTCTGAATTCTTATCCAAGTTTATTATATAAACTTCAAACAACTTAATTTTTCACCAATAGTTTAAGTTTTCCAACGTTTCACATTTCTTAAATTTCCACCAATGTTCTAAATCCTTAACCAAGCCTTAAGCTTTTCGCCATCTCTTCGCCAACTCTTCACCAGTTCTCCAAAGTATAAGTCAATTGTCTTTTGCTCACTTTCTGTTTCTTATCCAACTTTACTGTACAACCTCTCCAAATTCCTTAATTTTGCACCAATATTGTAAATTATCAAACGTTGCACATTTCTTAATTTTCCACCAAGTTTCTAAATATATACTCAGCTAATTCTTACGCTTTTTGATAACTTTTTATCATTTCTCCAAAATGTTAGTTAATTGCGGTTTTCTAACTTTCTAAATTATTATAAAACATTACTTAAAAAACTCCAAACTTCTTAAGGTTTTCACCAATATTTTAAGTTTTTAATCGTTGCACATCTTTGAATTTTCCACCAACTTTCTAAATTCTTAACCAATTCTTAGACTTGTGGCTAACTGTTTACCAATTCTTCAAAATATTAGTTGTCTTCTACTCACTGTTTAAAATTTGATCAAATTTTATTTTATAAACTGGCTAAATTCCTACAATTTTTCACCAATATTCGAAATTTTCAAACGTTGCATATTTTTGAATTTTCACCAACTTTCTAAGGTCTTAACCAATTTTTTTCCAAATTTTATTTTATAAGCTGTTCAAGTTCTTTAAATTTTTCACCAATATTTTAAGTCTTCCAACGTTGTTTTTAACCAATTCTTAAGAAAGTCGTTAACTGTTCACAAATTCTCCAAAATATAATTTGTTTTTTACTCACTTTTTTTTCAAACATTGCACATATCTTAACTTTCTACCAAATTTCTAAATTTGTAGCTACTTCTGAAGCTTGTCGTTAATTCTTCACCAATCCTCCAAAATATGAGTTAATTGTCTTTGACTTACTTTTTAAATTCTTATCCAACTTTATGTTACAAACTTTCTAAATTTCTTCAATTTTTCACCAATCTTTTAAGTCTTTTAACTTTGGTACACATTTCTTAATTTTCTACTAACTTTCTAAATTTTTAAACAAGTTTTAAGCTTTTTTGTTAGCGATTCGCAAATTTTCTAAAATAGTAGCTAATTGTCTTTTACTCATTTTGTAAAATCTTATCTAACTTTGCTTAATAAACTCTCACAATTCCTTAATTTTTCGTCAATATTATGTTTTCAAACGTAAATTTCTGAATTTTCCGTCAAATTTCTAAATTCTTAGCCAATTCTTACGTTTTTCGCCAACTCGACCCATTCTTCAAAATATTAGTTAATTGTGTTTCACGCACTTTCAAAATTTTTATGAAACCTTACTTTAACAACTCTAAATTCTTTAAGCTTTTCAGCAATATTTTAAGTTTTTAAAACGTTGAACGTTTCTAAATTTTCCACTAGCTTTCTAAATTCTTAACTAATTCTTAAGCTTTTTGCTCACTTTTCACTAATTCTCCAGAATATTGGTGAATTGTCTTTTACTCGCTTTCTTAATTGTTAACGAATTCTTAAGCTTGTTGTTTACAAATTCTCCAAAATATTAGTTATCTTTTACTCAATTTCTAAGATCTTATCAAACTTTTTGCTAACTCTTTACCGATCTTCTAAAATATTAGTTAATTGTCTTCATATGCTCTCTAAATTCCTTCAAATTTTTACCAGTTTTTAAGCTTTCAAATGTTTCATATCTGAATTTTCCACCAAGTTTATAAATTCTTAACCAATTCGTAAGTTTGTTCACCAATTTTCCAAAATATTTGTTATTTTTTTACACACTTTCTAAAATTTTATAAACTCTTTAAATTCCATCAATTTTTCACCAATAGTTTAAGTTTTCAAGCGTTACACACTTCACCAATTTTCCAAAATAATAGTGAATTCTCTTTTGCTACTTTCTAAATTCTTATCCAACTTTACTTTATAAACTCTTTAAATCCCTTAAATTTTTTAATTTTTTAAGTTTTCAACCGTTGCACATTTCTTAATTTTCCACAAACTTTCTAAATTCTTAACCTTTTCGCCAACTCTTTATCAATTCTCTAAAATGTTATTGTCTTCTTCTCACTTTCTGAATTCTTATCCAAGTTTATTATATAAACTTCAAACAACTTAATTTTTCACCAATAGTTTAAATTTTCCAACGTTTCACATTTCTTAATTTTTCACCAATGTTCTAAATCTTTTTATCAATTTTTCACTTTCTGAATTCTTAAGCTTTTCACCAACTTTTCACTAACTCTCCAAAATATTAATTGTCTTTATCTCGCTTTTTAAGTTCTTATCAAACTTTACTTTAAAAAGTTGAAATTCCTTAAATTTTTCACCAATATCTTAAGTCTTCAAACTTTCTAAATTCCTTTTGTACCAATGTTATAAGTTTTCAACCGTTGTACTTTCTGAATTCTTACCAATTCTTAAGCTTTTCGGTAACTTGACATCAATTCTCCAAAATATTAGTTAATTGTCTTACTTATTTTTTTAAATTTTATTTTATTAATTGTAAATTATCAAACGTTGCACATTTCTTAATTTTCCACCAACTTTCTAAATTCTTAACCAGTTTATAAGCTTGTCGCTAACTGTTCATCAATTCTTCAAAATATTAGTTGGTTTTTACTCACTTTTTAAGATTCTATCAAACTGTGTTTTACAAACTTTCTGAATTCCTTCAATTTTTCACCAACTTTCTAAATTCTTAACCAATTCTTATGTTTGTCGCTAACTGTTCAGCAATTCTCCAAAATATTAGTCGTTTTTTACTCACTGAATAATATTTTATCATACCTATTTAATTAAATACCTTCAATTTTTCACCAATTTTTAAGTTTTTAAACGTTGGTCATTTCTGAATTCTCCACCAATTTTATAAATTCTTAACCAATTCGTAAGCTTGTCGCCAACTGTTCGCCAATTTTCCAAAATTTTTTTTTGACTTTCTAAGATTTTGTAAACTTTAAATTCCATCAATTTTTCACCAATATTTTAAGTCTTCAAACGTTGCACACTTCACCAATTTTTCAAAATAATAGTGAATTCTTTTTTCCACATTTTTTAAATTCTCATCCAACTTTATAGTCTTCAATATACGATCTTTAGCTACTTTATAACTTCGTTAAAAAATTTCGAAAATTTACTCGGTTTTATATTCTTAAACGTTGGTCAAATGTTTATTAATTTCCGAAATTCATAGCCAACTTTCTATTATTTCCCAAATATGGCCTACTACGGTTATAATATTTTGAGAACGCCTACGATTGATTATTAGGCACGTGTGCGTGGTCGTTCCGTCTTGTTAAAGCGATGGACACGTGCTTGTCTTTCTTGCCTCAATCGAATCCCTAATCCAGCACGCTTGTGTAATTAAACAAATTATTTTTAGAGATTCGATACGCGAACGCAATTGCATATACGTTTAAAGCAAATAAAAATTGCTGATCCTCGCTTTCAATATCTCTACATCGTTTATTTGAATATTGCTTGTGTACTCGCCTCATGTTTAATTTAGTTTTGATTCGGTGGCAATTTTAGTTAATTAATTACGGGGGAAGGTTTAGCTGCCTCTCCTACAAGTTTTTAAAAAGAATCGCGCAATAATTTAATTAGCCGTATAAGAAGCGTTATTATAATTAAGATTAAATATTTATTCGTTTTAATTCGAGTATGAATAATTAAAAAGGTTTAGATGAATATTCAGGGGTCGGCCGTCGGCGCACATTTGGTGATTAAATAAAATATTTATTATCCGCTTTTCAGCGGAGATCAAACACGCTTTTATTTCTTTGAGAATATTTTATTAGGTGGATTATTACACGTTGTTGTTTGTTGCAGATAAATCCGTGCAAGGACAGTGTCTGGTGTGCGGGTCGCAGCTGGGTCCTCAACTACAATCGCGACCGTTGATTCCAAGCCACGCGACTTTGTATGGTCTTAAGGAGGACCAAGTGCCGGCGAATGCGCGTGTTTGCAACATGTGTAGGTGTAAAAGCGTGCGGTCGCGTTACACGCACTGTCCGTTGCCGAATTGTCCCAACTCGAGGGGTAGAATCAAGAGGTTGAGGTCGTTTCCCCAACGGTTGATGGAACTCCCTTCGGATGTAAGAGATCCAATACTTGCGGAGTTTCACGTTCCAAGTGGTGTTAGCAAATGCTGTTCGGCGTGTTTTAGTAGATTCCAACGAAGGTTGGGTCCGGTTGAGGAGTGGCCCGAGGACGATGTCAACCAGTTGAGGAGTGTTTTAACTGAAGTCGGTGCGAATTGGCAGCTTATTGGTGAACGTTTGAGTAAATCGCCGCAGCAAGTTAGGAATTTCTACGCGGCTAATCGGAAACGTTTGAATTTGGAAATGTGTCTCGGTGATAGGAAGCCGGCTTTGACTGACGAAGAAGAGAGTGGTAGTAGTACTAGTAGTTGTGAGGAACCGATGCAGGATAATAATTCGTCGGACACTGCTAGTGCTGGTAGCCCGCCGGCGATTACAGAACAAATTCCTCAACTGCCGATTAAGAAAGAGGATTATGATTCGTCGGCGACCGAGACTGCTGACGAAGGACAAACGCCCGATCATTACCAGAGCTCGGCGACAATTACTGTGGTGAATAATGATGGGCAACCGCGCCAGAATAGTTCACCGTTGACTGTTAAAGATCTTATGTTGAATGTTATTGAATTTTCATTGATGAAAAACGCCGGGTCGCAGCAGTCCCAACACCCGCCTACTAGTGGTCTAGCGCCGACTATTTCTTCAATTTTAAATAACGATTCGAATGAAGTTACGATAGTCAGCGAGTATAACTTGAACAATATGCAACCACCGAGAGGTAACCGTAACGAAATTTCCATCACTAAATTAGTCACGCCTTTGATAGCTGCTACTATTACGCCTGTACCAGCTTCTGGGTCTGTTTCACAACCGCCACCTCAGCAGGAACATTCCGGTAGGGACGATTTAGTTGTGTTTCAAGTACAGGACAATCGAGAACCGGAGACTTTAGATTTGAGTATTAAGAAACCGCGGGAATTACCTCCACCGGCACATGCTAAACTACAACCGCAAATGCATAGGTCTGAAGCGTACGGCTATCATCAAGAACGCAACAAAAGCCCGGCGTTGTACGTATCGACGATACCTCGGGTACAACCGAAGCTGCCTAGTCCTAAGTTGGCTAATCCCAAAGCGGGGTCTATTACGCTTGGTACCCCTATTATCAGCCAACCGAGATATGAAGGTTTGCTGAGGCAAATGACTCCCGAACCTAAAATGGGTTCAATTACGCAAGGCACGCCGATTCATGTGCCGCATATGCAAGATAAACGCCTATACGATTATTACAATAAACGACCGATGCCTCATAACGTGCCGCCTCAAAGTGCGAACTACCCGTCGCAATATCGTCAACCTGCGTACTCGGTGGAACAACAATTAAGTTCCAGGCAGATTATTATGAACGATTACATAACCTCACAACAAATGTTGGGACGACGTAACGACAAGCCGCAATATTACGCGACTAGTCCGCATAGAACACCGCCTCCACAACAGACGCAGCAACGACAAGGTGTAATTCAACGTCACACTCGCCCGCATTATCCACCAGGTCATGAAGCTTTGAGTTCGTTAGTCGATGTTGCTGTGCAACAACCGAATCTACCCGTACCGAACTCGCCTCACGAAGGTTTAGGTAAAACCATGGCCGATAACCTCCTCGAACAACCTCATCGATTTCAAATGATACAGCACCAACAACAGTTGCGACAACAACAACAACGGTTAGAAGCCGAAAGACGAGCTTATCACCAACAACAACAACAACAACAAGCTCGACACCAACAACAAGCTTCTCGTAGTAGTGATTCGTCTATAACGGCAGCCAGCCTTATTGATGCGATTATAACGCATCAGATTAATCAGGCCGCCGAAGGCGGAAGAGAAGTCGTATCGAACAATCGTGAACCGCCAAGACCAGGCGATCGTCTGTTTCAAAGCTTCCATCGTGATCAACCCGCACCTCAAACCGACAACAACGGCGAACGATCACCTTCGGTTATAAGCGTTGACCTCGACAACGAACCGACTAAAAGTTTAACGATTAAAGAATTAGCCGATACAGTTATTAGTCACGATTTTGGTGCACGACAAACAAGCGGGTACTACCACCACCAGGATAATATCAACGAGCAATGGAAGCGACGCATGCAACAACAACAACAAAAGGAAGATTCGAAACGTTCGGCTACTCCACAACAAGACGAACGACAAATTATTCGAATCGCCCAACAACAAAAGTATCACGTCGAACCGGTGTCACCACCCGAAACCAATCACTGGTCCGAGCCAAATTATCGTAGGTACCAGCAACCACAATCGCATATATCCGCATTAGATTATGTAAAGAATCGTATAGTTGAGGTTATGCGTACTGAAGACGATAAGAAAGAAGTACAAGAGTCGCATCACACGGAAAAGGAAAGAAACGACAGTCCCGGGGAGATGGTCATCGACGAAGAGAAACACGAAAACGATTTCCCATCGCAGCAACCGACCGGTTTCGCCTATCCCTACGTTACGCATAAACCCGACAACACTGCCAACGATAACTCGAGGAACACCGAGCCCAAACCGCTTTTGTCAGCACAATACGAACCTTTATCTGACGAAGATTAATTAATGTACATAAAATAATGTTTCTTTTCCTCTCAAAAACTTTTATTACGTGTCTTTCCTAACCAGTGTAAGTGTGACTACTACGACTAAGAGTTCGTCTTGTACATAATTAAGTGATATTTTATAAGTTAGTTTAGAATTTAATGTTACAGCAAAATTCGGCTTGGTTTTCGCTTTCCGTCTGGCAGTGAGAAGAAATCGATTTTGGTGGCGTTCACTACTTAACGCAAACTGTCAGTATTTTGATCTACGAAAGTCTAACCCAAGAGCTAAAGCTGGATCAAGTAGCGTCCATTTCGTTATTTTAATGTAGATATAATGAAATATTTTACTGTATTTGACTAAAGATTAACTTGTAAATACAATTAGGAGCTGTATATTTATGAGTCGGATTAGGTTAATTAGTTAGACATATTACGATTTTTAAATATTTGCAAAGAAATTCCACTTCTTTGAGAATGTTTCGTGTATAAAATTGTCCAACTTTTGCATTTCCAACTCTACTTTGGTTTCGTTTCTTTGTTTATTTTTTTTTTTGAATCCCCGATGCGGTGGAATATTTTTGTGCGTATGAAGAATTATTTTTGTATTTTGTTTCTAAATTTAAGTTGCGCAATTAAATTATGTAATAATTCCGTTTGGATGTAAAGTTTACTTCGTTTGGAAATGTAAATAAACGTAAAAAAAGCATAATTATGAGGAATTATATAGACGTTAAGGAATAATGTACATAACTGTGAATTTTTTTATTTACGTTTCAGTATACTGTCTTTAACAATCTACGCTTGCATCTCGGGCACGTAAACATTTACGTTCCATGATGACTGAACTTATTGTACACCCTGTATAAAACTAAAAAAGAAATGCTTCCAAAAAACGTGTGTGTACACTGTCAAATTTTTTTAGTTTATAATTTTCAAACTAAGGACCTGTTATTTTGTTGAAATAAATGAATATCAGTTCGAAATTTTAATTTCTACGGTTTCAGGGTTGGTAAGAGTGAAACTTAAACAAGTGAATTAGTTGGTATTATAACTCAACTAGCTAGATTGTGCCAAAATTAGTTAACTAGCGCGAATCTAATTGGTTATAACCAAAAAGAGGCGTGGCGACTGTTTTGAACTACTTTCTCATTTGTTCCCAACTATTACTGCACTTTTGCTACCGATCGATAAACTTAAATCGTCCGAGTTTTGCCGTATGAAAGGTTGCATACATAAATCCTGTTTCGTTTCCTGTATTATATCTAACTAAATTTCAATATTACAACTTCAGCCTGTACTATATTTGATATGTCAATACGTTTATATATAAGTTTAACTTTATTCATTGCCATTTGGCTTACAAATTTGGTCGTGTTATTACATTACATATATATTACATTTTCTTATCCCTTCTCCCCCCTTAACTTTTTCCTCCTGCTCCATACTTCCTCCATCCATTCCGCTCCTTTTCCGTTTTGATCTAAGATATCCACTGTTTTCCTCACCTCTTCTCTTAGTTCCCTGCATCTCTTTCTCATGTAGTTCAGATCTTCAGTTTCTTCACCACATAGCCTGCACAGCTTTTCTGGTTCTTCCTTCCAATATTTGTTCCCTAACTCCTCGTTGCCACATCTGAACCTTGCCACCATTTTTTTCCTTTTGTTGCTTTTAATCTCGCCGTCTTTTTAATATTCCGGCACCCCTTCACCCTTGATATCTTTATAATTCCTATTATATCTGCTCTCTTTTATCTTTGTCCATCTTTCTTGCTTTTTGATGTTTCTATCTCTCCTTATTATTTCTTCCCTTGTCCTTACCGCCTCTTCTCTTAATCTCTTCACTTCTTCACTCGCGTACCCGTTTCTTTTGTAATACTCTTCTCTGCCCTCCTTCCCGTACCTCACTTTCCCTCCCTTTATCTCTTTCCAACATTCTTGCAGAATTTTGCAATCTGTTCTTTCCCTCATTTCTTCCTCGTATTTTATTGCTCTTTTTCCTGTCTCGATCCTTATTTTTTCTATCTGAACCTCCTCTCTCACAATATACCCCGTTGTATCCCTGTCCAATCCTAACACCCATTTCCAGTATTTTTCCTGTAGCCCCTCTACCTCCCTCCACTCCTTCCAGCCCCATATTTCCGCTCCATACATTACCACCCCCTTTGTTAATTTTTCGAACAGCAATTTTCTTTTTTTTATATCCATCTTGAATATTCTTTCCCCCACACCCCATACTTGTCCTATTAGCCTGTTTCCTTTCTTCACCCTTTCCTTTATGTGTTCTCCCTCTTTATTATCCTATTTCATCGTGTAGCCCAGGTATGTAAATTCCTTCACTTGTTGCACTTTCTCATCACTCCATCTCCACTCCTCTCTTTTTCTTTTCCCCCTCCTTTTCTAAATATCATTATCTTTGTTTTCTCCGTGTTTACTTCCAATTCTTTTTTTTTCATATATTTTTCCAGCTTTTTCATCATCTCTTTCATTTCCTTAGCTACCAACACTATGTCATCTGCATACGCCAACGACCATACCTTAGCTTTCCCTACCACTATCCCTCCTGTCTGTTGTCCTCTCATTGTCTCTTCCAGATCCCCCGTATATACCGAGAACAGGCTTGGGCTCAGTGGACATCCCTGCCTCAACCCTCTCTTTGTTATGAATTTCTCACTCTCTTCCCCATTCACTTTAACCCTGCTTCTCGTTTCTTCGTATATTTCCTCTATTCTTTGTATTAATCTTTCATTGATTTTTTTCCTTTTCATATATTCCCACAGCTTTTCCCTATTCACTTTGTCAAAAGCCGCTTTTAGGTCTACGAATAGTGCTACCATTTTCCCTCTTTTTTTTCTAGTTCTTTATTTGCTAAGTGTTTCATTATATATATGTTGTCTATCGCCCTTCTTCCTTTTCTGAATCCCGCTTGTCCGTCTGGTACCAAACTTCTTTCCTGTATTTCCTTCTGTAATCTTTCTTGCAGTATTGTCGCGTACAATTTGTATGCCGAGCTCAGTAATGTTACCCCTCTATAATTCTCGACTTTCTTTTTTTCGCCTTTTTTATGTATTGGGCATATTATCCCCTCTCTCCATCTCTCTGGAAATCCTTCCCCTTTCCATATTTTGTTTATTATTTCCGTCATCCTTTTTGGTACATTTTCTCCCCCGTATATCCACTCTTCTCCTTGTATCCCATCTTCTCCTGTCGCCTTTCCTTTTTTTATATTCTTTATCGCCTCTATTACTTCTTCCTCCTATTCTATCCCTATCTCCTTCTTCTTGTCTTACTCCCGCGTCTTTCCTTTTTCTTTTTCCTGCTTTTGTTCTTCCCCTCCCAATAGGTTCCGAAAATATATCTCCCATTCTTTAATTTTTATTCCCTTTGTCGTCCTGTTTTTTTTTCCTCTGCTTCTTTAGGTACTTCCATACATCTTCTTCCGTTTTTATTCCTTTAATCTGCTCCTCTTGTTTCTTTTGTTTTCCTCCTTCTTTCTATCGCATGTTTTTGTATGTTTTTACTGCTTCTTTGTATTCTTCTTTTTCTTTCTTCCCTTTTTCCACTGTCTTAATCCTCTTCTTGCCTTTTCTTTGCTTCCTTGCATTCCTTATCCCACAATTTCTTCCATCCAGTTTTCTCCCCCTTCCATTTTCTAAATCTGACTCTCTCTGTTGCTTTCTCCATCCTCTCTCTCATTTCCTCTACACTTTCTTGTACTTCCTTCCCTATCCATACCGTTTTCCCTATTCTCTCTTTATATCTTTTTATACTCTCTTCTGTCCACTTTTTTTTAGTTATGTACTTCTCCTCTTCCTCTCTCTCTTCTCTTACCTTTCCTTCCATTGTCAATTCCAGTGGTTGATGGTCTGACTCTACTCTTTCTCCCACCTTAAATGTCTTTACCTTTTCTGCGGCCTCTTCATTTGTCATTACAAAATCTATTATTGATTCTCCCCTTCCTCCTATGTACGTAAATTCCCCCTTTCCATCATCTTCTCTGTTCCCGTTCATTATTTCCCGCCCTTTTTCGTTGCACAATTCCAGCAGTTCCTCTCCCTCTTTATTTATCACCTTGTCCTTTGTTTGTCGCTTTCCCGTCCCTTTTCTTTCTTGTATTCCCCCCTCTTCCCCTATTCTTGCGTTGAAGTCCCTTCCTACTATTATCAATACCTCTTCCCTCTCTTCTATCATCTCTTCTAAGTTTTTCCTTGTCTCTTTCATTCTACTGCTATAAACCGTCACCACTTTTATTTTTGTTTTCCCCACTGCATGTTCCTTTCTACAACTCCTCTTCTCTGTTGCACTTTCTCCTTCTTTTCCTGGTTCAACCATTTTTTTCTTATTCCCGTTATTATACCCCCCTTTGCTCTCCCTTTTTCTTTTCTCTTTCTGCATGTTGCACCACCCACTCAAATTCCTCTGGCAACTCTTTTTCCCACCACTCCCATTCTTTTTCTTCCATCCGTGTTTCCTGTAATCCCACTACATCCTGTTCCTTGATGTACTTCCAGAAATCATGTTCCTTGTTTTTTTATTCCTGCTACGTTCCAAAACAATACTCTCAGCTCGCTCACCTCCCCCCGTGCTTCTTCCTTACTTTCTTTTTTTCTCCCTTCTTTTTCTTTTCCATTTCCATCTTTCATTATTTCTTTTCTTTGCCGTTTCGTCAACTTTCCCTCCTTTACCACCCCTTTGCCCTTTAGTTTTTGCCTTTTGGTTCCCCACTTTCTCTTCTCTTTCTCTGCACAGTCCCTTATCCTTGTCGTTCCATATGTATCTGTCTCCGTCTATCTCCATTTTTCTGTACCCTACCAATACTCTTTTTCCTTCCGCTCTTCTTTCCATCGCTATGTTCATTATTTCTCTTTACACTCTTCTTTCCTCCCATGTTAAATCGTGACTTATATATATTCTTGTATTCTTTAATTTCTTCTTCTCCTCCATTACCTTCTGTTTTTCCTCCCATCCTCCGATTTCCGCCACCACCATCTCATTTTTCTTCTCTTTGTTTATTACTGTCACTTTTTTCACCTCTACTTTTACATTTAATTTTTCTTCCAGCATCACTGCTAAATCTTTTTGTGGTTCTTCACTTCTCCGCCCCTTTATCACAATATTATTCTTTCTTTTCCATCTTTCCTCGTCTTCCGCTTTTTTCTCCAGTTTTTCTATTTTCTTCACCAGTGTCTCTTTTTCTTTCTCCCACTTCTTTTCTCTTTCTCCCATTTCTTTTTCATTTCTTTGATTTCTTGTCTTATTCCTTGCATATTTTCTTCCATCTGTTTCATCATTTCTCTCATTAATTCTTTTAACTCCTCCATTTCTTTCCTTCCTCCTTCTGTTCTTGAGGTTTTTCCTTCGTTCTCCTCCGATATCTTTTTAACGTCTGGTGATCTTATTGTTTTCTTTCCTCTTTCAAATATTTGTTGCCTTTCTTTTCCTCTTCCTCTCTCTCTCTTTTATTCATCCCTTTCCCCCTTTTGTTATTACTTATTATTTATTATTTATTTTTTCAAATTCAGTTATTTATTTAATTTTTTTTCTTTATTAATATTTTTTAAATTTATTGTTCCTATGATTCTTCTAATTGTATTTAATTAACGCCCACCACAAATATTCGAAAAAGTATATAAATAAAAGTTTGTATTTCCCTGTTATCACAAGCGCGCGCTTGACCTTTAATCTAGTCCGCGATACCCGCTCGCCTTCACATTCCTCAACACGCTCACGTAAAATTAATTGCTGTCAATCACCTTAAATTACACCAAACTCCGCACTACTATTAAACTATTAAACATGTCCTGACTCAATCACCTTCAAAACACGACCTGTCAATACGTTTATTTTCATTCGTTGCTATTGGTTTCGATTCGTTTGCAGTTTTGGTCCTTCGAACCGTTTTACTAAATAAAAATAAAATTGGTAGTGACATCTGCTGTTTAATTCCCACACTAAAGCAAGAACTCTTAATGTACAGCAACGCAGAAAAAGAGGAAATCGAAAAGGACGCATGGCGCAAGCGGTCGCGCAATTTATTAAAAAATCAATACCGAGTGTACAAACACTGGTACTTTCACAAGCATCTAAATAATAGGGTAGGTTGGAACGTAATCATGGATGAAAACAGTTACGAGTACGAGTGCATGCGAGCCGAGTTGCTGGGGGTCGCAAAACCAACTTTAGAAGAATATCAAAGTAGGAGAGACGAAAGAAACGTCGTCGAAGATGAACAGTTAGACATTGAAAACTTAAAGGTATTTACCGAATAAGATCAACCGTTATTAACAGTGATTTTTAGGCAGCTGAAGATCAAAACGAAAATTTTAGAAACGTCTCTGGCGGCTTGCACGAGTTGGGTAACATTCTTTCAGCGACACAAAAAAAGTTAAATCGATTTAAAGTAAGTGTCGTCACGGCCAACGTTGATTGTAAATATACGTTTCTAGGCATCGTGCGGATCCTTGACGAATCTTTTAAAAATTAAGATGGGAAGCGCGTCAGGTTCGAACGAATCAATTGTATTGAATGCTACTTCAAAAGACGCACAAGATTCGGTCGGTTTGGACAATTCTAGTTTGGTCGATTCGCCCAAAAAATTAAGCGAACACTGTCCCGATCACATGAAGAACGATTTGAGCAACGCTTTGGACAACCACGTCGACAAACTCGATCTTTTGATTGAAAAAGCCGAGCACTGTCAATACAGCATGTCCGAACAAAACAACCAAATGAAGAAGTTCCTTCGTTAGTAGCTGTTATTTATTCGTAACAACGAAGCAATCACGAGTGATTTGTCGTTTGCTCAATTTGTTTTTTAATTGTTGAATGTTGTAATGGGAAAAGAGTTTGACTTTTTTATAAATACGCCCGTGTAAACACGTTATCAGCTTGGTGCTTCCAAATTTCTTGTTAGAAAGCTTAGAATTTTTTGACAAATACAATGTGTGGCACAACCACGTGTAGTTTATTGCAAAGCAACCTCTTATCTTAACACGTGAATCTGATGATTAAGGTAAAGCGTGACGTGTGTCGGTTTTTTGTTTCAGTGATAAAGTAGTCGGTGTGCCATCTCACCTTCATGCTGCTCTCTCAACGTTTTATCATATGACTTAGAAATCTAAAATAAAATTTACTCAGTTATTTGTGTTTTTATCAAGAGCGTAAAAAAATATTTATTTTAAAGTAGAGAGGTGCTCTTAAGATAAGAGTCTTAGTCAACGTCTAGAGCGAAAGTATTGTTGTGACTATCACTGTTTCAACAAACGACGTTATTAAACAATGCTGGTGTAGATCGAATCTAACGATAAAGGCGAAAAATGTGTTGCAACAAATCACAAGAATTGCAAAAACTTCCTTAAAAGTCGTTAAGCTCATAGATACTACGAAATAGTAGGCTTTGAAAACAGTTGACGCAATTCACGTTTCGAAATTGTTTATCTATTTCTTTATTGTACAGAAACAACTTGATTCTTAAGTTTTATTGTTATTAAAAAAATCGTAGTCATCTATGGGTACTGTTTTTTATTTTTTGCCAAATGTCCATTCTCACTTAATTTATTCAATACCTTAGCCAATATTATAACAACTATCTAATATCATAGCCAACTTGTTTGATTAAAATTTTTTATTTTAATATATGAGTAGAGTTGCTTCATAGTCCTAGAAACCAAAATAAACGTGGATGTAGTCCTTGAATTATAAAACATCGCGACACTATTTTCATAGTTTCTTATCTGAAACTATTGTCTAAATTTTGGCCTTCTTCAAAGCTTGTAATTGGGACACGGTTTGGCTTGATACAAAATATTTATTTTCAAAGTCATAATTAGGAACCGTTAGATGGCGACACTTGCAAAATCCCCTACTAAGTGTATGTATATTTAGCATGAACTAAATTTATAAATACAAGAAGTGGATACTTGATTTTTATTTCAAACACCATCGATCTTGTTCTAATAATATTGAGGGCTATCTTTGAGATCATCTCAATGATAGTTTTCTAAATTTCATTTTGTCAAGTGTGTTCTATTTATATAATTGTATTGTTTTTCTTTACCACACTAATTTTTAGTAGCAATAGCCATGACAAAAACAACTGACAAGTTTTAGCAGCAGTGAGAGTTGTGCTACAAGTTCTTGTTTTGAAGAAATAAAATCTTCATTTCTTTTATTTACGTTCAAAACCAATGATAATAGTAACTGAAGTTGTTCCATAGACCTAAAAACCAAAAAAGTAGACGACGTCCTTGTATTATGAAACATTGCAACACTATTTTCCCAATATCTTATCTAAAACTATAGTCAAATTTGATACTTTTTTAAATCTTTAAAACTAGAATTTGGGACAGTCTACTTGATACAAAATATCTATTTTCAACTGTTTTTATAAGTACCAACCTATGTACTTATTACGGATAGGTACAACTTATGTAATACCGTTCTTTGAAAAATTAGAAACTTGGCCTAACGACAGCAAATGTTTATCACCGCGATGAACTTGCGACCTAAGTATCGTCGACACGTATTCAAATTTGGCAGTAATTCTCAAGACGCGCCATGAAGTGGTTACTTCTGTCTCTTCTAACTGCAGCTGCAGTAGCTGATGATTCAACATTAAAAGCTTTTCGCGATGCCAATATTAAATTCACGGCCAACTTATACAAAGTGAGGTTTTAACGTGTATAACAAAGTAATTATTCGTTTTTTTTAAGGAGTTGATCAAAACTGATACGAAACTAGTACTGGCTTCTCCCTTGTCCGTTCAGATCATCCTCGCTCTGGTACACGCCGGTGCCAAAGCCAAAACGGCCGAACAAATCGCCGCCGGGTTATCACTACCAAATGATAATGCCGCCATTCAACGTATGGCTAAAGCCGCCACCGCGAGCTTCTCAAGTGAAAGCTACTACACGGTGAATATCGCTAATAAGGTTTACGTGAAACAAAATTTTAAAGTCAAAGAGGAATTTGTTAAAACAGCCGTTGATGATTTTAAGTCCGATGTTGAAAACATCGATTTTGACAAAGTAGAACACGCGGCTAAAAGCATTAACGATTGGGTCGAAGCTAAGACTAATCATACGATACGCGAGATCATCAGCGCCGACGACATTGATGATACTTTACGTATGGTACTTCTTAACACGATTTACATGCAAGTGCATTGGATGAACGAATTTATAGAAGAATACACGCTTAAGAAGGATTTCCATGTAAATAAGGAGAAAACGATTAAAGTTGATATGATGAAGAATGAAGAAAGGTACGAGTACTACGATTGTCAAAACTTAAACGCTAAGTTTTTAAAGATGGATTATCGAGCACCTGGTATGTCTATGGTAGTCGTGCTACCCAACGACAAAGACGGTTTACCGGGTTTGGAAAAACGCATCGACGACGTTCTTAACCACAACAAATTCGACACGCACCAAGTCGAAGTCGAGTTTCCCAAATTTGACATCGACACTACGATTCAGCTTAATCCGATTCTAAAAGCGGTAATATTCGGTTTAAAATGGTACCAGTACTAATAAACGATTTCTAGTTGGGAATCATAGAACCATTTACGTCCAATGCCGATCTCACTGGTATTTCCGACGCAGATTTGTACGTGAGTAAAGTTGTGCAGAAGAACCACATCGAAGTGAACGAGAAAGGTACCATCGCTTCGTCAGCAACAGCAAGTAAGTACCGAGGCCTTGATGATCAAACCAAATCTGACATTGTTACTTTTAGTTCTCATTTCATTAGACATGGCGTTTATGCCAAGCGAAACTAAGAAATTCGTAGCGGATCATCCGTTTATCTACTACATCCAATCAAGATCCGGCATAATGTTTGTAGGAAAATACACTGGAAAGTAATTGTCTAAATTTGCAACAATAAATAATTCTTGTCTATAATTTTGTGTTTTAGTTCTAACGGAAACTTAATTTATAATTTTCTTAAGAATGGATTTATTACAGCAGTACCGTTCTAGTACCCACAATCCCAAGTAACACTTTGCTAAATTCCTCTCATCTTCACGGCCAAATTACAGTTTAATTTACACAGTAGAAATAAAATTAAAGACAACGACAAAAAAACAGCAAACAGTCATGTCATTTCACGTGAAAAATTAGTCAAGTATTACATAAAAGAAATTATAAATTACCAATGACGTTAAATAAACGTAGCTGTTATTCCCTGAGAATAATGTCACTAACTTTCTGCTAGTTGATTGACCAAATTACATTTTTTACACAGTCGAAAAAAATTATACGCCATTTTGTGTTACTATCGTTTTGTCATTTCCGTATTTTTCTTGTAGTTACAATAATAACGGAAGTTGCAAAAGTACTCTAATAACGTAAAAGTGATGTAATGAAAATGCGATGTAGTTGGCTGGGATAGTTTTTTGTTCTAGAATGTTTGTTTTTCTATTTAAAAAACGGCAACTCTTAAGTTGTTTATCATCATTTTACAATTACTTCTGGTACTCGCGTGGTACTAACATTTTTTTATGTTTTTATTACAGCTATTGAAACACGCAACGACAAAGATAAAAATCCAGTAAACAGATTTACGTCATTATAACGTAAAAAATTAGTCAGGCACCCAAGTAGCAAGTGTAGGTAACAACTACGTTTATTTTTAGTGTAAATTTGTAATTTACGTAATAACTCCAAAATGACACTTAACTGTCACGTGCAGTTTATTCCCAAACTACCACGTAACATTTTTTACGTGTCCGGTACGTAACAATTACTTACGTAGTTTAAAAATAAAAGTTAATATTAAAATTACAGTAACAATGCGTGATTAATACAGAAAATACATTCGGTAATTAAAATCAACTTATGCGTTAGTTAAAAACATTATAAAAATGTACGTGATAAATAGGCGTTTTTTAACCAAATTAACACGTAACTTTTTAAATGCTCAGTAGCTGCACCAATTATTTGTATTTTTGTATGCAACGCTCACTTAGTTTACAGCATTATTTAGTTTAAATCTCTTACGACAAAAACAAAAAATCCAACAAACAAGCCCACGTCATCATAACGTAAAAAATTAGTCAGGCATTACCCCAAAACAAAACAAAAATTCAATGACGTTCGATAAACCTAGCTATTATTATCTGAGAATTACGTCGCTAAATTTCTGATATTTTATTGCCCAAATTACATTATATTTTACACAGTCCTAAAAATTATACTCATTTTATTATAACGTACGTTACAAAAGTACTTTAATAATCTAAAAATGATGTAACAAAAAAGCGATGTGGTTCACTAGGATTGTTTTTGTTTTTTTCTCAAGAATGTCTGTCGTTTTTTTTATTTAAAAAACGCCAACACTCAACTAATTCATCTTTATCTTGCAATTGCTTCTGGTACTCGTAGGGTACTGACTTTATCTAAGCAAGACCTACTTAGTTTATTGCGTTGTTTGATGTAAATATATTGCAACTACTGAAAAACAATGACAGACAAAAAAAATCCAGCGAAAAGGTTCACGTTATTATCACGTGAAAAATTAGTCGCACTGACGTTATATGACGACATTGACACGTCTTAATAACGTCTCATACGTAGTTTTCAGGTCAATAAAACGTAATGTGCTGTCTGGGTAACGTTTGTTACAAAAGTACTCTAATAACGTAAAAGTGACGTAATAATAACGTGACCCGGTTGACTGGAAATCTTTTTTTCTCAAGAGTGACTGTCGTTTTTTTATTTATAAAACGGCAACCCTTAATTATCATCTTACTATTGCTGCTTTTTTATGTTTATGGAGTTCTTTAGTTTAAATGTATTACAACTACTAAAAGACGACGACAAAAAATTCAGCAACTTGACTTTATGTCATTATCACGTGAAAAATTAGTCAGGCTATACCCCAAAGCAACTATAAATGACCGATGACGTTAAGTAGACGCCATTATTATTCCTTGAGAACGATGTCGCTAACTTTCTGCTATTTTATTACCCAAATTACATTTTTTGACAGAGTCGCAAAAATTGTATGTTATGTTTTGTTACTATCGTTTTGTAGTTTCCTTATTTTTCTTGCAGTTAATTATAACGTACGTTGCAAAAGAACTCTAAAAACATAAAAGTGACGTAATAAAAACGTGACACGGTTGACTAGGATTGTTTTTTGTTTTTTCTCAAGAGTCACTGTCGTTTTTTTATTTATAAAACGGCAACTCTTAATTGCTTTGTTATCATCTTACTATAGCTGCTTTTTTTATGTTTATGGAGTTCTTTAGTTTAAATCTATTACAACTACTAAAAGACGACGACAAAAAATCCATTAAACTGACTTACGTCATTATCACGTGAAAAATTAGTCAGGCTATACCCCAAAGCCACTATAAATGACCGATGACGTTAAGTAGACGTCGTTGTTATTCCCTGAAAACGATATCGATAACTTTCTGCTATTTTCTTACCCAAATAATTTTTTGAAACAGCAAATTGACTTACGTCTTTATCACGTGAAAAGTAAGTCATTACCCCAAAGCAACTATAATTGCCAAATGACGTTAAATAAACGTAGTTGTTATTTTCTGAGAGTAACGTCGTTAACGTTCTGCTATTTTTTGGCCAAATTACATTTTTTAGTAGTAGTAATAGTAATTAACTATAACGTACGTTACAAACGTACTCTATTAACGTAAAAGTGACATAATAAAAACGTGACCCGGTTGACTGGAATTGTTTTTTTCTCGATCGTGACTCTCGTTTTTTTATTTATAAAACAGTAACTTTTAATTGCTTTATAATTATCTTACTGTTGCTGTTTTTTTTATGTTTATGAAGTTTCAATCTATTACAAACGACGACAAGAAAGTCCAGCCAATTGACTTACGTCATTATCACGTAAAAAATTAGTCAGGCATTACCCCAAACTACAAATGACTAATGACATTAAGCAAACGTCGATCTTATTCTCTGAACACAACATCGCTAATTTTCTGTTATTTTATTCGCCAAATTACATTTTAAACACTCACAAACATTGCACGCCATTTTGTGTTACTGTCGTTTTGTAATTTTCTTATTTTTTTTGTAATTAATTAATAACGTAAAGTGATCTAATAAAAACGTGGCCTGGTTGACTGGGATGGTTTTTTGTTTTTTTTCTCAAGAGTGTCTGTTATTCTTTTATTTATAAAATGGCAACTCTTAATTGCTTTATTATCATCTTACTACTGCTGTTGTTTTTATATTTATGGAGTTGTTTAGTTTATATATATATTACAACTATTAAAAGACGACGACAAAAAACCCAGCAAGTTGACTTACGTCATTATCACGTGAAAAATTAGTTGGGCAATACCCCAAAGCAACTATTAATGACCGATGACGTTAAGTAGACGTCGTTGTTATTCCCTGAGAACGATGTCGCTTACTTTCTGCTATTTTATTACCCAAATTACATTTTTTAACACAGTCGCAAGAACTATGCGCTATTTTTTGTTACTATCGTTTTGTAGTTATCTTATTATTCTTGAAGTTAATTATAACGTACGTTGCAAGAGTACTGTAATAACGTAAAAGTGACGTAATAAAGAGTGACCCGGTTGATTGGGATTGTTTTTTGTTTTTTTTCAAGAGTGACTGTTGTTTTTTTTATTTATAAAATGGCAACTATTAATTATTTTATTATCATCTTACTACTGCTGTTATTTTTATATTTATGGAGTTGTTTAGTTTAAATCTATAACAACGATTAAAACATGACGAAAAAATCCAGCAAATTGACTCACGTCTTTATCGCGTAAAAAATGAGTCAGGCTATACTCCAGAACAACTATAAATGACCGATGACGTCAAGTAGACGTCGTTGTTATTCCTTAAGAGCGACCTCGCTAACTTTCTGCTATTTTATTAGCCAAATTACATTTTTTGACACAGTCGCAAAAAATATACGTTATTTTTTGTTACTTTCGTTTTGTGATTTTCTTATTTTTCTTGAAGTTAATTATAACGTACGTTGCAAAAGTACTCTAATAACGTAAAAGTGACGTAATAAAAACGTGACCCGGTTGACTGGGATTGTTTTTTTCTCAAGAGTGACTGTTGTTTTTTTATTTATAAAACGGCAAAGCTTAATTGCTGTATTATAGTCTTACTATTGCTGCTTTTTTTATGTTTATGGAATTGTTTAGTTTAAATCTATTAGGAGGACGACAAAAAAACAGCAAATTGTCTTACGTTTTTATCACGTGAAAAATGAGTCAGACATTACCCTAAAGCAACTATAAATGACAAATGACGTTAAATAAACATAACCGTCATTTTCTGAGAGTAACGTCGTTAACGTTCTGCTATTTTTTTGGCCATATTACATTTTTCAGTAGTAGTAGTAGTTAATTATATCGTACGTTACAAAAGTACTCTAATAACGTAAAAGTGACGTAATAAAAACGTGACCCGGTTGACTGGAATTGTTTGTCGTTTTTTATTTTTTTATGTTTATGGAGTTCTTTAGTTTAAAAAAAATTCCAGCAAATTGACTTACGTCATTATCACGTGAAAAATTAGTCAGGTATTACACTAAAACAACTATAAAAGATCAATGACGTTAAATAAACGTAAACGTTATTCCCCGAGAGCGACGTCGCTAACTTTTCGCTAAAATTATACGTTATTTTTTGTTACTATCGTTTTGTAATTTTCTTATTTTTTTTAAGTTAATTATAACGTATGTTACAACAATACTCTAATAACGTAAAAGTAATAAAAACGCGACCCGATCGACTAGCATTGTTTTTTTTTCTGTCAACCTCGCGTAGTGGTAGTCGCATGATACTGATATTTTTTAATGCAGCGCCTACTTAGCTTGATTTTGGCGTTAAGTTAAAATCCATTACAACTATTGCAAGACAACGACAAAAACAAAAAATGCATCAAACAGGCTTACGTCATTATCGCGTGAAAAATAAGTCAAGCATTACCCCAAGCAACTATAAACCAATGACGTTAAATAAACGTATTTGTTATTTTCTGAAAGTAACGTCGCTAACTTTCTGCTATTTTATTAGCTAAATTACAGTTTTTTACACTGTTGCAAAAAAATATGCTACAACGCAACTCTTAATTGGTTTAACATCTTCATCTTATAATTGCTTCTGGTACTGGCATTTTTTTATGCAACGCTTACTCAGCTTATGGCGTTGTTTAGTCTAATTCTATTACGACTATTGAAAGACAGGAAACCCACCAAACATGCTCAAGTCATCACGTAAAAAATACGGATAGGTACAACTTATGTAATACCGTTCTTTGAAAAATTAGAAACTTGGCCTAACGACAGCAAATTTTTATCACCGCGATGAACTTGCGACCTAAGTATCGTCGACACGTATTCAAATTTGGCAGTAATTCACAAAACGTGCCATGAAGTGGTTACTTCTGTCTCTTCTAACTGCAGCTGCAGTAGCTGATGATTCAACATTAAAAGCTTTTCGCGATGCCAATATTAAATTCACGGCCAACTTATACAAAGTGAGGTTTTAACGTGTATAACAAAGTAATTATTCGTTTTTTTTAAGGAGTTGATCAAAACTGATACGAAACGAGTACTGGCTTCTCCCTTGTCTGTTCAGATCATCCTCGCTCTGGTACACGCCGGTGCCAAAGCCAAAACGGCCGAACAAATCGCCGCCGGGTTATCACTACCAAATGATAATGCCGCCATTCAACGTATGGCTAAAGCCGCCACGGCGAGTTTCTCAAGTGAAAGCTACTACACCGTGAATATCGCTAATAAGGTTTACGTGAAACAAAATTTTAAAGTCAAGGAGGAATTTGTTAAAACAGCCGTTAATGATTTTAAGTCCGATGTTGAAAACATCGATTTTGACAAAGTAGAACACGCGGCTAAAAGCATTAACGATTGGGTCGAAGCTAAGACTAACCATACGATACGCGAGATCATCAGCGCCGATGACATTGATGATACTTTACGGATGGTACTCCTTAACACGATTTACATGCAAGTGCATTGGATGAACGAGTTTATAGAAGAATACACGCTTAAGAAGGATTTCTATGTGAATAAGGAGAAAACGATTAAAGTTGATATGATGAAGAATGAAGAAAGGTACGAGTACTACGAGTGTCAAAACTTAAACGCTAAGTTTTTAAAGATGGATTATCGAGCACCTGGTATGTCTATGGTAGTCGTGCTACCCAACGACAAAGACGGTTTACCGGGTTTGGAAAAACGCATCGACGACGTTCTTAACCACAACAAATTCGACACGCACCAAGTCGAAGTCGAGTTTCCCAAATTTGACATCGACACCACGATTCAGCTTAATCCGATTCTGAAAACGGTAATATTCGGTTTAAAATGGTACCAGTACTAATAAACGATTTCTAGTTGGGAATCATAGAACCATTTACATCCGATGCCGATCTCACTGGTATTTCCGACGCAGATTTGTACGTGAGTAAAGTTGTGCAGAAGAACCACATCGAAGTGAACGAGAAAGGTACCATCGCTTCGTCGGCAACAGCAAGTAAGTACCGAGGCCTTGATGATCAAACCAAATCTGACATTGTTACTTTTAGTTCTCATTTCATTAGACATGGCGTTTATGCCAAGTGAAACTAAGAAATTCGTAGCGGATCATCCGTTTATCTACTACATCCAATCAAGATCCGGCATAATGTTTGTAGGAAAATACACTGGAAAGTAATTGTCTAAATTTGCAACAATAAATAATTCTTGTCTATAATTTTGTGTTTTAGTTCTAACGACAACTTACACTTAATTTATAATCTTCTTAAGAATACATTTATTACAGTAGTACCGTTCTAGTACCCACAATCCCAAGTAACACTTTGCTAAATTCCTCTCATCTTCATGGTAAAATTACAGTTTAAAATTAAAGACAACGACAAAAAAAACAGCAAACACAAGTCATTTTACGTGAAAAATTAGTCAAGCATTACATAAAAGAAATTATAAATTATCAATGACGTTAAATAAACGTAGCTGTTATTTCCTAACAATAACGTCACTAACTTTCTGCTAGTTGATTAAACAAATTACATTTTTTACACGCAAAAATTATACGCCCTTTTGTGTTACTATCGTTTTGTCATTTCCGTATTTTTCTTTTAGTTACAATAATAACGTACTCTAATAACGTAAAGGTGATGTAATGAAAATGCGATGTAGTTGGCTGGGATAGTTTTCTTTTTCTAGAATGTTTGTTGTTTTTCTATTTAAAAAACGGCAACTTTTAAGTTGTTTATCATCATTTTACAATTACTTCTGGTACTCGCGTGGTACTAACTTTTTTGATGTTTTTATTACAGCTATTGAAACACAACGACAAAGACAAAAATCCAGTAAACAGATTCACGTCATTATTCCGTAAAAAAATAGTCAGGCACCCAACTAGCAAGTGTACGTAACAATTACGTTTATTTTTAGTGTAAATTCGTAATGTACGTAATAACTCCAAAATCACACTTAACTGTCACGTACAGTTTAATCCCAATGTATCACGTAACATTTTTTACGTGTCCGGTACGTAACAATTACTTACGTAGTTTAAAAATAAAAGTTAATAATTAAAATTACTGTTAGCAATGTGTGATTAAAATAGAAAATACATTCGGTAGTTAAAATCAACTTATGCGTTACTTAAAAACATTATAAAAATGTACGTGATATATAGGTGTTTTTTTACCAAATTAACACGTAACTTTTTAAATGCTCAGTAGCGGCACCAGTTATTTGTATTTTTGTATGCAACGCTCACTTAGTTTACAGCATTATTTAGTTTAAACCTCTTACGGCTATTCATAGACAACGACAAAAACAAAAAATCCAACAAACAAGTTCACGTCATCATAAGTCAGGCATTACCCCAAAACAACAATAAATTTTCTATGACGTTGGATAAACGTAGCTATTATTATCTGAGAATCACGTCGTTAAATTTCTGCTATTTTATTGCCCAAATTACATTATATTTTTCACAGTCGTAAAAATCATATGCATTTTATTATAACGTACGTTACTAAAGTACTTTAATAACGTAAAATTGATGTAACAAAAGCGCGATGTGGGTGACTGTAATTGTTTTTTGTTTTTTCCTGAAGAATGTCTGCCGTTTTTCTATTTAAAAACGGCAATACTTAACTAATTCATCATCATCTTACAATTATTGTTTCTAGTACTCATATGGTAATGATTTTTGTATGCAACGCTAACTTAGTTTAAATCTCTTACGGCTATTCATAGACGACAACAAAAAAAAATTCGACAAACAAGCCCACGTCATTATAACGTAAAAAATTAGTCAGGCATTACCCCAAAACAACAATAAATTTTCTATGACGTTGGATAAACGTAGCAATTAGTATCTGAGAATTACGTCTCTAAATTTCTGCTATTTTATTGCCCAAATTACATTATATTTTTTACAGTCGTAAAAATCATACGCATTTTATTATAATGTACAAAAGTACTTTAATAACCTAAAAATGATGTAACAAAAAGGCGATGTGGTTTACTAGGATTGTTTTTGTTTTTTTCTCAAGAATGTCTGTCGTTTTTTTTTATTTAAAAAACGACAACACTCAACTAATTCATCATTATCTTGCAATTGCTTCTGGTACTCGTATGGTACTGACTTTATTTAAGCAAGGCCTACTTAGTTTATTGCGTTATTTAATGTAAATATATTACAACTACCGAAAAACAATGACAGACAAAAAAATCCGGTGAAAAGGTTCACGTTATTATCACGTGAAAAATTAGTCACACTGACGTTATATGACGACATTGACACGTCTTAATAACGTCTCATACGTAGTTTTCAAGTCAATAAAACGTAATGTGCTGTCTGGGTAACGTTTGTTATCAAAAGTACTCTAATAACGTAAAAGTGACGTAATAATAACGTGGCACGGTTGACTGGAAATCTTTTTTTCTCAAGAGTGACTGTCGTTTTTTATTTATAAAACGGCAACGCTTAATTATCATCTTATTATTGCCGCTTTTTTATGTTTATGGAGTTCTTTAGTTTAAATTTATTACAACTACTAAAAGACGACGACAAAAAAATTCAGCAACTTGACTTATGTCATTATCACGTGAAAAATTAGTCAGGCTATACCCCAAATTAACTATAAATGACCGATGACGTCAAGTAGACGTCGCTGTTATTCCCTGAGAGCGATGTTGCTAACTTTCTGTTATTTTATTAGCCAAATTACTATTTTTGACACAGTCGCGATAATGATACGTTATTTTTTGTTACTATGGGTTTGTAGTTTTCTTACTTATCTTGAAGTTAATTATAAGGTACGTTGCAAAAGAACTCTAATAACGTACAAGTGACGTATAAAAAACGTGACCCGGTTGAATGGGATTGTTTTTTGTTTTTTTCTCAAGAGTGACTGTTGTTTTTTATTTATAAAATGGCAACGCTTAATTGCTTCATTATCATCTAACAACGTAAAAGTGACGCAATAAGAACGTGAACCGGTTGACTGGGATTGTTTTTTGTTTTTTTCATAAAAGTGTAAGTGGTAACTCTTAATGTTTATCGAGTTGTTTAGTTTAAATCTAATACAACCATTAAAAGACGACGACAAAAATATCCAGCTAATTGACTTACGTCTTTATCACGTAAAAAATGAGTCAGACAGAAATAAACATAACCGTTATTTTCTGAGAGTAAGATCGTTAACGTTCTGCTATTAGTAGTTAACTATCCCAGGCAGCACACTGACGTTATATGACGACATTGACACGTCTTAATAACGTCTCATACGTAGTTTTGACGTCAATAAAAGGTAATGTGCTGTCTGGGTAATGTACGTTACAAAAGTACTCTAATAACGTAAAAGTGACGTAATAAAAACGTGACCCGGTTGACTGGAATTGTTTTTTTCTCAAGAGTGACTGTCGTTTTTTTATTTATAAAACGGTAACTCTTAATTGCTTTATTATCATCTTACTATTCCTGTTTTTTTTATGTTTATGGAGTTGTTTAGTTTAAATCTAATACAACTATTAAAAGACGACGACAAAAAAATACAGCGAATTGACTTATGTCATTATCACGTGAAAAATGAGTCAGACATTACCCCAAAGCAACTACAAATGACAAAAGACGTTAAATAAAGGTAACTGTTATTATCTGAAAGTAACGTCGTTAACGTTCTGCTATTTTTTTGGCCATATTACATTTTTCAGTAGTAGTAGTAGTTAATTATATCGTACGTTACAAAAGTACTCTAATAACGTAAAAGTGACACGGTTGCCTGGGATTGTCTTTTGTTTTTTTTTCAAGAGTGATTGTCGTTTTTTTATTTAGAAAACGGCAATTCTTAATTGCTTTATTATCATCTTACTGTTGCTGTTTTTTTTATATTTATGGAGTTGTTTAGTTTAAATATATTACAAATATTAAAAGACGACGACAAAAAAATCCAGCAAATTGACTTACGTCATTATTACGTGAAAAATTAATCAGGCTATACCCCAAAGCAGCTATAAATGACTGATGACGTTGTTCTCTGGGAACGATGTCGCTAACTTTCTGCTATTTTATTACCCAAATTACATTTTTTAACACAGTCGCAAAAACTACGTTATTTTTTGTTACTATTGTTTTGTAGTTATTTTATTTTTCTTGAAGTTAATTATAACGTACGTTGCAAAAGTACTATAATAACGTAAAAGTGACGTAATAAAAACGTGACCCGTTGTTTTTTGTTTTTTTCTCAAGAGTGTCTGTCGTCTTTTAATTTATGAAGCGGCAACTCGTAACTGCTTTGTTATCATCTTTCTATTGCTGCTTTACATGTTTATGGAGTTCTTTAGTTTAAATCTATTACTACTAAAAGACGACGACAAAAAAATCCAGTAAATTGACTTACGTCATTATTACGTAAAAAATTAGTCAGGCTATACCCCAGAGCAACTATTAATGACCGATGACGTCAAGTAGACGTAAGTGTTATTCCCTGAGAGCGACGTCGTTAACTCCCTACTATTTTATTAGCCAAATTACATTTTTGACACAGTCGCAAAAATTATACGTTATTTTTTGTTACTATCGTTTTGTAATTTTCTTATTTTTCTTGATGTTAATTATAACGTACGTTACAAAAGTGTTCTAATAACGTAAAAGTAATAAAAAGGCGACCCGATGGACTAGCATTGTTTTTTGTTTTTTTTTCTCTCAAGCTCGCGTAATTAGTTTATCATAATGTTACGAATGCTTCTGGTAGTCGCATGATACTAATATTTTTTAATACAGCGCCTACTTAGCTTGATTTTGGCGTTAAGTTAAAATCTATTACAGCTATTGCAAGACAACGACAAAAACAAAAAATGCATCAAACAGGCTTACGTCATTATCACGTGAAAAACAAGTTAAGCATTATCCCAAGCAACTATAAATGACCAGTGACGTTAAATAAACGTAGTTATTATTTTCTGATAGTAACCTCATTAACTTTCTACTATTTTATTACCAAATTACAGTTTGTTACACAGTTGCAGAATTTGTACGTCAGTTTATATTACTATATCGTTATGTAATTTTTGTGTTTTTGTTGTAATTAATTATAAAATACGTGATTGGCTACCGTATATTGCATCTAAAAGTTTACGTAAGAAAGACGTATAAATGACGGTCTAATGTATCGTTAAGATGACGTTATTTAAGAACGACTATACGACGTGCAGTTTTGCCAACTGACAACTTTCCTTTAAAAAAATGAAAATGCATTACAATAAAAGGTATTTTTTTCTAAAATTAAAAGCCACAAAAAAAAATTGCTGCATCTGGCTAATGTCGCTAAGGCACTGTGTTACCAACAGTAAATTAAAAATTATATGCGTCAGTGATGTCAGTGACAAAAAATTACCAAAAAACCCCGGCAATTTTATGTGACTTTGTTGACCGCGGTAATTGTGAAAACCAAAAAAAACTGTATAACTTAAAGATTGTAACGACAAAAACATATGGAAATACCACAAATAAAAAAAGAGAGGGCTATAATCAAACTTTGACAATACAAAAACAAAACTGTTAAGAGCAAATTTTAAATTAAGACAGAGGAGGCAGAAGAGCCTCGCGAGTCAGCAGTTAAATGCAAAAACGTTGTTATTCACATTTGTAAGTGACCTGTGATTACTACAATCATAGTGACCTTGAATTTTCCGCAGTACTAAATACTATTCACTATAATCGTTCTATAATGCAGACACACACGAATCTATTTACAAACAATGTACCTACTAAAATGTTTTATCTTATTATAAGTGCATGAATTTCTAATCAATAACCACTATTAAATACTCGAACTAATCAAAACCAGATAAGTGATCAAAAGTATGTGATTATCCAGATGACTGTGTTTATGTTTAAGTTTTAGTTAAACATTACAACCCCGATAACCTTTATGTAAAGTTAATGATGCGGAACATTAATTGCCATAACAACAGCTATGTTTATTATTGTTGTTGCAAAAACCGAGCTACTACAAGGAGGATTCTGCAAAGTAATCCATTAGTTAAATTGCACTTCCGGTTACCTGATGGTTGAATAATCGTTTAATCGAAGCATCAAACCACCGCACCAAGTAGGGTTTTATTTTTTTGCAGAAAAACCTTGACCGTGAAAATGATGTTATGTCAACTTGACAGTTGCGTTTATCTGACGTATGTGAAATCAAGGAGAATTTCGCGCACAAGTATTGATGATAAATCAAATCAAAATAGAATGAAAGTAAATTAAAGTTGCGCGCGCACACGATACCATGTGAACAAACCTTTTAAATTCTAACACGACACCCGTCGTATATACGAACTGAAAGAATCAGTGCGTTTAACGAGTCAAGGTGGATTCGTCCGTCGAATTAAAAAAAAAATAAACGCAAGTTCCGTGGTGGTGTTGAACTCCTTAAATATTCGAAACAGTAAATTAAATGGCTTTTTTGCGCGCATTCCTCAGGTGCAGCACGTTTAATAACCGACGAGTTTTTTTGGCCGGTTGTCGTAACAGTAAACAATTGCAGAACGCCGTTTTTAAATCGACAGCCACCGGTGCTATCGTCGAAGACCCAACGGGGAGTAGCGCCGTCACAGCCACCGCTGCAACGGCCAACGTATCGTCGCCCCGTGATCCCTTAGACGTAACCTTCGAAGATGCCTCGTCGGCGTTCAAAAGCAAAACAATGTGGGAACTCGTACGGGCCTACGTCGTTTACCAATTATGTTCAATTAATTACGTGGTCGAAAATAACATGAAGGTAAGAAACAATTGCTTTATTTCGTACACATTATTGATCTGGAAACGACCTTGAGCCGATTTCATTAATCGCGTAACCGGAAGTCTAATTAAAACCCAAAAAAATCGGTTATCCTTTTCCGTTCGGTTATTAATTCAAACAAAAATTGCATAACATAACTCGTGGAATAAAAAAAGAAACCTTACCTTGTACGTCAAAGTCCGAAGCCCGCGAAAATCAAACAAAATTTGAAAAATACGCACCAAGGTGTATATGTCACGAAATGAAAAACTGCATTGTGCGCCACGTTAATGACCGAAAAGAAACACAGCCAATAAAAAAAATCCAAGCGAAGCAACCTGTGATTTTAACGCACCCGGCATATACAGGGTGCTAAATATAACCCATCCTAATACGTCAGCAAAATTCATCAAGATTTATAATGCCTATACAGCAATTTAACTTAATCTCATACGACCGACGGAAAGCTCCAATTACTTAAATAATTTAACTTGACCTTGGCGTTCTTACATAAGGCATTGATAATGGCGCCGTTGTATGCATTATGCGCGCGTATGTTAATTGTTCTCAGGTCTATTTTTTTTCAATAAACGCAAAACCAAGGCTGTCGACCAAAAATTTTCATTCTTGTAATTTCAAGGTTCGTTTTTTGCGCACACGTGTTTTTGGAATTTTTCGCCGTACAGTATTTGCTAACAACGTTTCGAAGAATTTAATCTTTTTTATATTTTTGATATAATTGTTTTTAAATGTTTGCGGTTCCATAAAAATGGTACATTTCTAACGTCATACATGTTTCGAAGTAGGCTGTGAATGTTTATAAAATTAGCGTTTTAAGTCACGGCTTACTTTATAACTGGTTTTTTTTTAAATTTGTATTAGAAACGTTTTTCTTTTTTTGAGATCTTTGATTTAAATGAAAATTGCGCTTGGTAGTATTTGTTCGTTCGTTTTGGGTCTTTTTTACGAAATAAATAATAACGAAAAAAATTTATTACACATTTATACACATTTTAAGTAGGCTATGAATGTTTTCTTGTTTTCAATTTTTGTTTCGTGCAAAAATTACGTGAATTATTTGTTTTTCATTTTTTCAAATTTTATTTTTGTATAAAAATTGGCCATAGTTATACGGCGATTATTAAGCCTAAGTTTGTTTTACTTTTTTTTAAGTAAAAAAAATAGCATATCATTCTGTTGAAGTAACTTTTCCAATTTTTTTGACTGTTTCTATCAATGTTTTTTGAGTTTTGTTTTATGATCTTTTCAAGGACAAACCGTTTTTTACCTTTTTTAAAGTAGGCTGAAAATTGTTATTTCAAACAATTGAATTGAAGTTGTTTTTTGGCTGTAGGATGTTTTAGAATTCGTTTTTTTTTATAATTTTCTAATCTATTTTATTCACACAATACAAAAACTATTACGTATTATGGTGTTTTTAAACCTTGAGTGTTTATTTTTTAATGTTTTTAAAGATTTTTTATTTCTTGGAAAATTGAGCTTAGTCATATCCGATTTGTATTTAGTATTTTGATTTTTGTTCTATTAAAATCATTACGTTTCCGCCTTTTTTTACAACGATTTTGAGAAAAAAATTTTTTTAGTTTTTATGCAAGTAGGCTGGTATTTTTTAAATTTCAATTTCAATAGATAATCTTCTTGGCGCTTTTTTGTTTAAAATTACATTTTTTTGAAGGAGGCGAGGCGCTGAATGTTTTAATTTTGCATTTGTGCAAGCAGGTTTCAAACGTTTTTTTTATTTTTGAAGTAGGCGCTGAATAATTATGAAAAGACTAACATTTTTTTTCTTTTTGAAGCTCTTACCAAATATTTGTTTTTTATTTGTTTAGATTTTTAAGTTTATATAGTTTTTTAGAAGCTTTTTTGTGGAAATGACATTTTTTGAAGTAGGCGCTGAATGTTTTTTGAAATCGGTTTTTCAAGCAGTGCTTACTTAGCCATTCTCTATAAAATAGGTTTTTGTTTTTGATTTATGAAAAGACTAACATTTCTTTTTTTTGAAGCCTTTAACAAATATTTGTTTTAAATTTTAAGCCCTAAAACGTTTTTCTTAGATTTTTAAGTTTGAATAGTTTTTTAGAAGCTTTTTTGTTTGAAATGACATTTTTTTGAAGTAGGCGCTGAATGTTTTTTTGAAATCCGTTTTTAAAGCAATGCTTACTTAGCCATTCTCGATAAAATATGTTTTTTGTTTTTGATTTATGAAAAGACTAACACTTCTTTTTTTCTTTTTGAAGCTCTTACCAAATATTTGTTTTAAATTTAAAGCCCTAAAACGTTTTTCTTAGATTTTTATGTTTGAATAGTTTTTTAGAAACTTTTTTGTTTGAAATGACATTTTTTTGAAGTAGGCGCTGAATGTTTTTTGAAATCCGTTTTAAAATCAGAGCTTACTTTATGATTAATCGATACAAATATTTTTATTTTTGAAGTAGGCGCTGAATAATTTATGCAAAAGATTGACATTTCTTTATTTTCTCTTTTTGAAGCACTTACCAAATGTTTGTTTTAAATTTTAGGCTCAAAAACGTTTTTCTTAGATTTTTGAATTTGAATAGATAATTTTTTAGAATTTTCTCCTTTGAAATGACATTTTTTTTAAGTAGGCGTTGAATTTTTTTTGAAATCGGTTTTTAAAGCAGTATTGTGGTCGGTTTTTCTTTCTAAGCAGATCAGTTTACTTGTAGTAGGCTGCGATCAGGCATCTTTTGTTTCTTACTTTTGCATATGATACTTGATTATGGTTGGAACTGACGTTTGTTTACGTTATGGTATTTTAGAAAAAATTATAAGTAGGTTAAGAAAGCTTTTTTTGGTTCTTTCACAATTTTTTTTGTTTTCTGGACGTATTAATTGCTTACTTAGCCATTGCTCGATAAAAAAGCTTTTTTGTTTTTGATTTATAAAAAGACTAACATTTTTTTTTTAAAGCCTTTACCAAATATTTGTCTTAAATTTAAAGCCCTAAAACGTTCTTCTTAGATTTTTAAGTTTGAATAGTTTTTTTGAAGCTTTTTTGTTTGAAATGACATTTTCTTGAAGTAGGCGCTGAATGTTTTTTTGAAATCCGTTTTTAAAGCAATGCTTACTTAGCCATTCTCGATAAAATAGGTTTTTTGATTTTGATTTATGAAAAGACTACACTTCTTTTTTTCTTTTTGAAGCTTTTACCAAATATTTGTTTTAAATTCAAAGTCCAAAAACATTTTTCTTGGATTTTTGAGTTTGAATAGTTTTTTAGAAGCTTTTTTGTTGAAATGACATTTTTTGAAGTAGGCGCTGAATGTTTTTTGAAATCGGTTTTTAAAGCAGTGCTTACTTAGCCATTGCTCGATAAAAAAGGTTTTTTGCTTTTGTTTTATAAAAAGACTAACACTTTTTTTTTCTTTTTGAAGCTCTTACCAAATATTTGTTTTAAATTTAAAGTCTTAAAACGTTTTTCTTAGATTTTTAAGTTTGAATAGTTTTTTAGAAGCTTTTTTGTTGAAATGACATTTTTTGAAGTAGGCGCTGAATGTTTTTTGAAATCGGTTTTTAAAGCAGTGCTTACTTAGCCATTGCTTGATAAAAAAGGTTTTTTGCTTTTGATTTATGAAAAGACTAACACTTTTTTTTCTTTTTGAAACCTTTACCAAATATTTGTTTTAAATTCAAAGTCCAAAAACAGTTTTCTTGGATTTTTGAGTTTGAATAGTTTTTTAGAAGCTTTTTTGTTGTAACGACATTTTTTGAAGTAGGCGCTGAATGTTTTTTGAAATCGGTTTTTAAAGCAGTGCTTACTTTGCCATTCTCTATAAAAAAGGTTTTTTGCTTTTGATTTATGAAAAGACTAACACTTTTTTTTTCTTTTTGAAGCCCTTACCAAATTTTTGTTTTAAATTTAAACGTTTTTCTTAGATTTTTAAGTTTGAATAGTTTTTTAGAAGCTTTTTTTTGAAGCACTTACCAAGTATTTGTTTTAAATTTAAAGTCCAAAAACGTTTTTCTTAGATTTTTGAGTTTGAATAGTTTTTTAGAAGCTTTTTGTTTGAAATGACATTTTTTTGAAGTAGGCGCTGAATGTTTTTTGAAATCGGTTTTTAAAGCAGTGCTTACTTAGCCATTGCTCGATAAAAAAGCTTTTTTGCTTTTGATTTATAAAAAGACTAACACTTTTTTTTTGAAGCACTTACCAAATATTTGTTTTAAATTTAAAGTCCAACAACGTTTTTCTTAGATTTTTAAGTTTGAATAGTTTTTTAGAAGCTTTTTTGTTGAAATGACATTTTCTGAAGTAGGCGCTGAATGTTTTTTGAAATCGCTATTTAAAGCAGTGCTTACTTAGCCATTGCTCGATAAAAAAGCTTTTTTGCTTTTGATTTATGAAAAGACTAACAGTTTTTTTTTGAAGCACTTACCAAATATTTGTTTTAAATTTAAAGTCCAAAATCGTTTTTCTTAGATTTTTAAGTTTGAATAGTTTTTTAGAAGCTTTTTTGTTGAAATGACATTTTTTTTAAGTAGGCGTTGAATTTTTTTTGAAATCGGTTTTTAAAGCAGTGCTTACTTAGCCATTGCTCGATAAAAAAGCTTTTTTGCTTTTGATTTATGAAAAGACTAACACTTTTTTTTTGAAGCACTTACCAAATATTTGTTTTAAATTTAAAGTCCAAAAACGTTTTTCTTAGATTTTTAAGTTTGAATAGTTTTTTAGAAGCTTTTTTGTTGAAATGACATTTTTTTGAAGTAGGCGCTGAATGTTTTTTGAAATCGGTTTTTAAAGCAGTGCTTACTTAGCCATTGCTCGATAAAAAAGGTTTTTTGCTTTTGATTTCTAAAAAGACTAACAATTTTTTTTTGAAGGACTTACCAAATATTTGTTTTAAATTTCAAGTCCAAAAACGTTTTTCTTAGATTTTTAAGTTTGAATAGTTTTTTAGAAGCCTTTTTGTTTGAAATGACATTTTTTTGAAGTAGGCGCTGAATGTTTTTTGAAATCGGTTTTTAAAGCAGTGCTTACTTAGCCATTGCTCGATAAAAAACCTTTTTTGCTTTTGATTTATAAAAAGACTAACACTTTTTTTTTTGAAGCACTTACCAAATATTTGTTTTAAATTTAAAGTCCAACAACGTTTTTCTTAGATTTTTAAGTTTGAATAGTTTTTTAGAAGCTTTTTTGTTGAAATGACATTTTTTTGAAGTAGGCGCTGAATGTTTTTTGAAATCGGTTATTCAAGCAGTGCTTACTTTAGCCATTGCTCGATAAAAAAGGTTTTTTGCTTTTGATTTATGAAAAGAATAACACTTTTTTTCTTTTGAAGCACTTAGAAAATATTTGTTTTAAATTGAAAGTCCAAAAACATTTTTTTTAGATTTTTGAGTTTTTACAGTTTTTTAGAAGCTTTTTTGTTTGAAATGACATTTTTTTGAAGTAGGCGCTGAATGTTTTTTGAAATCCGTTTTAAAATCAGAGCTTACTTTATGATTAATCGATACAAATATTTTTTGCTTTTGCTTTATGCAAAAGACTGACATTTCTTTATTTTCTCTTTTTGAAGCACTTACCAAATGTTTGTTTTAAATTTTAGGCTCAAAAACGTTTTTCTTAGATTTTTGAATTTGAATAGATAATTTTTTAGAATTTTTTTCTTTGAAATGACATTTTTTTAAGTAGGCGTTGATTTTTTTTTAAAATCGGTTTTTCAAGCAGTGCTTACGTTGCCATAGCGCGATAAAAAAGGTTTTCCGTTTTTTCTTTATACGAAAGACTTACACTCACAAGTTTTTTTTTGAAACTGGTAACAAATATTAAAAATTTTTTTTTTGAAGTAGGCTTAAAGACGTTTGTTCTTCAAGATTTTGAGTTGTACGAGAATGGCAACTCTTAACGAATTTTTTGTTGAAAGTCCGCAAAAATGTTTCTTGTTTTTTCTCATTACAATTCTGTAGTTAAGGATCCGTTTTCTTGTCCAACGATTGGTGTTTTGGGGCTTTTTTGCAGTGGGTATTGTTCAAATCCGTTCATTTTGATGAATATATTTTTGAGTAACTTTGAAACTAATGTTTTTCTCACGTCCGTGGGATTCTATTTTCAAAATATTTAAAAATAAGTTCAGACATTTTTTGAACTTGGTAACTTAATTTATCTGTAACGCAGTATTGTGGTCGGTTTTGATTCCTAAGCATATCAATTTGCTTGTAGTAGGCTGTGATCAGGCATCTTTTGTTTCTTGCTTTTGCATATGATACTTGATTATGGTTGGAACTGACGTTTGTTTACGTTATCGAGAAAAAAATATAAGTAGGTTAAGGAAGCTTTTTTCACAATTTTCTTTAATGTTTGTTTTCTTGGCGTATTAATTACTCAAATTGCTAAATTTCGGTTTCGTAATTATGCACCCGGTTGGCATCAGTTTTTTGTTTGGTCGAAACTTAAAAGGAAATGCGACTTGTGCTTAACGATTTGGCCTAAATGTTTAAGTTTGAATGAAACTGCCAACGTGGTCGCGCCATACGGTGCCAACAAAATCCATGCCTACTGCGTTTTTGCAACGGTCACTCTTCAAGGTTGCCAAAAGTACCAATGCTATTTTTGCGTTCGAGACTTCCGGACGCTTCATAACAGATCGATAAGCGTACGGAAATAAAGCCTTGTTCACATAATCGTCGTAGAAGAGGTTACGTAATTTCAACGTCCGTATTTAGAGTGCAAATTGACAATATCATTTATTGTCAAGATCATTTTTATTTATACTTGACGATAATAACCGCAATAAATAAAACTATGTGATTACGACCTTCATTTTTATTTGTTTATCAACTATTTTTAGCTGAAAAATTGGGCGACGAATCTTAGGTGGCCTAGGAAACAGTGTCGCCATCTTTGAGAAATAAATGTATGGTTACGCGTCCTATTTTATAATACGCCGAATTAACCTTTGCCTTTGTAATTAACGTTATAAGAATAAAAAATCTTTTTGCTCTACATTTTACATTGTTGTATTTATGTACAGAAACAAAAACGCGATAAGATATGGTTTTATTACATTTTTTTTTAACAAATTTTGCAAAATTCGTTTACGTAACGAACGCAACTTCGATAAACTTAGTTGCCGTTTTTGCAATAATCTGCTTAATTTATCGCACTGGGTCACCTGTGCAATTGTTTGTCATAATTTCAAAACCGACGTGATATTATTCAATAATTTGTATTAGTCAACGCCTACTGGACGTCTTTGATGTAACTTGTGACTAAATTAGTAATTGGAAAAACATGTTTGTTACAAATAAAACCGCGCAACTTTATATCTGCAATACAACCGCGTGTTATTATTTTTTTTTATAAATCGAAACCTTGAACTTGTGCCAAATGCTTCCGATCTCAAGTGTCAAGTTCATTGCAGTTTGCTCCTTGTTGCAGTTGATGAAATTGGCAAAGACGATTTTGGGAGACAAACTTTTTGCGGTGGTAATGAAAGCTACATTCTATGGTCATTTCGTCGCCGGCGAAGATCAAAATACTATTAGGCCGACGCTGGAAAGGCTGAGGTCTTTTGGTGTTAAGCCAATTTTAGATTACTCGGTCGAGGAGGACATTAGTCAGGAAGAGGCGGAAAAGAGGGAGGTCGAGTAAGCGACAGTGCTGTTTATAGCCGTGTGTGATTGCAGTTTTTTTTTGTTTAGGGCATCGGTACCTGAAGGTGGAGACAAACAGGAAAAGGGTTCTTTGAAGCAGTACCACGTGGCCAAGCCGTTTGCCGATCGGCGTTACAAAGTCAGTTCGGCACGCACATACTTTTACATCAATGAGGCGCAATGCGAACGTAACATGGAGATCTTCATCAGATGCTTGGAAGCAGTCGCAGGTGGGTTCCCCCATCATCTTTTCTTAACAAAAAATCTTTTAATTCGCCCATTAACCGCTCTGACTATTCCAGATTATGAGATGATGGGTAGACAAAAATCGGCTGATCGTAAGTTTCACTGTCCCGTTTGTGAATAGTCGTTTTGGGTTTACGGTGACCGGGTTTAGTTTAGTCCCGCTAACTAAATCTCTTTTTCTCCCTTTCTCACATTTTGTGTACGAACCAATCCACAATTGGATCATGTGGGCTTACCCCCAAACGCCACTACGATATTCTCATTTGGTTTGTATTTCAGGAGCCACGTACGGAACGGGACTGACTGCAATCAAACTAACGGCTTTGGGCAGGCCGCAACTATTGGTAAGTTTTCGTTAGAAACTTTTATCGGTTGAGGCATTTTGGAGTTTTTAGCTCCAATTGTCGGAGGTAATCATGCGCACTCGCGAATATATGGCCGAGTTGGATGGCAACAGAGGAAATGTGCTGAAGCATCACATTAAGCCACAGGAGTTGGAGAAGAAGTTTGAGCAAGCACACGTTTCTAAACAAGACGCCACTGCGTTTCTTAAGCACGTGACGTCTGATAATGAAGGGTAATTGTCCCCAACTGCACTAACAAGTTTGCGTGGTGCTATCTATCGTTGGTATCGCATTAATAAGATCATTTTAGCGTTACGTTGTATAAACAAATGTAATGGATTTTACTTTTCAGTATTCTCCATTTATTCCCCTGGTCGGGAATCATAGACGAAAACGAAGAATTAAGCACAACGTTTCGAATCCCCGATATGAAGACTGGGCAAATGGTGCCGCTCATCGGGCAACTATCGAAAAAAGAAGAGGAGATGTTTCGTAACTTTGTTCGTCGGTTAGACACCATAGTTCGTGTAAGTCCGTACTTGTGTAAACGATTTGTTTTTGATTATTTCGATTTAGGCCGCACAAGAAATGGACGTACGCATTATGGTCGACGCCGAACAGACTTATTTCCAACCGGCGATTACTCGCATGACTCTCGAGTTTATGCGCAAATACAATAAGGAAAAGGCGATCGTGTTTAACACGTATCAGTGTTACTTACGCGAAACTTATAACGAAATTACGACGGATCTCGAACAAGCGAAACGGCAGAATTTCTTCTTCGGGGCGAAATTAGTGCGTGGGGCTTATATGGAGCAGGTTGGTGTTGCTGTGCTTATTTGTGAAGTTTAATCGGTGTTTGTAGGAGAGGGCACGTGCTGCTGCTCTCGGGTACCCGGATCCTGTTAATCCTAATTACGAGGCCACTACAGAGATGTACCACAAAACACTTACCGAGTGCTTACGGCGCATCAAAGATATGAAAGCGAAAGGCGAGAATAAAAACAAAATTGCGATTATGGTTGCTTCGCACAACGAGAACACCGTTCGCTTTGCTATTGAGAAAATGAAGGAGATTGGCATACAACCGGAAGATAAAGTGATATGTTTCGGGCAACTCTTAGGCATGTGTGATTACATAACATTCCCTCTTGGTAAGTTGAGTTTTTTTCGGGGTGTTTTTGGTAACGAATTTTTGTTATTAGGTCAGTCTGGGTACTCGGCTTATAAATATATACCGTACGGCCCGGTTAAAGAAGTCTTGCCGTATTTATCGCGGCGCGCTCAGGAGAATAAAGGCATTCTTAAAAAGATTAAGAAAGAGAAACGTTTGCTTACGCACGAGATCTTGAAACGGCTTGCTCGAGGGCAATTGTTTTACAAACCGAAAGGCAACTACATCCCCGTTTAAAGAGACGTAATCCTTTCTAGATTGTGATTAAGCATTGATTAATTCTGTTGTTGTAGGACTGATCGACGGCTGTTATGGGTATTTAGTTTTTAAATGAATTACAAAGACACTCGCTAGGGGCTTAAACGCCACCGGGTTAATAAAATACTGCAGGGTGCTAAATAAAAATTTTATTCAGAAAATGTATATTTTGTAAATTGCCACGACTGTACAGAAATTCTTGTGCAGTAAACATTGTTATTGCGGCTGGACTGCAACGTGCCCCGTTTGTGTTATCGTTCGGACACTTAGATCTGGGTTTTAATTTAATTAAACGAACGACGACGTAAGTTTATCCTTCAACATGTGATAGCAATAGTTTAAACATTGAGTATTATTCGTGTTTTTCTGTTAGTTTTTAGCTTTTAGAAGGAAATTGTGAATATTTTTATGTACGTGTTGTAATTTATCTGTATTAAAATTTACTTTCAAATGTACTTATTAATTTCAAGCATTTGTACAAAGAATAGACAATAAAAGATATGGGGAAATGTGTTTGTTCGAAAATATGCGTATGTGTATTGTGTGTTGCATAACTAACGTCATCTTGGGATTTGTCAATGAATACCGGAACCAAATTTTACGTTTTATAATTACAATTTGTTCCTATAATTACAATATACAATAAAAAACAGTGACGTAGAACTAATACCGAAAGTTCACAATGTTCAATCGAGCTCCGGCTCAAACTCCATTTTAATTTCCGATTTCATTACTTCGACGTAACTAAACGCGGGCGTCTTTTGGTGCGTGAGTTTGTGCCTAGCCAACGCTCGTTTATAAACAGTTTCAAAATTGCAATATTCGCACTTAAAGTTCTTCTCTTTAATGTGTTTCATTTTGTGTTCAGTTAAGTGTCGCCTCGACGCCGCTTCGTGCCCACATTCCAAACACGTCAAGTCTTCTTTAGACGAATGCATAGCCTCCCCATGCCTCCTCAACGTGTACCGACTAACTGTGGTGTAATTGCACTGCCCGCACTTCAACTGCTGACTCTGCAAGTGTTTCCGATAATGCTTTTTGAGAAAACTCGAACTAACTGCTTTGAAATCGCACTGATCGCACGAGAATTCTTTAACCTTCGAGTGGCGCAACGCAATATGCGTGCTCAGATACTTTTTATAAAACGTCTTAAACTCACACTGATTACAAGCGTAATTTTTCACACCAGTGTGTTTCGTTAAATGTATAGCAAAATCCTTTTCGAACACAGCTTTGTAATCGCACTGCGTACACGCATAATTCTTACCCTCATGCACCAACACATGCCGTTTTAAATGATTCTTATACACAGTCTTATATTCGCACTTATTACAAGCAAAAATAGTACCCGAATGCTGCACCAAGTAATGCTCCTTCAACCGACCTTTAGAAACCGTCTTATACTCACACTTACTACACGCAAAGTTCCTAACGTCCATATGAATCAACACGTGGTTTCGCAAATACTTCTTATTGTGGGTTTTGTAATCGCATTTAAAACACATAAAATTTTTAGTGCCTGAATGGACGAGTAAATGCCGCTTCAACTCGCCTTTATACGTCGTTTTGTAATCGCATTGTTCGCACTTGAACCCGTCTCTAATATGCCTTAAAACATGCATCGATAAATACCCTTTAATTGCAGTTTTAAACGGACAATACTCACACGTGTAGTTTTTATCGACGGTGTGTTTTGTTAAGTAATGACGCTTTAAGTTACCCCGAATGCTCGTTTCGTAATCACAATCGTTGCATTTTAACCGCTGCCTGTGCCTTATCGAATGCTGGGTTAAGTTGTGTTTGGTGTTGGTGCGGTATAGACAATCGGGGCATGAGAATTTATAGTTAACGATTGGTTCTTCATCTTCAGATGGAAGATCGTAACAGTGCTCGACTTTTATGTCGAGACGTTCGAACTCATAATTGACATTTGGAGATGTTTCTGGAAGCGTTTCAGCCGTGGAAGAATTCGGTGTTTTCAACATTTCTCTTTGATGTTGTTTATGTTGTTTTTAATAATATTGCAAAGTAACTACCGGTTGGTTGAAACGAACTAAAAGTACTAACTTTTTAGAACTACCACATCTGTATTGTACCTACTTTTTTAAAATATATTTATATGCGACGTTTCGTTCTTTTTTGTAACACACACTAATTTCATTTTAATATTACGGCCTGCTTATTACTTACAAGAAATAATCAATTTTCTACATATTAAAGTACGCAATTTTAAGCAAATTCGTTTTTAAAGACGACATACACTATAATTAAAATACATTTAGCCGAAAAAGTGTCCTCTGAATTTTTTTTACTAATTTACATTAGTATATAAGTATTAGTTAGCTTTTTAAACGTTAGTCGTTAAGATGAAGACAGTTTTTATTCTGGTACTTTATTCTATAACATCGATTTTTGGGCACCAACTGCGTAAGTACCATTTTCAGTTTCTTTTCTAAATTAATAACGCATTTTAGCCAGTAACTTTAAAATATGCAAACAATCTGATCCTAATGTAAACGAGTGTTTAAAAACAGCTATACAAGATGCTTTGTCGTTGGTCAAAAATGGTACGGCGTTCTAAAAATAAATATGAATTAATCAATCTGTTACTAGGTTTACCTGAATTTAATGTTCCACGAATTGACCCTATCGATGTTGAAAGTTTAGTTATTGGAGAAGGAACTGGGGCTGTTCACTTAACGCAGAATTATAAAAACGTAAAAATTTACGGACTTACCACATCGGTGATAGAATCTGTCGAGTAAGAGTACCCAAACAAGTTCGTTTAAATAACTTTGATTTTAGGTTTAAAGGTAACGATGGCGATATTACTTTGGTGACAATTGGCAAAGTGCCAGAACTTCGGCTAGAAGCCGATTACGACATTAACGGAAAGATTCTGGTGATGCCGGTAGTTGGTGAAGGCAAATGCACGATCAAATTAGGTGCGGTGGTTAAACGTTTAATTCTGTTTTGAAAGTGTCTTTTTAGAGGAAGTAAACACAACAATGACTATTAAAGCCAAACCGTTCCACAAAAAAGGAGTCACGTACTCGAGCATCGAGGAGTTTTTAGTTACCATGGCTCCAAAAAAAATGGAAACGATTTTTGAGAATTTATTCGACGGGGATGCGGCAATGGGTGCCGAAATGAACAAACTAATTAACGATAACTGGGTTGAGGTTTTTAGTGACGTCAAAAACGGTTACGAAGAAGCTTTTGGATTAATTTTTAAAAACGTAGCTAATCAAATTTTTAAAAAAGTGGCGTTTAATGACATGTTTCCGTTGTAAGTAAAAGTAGTTGTCTAAATAAATAACTAACAACTGGGTTTCTGTGTTCTGATTTTAAAAGTTGTTTCCTGTAGTATATGCAATTAACATGGCACGTTAGTGACTAATTCTATATACATTTGGATAATTAAAAACGCGCTACCAACCGAATTTACAAAATAAATCTAAAGGAGCAACGACCTTGAACTCAATTGCAAATTGAAGAGGTTTGGTAGATACGTAATTGCAACGACTTATCTAATCGATTGAAAGTTCATCGCCTTCAATTCCTCAGTTTTGTTTTAATATTTGTACGCGATGCTGTATTATTTCTTCGCGACGGTTGCGACTTTGCTCGTATGTTTTTGTGCGTACTTCAAATGGGCGTTCTCCTATTGGCGAAGGAAGAACATGCCTTATCAAAAACCGCGGTTTCCTTTAGGCACCGCTGAAAATCCATTTGCGAGGACCGAGTTCATAGGATGCAGAATGAAAAGAATCTACGACGAGTATAAAGCAAAAGGTTTCAAACACATCGGGTTGTATTTCTTGTCGTCGCCTTCGTACTTGGTTATAGAACCCGAGTACGTTAAGAACATTATGAGCAGGGATTTTCGCTTTTTCACCGATAGAGGAACGTACTCAAACGAGAAGAGCGATCCTCTCAGCGGGCATTTGTTTAATTTAGAAGGGGACAAATGGAAAAATTTGCGGTATAAACTCACACCTACTTTTACTTCCGGCAAAATGAAAATGATGTTCTCTTCTTTAGTACAATGCGGAAAGCAATTAAAAGACGCCGTTGATTGCGTGCGTTTAAGCAACGCGCCAATCGATGCGAAAGAAGTGCTTGGGTGTTTCACCACTGATGTTATAGGGTCTTGCGCCTTCGGCCTCGATTGCAACAGTTTTTTGCAACCAAACAGCGAGTTTCGAGAATACGGAAAGATAGTCTTTACTGAATTAACAAAATCGAGAAGCATTGGTGCCGTAGTAGCTATGGCGAGTCCTAAACTGGCGCAATTCTTCAACATCGTGTTAACACCAAGACACATTACCAATTTCTTTCTTAGTTTAGTTAAAGAAACTGTAAGATACCGCAAAGACAACGACGTTGTGCGCAAAGATTTTATGCAAATTTTAATGGATTTACAAGATGGCGCCCAATTTTCAATAGAGGAAATGGCGGCCAACACTTTTGTGTTTTTCTTAGCTGGGTTTGAAACATCGTCGACGACAATGTCGTTTGCCTTGTATGAGATGGCGAAGAATCCGAAGATACAAAACAGAGTGCGCGATGAGGTCAACGCAGTCTTGGAAAAACACGGCGATTTGACTTATGAAGCTGTTAACGAATTTAAATATTTGGGTCAAGTCGTTGATGGTAAGCGAAAACAACGTAAAAGCGTTGCTAATTATTAAACTTTTAGAGACTTTGCGTATGTACCCACCTGGTGCTTTAATGTCGAGGATTTGTGTTGAAGAGTATAAAATACCAGACACAGACGTGACTTTAGACAAAGGCACTCGGGTTATTATACCAATTTATGGATTACATCGCGATGCAGAGTATTATCCAAACCCAGAACACTTCGACCCTGACCGTTTTTCCGAAGAGAACGTCGCCAAAAGGCATCCGTTCGTCTACCTACCTTTTGGCGCTGGACCGAGGATTTGTATTGGTGAGTTGACGCCGATATGTTTTTTTTGTAAAACTAAAGTTTTAGGTTTGCGTTTTGGTTTAATGCAAAGTAAGTTGGGGTTGGCAATATTGATCAGGAACTTCCAATTCTCGGTCAACTCAAAAACAAAGATACCGATTGAAATAGACCCAACGAATTTGATTCTATCGGCAAAAGATCCGATTTGGTTAGACGTCCATGATGTTTAACCGTTAATTTTATTGAATTTATTTATTTAAGATCAGTATTTTAAACGTGGTTAAGGTTTTTGTAGGTTATGTGGTAGGTTTTTTAGGCTTTAAGTCTTGTACCTGAATACACGTTGGTTCTGTGTGTTTAGTGCTTAGTTGAGTGATGGCGACATCTATTGACACTTTTGTTAAATGACAAAACCATTTTTGTTACTTAAAACTATGACATTTGATTATGTACCCTTAGGTACTGTGTTGTTTTTAATAAAAACTTTGACAATTTTCCATACCTAAACCTAAGTTTTACTACGTCATAGATTTTGTACTTCAAGCCAAACGGTTTTGGGAACCGTCAACGATATGGTTCCATAATAACCTTTTAAAACATCAGGCGTTTTTGCGTTTAACGAGAATGTAAACTTATCGAGCATGGTAACCAGTCCGATTTTGGTTTGCATAACTCCAAATTTGGCCCCTACAAAAAAATTTAAAATGTGGTTAGATAAATGCTGAAACTGTACCAATGCAGTTTCGAGGTCCTTCTCCAAAAGGAAGATACGTGTAAGGCTTGATGGTTTTGCGATTTCGATCGTTAAATCGCTCTGGGTCAAAAACGTCTGGTTGGGGAAAGTACCTGGGGTCGTGGTGTAAACCTTGAATGGATATTACCACTTTAGTACCGCGTTTTATTATTAGATTTGATTCTGGTACTTGGTAATCGTCTAAACATCGTCTTGCGACTACGCCGGCGGGTGGGTATTTCCTTAAAGCTTCTACAGTACGATTACTTTTTGGAGTAGTTTCTGGAAGTACTTACCCTCTATGACTTGATTTAATTACGTCATTTCTGCAACTGCTTCGTAACAGACGTGAGTGTGTGTATTTAAAACGTTCTTAATTTCTTCCCGTAAACGTTTCTGTATCGCAGGGTGCTTTGCTAATTCGTACAAACAAAAAGTTAGTGTACTGGCAGATGTTTCAAAGCCCGCTACAAAAAACAAAAGAGCCTGTGCCGTTATTTCACGCGTCGTAAGACTTTGTCCTTCGTTTTTTAAATCTAACAGAATTTGTAAAAAATCTTTGCGCGTTGCTCCTACTTTTTCTCGGTGTGCGATTGTGCGACTAATCACGTTTAAAAAAAAACTCCTGGCATTAGATGTTGTACGGGTTACGCCTAAACGTTTCGCCAAGTTTTGGTTCATCTCAGCTAGTACCAGCAACATTATTTTAATCATCGGTGGACGCATGATTTCGTCGCCGTATTTTTTCAATTCACAATTGGACTTGAACCCAAACGCACAAGAACTAATGACGTCGGTGGTAAACCGCGCCATGACTTCATCCGCATCGAAAACCACTTTACCAGACGCGTACTCTTCTAGACCACTTAGTAATTGCGTAGTGCACGCCAAAACAGTATCAAACATTGATTTTACTTTTAATGGCGTAAAAGCGCTAGTAAGCTTACTGCGCATCTTCTTCCATTTGTCTCCATTTAAATTAAGTAAGTGCGCTGATAGAGGATCGTGCTTCTCATTGCAGTAAAACCCTCGATCGTTAAAACAATGAAAATCTTTAACCATCACATCTTTGATTAAACCAGGATCGACTGGCATTAGTGCTGGACGCGTAAAAATAAAAACGCCTCCGTAGCGCTCACCTCTCGTGACAATATATTTGTAATTATCTTCATATATATCACCGATGTACGTGCGTTTAGTAAACAAATGTGTCAGAGTGCCGAAAGGAAAAGTAGGCGGAATAAAAACAACGTTTCGTCTTCGCCAGTACCCGTAAATCCATTGTGCGTAACCGATTATACAGGTCACTGTTATTATTAGTAGCGCAATGTAAGTTAGCATTGAAGTTGAAATTGATGTGGTAAACGTGTTTTTATTTGAAAGAACTGTGGTATATTTGACGTCAGTGGGAACATATTGCCATAGCCTACTTTACATTGTTATAAAAAAAAACAAGGAAGTCGGGATGTACTTTAGTAAACGCATTACCATAGATCCATTACAGCGTCATGTAACTTTTGTATTTTAGTGAACAAATCTTTAATCAACAGTAAAAAGTATTTTAGAGACAGTACTGAATCAATCGACGCATTTGCGAAATTATAGTCAACAGAAAAATATTTCCACAGCCTACTTATACAGTAATCTAATAATAAACAAACATTGCAGTTGTTTATCAAAGAAACAAACAACCTTAGATGCAAAAAAACAAAAACTAGTCAGTGCCAGCTTCTAACTACAAAATGAGTTTTTTTATCGATTTTTTGGTGATTTTCTCAACTTTTGTTGTTGGCTTGTACTCGTACTACCAATACGCGTTTAGTTACTGGAGAAAAAAAGGTGTCCCCTACCCGGAACCGTCAATACCTTTCGGTAACTGGTGCTGCAAAAGTGACGAGTATATCGGATTTAAGATTAAAAAACGTTACGATGAGTTTAAAACGAAAGGACACAAACACGTTGGTTTTTATTTTTTCACATCGCCGTCGTACGTACCAATTCACCCCGATTATGTAAAACGCATTTTAGCTACGGATTACCGATGTTTTGCCGATCGTGGTTTTTAGTTTTAGTTTTTCTTCGGCTAAAATTAAATTAATGTTTCCAAGTTTATTAGGCGTGGCGCGACAGTTACAAACCGCCGTTGATGATTATTTTGTAAAACGAACCCCAATCGATTGTAAAGAAATGTTTGCTTGTTTTACCACTGATGTTATTGGTTCCTGTGCGTTTGGTGTAGACTGCAATAGTACCATTTTCCGTTTCTTTTCTAAATTAATAATGCATTTTAGCCAGTAACTTTAAAATATGCAAACAATCTGATCCTAATGTAAACGAGTGTTTAAAAACAGCTATACAAGATGCTTTGTCGTTGGTCAAAAATGGTACTGCGTTCTAAAAATAAACATAAATTAATCGATCTGTTACTAGGTTTACCTGAATTTAATATACCACGAATTGACCCTATCGATGTTGAAAGTTTAGTTATTGGAGAAGGAACTGGCGCTGTTCACTTAACGCAGAATTATAAAAACGTAAAAATTTACGGACTTACCACATCGATGATAGAATCAGTCGAGTAAGAGTACCCAAACAAGTTCCTTTAAATTACTTAGATTTTAGGTTTAAAGGTAACGATGGCGATATTACTTTGGTGACAATTGGCAAAGTGCCAGAACTTCGGCTAGAAGCCGATTACGACATTAACGGAAAGATTCTGGTGATGCCGGTAGTTGGTGAAGGCAAATGCACGATCAAATTAGGTGCGGTGGTTAAACGTTTAATTCCGTTTTCAAAGTGTCTTTTTAGAGGAAGTAAACACAACAATGACTATTAAAGCCAAACCGTTCCACAAAAAAGGAGTCACGTACTCGAGCATCGAGGAGTTTTTAGTTACCATGGCTCCAAAAAAAATGGAAACGATTTTTGAGAATTTATTCGACGGTGATGCCGCAATGGGTGCCGAAATGAACAAGCTAATTAACGATAACTGGGATGAGATTTTTAGTGACGTCAAAAACGGTTACGAAGAAGCTTTTGGATTAATTTTTAAAAACGTAGCTAATCAAATTTTTAAAAAAGTGGCGTTTAAGGATATGTTTCCGTTGTAAGTAAAAGTAGTTGTCTAAATAAATAACTAACAACTGGGTTTCTGTGTTCTGATTTGAAAGTTGTTGCCTGTAGTATATGCAATTAACATAGCACGTTAGTGACTAATTCTATATACATTTGGGTAATTAAAAACACGCTACCAACCGAATTTACAATTGAAGAGGCTTGGTAGAACGCGTCTTTTGTTTTCACAGGCGACTAGATTAATAGCTTTTGTTTGAAATAAAGAAAAGTACTGTTGTCGATCAAGTTGCTTTGCAAAGTAATCTCATCTGAATAAATGCTTGTTGTTCCACAGAAGAATGAAAATAACTGCACTTCCTGTATCGGGTCAAAGATCTCTTTAAGGTCATAAGTTAGTAAAGGTCAACCCTTGTGGCATTGCAATTTCACATCTGGTAAGTTTATGTTTTGTTCGAGCACTCGTGAGAAAACCCCGATCAATGTTGTCGTTAAAAAATTATTAATTACGTGCAAAAAAAGTTGGCGTTGGAATTTAAGTATAGGCAACTTTGCGTGCATCTATAAATTGAATAACGCGTAGGCGTCGAACCATACACCTCCTTTCACTTTAAGCGCAAAGTTTTCGTTTTGAAACTCGAGAGGTTCTTGAGTTTTTGCGTTAACTTCAAATTGGAAATTATTAAGTAGAATCACCAAAGCGACTTTAATTTGGAGTAGTCCGATAAGGTATCCCTGAAATACATTTCGCCTTGTTTCACGAACTCGTTCTCCGGATTGGTGAAACTGTTAATGTCTAAGCAGAAAGCGCACGACCCTATGACGTCGATAGTGTAACAACTCGATATTTGCTTAGCCTCAAACTCAACATCTTTGGTACAAATTTCTTTCATAGCTCGTTCCAAATGCCGACCACACTGCACCAAAATCGGAAACATAGTCTTAACTTTGCTCGAAGTAAAAGCCGGTGTCAACTTCGTTCTTATAGTTTTCCACCGATCCCCAGCCAAAAAGAATAAGTTGGCGGTGAGCGGATCAATTTTCTCGTTGCAATAGACACCGCGATCGGTAAAATAACGAAAGTCTTTTGCCATTATGTTTTTGATGTAGTCGACGTAGACTGGTAGATAAACCGGACACGCAAAAAAATACAAACCGCCGTGCTTGTGACCACTGGCTTTAAATTGGTCGTAACGTCTTTTAATCCGAAATCCTATGTACTCTCTTCGACTAAAAGGATTTTCCGACGTGCCAAAAGGAAACGACGCTTTGATACAAGGCACGTTCGCCCGATCCCAAAAACCAAACGCATGTTTAAACGCAGCGTAAAAAACAATCGACACTGTAATAACAATTACTACAACGAGTGGCAACATAGTTACAGTCTACTAAAGTTTCTGCGTTTTTATTCTTCAAATAGATAAACATGTTTACTACAAAACTAATGTTTAGTTTACTTTTGCAACCACGTCGAGCAACACTTCGTCTTTGGCAACAAAAAATAAGTTTCCGGGGTCAATGTCCAAAGGTACTTTGGTGTTAGGATTTACGCCAAATCGATATTGCTCGAGAAGGAGGACTAAGCCTACTTTAATTTGGGTGTAGCCAAAACGAATACCTGTCAAAAATGTTGTCAAACTGCAAAATACTGTATTGGTTCTTACCTAAACAACTTTTAGGACCAGCACCAAAAGGTAGATAAGTAAAACTATGTCTGGTTTTTTTACTTTCTTCGGAAAAACGCTCTGGATCAAAACAGTGTGGGTTTGGATAGTATTCGGCGTCGTAATGTAATCCCAAGACGGGTACCATCACCGAAGTACCTTTATTAATAGTGACATCAGTTCCTGGTACTTTATAGTCTAACGTCTCTAAAAATTCCTACAACTTTTAGTTACAAAAGCGGGTACTCACCTTCAATCACTTAATCAAAATACTTCATTTCACTAACAGCGTCATAAGTGACGTGTCCGTCATGCTTAGCCAAAACGGCGTTAATCTCTTCACGAACTTTATCTTGCAAAGACGGGTGCCTGGCCAACTCGTACAAGCAAAAAGTCATCGTTGAGGACGACGTCTCAAAACCAGCAAAAAAAAATATGAAAGTGTGTGCGGCCATCTCTTCGACAGTAAAACGCTCACTAGGATCCTCATTGCACTTTTGAACAATAAGTAATTGCATAAAATCTTTAGCCGTGACATTGTTCTTTTCCCGATACTCGATAGTATCTTTAACCAAGCCAACGAAAAACTTAGTCATCTCGCTTGGTGTCACGGTAACGTTAAGAAAACGGGCTAAACTCTTATTCGCCAAAGCGATTATACTACCGAGCGTGTTTGCTTTGGTCAAAGTACCGGTGATTCTTTTACCATAACGGCGAAAGTCATTGTTAGGGTTTTCGAAACTATTGCAGTCTACACCAAACGCACAAGAACCAATAACATCAGTAGTAAAACAAGCAAACATTTCTTTACAATCGATTGGTGTTCGTTTTACAAAATAATCGTCAACGGCGGTTTGTAACTGTCGCGCAACGCCTAATAAACTTGGAAACATTAATTTAATTTTAGCCGAAGAAAAACTAGGCGTTAGTTTAGCGCGTACTTTTTTCCATCGCTCATTTTCTAGATGAAACAAATGCGCGCTGAGCGGGTCGTGTTTTTCGTTGTAGTAAAAACCGCGATCGGCAAAACATCGGTAATCCGTAGCTAAAATGCGTTTTACGTAATCGGGGTGAATTGGTACGTACGACGGCGATGTGAAAAAATAAAAACCAACGTGTTTGTGTCCTTTCGTTTTAAACTCATCGTAGCGTTTTTTAATTTTAAATCCGATATACTCGTCACTTTTGCAGCACCAGTTACCGAAAGGTATTGACGGTTCCGGGTAGGGGACACCTTTTTTTCTCCAGTAACTAAACGCGTATTGGTAGTACGAGTACAAGCCAACAACAAAAGTTAAGAATATCACCAAAAAATCGATAAAAAAACTCATTTTGTAGTTAGAAGCTGGCACTGACTAGTTTTTGTTTTTTTTTGCATCTAAGGTTGTTTGTTTCTCTGATAAACAACTGCAATGTTTGTTTATTATTAGATTACTGTATAAGTAGGCTGTGGAAATATTTTTTTGTTGACTATAGTTTTGCAAATGCGTCGATTGATTCAGTACTGTCTCTTAAATACTTTTCACTGTTGATTAAAGATTTGTTCACTAAAATACAAAAGTTACATGACGCTGTAATAGGTCTATGGTAATGCGTCTACTTTAACACATCCTTGTTTTTTTTATAACAATGTAAAGTAGGCTATGGCAATATGTTCTCACTGACGTCAAATATACCACAGTTCTTTCAAATAAAAACGCGTTTACCATATCAATTCCAACTTCAATGCTAACTTACTTTGCGCTACTAATAATAACAGTGACCGGTATAATCGGTTACGCACAATGGATTTACGGGTACTGGCGAAGACGAAACGTTGTTTTTATTCCGCCTACTTTTCCTTTCGGCACTCTGACGCATTTGTTTACTAAACGCACGTACATCGGTGATATATATGAAGATAATTACAAATATATTGTGACGAGAGGTGAGCGTTACGGAGGCGTTTTTATTTTTACGCGTCCAGCACTAATGCCAGTCGATCCTGGTTTAATCAAAGATGTGATGGTTAAAGATTTTCATTGTTTTAACGATCGAGGATTTTACTGCAATGAGAAGCACGATCCTCTATCAGCGCACTTACTTAATTTAAATGGAGACAAATGGAAGAAGATGCGCAGTAAGCTTACTAGCGCTTTTACGCCATTAAAAGTTAAATCAATGTTTGATAGTGTTTTGGCGTGCACTACGCAATTACTAACTAGTCTAGAAGAGTACGCGTCTAGTAAGAAAGTTTTCGATGCGGATGAAGTCATGGTGCGATTTACCACCGACGTCATTAGTTCTTGTGGGTTTGGGTTCAAGTCCAATTGTGAATTGAAAAAATACGGCGACGAAATCATGCGTCCACCGATAATTAAAATAATGTTGCTGGTACTAGCTGAGATGAACCAAAACTTGGCGAAACGTTTAGGTATAACCCGTACAACATCTAATGCCAGGAGTTTTTTTTTAAACGTGATTAGTCGCACAATCGAACACCGAGAAAAAGTAGGAGCAACGCGCAAAGATTTTTTACAAATTCTGTTAGATTTAAAAAACGAAGGACAAAGTCTTACGACACGTGAAATAACGGCACAGGCTCTTTTGTTTTTTGTAGCGGGCTTTGAAACATCTGCCAGTACTTTAACTTTTTGTTTGTACGAGTTGGCAAAGCACCCTGCGATACAGAAACGTTTACGGGAAGAAATTAAGAACGTTTTAAATACACACAGTCACGTCTCTTACGAAGCAGTTGCCGAAATGACGTACTTAAATCAAGTCATAGAGGGTAAGTACTTCCAGAAACTACTCCAAAAAGTAATCGTACTGTAGAAGCTTTAAGGAAGTACCCACCCGCCGGCGTAGTCGCAAGACGATGTTTAGACGATTACCAAGTACCAGAATCAAATCTAATAATAAAACGCGGTACTAAAACTTTACTTTTACCAAAAAAACATATCGGCGTCAACTCACCAATACAAATCCTCGGTCCAGCGCCAAAAGGTAGATAGACGAACGGATGCCTCTTGGCGACGTTCTCTTCGGAAAAACGGTCAGGGTCGAAGTGTTCTGGGTTTGGATAATACTCTGCATCGTGATGTAATCCATAAATTCTAGTTATTGGAGAAGGAACTGGCGCTGTTCACTTAACGCAGAATTATAAAAACGTGAAAATTTACGGACTTACCACATCGATGATAGAATCAGTCGAGTAAGAGTACCCAAACAAGTTCGTTTGAAGAAAATTGAAGAGGCTTGGTAGATACGTAATTGCAACGTCTTATCTAATCGAATGAAAGTTCATCGGCTTCAATTCCTCAGTTTTGTTTTAATATTAGCACGCGATGCTGTATTATATCTTCGCGACGGTTGCGACTTTGCTCGTATGTTTTTGTGCGTACTTCAAATGGGCGTTCTCCTATTGGCGAAGGAAGAACATGCCTTATCAAAAACCGCGGTTTCCTTTAGGCACAGCTGAAAATCCATTTGCGAGGACCGAGTTCATCGGATTCAGAATGAAAAGAATCTACGACGAGTACAAAGCAAAAGGTTTCAAACACGTCGGGTTGTATTTGTTGTCGTCGCCTTCGTACTTGGTTATAGATCCCGAGTACGTTAAGAACATTATGAGCAGGGACTTTCGCTTTTTCACCGATAGAGGAACGTACTCAAACGAGAAGAGCGATCCTCTCAGCGTGCATTTGTTTAATTTAGAAGGGGACAAATGGAAAAATTTGCGGTATAAACTCACACCTACTTTTACTTCCGGCAAAATGAAAATGATGTTCTCTTCTTTAGTACAATGCGGAAACCAATTAAAAGACGCCGTTGATTGCGTGCGTTTAAGCAACGCGCCAATCGATGCGAAAGAAGTGCTTGGGTGTTTCACCACTGATGTTATAGGGTCTTGCGCCTTCGGCCTCGATTGCAATAGTTTTTTGCAACCAAACAGCGAGTTTCGAGAATACGGAAAGATAGTCTTTACTGAATTAACAAAATCGAAAAGCATTGGCGCCGTAGTAGCTATGACGAGTCCTAAACTGGCACAATTCTTCAACATTGTGTTAACACCAAGATACATTACCAATTTCTTTCTTAGTTTAGTTAAAGAATCTGTAAGATACCGTAAAGACAACAACGTTGTGCGCAAAGATTTTATGCAAATTTTAATGGATTTACAAGATGACGCCCAATTTTCAATAGAGGAAATGGCGGCCAACACTTTTGTGTTTTTCTTAGCTGGGTTTGAAACATCGTCGACGACAATGTCGTTTGCCTTGTATGAGATGGCGAAGAATCTGAAGATACAAAACAGAGTACGCGATGAGATCAACACAGTCTTGGAAAAACACGGTCATTTGACTTATGAAGCCGTTAACGAACTTAAATATTTGGGTCAAGTCGTTGATGGTAAGTTAAAACAACGTAAAAGCGTTGCTAATTATTAAACTTTTAGAGACTTTGCGTATGTACCCACCTGGTGCTTTGATGTCGAGGATTTGTGTTGAAGACTATAAAATACCCGACACTGACGTGACTTTAGACAAAGGCACTCGGGTTTTTATACCAATTTATGGATTACATCACGATGCAGAGTATTATCCAAACCCAGAACACTTCGACCCTGACCGTTTTTCCGAAGAGAACGTCGCCAAGAGGCACCCGTTCGTCTATATACCTTTTGGCGCTGGACCGAGGATTTGTATTGGTGAGTTGACGCCGATATGTTTTTTTTGTAAAAGTCAAGTTTTAGGTTTGCGTTTTGGTTTAATGCAAAGTAAGTTGGGGTTGGCAATATTAATCAGGAACTTCCAATTCTCGGTCAACTCGAAAACAAAGATACCAATTGAAATAGAGAAAACGAATTTTATTCTATCGGCAAAAGATCCGATTTGGTTAGACGTCCATGATGTTTAACCGTTAATTTTATTGAATTTATTTATTTAAGATCAGTATTTTAAACGTGGTTAAGGTTTTTGTAGGTTATGTGGTAGGTTTTTTAGGTTTTAAGTCTTGTACCTGAATACACGTTGGTTCTGTGTGTTTAGTGCTTAGTTGAGTGATAGCGACATCTAGTGACACTTTTGTTAAATCTATTACACTTTCTCGAGACAATTAAACGGTAATCGTTGCTGAGAAAACCATTTTTTTTACTTAAAACTATTGATTATGTACCCTTAGGTTCTGTGTTGTTTTTAATAAAAACTTTGACAATTGTCCAAACCTAAACCTAAGTTTCACTACGTCATAGATTTTGTACTTCAAGCCAAACGGTTTTGGGAACCGTCAACGATATGGTTCCATAATAACCTTTTAAAACATCAGGCGTTTTTGCGTTTAACGAAAATGTAAACTTATCGAGCATGGTAACCAGTCCGATTTTGGTTTGCATAACTCCAAATTTGGCCCCTACAAAAAAATTTAAAATGTGGTTAGATAAATGCTGAAACTGTACCAATGCAGTTTCGAGGCCCTTCTCCAAAAGGAAGATACGTGTAAGGCTTGATGGTTTTGCGGTTTCGATCGTTAAATCTCTCTGGGTCAAAAACGTCTGGTTGTGGAAAGTACTTGGGGTCGTGGTGTAAACCTTGAATGGATATTACCACTTTAGTACCGCGTTTTATTATTAGATTTGATTCTGGTACTTGGTAATCGTCTAAACATCGTCTTGCGACTACGCCGGCGGGTGGGTACTTCCTTAAAGTTTCTACAGTACGATTACTTTTTGGAGTAGTTTCTGGAAGTACTTACCCTCTATGACTTGATTTAAGTACGTCATTTCTGCAACTGCTTCGTAACAGACGTGAGTGTGTGTATTTAAAACGTTCTTAATTTCTTCCCGTAAACGTTTCTGTATCGCAGGGTGCTTTGCTAATTCGTACAAACAAAAAGTTAGTGTACTGGCAGATGTTTCAAAGCCCGCTACAAAAAACAAAAGAGCCTGTGCCGTTATTTCACGCGTCGTAAGACTTTGTCCTTCGTTTTTTAAATCTAACAGAATTTGTAAAAAATCTTTGCGCGTTGCTCCAACTTTTTCTCGGTGTTCGATTGTGCGATTAATCACGTTTAAAAAAAAACTCCTGGCATTAGCTGTTGTACGGGTTACGCCTAAACGTTTCGCCAAGTTTTGGTTCATCTCAGCTAGTACCAGCAACATTATTTTAATCATCGGTGGACGCATGATTTCGTCACCGTATTTTTTCAATTCCCAATTGGACTTGAACCCAAACGCACAAGAACTAATGACGTCGGTGGTAAACCGCGCCATGACTTCATCCGCATCGAAAACCATTTTACCAGACGCGTACTCTTCTAGACCACTTAGTAATTGCGTAGTGCACGCCAAAACAGTATCAAACATTGATTTTACTTTTAATGGCGTAAAAGCGCTAGTAAGCTTACTGCGCATCTTCTTCCATTTGTCTCCATTTAAATTAAGTAAGTGCGCTGATAGAGGATCGTGCTTCTCATTGCAGTAAAACCCTCGATCGTTAAAACAATGAAAATCTTTAACCATCACATCTTTGATTAAACCAGGATCGACTGGCATCAATGCTGGACGCGTAAAAATAAAAACGCCTCCGTAGCGCTCACCTCTCGTCACAATATATTTGTAATTATCTTCATATATATCACCGATGTACGTGCGTTTAGTAAACAAATGCGTCAGAGTGCCGAAAGGAAAAGTAGGCGGAATAAAAACAACGTTTCGTCTTCGCCAGTACCCGTAAATCCATTGTGCGTAACCGATTATACCGGTCACTGTTATTATTAGTAACGCAATGTAAGTTAGCATTGAAGTTGGAATTAATGTGATGAACGCGTTTTTATTTGAAAGAACTGTGGTATATTTGACGTCAGTGAGAACATATTGCCATAGCCTACTTTACATTGTTATAAAAAACAAGGATGTATTTTAGTAGACGCATTACCATAGACCTATTACAGCGTCATGTAACTTTTGTATTTTAGTGAACAAATCTTTAATCAACAGTGAAAAGTATTTAAGAGACAGTACTGAACCAATCGACGCATTTGCAAAACTATAGTCAACAGAAAAATATTTCCACAGCCTACTTATACAGTAATCTAATAATAAACAAACACTGCCGTTGTTTATCAAAGAAACAAACAACCTTAGATGCAAAAAAACAAAAACTAGTCAGTGCCAGCTTCTAACTACAAAATGAGTTTTTTAATCGATTTTTTGGTGGTTTTCTCAACTTTTGTTGTTGGCTTGTACACGTATTATCAATACGCGTTTAGTTACTGGAGAAAAAAAGGTGTTCCCTACCCGGAACCGTCAATACCTTTCGGTAACTGGTGCTGCAAAAGTGACGAGTATATCGGATTTAAGATTAAAAAACGTTACGATGAGTTTAAAACGAAAGGACACAAACACGTTGGTTTTTATTTTTTCACATCGCCGTCGTACGTACCAATTCACCCCGATTACGTAAAACGCATTTTAGCTACGGATTACCGATGTTTTGCCGATCGCGGTTTTTACTACAACGAAAAACACGACCCGCTCAGCGCGCATTTGTTTCATCTAGAAAATGAGCGATGGAAAAAGGTACGCGCTAAACTGACGCCTAGTTTTTCTTCGGCTAAAATTAAATTAATGTTTCCAAGTTTATTAGGCGTTGCGCGACAGTTACAAACCGCCGTTGATGATTATTTTGTAAAACGAACCCCAATCGATTGTAAAGAAATGTTTGCTTGTTTTACCACTGATGTTATTGGTTCTTGTGCGTTTGGTGTAGACTGCAATAGTTTCGAAAACCCTAACAATGACTTTCGCCGTTATGGTAAAAGAATCACCGGTACTTTGACCAAAGCAAACACGCTCGGTAGTATAATCGCTTTGGCGAATAAGAGTTTAGCCCGTTTTCTTAACGTTACCGTGACACCAAGCGAGATGACTAAGTTTTTCGTTAGCTTGGTTAAAGATACTATCGAGTATCGGGAAAAGAATAATGTCACGGCTAAAGATTTTATGCAATTACTTATTGTTCAAAAGAACAATGATGATCCTAGTGAGCGTTTTACTGTCGAAGAGATGGCCGCGCACACTTTCATATTTTTTTTTGCTGGTTTTGAGACGTCGTCCTCAACGATGACTTTTTGCTTGTACGAGTTGGCTAGGCACCCGTCTTTGCAAGATAAAGTTCGTGAAGAGATTAACGCTATTTTGGCTAAGCATGGCGACGTCACTTATGACGCTGTTAGTGAAATGAAGTATTTTGACCAAGTGATTGAAGGTGAGTACCCGCTTTTGTAACTAAAAGTTGTAGGGATTTTTAGAGACGTTGCGGAAGTACCCGCCTTTGCCCACAATACCAAGAATATGCGTTGAAGACTATAAAGTACCAGGAACTGATGTCACTATTAATAAAGGTACTTCGGTGATGGTACCCGTGTTGGGACTACATTACGATTCTGAATATTATCCAAACCCACACTGTTTTGATCCAGAGCGTTTTTCCGAAGAAAGTAAAAAAACCAGACATAGTTTTACTTATCTACCTTTTGGTGCTGGTCCTAAAAGTTGTTTAGGTAAGAACCAATGCAGTATTTTGCAGTTTGACAACAGTTTTGACAGGTATTCGTTTTGGCTACACTCAAATTAAAGTAGGCTTAGTCCTCCTTCTCACGCAATATCGATTTGGCGTAAATCCTAACACCAAAGTACCTTTGGACATTGACCCCGGAAACTTATTTTTTGTTGCCAAAGACGAAGTGTTACTCGACGTTGTTGCAAGAGTAAACTAAACATTAAGTTTGTAGTAAACATGTTGATCTATTTGAAGAATAAAAACGCAGAAACTTTAGTAGACTGTAACTATGTTGTCACTCGTTGTAGTAATTGTTCTTACAGTGTTGATTGTTTTTTACGCCGCGTTTAAACATGCGTTTGGTTTTTGGGATCGGGCGAACGTGCCTTGTATCAAAGCGTCGTTTCCTTTTGGCACGTCGGAAAATCCTTTTAGTCGAAGAGAGTACATAGGATTTCGGATTAAAAGACGTTACGACCAATTTAAAGCCAGTGGTCACAAGCACGGCGGTTTGTATTTTTTTGCGTGTCCGGTTTATCTACCAGTCCACGTCGACTACATCAAAAACATAATGGCAAAAGACTTTCGTTATTTTACGGATCGCGGTGTCTACTGCAACGAGAAAATGGATCCGCTCACCGCCAACTTATTCTTCTTGGCTGGGGATCGGTGGAAAACGATCCGGACGAAGTTGACACCGGCTTTTACTTCGAGCAAAGTTAAGACTATGTTTCCGATTTTGGTGCAGTGTGGTCGGCATTTGGAACAAGCTATGAAAGATATTTGTACCAAAAATGTTAAGTTTGAAGTTAAGCAAATATCGAGTTGTTACACTATCGACGTCATAGGGTCGTGCGCTTTCGGCTTAGACATTAACAGTTTCACCAATCCGGAAAACGAGTTCGTGAAACAAGGCGAAAAGTTTTTCTCTACACTGACTCAATTAAACTCTTTAAGCATTGTCTTATCTTTACTCAATCCAAAATTAGCCGAGTTACTCAGTGTGCAGACTATACCTAAAGACATCACTGATTTTTTTCTTAGGTTAGTCGAGGACACTGTGAGACAACGTAAAAAGGAAAAGTACTGGCGTAAGGATTTTATGCAAATTATGATAGATTTAAAGAAGAACAACGAAGTCGAGGAGGGTTTATCGATCAACGAGATGGCGGCACAATCGTTTGCTTTTTTTGTAGCCGGGTACGACACATCCTCGACCACAATTACATTTTGTCTGTATGAAGTAGCCAAGCACAGCGATATACAACAAAAGTTACGAGAAGAAATTGCTGACGCTTTAAGCAATCACAATGGCGTGACGTATGAAGCTGTTGCTAGCATGCGCTACTTGGATCAAGTTATAAACGGTAGTATGTTTCAATGCTAATTAGGTCGTCAAATTTTTGTTTCTAGAGACTTTAAGGAAGTATCCGCCTGTTGCGTTAATGACCAGAGTGTGTACTGAAGATTACTTAGTAGACTCAAATCGAAACGTTGTGATTAAAAAAGGAACTAAAGTTGCTGTACCAATTTACGCCATACACCACGACGAGGAGTATTATCCGCAGCACAACAAATTCGATCCGGAGCGATTTTCGGACGAAGGCATTACTAAAAGACCAACTTTTGCTTATATGCCTTTTGGCGCTGGTCCCCGTACGTGCGCAGGTAAACGCCAAACTCACACTGATAAAAACTCAAACAGTATTTCAGGGATACGTATCGGACTACTCCAAATTAAAGTCGCTTTGGTGATTCTACTTAATAATTTCCAATTTGAAGTTAACGCAAAAACTCAAGAACCTCTCGAGTTTCAAAACGAAAACTTTGCGCTTAAAGTGAAAGGAGGTGTATGGCTCGACGCCTACGCGTTATTCAATTTATAGATGCACGCAAAGTTGCCTATACTTAAATTCCAACGCCAACTTTTTTTGCACGTAATTAATAATTTTTTAACGACAAAATTGATCGGGGTTTTCTCACGAGTGCTCGAACAAAACATAAACTTACCAGATGTGAAATTGCAATGCCACAACGGTTGACCTTTACTAACTTATGACCTTAAAGAGATCTTTGACCCGATACAGGAAGTGCAGTTATTTTCATTCTTCTGTGGAACAACAAGTATTTATTCAGATGAGATTACTTTGCAAAGCAACTTGATCGACAACAGTACTTTTCTTTATTTCAAACAAAAGCTATTAATCTAGTCGTCTGTGAAAACAAAAGACGCGTTCTACTTAAATAAATATATAAATAAAAGTAATTAATCACATCGCAAATCAAATTTTGGTCCTTCAAACCGGTTTCAAATTACAGTTGTAAAAGTGTTTGTTTATTTCCGTCATCGTTTCCGATCAAATTCTTTCATCGAGATGGCACAATCATTAAATCAACTATAAAAGTGGACACGATAGTAAAATAGTCCTAAGGCTTTCTTTCGCTTATTAATAATTAAACGTTTCGTATAAACTAAAGGTTAATCGACGTCGTAAATTAATATGTTTAAAAAAACAAGCTCATAAATGTCAAAAAAGTTATTTAATAAATCTAAAGTCTAAGTTGACCGTGTAACGTATAGACGATGTATTGCTTAAAAATAATTAATTTTAATAAACTTGTCACAATTTTGATTTGTAACCAAAATCAGGTGAAACTTAGAAATTTGTGCAATATTCCAAAATGCTACTTTCACTTTTAAACTTAATCCACAAATGCAATTTGTTTTAAATATTTATAAAAATTAAGGTTGTCTTCAATTGCAGTGTAATTTTTTCAAAAAACTTTACTAAAATGTGGCAACGTTGTTACGTTTTGCAAATAGCAACGTTGCATTACTGATGGATTAAAATATTTTTTTTATGAATTAATATTGTAAATTGAGGGCTAAAAATTCTTAGATTTGACAACACTGTAAAAGTGGTGTTAGTTACATTTGGCAACACTGGTTTGGTTAAGAAGATTTAGCAGTGCTAGTACTATATTATTTATTTTGTTTTAAAGATAACGCCACCACCAATAAGGCAACGTCGCTTTTTCTACAAACAAAAATGCAAAAAAACTTTTAGTTTTATTAGCAAAAAAAGCCAGGTACTAATCTTAGTTGCATTAAAGGATTAAAAATACTAAAAAACGTAAGAAATCTTAGTATTTGGCGCCTTTTTTTCTATAAAAAAAATAAACATCTTATTTTAGATGTTTTACATAATCTTAAAAAAATGCAAATTTTAGTTAATTAAACAACTCTCAAGTGTTTAAAAAATTAGAGTTACAAGCAATTATAAATGAATTTTAATTACGTCGTCGAAAAAAAAAATTAATTGATTAAAAAAACTAAGAACTGCATAAAATTGTTTCTCAGAAAATTATAGCCACAACAAAAAATTAAAAAAAACGAAGTTTATTAGTTAAAATAATTAAAAAAAGAAAAGTTTAAGTTAAAAAAAATAGAATAAACTTTGATCCATAGATGGCGCTACGCCAATTTGACTTTTGACAGTATTAATAACAACGTTGTTTAAACTGACTAATGATAGTTTTAGTTGGCGTTATTTATAGCTAGAAGAGAAACGCGACAACGTCGCTTTTTATTCGAATTCCAATTAATTCCAATTAGGACCGATTTTAATTGCGTTTTTGTGTTTGCATCGAAGTAGGCGTCGTTAAAAAACAAAATTTTCATGACGCACTTGATTTACGGTTTTAACGTTCTTAAATAAAATTAATTATTTATAACCGCAAACGTAGAGAATCAAAGGACGCGTCTTACTCTTACATCCCCTCCCTCGGCCCCGCTACTAGATAACTTCGTATAATTATGCATTATGCACCAACATACATATTTCTCGATATTTAATAAACTATTCACATACAACCGGTTGTTGCTTTGCGCTTGCGCATAGATACCCGAAGAAACCGGCTTAGCAAACTTGAATGTCCGATTTTCGAGGGACTGTGTTCGATAGGTGAGCGATACAAATAGCATTTTGCATTGCTTCGCGTTGGTGAGTGTACGTGCGTGTGTCGAATTTCTTCGATTTTGGTGGTGTAACAGTGACTGCGTTATGAATCCTTCTGCGAATCATCTTCAGGTACGTTTCATAATTTTTAAAATTTTATTCCACCGATAATTTTTTTGCGTTTCTTATTGGTTTCCTTGGTGATATACATGACAATGCTGAAACTAACGACGTTATTGATAAGCCGTTATTGATCAAATATTTATTTTGTTGGCATAGTTGTGTTTTTCCCCTAATCGAAAATTTAAATAAATTCAGTTTCTCCATGCGCATTCATCAAGACACTTTCCATGCGAGTTTTTCACCCATTCAATCGGTTACGCTTTTTTCACCAAGCATTTCGGGGGTACCTCGCTTGACCCGGCGTTGAAATCACCCCGCGCCGCCCGCAAATAAATTAACGCCAATCAATTAAAAATTAAAATTTGTGTTAATATTTGTAAATTAGGTAACTGGAAAGTAAAGAAGAGCCAAATTAGAAATCTTCGGTAATCAAGAGAAATTGCATCTGCAAGTTAATTTAAACAAATTTTATTGATGTATTTCTGCAAGTCGAGTGAAAGGGTGGGCAACGATGATGATCTTTTGTTTTTAAGTGCCTTCACTTTTTTTTCTCTGCGACGTTGCCGCATCGCCTTTTGGGTCCCGGCGTTAATTCTAATTGGTCCTAATTGACGTTATTGAGCTAAATTGGCAATAATGAAATTGACCCGTTCTTGATTTGCTTTATTTAGTGGAACGCGTAAAAAATTATGTCAACTGGTGACTAGAATTAAACGAAAACGAACGCCGTTAAAAAGTGAGAGAAGATTTTGTCACGACGTCTGGCAGGCAGCTGTTCAACATCTGCCGTTGCACCGAGGGTTGTCAAGAAGTCTGGGAAAAAATGCTCTAATTACGTTTCGAAAACAATTGGTTTTTTTAATGTTTAGATATCGACGCTTAATCATATTTGGGTCCTTCCAACCGTATCGTCGGTTTTCTATACTCGAGGCTAATCGCTATGCAAGAAGGAAGTTTTTGAACCAACTACGGAAAATTCAAATGCAAAAATGTAACAAACACTCCTTGCAACTGTCCTTGTCGACTTTAAAAGATCAAGACCTTAGTCTAACAGTAAACAATCGAGTAGTTTTGCGTGGTATCAATTTTTTTTATTTTGCATGTCGTTTACTCTATTTTTTACGCCATTAATAAAATCTTGTTATCTGCGCCACACGGTTGAAAAACGTTTTTGCAGAAACGCGATGGAAAATAACGATTGTTATATCACAACGCTAATTACAAAAAAATTGATGATATACTCTGTAGAGCTTACTCAGTTTTGTTTTTTTGTTATTCCTGAATCTGTTTATCTGTGACCTGTTTGTGTATTTTTTTTTATTTTTGAAAACACGAAGAATTTGGTCAGTTTAGTTCAGTACATCAGTTTTTGAAAATTAAAAAAATTGCTTATTAAATCGTTTTTTATCATTCTTTAAGAAATTGATACTAATTACTATTTGGTCTTGGTGCAATTTGGAAAGAAAAATGATTTCGATTGTTTAAAGTAAAAAAATATACTATACTTTTTTTGTTTTTTCTTTAAAGAAGATTGCTGATCTACTAAGTTTTTCTTGGTTTTTATATAAAAACTTAACTGTGTCTACAAAGTTCTGGAATTTGTATATAGAAAATTGTTTTTTTCTGTATTCTATACATAATCAAAGCTTACTTATCTACAGAAATTTTCATATCATAAATAAATATTTACAAAACATTTGGTTTTTGTATGAAGTCACCTGTCTTTTTTTATAATTTTTTTAAAGAAAGTATTGAAATTTGTTGATTTGTTTTTCAAAATTTGATGATGTTGAATTTCTTTGATCTATTAAAACAACTTAAAAAGTTTTAGATATTCATTTATTAAAGTCTTCAAAGCCTACTTTTTCTTTGTCGTTTTTTTTTAAAGTATTGAAGTTTATTCAATATTTGCGTTTGTTTTCACGCAACAGAACTATTTCTCACTGTTAAAAAAACCATTTTTTGAACCAAAACATTTAGTGATTTGTTTTTCAAAGTTAAAGTGGATTATAAGAAGAAGTTTAAATCCGAGTTGTAGTTTTTAAGTCGAAAATCAAAACTTTCTTAGCTGAAATTGGTTTTTTGATCTACTAAGAACGGTTAAAAAAAATTTTTTTAGTCCAAAACATTTGGCGATTTGTTTTTAAAATTGGATGGCGTCACAGTGGTTTTTAGGAAAAAAATTGAACTTGAGTGGTAGTTCTTATTTTGTTTTTTTTTTAAAAGTTAAAACTTTTTTATCTGAAATTGATTTTTTGATCTATTAAAACAACTTCAAAAGTTTTCGTTATTTGTTTATAGAATCTACAATTCTTACTTTTTCTTTGACTTTATTTAAAAAACGTTGAGGTTTTTTGAATATTGACGATTGATTTTAAAAAATATTTTTTTGGTCCAAAACATTTTGCGATTTGTTTCGATTGTGTTCAAGTAGTTTTTAAGAAAAAGTTTGAACCTGAGTTGTAGATCTTACGTTTTTTAATGATAAAAAATTAAAGCTTTCTTATCTGAAATTGATTGATCTATTAAAAAAAACTTCAAAAGTTTTAGTTTTTCATTTATTACAATCTGCAATGCATAGTTTTTCTTTTCATTTTGTTTGAAAAACATTGAGGTTTTTTGAATATTTAGGATTGGTTTTAATGGTAATTTACACACAAAAATTATTTGTGACTGTGAAAAAAACCTGTTTTTTGGCTCAAAACGTTTGGTAATTTGCTTTTTAGTATTCGATCGTGTTAAACTCGTCTGTAAAAAAAGCTTGAACTTGATTTGTAGTTCTTAAGTTGTTTTTTTATCAAAAATCTAAACTTTTTTTAATCTGAAATTCATTTTTTGACTTAATAAAGAAACTTTAAAAGTTTTAGTTATTCATTTATTACGATCTAGAATGCCTACTTTTGCTCTGATTTTATTTAAAAAATGTTAGATTTTGTCTAATATTTCTGACTGTTAAAAAAGTCTTTTGTTTTGGCTCAAAATATTTGGTGATTTGATTTTGAAACTTTTATGGTGTTAACTCGTTTTAAAAAAAAACTTAAACTTGATTTGTGGTTTTTTGAAAAAAAAATGAAAACTTTCTTATCTGAAATTGATTTTTTGACCTATTAAAGAAACTTTAAAAATTTTAGTTATTCATTGATTAGAATCCAATTCATCTTTGATTTTATTTAAAAATATGTTGAGGTTTTTTCATTATTTACGCTTGGTTTTAACGATAGTTTACGTACTAGAACGATTACAAAAACCTTTTTTTGACGCAAAAGATTTAATGATTCGTTCTGCAAAGTTCGATGGTGTTAAAGTAGTTTTTAAGAAAAAGTTTCAACCCGAGTGTTAGTTCTTAACTTGTGTTTTAATCAAAAATCAAAATTTTATCTGAAATTGGTTTTTTGATTTGTTAAAGAAAACTTCAAAACTTTAATTATTTATTTATTAGAGCGTACAAAGACTATTTTTTCTTTAATTTTATTTAACAAGATTGGAGTTTTTTTGAATTTGAACCCGAGGTGGTTTTTTGATCAAAAATCAAAACTTTCTTATCTGAAACATATTTTTGGAAATATTAAAAAAAGTTTCAAACGTGTTATTTATTTATTTATTACAATCTACAAAGCCTACTTTTTGTTTGATTTTATTTAGAACGTATTGACGTTTTTTCAATATTTACGTTTGGTTTTAATGGTAGAACGATTTCTGGCTATAAAAAAACCTTTTCTTTAGCTCAAAATAGTTGGTGATTTGTGTTTTAAAGTTCGATAGTGTTATAGAGGTTTTTAAGAAAAAGTTTGAATGCGAGTTGTGATTTTTAAGTTGTTTTTTGATCAAAAATCAAAACTTTCTTATCTGAAATTAATTTTTAAATCTATTAAAAAAAACTTCGAGAGTTTTGGTTATTTATTTATTGGAGTCTGCAAAGTCTATATTTTCATTAATTTTTTTAAACGTATAGATGTTTTTTTAAGATTTACAGTTGGTTTTAATGACAGTTGAAGCACAAGAACCATTTCTGACTGTTAAAAAAACCTCTTCTACTCAAAATTTTTGGTTATTGGTTTTGCAAAGTTTAATGGTGTTCAAATGCTTTTCAAGAAAAAAAAGTTTGAACTTGACTTGTAGTTCTTAGGTGGTTTTTTGATCAAAATTACGAAACTTTTTATTTGAAATTGATTTTTCGATTTATTAAAGAAAACTGCAAGAATTTTAGTTATTAATTTATTAAGGATTGTAAAACCTGTTATTTCTGTGATTTTTCAAAAAATACTATTGAAGATTCCTCAATATTTACGTTTGGTTTGAATGGTAGTTGACGCACAAGAACCATTTTTGACTGTTAAAAAAACCTTTTTTTACTCAAAATATTTGGTAATTTGTTTTGCAAAGTTTAATGGTGTTCAAGTGCTTTTTAAGAATTAGTTTAAACTCAACTTGTAGTTCTTAGGTTGTTTTTTTAATCAAAATTTCAAACTTTTTATTTAAAATTGATTTTTTGTTTTTTTAAAGAAAACTTCAAGAGTTTTAGTTATTGTTTTATTAAAGTTTGCAAAGCCTACATTTTTTGGATTTTTTAAAAAAAATATTGAAGTTTCCTCAATATTTACGGATGGTTTTAATGGTAGTTGACGCACAAGAACCATTTCGGACTGTTAAAAAAATCTCTTTTTACTTATTTGGTGATTTGTTTTGCAAAGTTTAATGGCTTTCAAATGCTTTTTGAGAACAAGTTTGAACTCGACTTGTAGTTCTTAGGTTGTTTTTTGATCAAAATTCCAACCTTTTCATTTTAAATTGATTTTTTGTTTGTTAACAAAAACTTCAAGAGTTGTAGTTATTAGTTTATCAAAGTTTGCAAAGCTTGCCTTTTCTTTGATTTTTTAAAACAGTATTGAAGTTTTTTCAATATTTACGGTTGGTTTTAATGGTAGTTGACGCACAAGAACCATTTCTGACTGGTAAAAAAACCTTTTTATACTCAAAATATTTGGTGATTTGTTTTGCACAGTTTGATGGTGTTGAAATGCTTTCTAAGAAAAAGTTTGAACCCGACTTGTAGTTCTTAGGTTGTTTTTTGTTCAAAATTTCAAACTTTTTGTTTGAAATTGATTTTTTGATTTATTAAAGAAAATTGCAAGAGTTTTAGTTATTAATTTATTAAAGCTTGCAAAGCCTAGTTTTTCTTTGATTTTTTAAAAAAACTATTGAAATTTTCTCAATATTTACGATTGGTTTAAATGATAGTTGACGCACAAGAACCATTTTTGACTGTTAAAAAAATCTTTTTTTACTCTAAATATTTGGTGATTTGTTTTGCAAAGTTTAATAGAGTTTAAGTGTTTTTTAAGAAACAGTTTGTACTCGAATTATAGTTTTGAGGTTGTTTTTTGATCGAAAATCAAAACTTTTTTATTTGAAATTGATTTTTTGATTTATTAAAGAAAACTTCACGAGTTTTAATTATGAATTTATTAAAGTTTGCAAAGCCCACCTCTTCTTTGATTTAAAAAAGAAAATATTAAAGTTTTCTCAATGTGTACTGTTGGTTTTAATGGTAGTTGACGCACAAGAACCATTTCTGACTGTTAGAAAAACCTTTTTTTACTCAAAATATTTGGTGATTTGTTTTGCAAACTTTAATGGTGTTCAAATCCTTTTTAAGAAAAAGTTTGAACCCGACTTGTAGTTCTTAGGTTGTTTTTTGATCAAAATTCTAAACTTTTTATTTGAAATTGATTTTTTGATTTATTAAAGAAAACTTCAAGAGTTTTAGTTATTAATTTATTAAAGCTTGCAAATCCTAGTTTTTCTTTGATTTTTTTAAAAAAGTATTTAAATTTCCTTAATATTTACGGTTGGTTTTAATGGTAGTTGACGCACAAGAACCATTTCTGACTTAAAAAATTTTTTTTACTCTAAATATTTGGTGATTTGTTTTGCAAAGTTTAGTAGAGTTTAAGTGTTTTTTAAGAAACAGTTTGTACTCGAATTATAGTTTTGAGGTTGTTTTTTGATCAAAATTCTAAACTTTTTATTTGAAATTGATTTTTTGATTTGTTAAAGAAAATTTTAAGAATTTTAGTTATTGATTTATTAAAGCTTGCAAAGCCTATTTTTTCTTTGATTTTTTAAAAAAACTATTGAAATTTTCTCAATATTTACGATTGGTTTAAATGATAGTTGACGCACAAGAACCATTTTTGACTGTTAAAAAAATCTTTTTTTACTCAAAATATTTGGTGATTTCTTTTGCAAAATTTAATGGTGTTCAAGTGATTTTTAAGAAAAAGTTTGAACTCGACTTGTAGTTCTTAGGTTGTTTTTTGATCAAAATTCTAAACTTTTTATTTGAAATTGATTTTTTGATTTGTTAAAGGAAATTTTAAGAATTTTAGTTATTGATTTATCAAAGTTTGCAAAGCCTATCCTTTCTTTGATATTTTCAAACAGTGTTGAAGTTTCCTTAATGTTTACGGTTGGCTTTAATGGTAGTTGACGCACAAGAACCATTTCTGACTGTTAGAAAAACCTTTTTTTACTCTTAATATTTGGTGATTTGTTTTGTAAAGTTTAATGGTGTTTAAATGCCTTTTAGAGAAGAAGAAAAAGTTTGAGTTCGGGTTGTAGTTCTTAAGTTGTTTTTTGACCAAAAATTAAAACGTTCTTATTTGAAATTGATTTGTTGACTTATTAAAGAAAACTTCAATAGTTTTAGTTATTATTTTATTAAAGTTTGCAAAGCCTACCTTTTTTTGGATTTTTTTAAAAAAGTAATGAAGTTTCCTCAATATTTAAGGTTGATTTTAATGGTAGTTGACACACAAGAACCATTTCCGACTTTTAAAAAACCTTTTTTTACTCAAAATATTTGGTGATTTGTTTTGCAAAATTTAATAGTGTTCAAGTGTTTTTTGAGTAAAAGTTTTTACTCATATTATAGTTTTGAGGTTGTTTTTGTTAAAAAATCAAAACTTTTTTATCTAAAATTGATTTTTTGATTTATTAAGAAAACTTCAACAATTTTAGTTATTAATTCATTAAAGTCTGCAAAGCCTACGTTTTCTTAGATTTAAAAAAAAAGTATTGAAGTTTCTTCAATATTTTACGGTTGATTTTTAATGGTAGTTGACGCACAAGAACCATTTCTGACTGTTAAAAAAATTTTTTGTACTCAAAATATTTCTCGATTCTTTTTGCAAAATTTCATGGTGTTCAAGTGTTTTTTAAGAAAAAGTTTGAACTCAACTTGTAGTTCTTAGGTTGTTTTTTGATCAAAATTCCAAACGTTTTTATTTGAAATTGATTTTTTGATTTATTAAAGAAAACTTTAATGGTTTTAGTTATTAATTTATTAAAGCCTATCTTTTCTTTGATTTTTTACAAAAAGTATTGAAGTTTCCTCAATATTTACGGTTGGTTTTAATGGTAAATGACGCACAAGAACCATTTTTGACTGTTAAAAAAACTTTTTTTACTTAAAACATTTGGTGATTTGTTTTGCAAAATTTAATGGTGTTCAAATGTTTTTTAAGGAAAAGTTTGAACCCGACTTGTAGTTCTTAGGTTGTTTTTTGATCAAAACTTCAAACTTTTTTATTTGAAATTGATTTTTTGATTTATTAAAGAAAACTTTAATGGTTTTAGTTATTAATTTATTAAGGATTGCAAAACCTATTTTTTTTATTTTTAAAAAAATGATATTGAAGTTTTCTCAATATTTACGGTCGGTTTTAATGGTAGTTGACGCACAAGAACCATTTTTGACTGTAAAAAAACCTGTTTTTACACAAAATTATTGGTGATTTGTTTTGAAAAGTTTAATGGTGTTCAAGTGTTTTTTAAGAATTAGTTTAAACTCAACTTGCATTTCTTAGGTTGATTTTTGACCAAAAATCTAAACGTTTTGTTTGAAATTGATTTTTTGATTTATTAAAGAAAACTTCAAGAGTTTTAGTTATTATTTTATTAAAGTTTGCAAAGCCTACCTTTCCTTTAATATTTTAAAACAGTATTGAAGTTTCTTCAATATTTTACGGTTGATTTTTAATGGTAGTTGACGCACAAGAACCATTTCTGACTGTTAAAAAAATTTTTTGTACTCAAAACATTTGGTGATTTGTTTTGCAAAGTTTAATGGTGTTTAAGTGTTTTTTAAGAAAAAGTTTGAACTCAACTTGTAGTTCTTAGGTTGTTTTTTGATCAAAATTCCAAACTTTTTATTTGAAATTGATTTTTTGATTTATTAAAGAAAACTTCAATAGTTTAAGTTATTAATTTATTAAGGATTGCAAAATCTAATTTTTTATTTTTAAAAAAAGCCTTGAAGTTTTCTCAATATTTATGGTTGGTTTTAATGGTAGTTGACGCACAAGAACCATTTCTGACTGTTAAAAAACCTTTTTTTACTCAAAATATTTGATGATTTGTTTTGCAAACTTTAATGGTGTTCAAATCCTTTTTAAGAAAAAGTTTGAACTCGATTTGTAGTTCTTAGGTTGTTTTTTGATAAAAACTTTAGACTTTGTTTATTTGAAATTGATTTTTTGATTTATTAAAAAACACTTTACCTGCTTTAGTTATTAATTTATAAAATTTTACAAAGTCTACATTTTCTCTGATTTTTTAAATCAGTATTAAAGTATCTTCAATATTTACGGTTGGTTTTAATGGCAGTTGACGCACAAGAACCATATCTGACTGTTACAAAAAACTGTTTTAATTAAAATATTTGGAGATTTGTTTTCCAAACTGTAATGGTGTTCAAATCCTTTTTAAGAAAAAGTTTGCACTCAACTTGTAGTTCTTAGGTCGTTTTTTGATCAAAATTCCAAACTTTTTTATTTGAAATTGATTTTTTGATTTGTTAAAGAAAATTTTAAGAATTTTAGTTATTGATTTATTAAAGCTTGCAAAGCCTAGTTTTTCTTTGATTTTTTAAAAAAACTATTGAAATTTTCTCAATATTTACGATTGGTTTAAATGATAGTTGACGCACAAGAACCATTTTTGACTGTTAAAAAAATCTTTTTTTACTCAAAATATTTGGTGATTTCTTTTGCAAAATTTAATGGTGTTCAAGTGATTTTTAAGAAAAAGTTTGAACTCGACTTGTAGTTCTTAGGTTGTTTTTTGATCAAAATTCTAAACTTTTTATTTGAAATTGATTTTTTGATTTGTTAAAGAAAATTTTAAGAATTTTAGTTATTGATTTATTAAAGCTTGCAAAGCCTATTTTTTCTTTGATTTTTTAAAAAAACTATTGAAATTTTCTCAATATTTACGATTGGTTTAAATGATAGTTGACGCACAAGAACCATTTCTGACTGTTGAAAAAACCTTTTTTTACTCAAAATATTTGGTGATTTCTTTTGCAAAATTTAATGGTGTTCAAGTGGTTTTTAAGAAAAAGTTTGAACTCGACTTGTAGTTCTTAGGTTGTTTTTTGATCAAAATTCCAAACTTTTTTATTTGAAATTAATTTTTTGATTTATTAAAGAAAACTTCAAGAGTGTTAGTTATTAAATTATGAAAATTTGCAAAGCCTACCTTTTCATTAATATTTTAAAACAGTATTGAAATTTTCTCAATATCTACGGTTCTTTTTAACGGTAGTTGAGGCACAAGAACCGTTTCTGACTTTTAAAAAAACCTTTTTATACTCAAAATATTTGGTGATTTGTATTTGCAAACTTTAATGGTGTTCAAATCCTTTTTAAGTAAAAGTTTAAACTCGATTTGTAGTTCTTAGGTTTTTTTTTGATCAAAACTTCAGACTTTGTTTATTTGAAATTGATTTTTCGATTTATTAAAGAAAAATTCATGAGTTTTAGTTATTGATTTATTAAAGTTTGCAAAGCCTACCTTTTCTTTGATTTTTTAAAAATCGTATTGACGTTTCCTTAATGTTTACGGTTGGTTTTAATGGTAGTTGACGCACAAGAACTATTTCTGACTGTTACAAAAAACTTTTTTACTTAAAATATTTGGAGATTTGTTTTCCAAACTTTAATGGTGTTCAAATCTTTTTTAAGAAAAAGTTTGAACCCGACTTGTAGTTCTTAGGTTGTTTTTTGATCAAAATTCCAAACTTTTTGTTTGAAATTGATTTTTTGATTTGTTAAAGAAATCTTCAAGAGTTCTAGTTATTAATTTATTAAAGTTTGCAAAGCCTATCTTTTCTTTGATTTTTTAAAACAGTGTTGAAGTTTCCTTAATGTTTACGGTTGGCTTTAATGGTAGTTGACGCACAAGAACCATTTCTGACTGTTAGAAAAACCTTTTTTTACTCTTAATATTTGGTGATTTGTTTTGCTAAGTTTAATGGTGTTCAAATCCTTTTTAAGAAAAAGTTTGAACCCGACTTGTAGTTCTTAGGTTGTTTTTTGATCAAAATTCTAAACTTTTTATTTGAAATTGATTTTTTGATTTGTTAAAGAAAACTTCAATAGTTTTAGTTATTCATTTATTAAAGTCTGCAAAGTTTACCTTTTTTTTGATTTTGTTAAAAAGTATAGAAGTTTTTTTAAGATTCACGGTTGGTTTTAATGGTAGTTTACGCACCAGAACTATTTCTGACTGTTAAAAAAATTTTTTTACTCAAAATATTTAGTGATTTGTTTTGCAAAGTTTAATAGAGTTTAAATGTTTTTTAAGAAACAGTTTGAACATGACTTGTAGTTCTTAGGTTGTTTTTTGATCAAAATGCTAAACTTTTTATTTGAAATTGATTTTTTGATTTGTTAAAGGAAATTTTAAGAATTTTAGTTATTGATTTATCAAAGTTTGCAAAGCCTATCCTTTCTTTGATTTTTTAAAACAGTGTTGAAGTTTCCTTAATGTTTACGGTTGGCTTTAATGGTAGTTGACGCACAAGAACAATTTCTGACTGTTAAAAAAAACCTTTTTTTACTCAAAATATTTGGTGATTTGTTTTGCAAGTTTTAATGGTGTTCAAATGCTTTTTAAGAAAAAGTTTGAACATGACTTGTAGTTCTTAGGTTGTTTTTTGATCAAAATGCTAAACTTTTTATTTGAAATTGATTTTTTGATTTGTTAAAGGAAATTTTAAGAATTTTAGTTATTGATTTATCAAAGTTTGCAAAGCCTATCCTTTCTTTGATTTTTTAAAACAGTGTTGAAGTTTCCTTAATGTTTACGGTTGGCTTTAATGGTAGTTGACGCACAAGAACCATTTCTGACTGTTAGAAAAACCTTTTTTTACTCAAAATATTTGGTGATTTGTTTTGCAAACTTTAATGGTGTTCAAATCCTTTTTAAGAAAAAGTTTGAACCCGACTTGTAGTTCTTAGGTTGTTTTTTGATCAAAATTCTAAACTTTTTATTTGAAATTGATTTTTTGATTTTTTAAAGAAAATTTAAAGATTTAGTTATTAATTTATTAAAGTTTGTAAAGCCTACCTTTTCTTTAATTTTTTAAAACAGTATAGAAGTTTCTTCAATATTTACGGTTGGTTTTAATGGTAGTTGACGCACAAGAACCTTTCTTGACTGTTAAAAAAACCTTTTTTCTTCAAAATATTTGGAGACTTGTTTTGCAAAGTTTAATGGTGTTCAAATGCTTTTGAACGAAACGTTTGAAGCCGACTTGTAGTTCTTAGGTTGTTTTTTGATCAACATTCTAAATTTTTTATTTGAAATTGATTTTTCGATTTGTTAAAGAAAACTTCAAGAGTTTTAGTCATTAATTTATCAAAGTCTGCAAAGCCTGCCTTTTCTTTGATTTATTTAAAAAAGTATTAAAGTTTTCTCAATATTTACGGTTAGGTTTAATGATAGTTGACGCACAAGAACCATTTCTGACTGTTAAAAAAAACTTTTTTACTTTGAATATTTGGTGATTTGTTTTGCAAAGTTTAATGGTGTTCAAGTGCTTTTTAAGAAAAAGTTTGAACTCAACATGTAGTTCTTAGGTTGTTTTTTGATTAAAATTCTAAACTTTTTATTTCAAATTGATTTTTTGATTTATTAAAGAAAACTTCAAGAGTTTTAGTCATTAATTTATCAAAGTTTGCAAAGGCTATCTAAACTTTAATTATAAAAATAAAATTATTGAGGTTTCTTCAATATTTACAGTTGGTTTTAATAGTGGTTGACGCACAAGAACCATTTTTGACTGTTAAAAAAGCTTTTTTTACTCAAAATATTTGGTGATTTGTTTTGCAAAGTTTAATGGTGTTCAAATGCTTTTTAAGAAAAAGTTCTTAGGTTGTTTTTTGATCAAAATTCTAAACTTTTTATTTCAAATTGATTTTTTGATTTATTAAAGAAAACTTCAAGAGTTTTAGTCATTAATTTATCAAAGTTTGCAAAGCCTATCCTTTCTTTGATTTTTTAAAACAGTGTTGAAGTTTCCTTAATGTTTACGGTTGGCTTTAATGGTAGTTGACGCACAAGAACCATTTCTGACTGTTAGAAAAACCTTTTTTTACTCTTAATATTTGGTGATTTGTTTTGCTAATTTTAATGGTGTTCAAATCCTTTTTAAGAAAAAGTTTGAACCCGACTTGTAGTTCTTAGGTTGTTTTTTGATCAAAATTCTAAACTTTTTATTTGAAATTGATTTTTTGATTTGTTAAAGAAAATTTTAAGAATTTTAGTTATTGATTTATCAAAGTTTGCAAAGCCTATCCTTTCTTTGATTTTTTAAAACAGTGTTGAAGTTTCCTTAATGTTTACGGTTGGCTTTAATGGTAGTTGACGCACAAGAACAATTTCTGACTGTTAAAAAAAACCTTTTTTTACTCAAAATATTTGGTGATTTGTTTTGCAAGTTTTAATGGTGTTCAAATGCTTTTTAAGAAAAAGTTTGAACATGACTTGTAGTTCTTAGGTTGTTTTTTGATCAAAATTCAAAACTTTTTATTTAAAATTGATTTTTTGATTTGTTAAAGAAAACTTCAACAGTTTTAGTTATTAATTTATCAAAGCTTGCAAAGCCTATCTTTTCTTTGATTTTTTAAAACAGTGTTGAAGTTTCTTCAATATTTACGGTTGGTTTTAATAGCAGTTGACGCACAAGAACTATTTCTGACTGTTAAAAAAACCTTTTTTTACTCAACATTTTTGTTGATTTGTTTTGCAAAGTTTAATGGTGTTCAAATGCTTTTTGAGAAAAAGTTTAAACTCGATTTGTGGTTCTTAGGTTGTTTTCTGATCAAATCTTCAAACTTTTTTATTTGAAATTGATTTTTCGATTTATTAAAGAAAACTTGACGAGTTTCAGTAATTACTTTATTAAAGTTTGCAAAGCCTACCTTTTCTTTGATTTTTTAAAAAAAGCCTTGAAGTTTCCTCAACTATTACTGTTGGTTTTAATGATAGTTGACGCACAAGAACTATTTCTGACTGTTAAAAAAACCTATTTTTACTCAAAGTATTTGCTGATTTGTTTTGCAAAGTTTAATAGTGTTCAAGTGCTTTTTAAGAAAAGTTTGAATTCAAGTTGTAGTTCTTAGGTTATTTTTGATCAAAATTCTAAACTTTTTATTTGAAATTGATTTTTTGATTTGTTAAAGAAAAGTTCAACAGTTTTAGTTATTAATTTATCAAAGTTTGCAAAGCCTACCTTTTCTTGGTTTTTTTTAAAGAGTATTGAAGTTTTCTCAATACTTAAGGTTGGTTTTAATGGTGGTTGACACACAAGAACCATTTCTGACTCATAAAAAAACCTTTTTTTACTCAAAATATTTGGTGATTTGTTTTGCAAAGTTTAATGTTGTTTAAATGTTTTATAAGAATTAGTTTGAACTGAACTTGTAGTTCTTAGGTTGCTTTTTGACCAAAAATCTAAACGTTTTATTTGAAATTGATTTTTTGATTTATTAAAGAAAACTTCAAGAGTTTTAGTTATTATTTTATTAAAATTTGCAAAGTCTACCTTTTTTTGGATTTTTAAAAAAAGTATTGAAGTTGCCTCAATATTTACGGTTGGTTTTAATGGTAATTGACGCACAAGAACCATTTCTGACTTTTAAAAAAACCTTTTTTTACTCAAAATATTTGGTTACTTGATTTGCAAAGTTTAATAGTGTTCAAGTGTTTTTTAAGAAAAGGTTTATACTCGAATTATAATTTTGAGGTTGTTTTTTGTTCAAAAATGAAAATTTCTTATTTGTAATTGATTTTTTGATTTATTAAGAATACTTCAACAGTTTTAGTTATTAATTTACCAAAATCTGCAAAGCGTATCTTTTCTTAGATTAAAAAAAAGTATTCAAGTTTCTTCAAAATTTTACGGTGGATTTTTAATGGTAGTTGACGCACAAGAACCATTTCTTACGGTTAAAAAATACTTTTTTTACTCAAAATATTTGTCGATTCCTTTTGCAAAATTTCATGGTGTTCAAGTGTTTTTTAAGAAAAAGTTTGAACTCAACTTGTAGTTCTTAGATTGTTTTTTGATCAAAATTACAAACGTTTTTATTTGAAACTGATTTTTTGATTTATTAAAGAAAACTTCAAGAGTTTCAGTTATTAATTTATTAAAGCTTGCAAAGCCTAGTTTTTTTTTGATTTTTTAAAAAAACTATTGAAATTTCCTCAATATTTACGATTGGTTTTAATGATAGTTGACGCACAAGAACCATTTTTGACTGTTAAAAAAATCTTTTTTGCTCAAAACATTTGATTTGTTTTGCAAAGTTTAATGGTATTCAAATGTTTTTTACGAAAAAGTTTGAATTTGACTTGTAGTTCTTAGGTTGTTTTTTGATCAAAACTTTAAACTTTTTTATTTGAAATTGATTTTTTGATTTATTAAATAAAATTTCAATGGTTTTAGTTATTAATTTATTAAGGATTGCAAAACCTATTTTTTTTTTATTTAAAAAAAAAGACTATTGAAGTTTTTTCTATATTTACGGTTGGTTTTAATGGTAGTTGACGCACAAGAACCATTTCTGACTGTTAAAAAAATCTTTTTTTACTCAAAATGTTTGGTGATTTGTTTTGCAAAGTTTAATGGTGTTCAAGTGCTTTTTAAGAATTAGTTTGAACTCAACTTGTATTTCTTAGGTTGCTTTTTGACCAAAAATCTAAACGTTCTATTTGAAATTGATTTTTTGTTTTATTTAAGAAAACTTCTAGAGTTTTAGTTATTAATTTATCAAAATTTGCAAAGCCTACTTTTTCTTTGATATTTTAAAACAGTATTAAAGTTTCTTTGATATTTACGGTTCTTTTTAACGGTAGCTGACGCACAAGAACCATTTCTGACTTTTAAAATACTTTTTTTGCTCAAAATATTTGGTGATTTGTTTTGCAAAGTTTAATGGTGTTTAAGTGCTTTTTAAGAATTAGTTTGAACTCAACTTGTAATTCTTAGGTTGCTTTTTTGCTCAAAATTGCAAACTTTTTTATTTGAAGTTGATTTTTTAATTTATTAAAGAAAACTTCAAGAGTTTTAGTTATTAATTTATTAAAGATTGCAAAACCAATTTTTTTTATTTAAAAAAAAAGACTATTGAAGTTTTTTCAATAATTACGGTTGGTTTCAATGGTAGTTGACGCACAAGAACCATTTCTGACTGTTAAAAGAACCTTTTTTTACTCAAAATATTTGGTGATTTGTTTTGCAAATTTTAATGGTGTTCAAATGCTTTTAAAAAAAAAGTTTGAACTCAAATTGTATTTTTTAGGTTGTTTTTTGATCAAAATTCCTAACTTTTTTTGAAATTGATTTTTTGATTTATTACAGAAAACTTTAAGAGTTTAAGTTATTGATTTATTAAGGTTTGCAAAACCTATTTTTTCTTTAATTAAACATTTTTTTTTGAGGTTTCTTCAATATTTACGGTTGGTTTTAACGGTAGTTGACGCACAAGAACCATTTCTAACTTTTAAAAAAACCTTTTTTTATTCAAAATATTTGGTGATTTGTTTTGCAAAATTTAATGGTGTGCAAACGCTTTTTAAGAAAAAGTTTGAACTCCACTTGTAGTTGTTAGGTTGTTGTTTGATCAAAATTCCAAACTTTTTATTTGAAATTGATTTTTTGATTTGTTAAAGAAAACTTTAAGAATTTTAGTTATTAATTTATCAAAGTTTGCAGTCTACATTTTCTTTGATTTTTTAAAAAACGTATTGAAGTTTTCTCAATATTTACGGTTGGTTTTAATGGTAGTTACGCACAAGAACCATTTCTGACTGTTAAAAAAACCTTTTTTTACTCAAAATATTCTTGATTTGTTTTGCAAGTTTTAATGGTGTTCAAATGCTTTTTAAGAAAAAGTTTGAACCCGACTTGTAGTTCTTAGGTTGTTTTTTGATCAAAGTTCTAAACTTTTAATTTGAAATTGATTTTTTGATTTATTAAAGAAAACTTCAAGGGTTTTAGTTATTAATTTATCAAAGTCTGCAACCCTGCATTTTCTTTGATTTAAAAAAAAAGGTATTGAAGTTTCTTCAATATTTTACGTGTTGGTTTTTAATGGTAGTTGACGCACAAAACCTTTTTTGACTGTTAAAAAAACCTCTTTTTACTTGGAATATTTGGTGATTTGTTTTGCAAACTTTAATCGTGTTCAAATGCTTTTTAAGAAACAGTTTGAACTCGATTTGTAGTTCTTAGGTTGTTCTTTGATCAAAATTTCAAACTTTTTATTTGAAATTAGTTTTTTGATTTGTTAAAGAAAACTTCAAGAATTTTAGTTATTAATTTATCAAAGTTTGCAAAGCCTACATTTTCTTTGATTTTTTAAAAAACGTATTGAAGTTTTCTCAATATTTACGGTTGGTTTTAATGGTAGTTGACGCATAAAACTATTTCTGACTGTTAAAAAACCATTTTTTTACTCAAAACACTTAGTGATTTGTTTTGCAAAGTTTGATGGTGTTGAAATGCTTTCTAAGAAAAAGTTTGAAATCGACTTGTAGTTTTTAGGTTGTTTTTTGATTAAAATTCCAAACTTTTTTATTTGAAATTGAGTTTTTGATTTATTAAAAATAAGTTCAATGGTTTTAGTTATTAATTTATAAAGGATTGCAAAACCTACCTTTTTTGGATTTTTAAAAAAAGTATTGAGGTTGCCTCAATATTTACGGTTGGTTTTAATGGTAATTGATGCACAAGAACCATTTCTGACTGTTAAAAAAAACCTTTTTTTACTCAATATATTTGGTGGTTTGTTTTGCAAAGTTTAATAGTGTTCAAGTGCTTTTTAAGAAAAGTTTTGACCAAAAATCTAATCGTTCTTATTTGAATTGATTTTTGGATTTATTAAAAAAAACTTCAATAGTTTTAGTTATTAATTTATTAAAGTCTGCAAAGTTTACTTTTTCTTTGATTTTGTTAAAAAGTATAGAAGTCTTTTTAAGATTTACGGTAATTTACGTACAAAAACTATTTTTGATTATTAAAAAAACTTTTTTTGGCTCAAAACTTTTAGTTATTTATTTTCCAAAGTGTCAAAGTGGTCTTTAAGAAAAAGTGTAAACTCGTGCTGTAGTTCTTAAGTTGTTTTTTGATCAAAATTGAAAACTTTTTTATCTAAAACTTATTTATGATCTTTTCTTTTGGCTCAAAACATTGGGTGATTTTTTTCGATGGTGTCGAAATGGTTTTTAAGAAAAAGTTTGATTCTTAGTTTTTTGATCAAAAATTCTAACTATATTTTTTTGTATAAAACAAAACATATATGCTTTTTATTATTCTGTTCAAGAACCGAAGCATACTTATCTGAACTATTTTTTGTTAGGAGAAGTTGTTATGGTCTAAGGACTCTAAGGCTACGTATTTTTATCCCTAATTTTCTTCCAATTATTAACAGCTTGATTGCGATCGTTGTTCATTTTAATCTTCAAAAATAACCTCGTTTAAACTATGCTAAATTTGTTTTTGTTTAGTTTTGTTAGATGTTTTTAATTGTAACCGCAACTCCACGTTAGTGAAAATCGTCGATGGCTTTGAACCGAAAAAAACTGAAAGTGGATCTTCATTTGTTTTAAAGTATTTTAGGAACAAGTGAAACTACTACTTAATTAAATAATTAATTTAGTCCTGATAGGCGAGCGTGAAATTAAATGAACGTGTGAGAGGAGGAGGACGAGGTCAAAAAAAATAAATAAGAAAAGAAGCTTTTGTTGGTTTGAAGTTGGGTCGATAGTACGATGCAATTTTTGTATAGGAAATGACATTTAAAGTTGGGACAATGGCGACCTTTATACTTACACAAAATGGGGTTATGACAAAATGTCAGATTTGAGCGATGCTCGTTTTGTTTGTTTGTTATTGAAAGCAAATTTTTGCGGATGTTGCGTAATCGCGGTTTTGACTTGTGCGTTTGTGGTTCGATTTCGATAGACAATTCCTCAGTCCATGGACGTGGACAAACCCGTGTGAACTCGTTAATGCTTGCTTTTTTTTTGGCTTTAAACATGTAATTTAACGATGGGAATTTGTATTGCGTAAGCCCCGCTTGGTAACGATGAGCGCGCGGGATTATCTAATAAGTTGTAAAAACGGATGTTGCTGTTGCATCGTTGACGGTAGCGATTAGTCCGCGTTAATAATGCACAACTTTTCATGTCATTGAAATTCTGACAATAACAGTGATTTACGGTTTCTGGCCCGTAGCCAAAACGTCTGAGAAATTGTGCCGAGCCACCAAAAATACTTTGGCTCGTTGGGAAGATGCACTTAAAAGTTATCGTGCGTCGTTCCAAAAGCGGATCGCTTTGTTTTTTTTTACAGCCGTCGGTGGCGACGGAAGAATGTAATGGCGCTTGACGATTTAGCCTTGTCGACCCATATCCTTTTTTCTTCTTTCCCTCTGTAATATTAGCCTGGACCAAAAGCCTTTTGATTAAAACGACAAAAAGTGGAACGTGTTGCCCCCGAAGCTTATGACCACAAACAAGACTTCACGCCTTGTTATTGACCTTGAACTAGCACTTCTTTTCACATTAGATTATAGTACTCTGCACTCGGAGGAAACTCGAACCGTTATTATATCGAAAATATTTTGTTTATTTTTATTAAGTTCAACGCCACCTTAGATTGATTTTTTTTTGTTTCCAGATCCATCTTGTCGCACTCTAGTCTACGCTTACCGCACGCACACGGATTTAAGTAAGTTACTTAATTTAGTCCTTGAATTTGCGTAACTGAACCAGATTGGTCGTAGAGCAACCTACAAAAATTAACTGGTTTTGTTGTACGTATTATCATTATTATTAAATGAAAGCAGGTTATTAGCACTAATTACGTAGCGCGCGATTGTTTACTCAAATCTGAAGAAATCAGATACAGCGCCATCTATTAGTTTCTACTATAACGATTAACTGTGTGCCTTTGTCGACAAGTTATTTCTATTTTATTAAAAACTATTTATTTGTCACGGCAATCTAACGTGGTGATTAAAGCTTAGGTTGAATGAACAACGCTAATTGTACAACTTTTGTTGTATAGAATATAAGGTTTAATTTCCAATTTCTTTACGCCATCTAGATTGTTACACGACTTTACACGAGATGGTAATCGACGTTTCTGACTTTATTGTGTGACTTAGGCACACGCATATATTTGATTATAATCTTAAAGTTTTACAATTTAATAAGTTCTTTCGCCACATGCTGACTTTCAGTTTTGTGTGACTATAGACGCAGTCATCTTTAATATTGTACTTTAATAGTCAATAATGGCATAATTGCCTTAGCCACCTAACTTTTTGAAATAATTTAGTTGTAGTCATTAAACACACATCTCTGACTTCAGTCAGAACTTTAATAATCGCACCCTGCTTATTAACTGTTTTTGAACTAATCTATGTGCAACGTTTCTAGCTTTATACTTTACATCATTATCGGTGTAGTCACTGAACGCAGATCTTTAACTTTGACGAAACTTCTAATAGTCAACAATGACACTACTTATTACGTCACCGGTTAGTGTTTTTTGGAATTTACCTGGGTAACGAGGTGATTTAAGTTTCTGACTTATTATTTTGTGCGATTTTTGACTAATATTCAAACAGTCTATAAAGTCATGACTTCTTACTCCGCCCTTCAACTGGTTTTTTGAAACAATTAACCATGGCAATCTACGATTCTGACTTTCTAGTTTTAGTGACTAAACTTTGGAATTAATATAGTATTTGATTTCTGATTAATATCAGTCTATATGTCATTTGTCTTTACGGCACCTATCGACGGTTTTTACACAATTAGTATGTCATGGCAATTTACATCTTGTGACTGTGGATGTAGTAAATTGAATAATTGAATACATGTATGTATTTGATTTTTGACTAATATTTTAACATTATTCTATGTCACGATTTTTTACATCATCCATCTATTCTAAGACTTGTAAGTTTTTGGGATCCGGGTAACTGTAAATCATTATTTTTGTTTCAGTTTTGTTGCTATTTGTTTGTTTTTCAAGGAGTTGGCAGTGTCGCTTATGTTTGGCCTTGAAAGCTGAGAATCCCAACATCTTCAAGAACAAACCGAAAAAGCAATTTGAATGCATGTATTGTCACAGAAAAATGTAAGCCGGCTGCGACTGCAACCACGTTCGTTTGTTTCAAAGCCTGCTTAGCACATTCTCTTTTTAATTAAACAAAATACGTATTTTTAGCTCAGTCACATCAAAACAGAAATATAATGTGACAAGGTAACCTTGTAAATGTTAACGTATTACACAGTTGACTTATTTTACAATCACCTAACAGCACTCGTTGGACTTTTAAGTCTTCTGGTTTGTATCGAATATCTGAGATCATCTTTCTGATGCACTGCTATCGGCGGAAAAAAGCGGAATGCGGAGATGACGCAACTCCAGCTTGTAAATTTTTTTAGCAACAATGTCGTCACTAAGTGACTAATAGAAATGGACTCGCCTTTATCTATTTGGTGCAAGGTCGTTTGATTTCTTGTTCTCGCGACAAGCGCCGATCGGTAATTGTTTTCGAACGCTCACTTCGATTAATTACGAAAATGTCCACAAACAGGAAACGATTTGGAGTTTAATCGTCGAATTAATTTGTTACATAAAGGAAGATGACAACTGTTATTCACGACAAAAAACCTAATAGATTAACTTTTACTTCTGGCATTTGACACACAATGGCCAACTTTTTTTTTGAATAATTTCGGCTCAATGTACTAATCAAATAAAACGTTTCGTAATTCTAAGAAGCGATGAGTTACATGATGTTTTGTTTACGTTCCACAGATAACTTTTGGCTCTCGACTGTTTCCTAGTCGTAATAATTTATATAAAAATTTTTGCTTATTTAAATTTGTAAATGAGGTCGAAGCTGTGTTTTCACTTTCAATTTATTTGATCTGGGTTAAATTTGTCAACACTGTAATAATTGTATTTTTATTCGCCGTTTTTTTTTGGCGGTCGTGTAAACAGGATGTTCTCTCGCACGATCGTGTTTGCGCTGAGATTCGGCGAAGAGACGACATCTTTCGATTCGTGACTTTATAAAAGTTAAAGACCCCAATCGAATTGTTCTTTTTAAATGTCATTCAATTAGAAAAAAACGACCTACTCGATTGTTCTATAATTTTTTTTTATATTTTGCAGTTTTGGTTTGAAACTCGACTAAAATTTGTACGTTTTTAGTTATGTATGATTATGGATCAAGGAGCTTGTCACAATTATGTTTATTGTTACGTAGTTACTAATCAGATTTAGGCCGTAATGGTTTAAATCTTGACTAAGGAGAATTATATTTTACTACGTTGACATGAATGGTCGTTTATTTAGGTCAATATTGATTAATGAGTTTGATAGTTTTTGGGGTTTTATAGACACTATTTGTGGTTTCCAATTTAGCTAAAACAATATTACACTATGACGTTTGTATATTGAAATAGGTACTATTAGTGGTTTGAAAATTGACTACAACAATAACAAATTATTGCTACATACCTGCAAAAATATTTCTATGCAAATGCAAGTCGAGAATAACTTCCCTAAAGTGATAAATTTGGTTTGTTGCTTAGCTACATTGAGTTATTTATTGATCAATTTTTAGTAGGTTTATCACTTAAACTTTTGTCAATAACTTGTCTTAAAGTTTACTCAATTTGGAATTTAAGCTGATGGTTTTAAGTTTTGCTAAAACAAGTCATATCTTGATGAAGTCACTACAATTTTCATTATTTGAAGAATATAATTCAGAATTATTAGTGAATTGTTGTTAGTCTATAGCCAAGACTACGAAATAATTCAGTAACGGCATTAAGAAAACTAATACCGATTAAAAATTCAGTAACTTCCGGTTTGAAACTGTACTAAAAATAGTTTGTTGAACGAATCGGATCACAATTATTTTAGATTTTTTAATCTTGGTCGTTTATCAAGCCGGTTTATGCTTTGTTTTGGAGGCGAGGCTTAGACAACGTTCCCTAATTGGTGGTATCAAAACAAAAGAACCGTACTGTGTATAAAAGCCGTCTTTGATTTATTATTTGAAGTGCAACGTCTGACCATAAAAGTTTTATAAATAGAAACCTTGACTCCATAAAAGCTATCTGAGTCATAAGTGTTAGTTGAGCACGAGCCTGGCGACAACGGGTAGAGAAAATGTCACTTATCTTACGAAACTCGCCCTAACCTTTTACCTCGCAAAGTTTCTCTTTTCTCGCTAAACGCCATTGCTTAAGAATCTTCAATATTTGCATTAATAATTTTTCTAAATTAATATCTAAACAATGCGCACTTTCACTGGGACATTGAAAGTACGCGCCCGAAAATAACCTAATGAAATCATCAACCAATTGGGTGCTGATTGAATATTACGAATCATGGCCTACTTCGACGCTTGTCGATATTTCAATGTCGTTTGGACCGAACGTCGGAATGCGATACCAGCAATTAAAATGGAATTTTCTAAACAATTACAACATTAAAAAAGGAAGTTATTAACGCTTAAAAAAATTTCTAGAGCGTGAAAATTTGCTCGTGCCATGAAAAAATCGATGTTACGCATTTGGTGGCGGGGATACAATTTTTTCGGAAATTTGGCATTTTATTAAATTAAACTAAATTGCAACACCGCTGAGCGTGAAATTACTTTATGTTGTTCATCAATAGTCCATCAAGGTGGAATGTAATCAGGTAATAATCACGTAACCGATGTTTTGTGTAATTAAAATTCTAATCAAGTAGTCGCTGGTGTGATTGCATATTGTTTTATTTGTCATAACGTGCTTGATTGTTAATTACTCGCGTCGTCTAGGTCTTCTGGCGGTTGCTCGTGATCAATCTTAAAGTAGCCGATGTTAAAAAAGTGTTTGGGTAAATCAACTACTTACGGTTTTTCCGGTGCTGGTCGAAGGTTCCGAACCGTACATTGGGTTGTCGAACGATTTTTCCAGACTGACCATGGATGTGGCCCTGGACATTTCTTTGTTGTCTAGTTTGTTGAAAATGTACTGGCGTTGTTCGTTAAAAAGGTACCTGGGTAGAGGTATCTTTGCTGTAAAGTTGTGGTGCTGAAGAGGACCCATATAGATTACGTATAAACAGACGAAGACCAAAGCGACTGATAACAGGGTGCCTAAAATAATGCCTACAACAGTGTTAGGGGCAGAACCTAACGGTAGGCTAATGCCTGATGTTTTAACACTAACGCTTTTTACACGAAAACTGGACAAGTCGCTGGAGACGGTTTTGTAAAAGTCGCGAGCAACTTTTGCGCTTTTTTCCGTGTATTGGGACTTTTCGGCGAAGATAACTTGTACCAACGGTTTTTGTTCCAAAAGAATTTTACTGGCAAAAACGTCTACGTCTTTGGGCAGACGTTGTTGCAACAACTCTAGAGAGAATCTGGGAGTTATGTTTAAATAGACAACGCCGCCACATATCTCGTTACAAAAACCAACAGGCTTAAGTGGTTCGAAGCACGGCGCTGGACTTTTGGGTAAATCGTTGCAAATCCAAGGTAGCGTTTCTTCTAGTCGATTGTGGCAGGTACAATCGCCGCAACCGTTAGATTCAATGCGAACTCTACCTTGCGCGTTCTGATCTTGGAACTGATCAACCCCGTAATCGCTAACTAAGAAATTCTGCCACTGGAAATCAGTGAGCCGAAAATCTTTGATTTGCACAGATTTAACCGAGACTGGAACTTCCGGATATAAAACACCAACGTCTTCAGAAGGAAAAATTACGTCGTCGTTGACGCATGGTACTTTTTCGGCATCGGGTCTTGCTGCGTTTTCCGGGTATTGCCAATTACGCGGGTCTAACCATCGGCGAGATGCCAATTCTTTCACGTGCACACCTGAAACCGAGTAAAGACGATCTCACGAAAGTAAATGAGCGTAACTTACATTTCCCTAAAGATGAAAATTCGATGTGTCCTTGTATTTCCAATTCTCCCGTTATCGGTAGAAGAATCTCAGCCGCTTTCATTTGGTTGATGCTACCTATTGACCCGAGCACGTCAGGAAAAATATACCCATCGCAAGTACCCGCCAAAGAATCTGCCCAGTTCTTTGGATTCGTCACATCATTGTCGTATTTCCAAATCTTCTTATCGCAACATATTTGCACTGCAAAAATTGGAAAAACATTTGTAAAAAAACGGAATCCACTCACCGACAAAGAAATATCCAAGAAGGAAACGCAACATGCTTTACCAAATACCACTTAATTTAATGGCTTTTCGAATGACATTAACTGTAATTGAATCTTTAATGGGTGGATGTTTACTTATCGCGCAAAAACGTTAGCATATATTTTTTTACGCTCGTTTCATGGCCAACTTTTATTGGTTATGATTCAATAATATCGCCTTGACTCGTATTTTTTTGTTGCAATTGTAATCAAGTACGAATCTTCCTGTTGTTAATTACTTATGTACACGTTTTTTGATATCATCTTTAATCAGTTTTGACGGAAAGTAGTAATTCATTTGTTTTTCAAATATAGTGACGCACGCTTCGATCAAAAGTTGCCGTAGATTTAAAAACAAAAAAAAATGTTTAAGCTGAGTTGGTCATGGAATATGCAAACCAATGAAAACAACAAACAAAACATAGACGTTATAAAACTAGTCTAATTAGTCATGAGCGGTTATTGTAACGCAACAAGAATTTTATCAAAACATCGTAGTAAGCCACGAATAAATAATAGCAAACAACAAGCTTAAGAAAAATCTTAGTAAGTAATGAGACACAGTGCGAATGTGTAGTTTCATGATGTAAATATATCAGCAAATAATTGTTTACCAAAAAAAATAACTGTTAATAACGTCATCTGTACAAATAATAGGCAAGTTAAATCTTAGTTGTCCATGAATTAAAAAAAAATATTTATACGTATTCAAAACCAGCAATGTTTTAGAATTAGAATAAAATAGAAAAGATGAAAATTATAGTAATTTCAAAAAAAAAAAATTTAGCTTATCTCTAGAAATTGTTTTATCAAAAACTTGTTTTGTAAATAAAAAATTTAAAAATTGCACTGATAATAATTCTAATTTAAGAAGGCAGAAAAAAAATCGAAGCATTGTAAAATTTTGTATATAAAAAAAGTTTGGTATTTGATTTCTAATAGGGAAAAACCGAAGCAAGAATATCACAAAACGTAAAATTTAAAAATAGTTTCTAAAAATAAAATCTTAGCTGGCCACGAACATTTTTTTGTAAACAAAAAAAGATCAGTAAAATTTTGTTTTTGAAAAAAATGCGAAACTGCATCAAAATTTTATCAAAATCTAAAAATAATTAAAAATCGTAAATCAAGTGTTTTTTTAAATGAATAAATTTTTAGTTACGTTAAAAACTGTCGGAATACACGATTTAAATTTTAAAAAATATCTTAGTTAGCCTTGGGATGGAATAATTTAGCAACAGATAAAATAAAGATTAAAACGAAAAGTGAAAAGCTATTACACCGCAATAGCTTTAAATAACTCAACAAAACAAAAAACATTGGTTGCGCCGAAAATTAAAAAACATTTTTTTAATATAAAAATTAGAATAATGTACAAATTTTTTGCTTAAACATAAAATAATCACATTCCCACCAATGACGCCAACGGAAAAACCTGTACTTGCATTCTATGTTCAACATGAAAAACCAATTAACGAGAATGTTATTAAAATATTGCGCTAAACTTAAAATCCGAGTGTTTAAAAAACTGTTAATCGAAAATAACGAACAATAAAAAGAAAAGATTTAAAAAACCTAAAATTAGTGACAAAAAAAAATTAAAATGTACAAGAAAATTAGTTGGCTATGGATCAGAAAAAAAAACATTACCGATTTAAAACAAAAGAGTAAAAAAGGACACTGACGCATTTGCTCACGATTAAAAATAATAAACTACTGATTAGATTAGATTAAAAATTTGCTTGGTTTTTAAACTAAATAAAAAACTAATTTTAGGAATAATGTTAATAAGGTAAACGACATGGTTAGCCGTGAATAGTAAAGAGTAGAATACTAATTTACCGACGATAATCGTTTACAAAGTTTTTGTTAAAAATTATTTTAGGCGGTCATGGACGACACCTAAAACGTTTTAAAATTATATAATTAAATAACGTTTGACAACGAAAACTACAAATAAAATAATCTTAGTAGGCATCGAATAAAAAAACATGTTTTTGAAACAACAAAAACATTGCTTGGCAAAGAAAAACACGAAATCACTATACCAACAAATTGTATCGTACCTTGTGCTACATACAAAAAAGACACTAACCGAAAATAATCAAAATAAAATAAATAAAAAACAGTCATGGAGGATGCAAAAACAGCTTTGCGATTATTTAGTAATTGTAATTTAATTGTAAATATAATGGTTATTATATGTTTATTAAATTTTAGTACAGTTTGTTGAAATTGACGCAAAGTTTTGACGCGTTTCTAAATAACGTAAAAGTATGAACTGCTTTACCGATTTTGATCTTCATTTGCTATATTTCTGTTAGTGTAACTAATTGATTCTTTATGCGTTTTATTAAATTCTTGCAAGTTTTGGCACAGTTTTTTTGACACGTTTACGTCTCAAAGTTTTTTACTTTTTTTGTTCATGTTTTCCGTTGATTTTTACAGATTGACTTAATGGTTGTTTTAATAGGTTTATTAAATTTTAGTACAGCTTGTTGAATTTGACGCAAAGTTTTGACGCGTTTCTAAATAATCTAAAAGTTTTAACTGTTTTGTCGATTTTAATCTTCATTTGCTATATTTAAGAGTAATTGATTTTATTGACGATTTTTTATCTGTTTTATTAGATTTTGTTTTGTTGTTTTGGCACAGTTTTATTAACACGTTTACATTTCAATGTTTTTTACTTTTTTGTTCATGTTCTTGTCGATTTGTATAGATTAAATTATTGACTATTTTAATAGTTCTATTGAATTTAAGTACAATTCCTTTAATTTGACGCAAAGTTTTGACGCGTTTCCAATAATTCAAATAGTATGAACTGTTTTGCCCATTTTGATCTTGATTTGCTATATTTCTGTTAGAGTAACTAATTGATGATTCTTTATGTGTTTTATTAGAATCTTGTAAGTTTTTACAACGTTTTTTGACACGTTTACGTCTCAAAGTTTTTTACTTTTTTTGTACATATTTCCTCTTGATTTTTACAGATTGGCTTAATGGTATTATAATAGGTTTATTAAATTTTAGTACAGTTTGTTGAATTTTACGCAAAGTTTTGACGCGTTTCTAAATAATCTAAAAGTTTCAACTGTTTTGCCGATTTTGATCTTGATTTGCTATATTTCTGTGAGAGTAACTGATTTAAATGACGGTTTTTTATCTGTTTTATTAGATTTTTGCAAGTTTTGTTGTTTTGTCACAGTTTTATTAATACGTTTACATCTCAATGTTTTTTACTTTTTTGTTCATGTTCTTGTCGATTTGTATAGATTAACTTATTGACTATTTTAATAGTTATATTGAATTTAAGTATAATTTCTTTAATTTGACGCAAAATTTGGACGCGTTTCTAAATTTTCTAAAAGTATGAACTGTTTTGTCGATTTTGATCTTGATTTGCTATATTTCTGTTAGAGTAACTGATTAATGATTCTTTATGCGTTTTCTTAATTTCTTGCAAGTTTTGGCACAGTTTTCTTAATACGTTTACATCTCAATGTTTTTAAATTTTTTGTTCGTTTCTTGTCAATTTGTATACAATAACTTATTGATTATTTTAATAGTTCTATTGGATTTGAGTACAGTTCGTTTAATTTGACGCAAAGTTTTGACGCGTTTCTAAATAATCTAAAAGTATGAACTGTTTTGCCGATTTTGATCTTGATTTGCTATATTTCTGTTAGAGTAACTGATTAATGATTCTTTATGCGTTTTCTTAATTTCTTGCAAGTTTTAGCACAGTTTTCTTAATACGTTTACATCTCAATGTTTTTAAATTTTTTGTTCAGCTTTTGTCAATTTGTATAGAATAACTTATTGATTATTTTAATAGTTCTATTGAATTTGAGTACAGTTCGTTTAATTTGACGCAAAGTTTTGACGCGTTTCTAAATAATCTAAAAGTATGAACTGTTTTGGCGATTTTGATCTTGATTTGTTATATTTTTGTTAGAGTAACTGATTGATTCTTTATGCGTTTTATTAAATTCTTGCAAGTTTTGGCACAGTTTTTTTGACACGTTTACGCCTCAAAGTTTTGTACTTTTTTTGTTCATATTTTCTGTTGATTTTTACAGATTTACTTAATGGTTATTTTAATAAGTTTATTAAATTTTAGTACAGTTTGTTGAATTTGACGCAAAGTTTTGACGCGTTTCTAAATAATCTAAAAGTTTTAACTGTTTTGTCGATTTTAATCTTGATTTGCTATATTTCTGTGAGAGTAATTGATTTAATTGACGATTTTTTATCTGTTTTATTAGATTTTTGCAAGTTTTGTTGTTTTGGCACAGTTTTATTAACACGTTTACATCTCAATGTTTTTTACTTTTTTGTTCATGTTTTTGTCGATTTGAATAGATTAACTTATTGACTATTTTAATAGCTCTATTGAATTTAAGTACAATTTCTTTGATTTGATGCAAAATTTTGACGCGTTTCTAAATATTCTAAAAGTATGAACTGTTTTGCCGATTTTGATCTTGATTTGCTATATTTCTGTTAGAGTAACTGATTAATGATTCTTTATGCGTTTTCTTAATTTCTTGCAAGTTTTGGCACAGTTTTTTTGTCACGTTTACGTCTCAAAGTTTTTTATTTTTTTTTGTTGATATTTGCTGTTGATTTTTACACATTGACTTAATGGTTATTTTTACAAGTTTATTAAATTTTGGTACAGTTTTTTAAATTTGACGCAAAGTTTTGACGCGTTTCTAAATAATCTAAAAGTTTTAACTGTATTGTCGATTTTAATCTTGATTTGCTATATTTTTGTGAGCGTATTTATCAGATTTTTGCAAGTTTTGTTGTTTTGGCACAGTTTTATTAATACGTTTACATCTCAATGTTTTTAAATTTTTTGTTCGTTTCTTGTCAATTTGTATAGAATAACTTATTGATTATTTTAATAGTTCTATTGAATTTGAGTACAGTTCGTTTAATTTGACGCAACGTTTTCGACGCGTTTCTAAATACATAATCTAAAAGTATGAACTGTTTTGACGATTTTGATCTTGATTTGCTATATTTCTGTTAGAGTAACTGATTGATTCTTTATGCGTTTTATTAAATTCTTGCAAGTTTTGGCACAGTTTTTTTGACACGTTTACGCCTCAAAGTTTTTTACTTTTTTTGTTCATATTTGCTGTTGATTTTTACAGATTGATTTAATGGTTATTTTAATAGGTTTATTAAATTTTAGTACAGTTTGTTGAATTTGACGCAAAGTTTTGACGCGTTTCTAAATAATCTAAAAGTTTCAACTGTTTTGTCGTTTTTAATCTTGATTTGCTATATTCTTGTGAGAGTTACTGATTTAATTGACGATTTTTTATTTGTTTTATTAGATTTTTTAAAAGTTTTGTTGTTTTGGCACAGTTTTATTAACACGTTTACATTTCAATGTTTTTTACTTTTTTGTTCATGTTCTTGTCGATTTCAATAGATTAACTTATTGACTATTTTAATAGTTTTATTGAATTTAAGTATAATTTCTTTGATTTGATGCAAAGTTTTGACGCGTTTCTAAATATTCTAAAAGTATGAACTGTTTTGCTGATTTTGATCTTGATTTGCTATATTTCTGTTAGTGTAACTGATTGATTCTTTATGCGTTTTATTAAATTCTTGCAAGTTTTGGCACAGTTTTTTTGACACGTTTACGTCTCAAAGTTTTGTACTTTTTTTGTTCATATTTCCTGTTGATTTTTACAGATTTACTTAATGGTTATTTTAATAAGTTTATTAAATTTTAGTACAGTTTGTTGAATTTGACGCAAAGTTTTGACCGGTGTGAAGTTAGCCACGGATCTAGCCATAGAAATTTGTTTTGAATTTAATGCCAATATAAAGCCTTTAAACATTTCGAAATGAAAGTTATAATATAAATGTAAGCTACAAACATGAGTTAATATATTTATAAATAATTTTTATTAAAAATTATAAAAACAATTTCAATAAACATGTATTTCAACATGTAATTGTAAAAGTGCGATATTTACAAACATTGTCATTTTTGATTTCTTTGAAAATTCGTTTATGGTTAGATTGAACAATTATTAACAACATATTAAAAAATTACGATGAGGCTATTTCTTAAAAAAAAAATATTTTACGTCGCAGTTGCAGCAACGCTCCGCTTACATTCCCGCATAAACAAACGCAATTTTCACAAAGATAGTCATTTTTTATTTTTCTGCAAATTTGTTTATAATTAGATTAAATAATTATTAATAACATATTAAAAAATTACGATGTGGTCATTTCTTAAAAAAAGTTATTTTATGTGAAACGCGTAAATGCGCTATTCCAGTTCGAGTCGTGCATAAAAAAGCGCAAATTTTCACAAAGATAGTCATTTCTGATTTTTCTGCAAACTTGTTTATAATTAGATTAAACAATTATTAATAACATATTAAAAAATTACGATGTGGTCATTTCTTAAAAAAAAGTTATTTTATGTGAAACGCGTAAATGCGCAATTCCAGTTCGAGCCGTGCATAAGAAGCAAAATTTTCATAAAGATAGTCATTTCTGATTTTTCTAAAAATTTGTTTATAATTAGGTTAAACAATTATTAATAACATATTAAAAAATTACGATGTGGTCATTTCTTAAAAAAAAGTTATTTTATGTGAAACGCGTAAATGCGCTATTCCAGTTCGAGTCGTGCATAAAAAGCAAAATTTTCACAAAGATAGTCATTTCTGATTTTTCTAAAAATTTGTTTATAATTAGAATAAACAATTATTAATAACATATTAAAAAATTACGATGTGGTCATTTCTTAAAAAAAAGTTATTTTATGTGAAACGCGTAAATGCGCTATTCCAGTTCGAGTCGTGCATAAAAAGCTAAATTTTCACAAAGATAGTCATTTCTGATTTTTCTAAAAATTTGTTTATAATTAGGTTAAACAATTATCACTAACATATTAAAAAATTACGATGTGGTCATTTCTTAAAAAAAAGTTATTTTATGTGAAACGCGTAAATGCGCTATTCCAGTTCGAGTCGTGCATAAAAAGCTAAATCTTCACAAAGATAGTCATTTCTGATTTTTCTGCAAATTTGTTTATAATTAGATTAAACAATTATTAACATATTAAAAAATTAAAATGTGACTATTTCTTTAAAAAAGTTATTTTATGTCAAATGCGGAAATACGCGTTGTCATTCCAGTTCGGGTGGTGCATAAAAAAACGAAATTTTTACAAAGATTTTCATTTCTGATTTATCTTAAAATTTGTTTATGATTAGATTAAACAATTGTTAACAACATATTAAAAAATTACAATGTGACTATTCCTTAAAAAGAGTTATTTTATGTGAAACGCGTAAATGCGCTATTCCAGTTCAAGTCGTGCATAAAAAGCAAAATTTTCACAAAGATAGTCATTTCTGATTTTTCTGCAAATTTGTTTATAATTAGATTAAACAATTATTAATAACATTAAAAAATTACGATGTGGTCATTTCTTAAAAAAAAGTTATTTTATGTGAAACGCGTAAATGCGCTATTCCAGTTCGAGTCGTGCATAAAAAGCAAAATTTTCACAAAGATAGTCATTTCTGATTTTTCTAAAAATTTGTTTATAATTAGGTTAAACAATTATCACTAACATATTAAAAAATTACGATGTGGTCATTTCTTAAAAAAAAGTTATTTTATGTGAAACGCGTAAATGCGCTATTCCAGTTCGAGTCGTGCATAAAAAGCTAAATTTTCACAAAGATAGTCATTTCTGATTTTTCTAAAAATTTGTTTATAATTAGGTTAAACAATTATCACTAACATATTAAAAAATTACGATGTGGTCATTTCTTAAAAAAAAGTTATTTTATGTGAAACGCGTAAATGCGCTATTCCAGTTCGAGTCGTGCATAAAAAGCTAAATCTTCACAAAGATAGTCATTTCTGATTTTTCTGCAAATTTGTTTATAATTAGATTAAACAATTATTAATAACATATTAAAAAATTACGATGTGGTCATTTCTTAAAAAAAAGTTATTTTATGTGAAACGCGTAAATGCGCTATTCCAGTTCGAGTCGTGCATAAAAAGCAAAATTTTCACAAAGATAGTCATTCCTGATTTTTCTGCAAATTTGTTTATAATTAGAATAAACAATTATTAATAACATATTAAAAAATTCCGATGTGGTCATTTCTTAAAAAAAAGTTATTTTATGTGAAACGCGTAAATGCGCTATTCCAGTTCGAGTCGTGCATAAAAAGCAAAATTTTCACAAAGATAGTCATTTCTGATTTTTCTAAAAATTTGTTTATAATTAGAATAAACAATTATTAATAACATATTAAAAAATTACGATGTGGTCATTTCTTAAAAAAAAGTTATTTTATGTGAAACGCGTAAATGCGCTATTCCAGTTCGAGTCGTGCATAAAAAGCAAAATTTTCACAAAGATAGTCATTTCTGATTTTTCTTGAAATTTTTTTATAATTAGATTAAACGATTATTAATAACATATTAAAAAATTACGATGTGGTCATTTCTTAAAAAAAAGTTATTTTATGTGAAACGCGTAAATGCGCTATTCCAGTTCGAGTTGTGCATAAAAAACTAAATTTTCAGAAAGATAGTCATTTCTGATTTTTCTGCAAACTTGTTTATAATTAGATTAAACAATTATTAATAACATATTAAAAAATTACGATGTGGTCATTTCTTAAAAAAAAGTTATTTTATGTGAAACGCGTAAATGCGCTATTCCAGTTCGAGTCGTGCATAAAAAAGCGCAAATTTTCACAAAGATAGTCATTTCTGATTTTTCTGCAAACTTGTTTATAATTAGATTAAACAATTATTAATAACATATTAAAAAATTACGATGTGGTCATTTCTTAAAAAAAAGTTATTTTATGTGAAACGCGTAAATTTGCTATTCCAGTTCGAGTCGTGCATAAAAAGCAAAATTTTCACAAAGATAGTCATTTCTGATTTTTCTGCAAATTTGTTTATAATTAGATTAAACAATTATTAATAACATATTAAAAAATTACGATGTGGTCATTTCTTAAAAAAAAGTTATTTTATGTGAAACGCGTAAATGTGGGCTGCTATTCCAGTTCGGATCGCAAAATTTTAACAAAGATAGTCATTTCTGTTTTTTCTGAAAATTCATTTATAATTAGATTAAACAATTAATAATAACATATTAAAAAATTACGATGTGGTCATTTCTTAAAAAAAAGTTATTTTATGTGAAACGCGTAAATGCGCTATTCCAGTTCGAGTCGTGCATAAAAAGCAAAATTTTCACAAAGATAGTCATTCCTGATTTTTCTGCAAATTTGTTTATAATTAGAATAAACAATTGTTAATAACATATTAAAAAATTACGATGTGGTCATTTCTTAAAAAAAAGTTATTTTATGTGAAACGCGTAAATGCGCTATTCCAGTTCGAGTCGTGCATAAAAAGCAAAATTTTCACAAAGATAGTCATTCCTGATTTTTCTGCAAATTTTTTTATAATTAGATTGAACAATTATTAACAACATATAAAAAATTACGATGTGGTCATTTCTTAAAAAAAAGTTATTTTATGTGAAACGCGTAAATGCGCTATTCCAGTTCGAGTCGTGCATAAAAAGCAAAATTTTCACAAAGATAGTCATTTCTGATTTTTCTGCAAATTTGTTTATAATTAGATTAAACAATTATTAATAACATATTAAAAATTACGATGTGGTCATTTCTTAAAAAAAAGTTATTTTATGTGAAACGCGTAAATGCGCTATTCCAGTTCGAGTCGTGCATAAAAAGCAAAATTTTCACAAAGATAGTCATTTCTGATTTTTCTGCAAATTTGTTTATAATTAGAATGAACAATTATTAACAACATATTAAAAATTACGATGTGGTCATTTCTTAAAAAAGTTATTTTATGTGAAACGCGTAAATGCGCTATTCCAGTTCGAGTCGTGCATAAAAAGCAAAATTTTCACAAAGATAGTCATTTCTGATTTTTCTGCAAATTTGTTTATAATTAGATTAAACAATTATTAATAACATATTAAAAAATTACGATGTGGTCATTTCTTAAAAAAAAGTTATTTTATGTGAAACGCGTAAATGCGCTATTCCAGTTCGAGTCGTGCATAAAAAACTAAATTTTCACAAAGATAGTCATTTCTGATTTTTCTGCAAACTTGTTTATAATTAGATTAAACAATTATTAATAACATATTAAAAAATTACGATGTGGTCATTTCTTAAAAAAAAGTTATTTTATGTGAAACGCGTAAATGCGCTATTCCAGTTCGAGTCGTGCATAAAAAAGCGCAAATTTTCACAAAGATAGTCATTTCTGATTTTTCTGCAAACTTGTTTATAATTAGATTAAACAATTATTAATAACATATTAAAAAATTACGATGTGGTCATTTCTTAAAAAAAAGTTATTTTATGTGAAACGCGTAAATGCGCTATTCCAGTTCGAGTCGTGCATAAAAAGCAAAATTTTCACAAAGATAGTCATTTCTGATTTTTCTGCAAATTTGTTTATAATTAGATTAAACAATTATTAATAACATATTATAAATTACGATGTGGTCATTTCTTAAAAAAAAGTTATTTTATGTGAAACGCGTAAATGCGCTATTCCAGTTCGAGTCGTGCATAAAAAGCAAAATTTTCACAAAGATAGTCATTTCTGATTTTTCTAAAAATTTGTTTATAATTAGAATAAACAATTATTAATAACATATTAAAAAATTACGATGTGGTCATTTCTTAAAAAAAAGTTATTTTATGTGAAACGCGTAAATGCGCTATTCCAGTTCGAGTCGTGCATAAAAAGCAAAATTTTCACAAAGATAGTCATTTCTGATTTTTCTGCAAATTTGTTTATAATTAGAATAAACAATTATTAATAACATATTAAAAATTACGATGTGGTCATTTCTTAAAAAAGTTATTTTATGTGAAACGCGTAAATGCGCTATTCCAGTTCGAGTCGTGCATAAAAAGCAAAATTTTCACAAAGATAGTCATTCCTGATTTTTCTGCAAATTTGTTTATAATTAGAATAAACAATTATTAATAACATATTAAAAAATTACGATGTGGTCATTTCTTAAAAAAAAGTTATTTTATGTGAAACGCGTAAATGCGCTATTCCAGTTCGAGTCGTGCATAAAAAGCAAAATTTTCACAAAGATAGTCATTTCTGATTTTTCTAAAAATTTGTTTATAATTAGAATAAACAATTATTAATAACATATTAAAAAATTACGATGTGGTCATTTCTTAAAAAAAAGTTATTTTATGTGAAACGCGTAAATGCGCTATTCCAGTTCGAGTCGTGCATAAAAAGCAAAATTTTCACAAAAATAGTCATTTCTGATTTTTCTAAAAATTTGTTTATAATTAGAATAAACAATTATTAATAACATATAAAAAAATTACGATGTGGTCATTTCTTAAAAAAAAGTTATTTTATGTGAAACGCGTAAATGCGCTATTCCAGTTCGAGTCGTGCATAAAAAGCTAAATCTTCACAAAGATAGTCATTTCTGATTTTTCTGCAAATTTGTTTATAATTAGATTAAACAATTATTAATAACATATTAAAAAATTACGATGTGGTCATTTCTTAAAAAAAGTTATTCTATGTGAAACGCGTAAATGCGCTATTCCAGTTCGAGTCGTGCATAAAAGCAAAATTTTCACAAAGATAGTCATTTCTGATTTTTCTGCAAATTTGTTTATAATTAGATTAAACAATTATTAATAATATATTAAAAAATTACGATGTGGTCATTTCTTAAAAAAAGTTATTTCATGTGAAACGCGTAAATGCGCTATTCCAGTTCGAGTCGTGCATAAAAAGCAAAATTTTCACAAAAATAGTCATTTCTGATTTTTCTAAAAATTTGTTTATAATTAGATTAAACAATTATTAATAACATATTAAAAAATTACGATGTGGTCATTTCTTAAAAAAAAGTTATTTTATGTGAAACGCGTAAATGCGCTATTCCAGTTCGAGTCGTGCATAAAAAGCAAAATTTTCACAAAAATAGTCATTTCTGATTTTTCTAAAAATTTGTTTATAATTAGAATAAAAAATTATTAATAACATATAAAAAAATTACGATGTGGTCATTTCTTAAAAAAAAGTTATTTTATGTGAAACGCGTAAATGCGCTATTCCAGTTCGAGTCGTGCATAAAAAGCTAAATCTTCACAAAGATAGTCATTTCTGATTTTTCTGCAAATTTGTTTATAATTAGATTAAACAATTATTAATAACATATTAAAAAATTACGATGTGGTCATTTCTTAAAAAAAAGTTATTTTATGTGAAACGCGTAAATGCGCTATTCCAGTTCGAGTCGTGCATAAAAAAGCGCAAATTTTCACAAAGATAGTCATTTCTGATTTTTCTGCAAACTTGTTTATAATTAGATTAAACAATTATTAATAACATATTAAAAAATTACGATGTGGTCATTTCTTAAAAAAAAGTTATTTTATGTGAAACGCGTAAATGCGCTATTCCAGTTCGAGTCGTGCATAAAAAGCAAAATTTTCACAAAGATAGTCATTCCTGATTTTTCTGCAAATTTGTTTATAATTAGAATAAACAATTATTAATAACATATTAAAAAATTACGATGTGGTCATTTCTTAAAAAAAAGTTATTTTATGTGAAACGCGTAAATGCGCTATTCCAGTTCGAGTCGTGCATAAAAAGCAAAATTTTCACAAAGATAGTCATTCCTGATTTTTCTGCAAATTTGTTTATAATTAGAATAAACAATTATTAATAACATATTAAAAAATTACGATGTGGTCATTTCTTAAAAAAGTTATTTTATGTGAAACGCGTAAATGCGCTATTCCAGTTCGAGTCGTGCATAAAAAGCAAAATTTTCACAAAGATAGTCATTCCTGATTTTTCTGCAAATTTGTTTATAATTAGAATAAACAATTGTTAATAACATATTACAAATTACGATGTGGTCATTTCTTAAAAAAGGTATGTTATGTGAAACGCGTAAATGCGCTATTCCAGTTGGAGTCGTGCATAAAAGCAAAATTTTCACAAAGATAGTCATTCCTGATTTTTCTGCAAATTTGTTTATAATTAGAATAAACAATTATTAATAACATATTAAAAATTACGATGTGGTCATTTCTTAAAAAAAAGTTATTTTATGTGAAACGCGTAAATGCGCTATTCCAGTTCGAGTCGTGCATAAAAAGCAAAATTTTCACAAAGATAGTCATTCCTGATTTTTCTGCAAATTTGTTTATAATTAGAATAAACAATTATTAATAACATATTAAAAATTTACGATGTGGTCATTTCTTAAAAAAAAGTTATTTTATGTGAAACGCGTAAATGCGCTATTCCAGTTCGAGTCGTGCATAAAAAGCAAAATTTTCACAAAGATAGTCATTCCTGATTTTTCTGCAAATTTGTTTATAATTAGAATAAACAATTATTAATAACATATTAAAAATTACGATGTGGTCATTTCTTAAAAAAAAGTTATTTTATGTGAAACGCGTAAATGCGCTATTCCAGTTCGAGTCGTGCATAAAAAGCAAAATTTTCACAAAGATAGTCATTCCTGATTTTTCTGCAAATTTGTTTATAATTAGAATAAACAATTATTAATAACATATTAAAAATTACGATGTGGTCATTTCTTAAAAAGTTATTTTATGTGAAACGCGTAAATGCGCTATTCCAGTTCGAGTCGTGCATAAAAAGCAAAATTTTCACAAAGATAGTCATTCTTGATTTTTCTGCAAATTTGTTTATAATTAGAATAAACAATTATTAATAACATATTAAAAAATTACGATGTGGTCATTTCTTAAAAAAAAGTTATTTTATGTGAAACGCGTAAATGCGCTATTCCAGTTCGAGTCGTGCATAAAAATCAAAATTTTCACAAAGATAGTCATTCCTGATTTTTCTGCAAATTTGTTTATAATTAGAATAAACAATTATTAATAACATATTAAAAAATTACGATGTGGTCATTTCTTAAAAAAAAGTTATTTTATGTGAAACGCGTAAATGCGCTATTCCAGTTCGAGTCGTGCATAAAAGCAAAATTTTCACAAAGATAGTCATTCCTGATTTTCTGCAAATTTGTTTATAATTAGAATAAACAATTATTAATAACATATTAAAAAATTACGATGTGGTCATTTCTTAAAAAAAAGTTATTTTATGTGAAACGCGTAAATGCGCTATTCCAGTTCGAGTCGTGCATAAAAAGCAAAATTTTCACAAAAATAGTCATTTCTGATTTTTCTAAAAATTTGTTTATAATTAGAATAAACAATTATTAATAACATATAAAAAAATTACGATGTGGTCATTTCTTAAAAAAAAGTTATTTTATGTGAAACGCGTAAATGCGCTATTCCAGTTCGAGTCGTGCATAAAAAGCAAAATTTTCACAAAGATAGTCATTCCTGATTTTTCTGCAAATTTGTTTATAATTAGAATAAACAATTATTAATAACATATTAAAAAATTACGATGTGGTCATTTCTTAAAAAAAAGTTATTTTATGTGAAACGCGTAAATGCGCTATTCCAGTTCGAGTCGTGCATAAAAAGCAAAATTTTCACAAAGATAGTCATTCCTGATTTTTCTGCAAATTTGTTTATAATTAGAATAAACAATTATTAATAACATATTAAAAATTACGATGTGGTCATTTCTTAAAAAAGTTATTTTATGTGAAACGCGTAAATGCGCTATTCCAGTTCGAGTCGTGCATAAAAAGCAAAATTTTCACAAAGATAGTCATTCCTGATTTTTCTGCAAATTTGTTTATAATTAGAATAAACAATTATTAATAACATATTAAAAAATTACGATGTGGTCATTTCTTAAAAAAAAGTTATTTTATGTGAAACGCGTAAATGCGCTATTCCAGTTCGAGTCGTGTTTGTAAAAATCGCACTTTTACAATTACATGTTGAAAATACATGTTTATTGAAATTGTTTTTATAATTTTTAATAAAAATTATTTATAAATATATTAACTCATGTTTGTAGCTTACATTTATATTATAACTTTCATTTCGAAATGTTTAAAGGCTTTATATTGGCATTAAATTCAAAACAAATTTCTATGGCTAGATCCGTGGCTAACTTCACACCGGTAAAGTTTTGACGCGTTTCTAAATAATCTAAAAGTTTTAACTGTTTTGTCGATTTTAATCTTGATTTGCTATATTTCTGTGAGAGTAATTGATTTTATTGACGATTTTTTATCTGTTTTATTAGATTTTTGCAAGTTTTGTTGTTTTTGCACAGTTTTATTAACACGTTTACATCTCAATGTTTTTTACACTTAAAATCCGAGTGTTTAAAAAACTGTTAATCGAAAATAACGAAAAATTAGAAAGAAAAGATTTAAAAAACCTAATATTAGTGACAATAAAAAATAATTAAAATGTACAAAAATGTTAGTTGGCTATGGATCAGAAAAAAAAACATTACCGATTTAAAACAAAAGAGTAAAAAAGGACACTGACGCATTTGCTCACGATTAAAAATAATAAACTACTGATTAGATTAGATTAAAAATTTGCTTGGTTTTTAAACTAAATAAAAAACTAATTTTAGGAATAATGTTAATAAGGTAAACGACATGGTTAGCCGTGAATAGTAAAGAGTAGAATACTAAATTACCGACGATAATCGTTTACAAGTTTTTGTTAAAAATTATTTTAGGCGGTCATGGACGACACCTAAAACGTTTTAAAATTATATAATTAAATCACGTTTGACAGCGAAAACTACAAATAAAATAATCTTAGTAGGCATTGAATAAAAAAACATGTTTTTCAAACAACAAAAACATTGCTTGGCAAAGAAAAACACGAAATCACTATACCAACAAATTGTATCGTACCTTGTGCTACATACAAAAAGGACACTAACCGAAAATAATCAAAATAAAAAACAGTCATGGAGTATACAAAAACAGCTTTGCGATTATTTAGTAATTGGTTGAAAATAAAATAAAAAATCAACAGCAATAGTGGAAATAAGTAAAACAATTGTTTAATCATCGCCATCTACGATTTCTAGTTTTTTTAAATTCAAAAGTAGTTTTTCGATCTTTAAAAAATTGTTTTGAAATATTCTGGAAAATTTGTAATTTCACTCGTTTGTCAATTTAAAAAATCTTATTTTTGAACGTGTTCTTTATAGTATATAGAAAAAAATCACATTGACTTTTTTTCGTGTTCTTTGTGCAAATACCAGTCGATTAACATCTTAGAAGAAAGTAAAGACGCTAAATCTAAGCACGTCTTGAAAATCCCGTTGTTGGCACATCAGCCACGTCACGTCTTCCATTTTGTTAATGATGCAAGACATCAGCCATGTTAGAAACGCATCATTAAACGCAATGCATTGTCAATTAAAAATTTGTAATTTCTTAATTGAAAATTAATCCGTAAATAAGCACCTTTACGCAAACCGATACAATAAAAGTGCCATAATTGGCGTTAAGCTTTTCCTTGTATTTCCTTATTGTTAGCTGCAACATTTTCTGTCGCAATACCTGCATGTACTTAACACTAAATGTAAATTAACGCCTTAATTAGAATTCAAGACTTAGGACATGTACTTGACTCGTTCTGCGAGCATTGAATTTGGCGTTGTCAAGACCTAACCTATATAAACGTAGGCGATTTTTTGACAGGTGTCAAATAGCGGCGATTGCCAACTGTTGCGCAATTAATAAAAACTAGATTAGCAAATTACCGACAAAAATGGAAAGTACTAGCTTTTTTGGCAAGACTCGGATTTTTACGATATTTTCTGGGTCTGTATGCCACGCTTGAATTATGGATGAACGATTTCAGCATAGAAACGCATTAGTACCGTTTTTTTTTTGCGTTTTGTATTACACGGCATTGAATTAATTTTTAGATCATCCGATTTAATTATTTGGTTATAAATCACAGCCGGCTTGTGCATAATTAACTGTACTCTTCTGAAAAAAGAAGTGTAATTGATGGCAACTTGTTGTTTACTCATGCAAAACATTAATTAAAATTTTGACCAAGGCCTACGCTTCATCAAAACATCTGCCGTTTTTCTTTATTTTTTCTTCATCGATATTCACTTAGACTAACTGTATTATTGGCATTTCTCAATCACCAGAAGGCGCTGAACACGGTACTTAAAATTCTGATAGCACAAACGGCAAAGCCTACTATTTTTCTCAAATAAAAACCGTTTTTAAAACTTTGTTTTAGTAGGCCGTGTCAATCGCTAAAAAAAAGATTAATTAAAAGTATCTGCGATTTTAGAATTTTTTTGCTGTTGTTTTCAGGTTAAGTGCCGCTTTGACTTTTTGACATCGTTTAATTCTTGTTATCTTTTTTCAAATTTGATGTCTTTGTTTTCAAATTTCTTATTTTGTACAACGATATACAATGTTACTCACTTTTAAAATTTTTAGTGAAACCATTTAGTACCTATTACTGCGTCAGTTGTTTACCAAATGTTTTTTTTGTTTTGTGTTGTTTGACGGAAATTTCGCTGTAAATAAAGGTCGGCGAAAGTAATATGATTTTAATTACTTGTAAACAGTGGTAACATTTTTTTAATAAGTCAACGACGTCGTATGTTGAACGATGAGTTACACAAATATTGTCTTATTAGAAAAAATTGTGCAGAAAAACTAAAGATAAATCTGTGTTTGCGTGACGCAGCATCTGCCTCGAAGGACCAATTACGTATTTGACGTAAGTTTTTTTTAATTGTTAAAGTGTCTGGTGGTATGATTACTTATTTTTAATTTAATCAATTAATCTGGTACAAATGTGACAAAAATGCTTACCATTTTATAATTTTTTCGGGAATTTGAATTGTTTGGTGCAGTTTTTTTAGCATGGTTCTGCATTTTTGTTCAGCTTTGTATAAATATTCTAATTTAAGTAAACAATACTTGAGTTTAATATTACTAATTTTACGCAATTCTCTGACGCGTTTTTAAAGACTTTTAGAACTTATGGGGTTTTAGTTCTCTTTCTTAAAGACTGACTAGTAAATTATATCATTCATTTACGATCTACTTGATAGAGTCTTAACGCGTTTTAAAATCTGAGTTTGAGGTAAAAATAAAAACGTTTCGATTTTCAATCAATAAAAATTAGATTTAATAGTAATTTTGATTATAAAATAATTTAACATATCATATTGTACTTACAAAATTTCATTCTTTATAAAAATTCCTGTCAGTGTCTTAATTGATTTGACGCAATCTCTTGACGCGTTTCTAATTTTTTCAGAATATCAAAATTTTATTCTGTTTGTGTTAACTTGACTTGAATTTTTAGTAATTCTTTTACAATTATACTTGATTTGACGCAGAGTTTTGACGCGTTTTAAAATCCGTATTTGCTTTTTTGGTTTTTGATTTTTACCAATAAAATAATTTAAAATATAATACCTACGAACTTAATTTGTATGAGTTATGTAGTTGACGCGTTTATAATTTTTAGGTTATTTAACTTTTGACTGTTTTTGTTAAACGTATTTTATTATTTAGTGCTTGTTTTACAAATTATACTTGACGCAGGTTGTTAACGTGTTTTAAAATATGTGTTTGAGTTTTTTAGTTTTTGATTAAAAAAAATTGTTATGCAAAGTTTGAGCCTTAATTTATTTGATGATGTAATTGATTTGGCGCAATATTTTGACGCGTTTATTGTTACTATTTACGTTCTTATTGATTATTTTTTTCAAAATGACTTATAGTATTGCAATATTAGTTAAAAAAGTTTGACAACAACATACTTGAATTCACGCAGTGCGTCACGCGTTTATATGTATTTTTTTAAACGTCGGTTTAATTGTTTTTGTTTTCGATGCCGTTGTTACAAATATATGTAGATGAAATAAATTTTAGTGTTATTTTACTAAGACCTATATTACTTAAGCTTATTTTATTGACGCGTTAATAATTTTTCAGTGCTGGTTTGCTATTGTTACGATTATTTGTGGATTACATTAATTTCTTAATATTATTTAACTACAAAAGAGTTTTTGTGTGAATCAGTTTTTTTGACGCGTTATATTTTAATATTATCTTATCTAATTTTTTTAGTAGGCTGATTACTGTTGTGTTTTTTTAGTTAACGCAATGTTCTGACGCGTTTATAATGAACGGTTTTTTAGTTTTTTAGTTATAAAGACTAATTTATTGGCCTATTTATTTGTGTTTGATAAAATTTTTGAGTTTATTTTTGTTTGAGATAGATAGATTTTGTTTGATTTGACGCAATCTTTTGACATGCTTATAAATTATCTAAAATATTTAATAGTGTTTGTTGGTTGTTTTACATGTGATTTATTATAATGACTGCTTTAATTGATAAATTGTATATAACTGATTTGACGTAGCATCTTGACGCATTTTGAACTGCAGTTTATAATTTTGGTTTTTGTTGTTTTTTATAAAGATTAACGCAAGGCTTTCAATTGTTTATTATATTTTAGAAATAAAATTTAGTGTTTCTGACGCAATTCCTCGATGTCTGTGTGGTTTAAGGTATTTATTTGTGTCTTTGTATAGTTTGTGTGATTTGAAGAAAAGTTTTGACACGTTTATAACTAGTTTGTACTTGTGTTGTTCTGTTGTCTTAGTTTGTTATAATTTTTAGAGTAACTTCATTGATGGATTCCTAATGTATCTTTAAATTTTAACATGTCTTATTTATTTAAACGCAAAGCTTTGACGCGTTTACATATCAAAGTTTTTCCATTTTCTTAGCCCTCGTTTGTATACTTATTCTAAATGTGTCTTATTAAATTTCTTTAATTTGGCAAAAAGTTTTAACGCGTTTACAATTAATCTTAGCATTTTATTATCGGTTTTGATCTTACATTGATATATTTTTTTAAATTGATCGTTTTTTTTTGACGCATTTATAAATTCTTTATAAACTGTATTTGTGTTTACTATTGTTAAAACCTTGTTATAGTTTATTAACGTAACTAATTTCACGCATGTTTTTTTGATGCGTTTAAATTTTGGCTTTTGTTTCCTACTGCTGTTTAAAAACTGACTGATTGGTGATTCCAATTGTGTTCTATTAAATTTTTAGAACTGTTTGTTTGATTTGACGCAAAATTTGGACGCGTTTACATATATTTAATTGATTCAACTCAATTTAAATACGCATAATGTGTCGTTTTAATGTTAACATTAATTACTATGTTTTATTTGATTTGACGCGTTTATAGTTATTTTGCATCTTTTGTTTGTGTTGGTCATTGTTTTAGTTTATTAAGACAAAATTTGACATAATCTGTTTGGCGCATTGCATTGACATGTTTATTTACAAAACTTTTGTTTTTTGAATGTTTATTTGGTGTTCTATCAGTGCCTCAAATTTTAGTGCAAATTCTATAATTTGGACGCGTTTATTGTTAATCTAAAAACTTTAATTGCTTTTTTTAAATTGAATCTTGTTTTGTGGTGATTAATTTAATTAATTATTTATATGGTAATTATTAAATTTAGGGTTTTGTTTGATTTGGCACAATTCTTTTGACGCGTTTACATCTTAAAGTTTTTAATTTATTTTATACGTTTTTTGTTGTTTTTAATAGATTTTATATTAATTATTTTAATGGTTTTATCAAATTTTAGTACAATTTGTTTAAGTTGACGCGTTTCTAAATAAATTTCCGTTAGAGTAACTGATTTAATTGATGATTCTATATGTATTCTATTCGATTTTTGCAAGTTTTGCTTGTTTTGCCACAGATTTTTATCGCTTGATGTAATGGTTATTATATGTTTAGTAAATTTTAGTACAGTTTGTTGAATTTGACGCAAAGTTTTGACGCGTTTCTAAATGTTCTAAAATATCAAAACTGTTTTGCCGATTTTGATCTTGATTTGTTATGTTTCCGTTAGAGTAACTGATTGATTCTTTATGCGTTTTATTAAATTCTTGCATGTTTTGGCACAGTATTTTTGACACGTTTACGTCTCAAAGTTTTTTACTTTTTTTGTTCACATTTCCAGTTGATTTTTACAGATTGACTTAATGGTTATTTTAATAGGTTTATTAAATTTTAGTACAGTTTGTTGAATTTGACGCAAAGTTTTGACGCGTTTCTAAATAATTTAAAAGTTTTAACTAATTTGTCGATTTTAATCTTGATTTGCTATATTTCTGTGACAGTAACTGATTTTATTGACGATTTTTTATCTGTTTGATTAGATTTTTGCAAGTTTTGTTGTTTTGGCACAGTTTTATTAACACGTTTACATCTCAATGTTTTTTACTTTTTTGTTCATGCTCTTGTCAATTTGTATAGATTAACTTATTGACTATTTTAATAGTTCTATTGAGTTTAAGTAGAATTTCTTTAATTTGACGCAAAGTTTTGACGCGTTTCTAAATATTCTAAAAGTATGAACTGTTATGTCAATTTTGATCTTGGTTCGCTATATTTTTGTTAGAGTAACTGATTAATGATTTTTTATGCGTTTTACTAAATTCTTACAAGTATTGGCACAGTTTTTTTGACACGTTTACGTCTCAAAGTTTTTTACTTTTTTTGTTCATATTACTACTTAATGGTTATTTTAATGGGTTTATTAAATTTTAGTAAGTTTGCTGAATTTAATGCAAAGTTTTGACGCGTTTCTAAATATTCTAAAAGTAGGAACTGTTTTGCTGATTTTGATCTTGATTTGCTATATTTCTGTTAGTGTAACTGATTGATTCTTTATGCGTTCTATTAAATACTTGCAAGTTTTGGCACAGTTGTTTTGACACGTTTACGTCTCAAAGTTTTTTACTTTTTTTGTTCATATTTCATGTTGATTTTTACAGATTGACTTACTGGATATTTTAATAGTTTAATCAAATTTTAGCACAGTTTGTTGAAGTTGACGCAAACTTTTTACGCGTTTCTAAATAATTTAAACGTTTTGACTGTATTGTCGACTTTAATCTTAATTCCCTATATTTTTGTGAGAGTAACTGATTTAATTAACGATTCTTTATGTGTTTTATTAGATTTTTGCAAGTTTTGTTGCTTTGACACAGTTTTCTTGACACGTTTACATTTCAATGTTTTTAACTTTTTTGTTCATGTTTCTTATCGATTTGTATAGATTAACTTATTGATTATTTTAATAATTCTATTGAATTTGAGTACAATTTGTTAAATTTGACGCAAAGTTTTGACGCGTTTCTAAATATTCTAAAAGTATGAACTGTTTTGCCGATTTTGATCTTGATTTGCTATATTTCTGTTAGAGTAACTGATTGATTCTTTATTCGTTTTATTAAATTCTTGCAAGTTTTGGCACAGTTTTTTTAACACATTTACGTCTCAAAGTTTTTTACTTTTTTTGTTCATATTTTTTGCTGATTTTTACAGGTTGACTTAATCGTTGTTTTAATAGGTTTATTAAATTTTAGTACAGTTTGTTGAATTTAACGCAAGGTTTTGACGCGTTTCGAAATAATCTAAAAGTTTTAACTGTTTTGTCGATTTTAATCTCGATTTCTTATATTTCTGTGAGAGTAACTGATTTAATTGACGATTTTTTATCTCTTTTATTAGATTTTTGCAAGTTTTGTTGTTTTGGCACAGTTTTATTAACACGTTTACATCTCAGGTTTTTTACTTTTTCGTTCATGTTTCGTGTCGATTTGTATAGATTAACTCATTGATTATTTTAATAGTTCTATTGAATTTTAGCACAATTTCTTTAATTTGATGCAAAGTTTTGACGCGTTTCTAAATATTCTAAAAGTATTAATTGTTTTGCCGATTTTGATCTTGATTTGCTATATTTCTGTTAGTGTAACTGATTGATTCTTTATTCGTTTTATTAAATTTTTGCAAGTTTTGTCACAGTTTTTTTGGCACGCTTACGTCTCAAAGTTTTTTACTTTTTTTGTTCATATTTCCTGTTGATTTTTACACATTGACTTACTGGTTATTTTAATAGTTTTTATCAAATTTTAGTACGGTTTGGTGAAATTGACGAAAAAAGTTTGGACGCGTTTCTAAATAATCTAAAAGTTTTAGTTGATTTGTCGATTTTAACCTTGATTTGCTATATTTCTGTGACAGTAACTGATTTGATTGACGATTTTTTATGTGTTTTATTAGATTTCTGCAAGTTTTGTTGTTTTGGCATAGTTTTATTAAGACGTTTACATCTCAATGTTTTTTACTTTTTTGTTCATGTTCTTATTGACTATTTTAATAGGTTTATTGTATTTAAGTATAATTTCTTTAATTTGACGCAAGGTTTTGACGCGTTTCTAAATATTCTAAAAGTATTAATTGTTTTGCCGATTTTGATCTTGATTTGCTATATTTCTGTTAGTGTAACTGATTGATTCTTTATTCGTTTTATTAAATTTTTGCAAGTTTTGGCACAGTTTTTTTGGCACGCTTACGTCTCAAAGTTTTTTACTTTTTTTGTTCATATTTCCTGTTGATTTTTACACATTGACTTAATGGTTATTTTAATAGGTTTATTAAATTTTAGTACAGTTTGTTGAATTTGACGCAAGGTTTTGACGCGTTTCTAAATATTCTAAAAGTATGAACTGTTTTGCCGATTTTGATCTTGATTTGCTATGTTTTTGTTAGAGTAACTGATTGATGACTCATTATGTGTTTTATTAGAGTTTTGCAAGTTTTGTTTAGTTTGACACAGTTTTCTTGACACGTTTACATCTCAATGTTTTTTACTTTTTTGTTCATGTTCTGGTCGATTTGTATAGATTAACTTATTGACTATTTTAAGAGTTCTATTGAATTTAAGTACTACAATTTCTTTAATTTGGCGGAAAATTTTGACGCGTTTTTAAATAATCTAAAAGTTTTAACTGTTTTTCTGATTTTGATGTTGATTTGCTATATTTCTGTTAAAGTAACTAATTATTGATACTTAATGTGTTTTATTAAAATCTTGTAAGTTTTGGAACGGTTTTTTGACACTTTTACGTTTCAAAGTTTTTTATTTTTCTTTTCATGTTTTTTTTTTAATTTTTATAGATTGACTTGATGGTTATTTTAATAGGTTATTAAATTTTAGTACAGTTTGTTGAATTTGACGCAAAGTTTTGACGCGTTTCTAAATAATCTAAAAGTTTTAACTGATTTGTTAATTTTAATCTTGATTTGCTATATTTCTGTTAGAGTAACTGATTAATAATTCTTTATACGTTTTCCTAAATTCTTGCAAGTTTTGGTACAGTTTTTTTGACACGTTTACGTCTCATATCATCATATTTATATATTAAAGTTTTTTACTTTTTTATTCATATTTCCTGTTGATTTTTACAGATTGACTTAATGGTTATTTTAATAGGTTTATTAAATTTTAGTACAGTTTGTTGAATTTGACGCAAAGTTTTGACGCGTTTCTAAATAATCTAAAAGTTTTAACTGTTTTGTCGATTTTAATCTTGATTTGCTATATTTCTGTGAGAGTAACTGATTTAATTGACGATTTTTTATCTGTTTTATTAGATTTTTGCAAGTCTTGTTGTTTTGGCACAGTTTTATTAACACGTTTACATCTCAATGTTTTTTACTTTTTTGTTCGTGTTCTTGTCAATTTGTATAGATTAACTTATTGACTATTTTAATAGTTCTATTGAATTTAAGTAGAATTTCTTTAATTTGACGCAAAGTTTTGACGCGTTTCTAAATATTCCAAAAGTATAAACTGTTTTGTTGATTTTGATCTTGATTTGCTATATCTTTGTTAGAGTAACTGATTGATGACTCTTTATGTCTTTTATTAGAGTTTTTCAAGTTTTGTTTAGTTTGACAAAGTTTTCGTGACATGTTTACATCTCAGGTTTTTTACTTTTTCGTTCATGTTTCGTGTCGATTTGTATAGATTAACTCATTGATTATTTTAATAGTTCTATTGAAATTGAATACAATTTATTTAAGTTGACGCAAAACTTTGACGCGTTTTTAAATAATAATAATAATACGTTTTTTACTTTTTTTGTTCATATTTATTGTTGGTTTTTACAGATTGACTTAATGGTTATTTTAATAGTTTTATTGAATTTTAGTACAGTTTGTTAAATTTGACGCAAGGTTTTGACGCGTTTCTAAATAATCTAAAGGTTTTAACTGTTTCGTCAATTTTCATCATAATTTTCTACATTTATGTGAGAGTAACTGATTTAATTGCGGTTCTTTATCTGTGTTATTAGATTTTTGCAAGTTTTACTTGATTTGGCACAGTTTGTTTGACATATTTATATATTAAAGTTTTTTACTTTTTTGTTCAATTTTCTTGTTAATTTTTATTGATGAATTTATTGATTATTTTAATAGTTCTATCAAATTTTATTACAATTTGTTTAATGTTACGCTAAGTTTTGATGCGTTTCTAACGAATCTAAAAGTTTTAACTGACTTAATTGACAATTCTTTATATTTTTTATTCGAGTTTTGCTTGATTTGGCTCAGTTTCTTTGACAAGTTTACATCTCAAAGTTTTATATTTTTTTGTTCGTTTCCGTTTTTTTCGTATAGATTAATTTACTGATTGTTTTAATAGTTTTATCAATTTTATTACAATTTGTTTAATATGACGCAAAGTTTTCACGCGTTTCTAAATAATCTAAAAGTTTTAACTGTTTTGCTGATTTTGATCCTGATTTCTTATATTTCTGCCAAAGTAACTGATTTAATTAATTATTCTTTGTGTTATTAGATTTTTGCAGGTTTTGTTTGATTTGGAACTGTTTTTTTGACACATTTATATCTCAGCGTTTTTTACTTTTTTATTCATGTTTTTTGTTGATTTTTATAGATTTTATATTGATTATTTCAATAGTTTTATCAAATTTGAGTACAATTTGTTTAAGTTCACGCAAAGTATTGACGCGTTTCTAAGTTACCTAAGGGTATTAACTGTTTTGACTATTAATGATTCTTTATGTGTTTTATTAGACTTTTGCAAGTTTTGTTTGATTTGGCGCAGTTTTTTACTTTTTCTATGATTTCTGTTGATTTTTATAGATTAACTGATTATTTTAATAGCTTTATCAAATTTGATTACAATTTGTTTAATGTGACGCAAAGTTTTGACGCGTTTCTAAAGTGTGAACTGTTTAACTAATTTTAATCTTGATTTGCTATATTCCTGTTACAGTAACTGATTCTTGTTTTTTTAATGTGTTTTATTAGAATCTTGCAAGTTTTCTTGACATGTTTACATTTAAATGTTTTTTACTTTATTGTTTGTTTTCTGTTGATTCTTATAAATCTTCTATTGATCATTTTAATACAATTTAATTAATTTTGACGCAAGGTTTTAACGCGTTTCTAAATAATAAATAAATAAAAATAGTTCTGTTTGATTTGACGCAAAGTTCTGGTGCGATTATAAGTTGTGTTAGATACAGACTAATTCAGAGAATCTTTGGCCGTATATCAATTGACGCATGGTTTTGACGCGTTTAACGTTCTTCTTTTTTATGGCCTATTTAAATTTTAAAGCATCTGAGTTCGAGTTTGACATGCTTTTTATTTAAATTTTTATTTTACGTTTTAATGTGACCGGTTTGAGGTCGTGCTTGATATATTCATAGCAATTTTAGCTATTTTTACTCAGGTATTTTGAGTAATGAGTTAAAATTTATTGTAATTAATGTTATACGATATCGAATTGTAAATTTTTGTTGATCCGGCTTGAAAGACCGTGTTTTTTTCTAACTTGTCCGTTAGTTTTAAGACAGGAGTTATTTGTTTGTGTTATGAACGACCAAGTATTTAATTTACCTCTAGTATGACTTATAATTAACTTTAACGGAGGTTGGCATTTTTCCTTTCTCCCAGAGTTGTAATTTGCATAATATCGATATCTAAATTACGAGACCGTAATAGTAATTACATCTAATAATCAAAATTAAATGTAATGACGTTGGGCAATGAAAACGGCGGACGCGGGTTGGGGAGACGGAAAAATTGTCGTTGACATTGAACGGTTCGTGCCATTTTTCTCTTTTCTTTCCAACCGAACGCTCTCAATTTAAATGTCAAGTGAGCGTTTACTAAGTAAAATCATCTTCCTTTCTAATCTAAATTTTACGACGTTGCCGCGGTGGTGTGCTTTGCGGGTTCGAAGGACCGCGTAATGTATAAGCGTCGTACTAGGTGGCGCTATATTTGTTTTTTTTTGTATTTGCCATGTGTTGCTTTAATAAAAGCAATAAACGAACATGTGTGGATCTAATTACGCTTAATACAATTTCCTATTTGATTGTTGTCGTTGATAATAAAAATCGATTACTGTTGAAGACGGTAACGGTGAATTGTGCATGTTTAATGATGAGGAAGTCGTCGTCTTCGCCTAAGCGTTAACGACAGTTTCACCATCGCGTGGCTTTTCTTAAGTTTCACTTTAAAAAAATTACTCAATTACTGCCGAAGGAAATAACTTAAAGGATTTTGAACCAACCTTGCAAGGTCATTCTTCGGTCAGTGTGCGCGCGCTCGTGTTTATTAAAAATTAATCAGTTTTTTTCCAAAAAAAAAATGTTTTGTAAAATGCCGGCAAATTAGGAACCGAAACCGTCAAAAAATGACAGGTTTAGTTTACAACACACGCGTTTTTAATTTTTTATCGACAATGATAGACCGAAAAAAGGTAATTAAACAACCATAAATAAATAAGAAACTTTTTAAATTTCTAGCGGGTCACCGTGTCAACAAATTACGACAACTAACTACAAGCGTGACTTATTCTTATCTCGGTGTTAATAAAAATAATTTACTTATCAATAGCAGTTGAATTCTGGTTGTTACGTTGTACGTACGCGAAATGAAAGTAAACGTTTCGGTTGAACGATGTGCCTTTTTAGTAATTCGTTTGTTTGGTTCCAGATTTATATACGTTACAAGATGAATTGTTGTTCGGGCGGGAAGGGTCCAGGCGGCGGACGCTTCATCTCCCGAGTTGTTGGATTGTTTTTGTTATGGGGCCTGGTGATTTTTGCCATTATACAATTGAAGAGCATTCCGTTGGAGGTGCACGTGCCGCATTTGAACAGCCGCTTGTTGTTACAAAAGCGCCTGGACCCGCTGACGCGCCACGCCGATTCGACCACCGAAACAATCGACGAAGAACCGTTTATCGATAAAAGTCCGAGTCTGTCCGAAGATAAGCTAGTCGAAGATATACAAAAACGAATGCCTAATTTTCCAATCGCTTATTGGAACAAAAACAAGAATAAACCGATGGGGTTCAACAACACGTGCGCTCGTTTCCCAAGCATGTTCGATTTGGAATTCAACAACATTTACTGGCAGACGTTGCGTACCACGAATGGAACCTTTGAACTTTTCGGCGCGTATATGGACAACAGGGCGAATAATCGATTGGGGCCAACGGTACGCATTTTAGGAATGATCGATCGAATCGAGCCCACTGTGCCTACGTATTGTCAGTTTTGGTTCGATGGAAAAAAAGAACCGGTGATTGCGAAAAGCTTTGAGTATAAGTATATCTGGTACAAGAAATGGGGCAACTACAAGCAAGGTATTTACCAACCGTACCTAATTGCGTGCGTCATTCCACCTGAGTACAGAAGCGTAGTGCCCGAATCGATTTCGTTAGTTGAGAAAGCATGTGATAATTCCACGAACAACTTACGGGTGATGTACAACAAGCCTAAAGAGAAAAAGGACTTTGCCGTTTGCGTTAAAGGCTTGGATTTCCTCCACGAGGATTTATCAGTACGGTTAGTCGAATGGATCGAGTTGCTCAATCTCCTAGGTGCTGATAAAATCTTCTTTTATGAGCTTCAGGTACATCCGAATATAAGTAAAGTTTTAAACTATTACGAGAAAGAAGGAAAAGTTAAAGTGACGCCGATTAATTTGGCCGGTGGTCAGCCGAATGGTCCTTCTTTCCAACATTTGTACTTAACCAAAAAGACTAATCACAAAAGGCAAAACGAGGTTATACCTTACAACGATTGTTTCTACAAGCATATGTATGAGTATAAGTACATAGCGTTATTGGACATCGATGAGGTTATTATGCCAGTGGATGGTACTACTTGGAAAGGACTTATGGATCGCGTGTTGCCTAAAGCGCTTAAAATTAATAAGGAGGAGCGCGCGTCTTATAACGTTAGGAACGTATACTTCCTAGATGATCTTCTTCACAACCACGGCTGGTTTAAAGAAATTCCTAAGTACATGCACATGCTGCAGCACGTGTATCGTGCCAAAAACTTCACCAAGCCTGGGCAGTACGTCAAATGCTTCCACAATACAGAAAAAGTTTTAATTTTACACAATCACTATCCGCTCGCGTGTTTAGGTAGCGGTTGCACGTCGTACCCGATTGACACCACCGACGCGCAACTCCACCACTACCGAGCAGACTGCGTCAAAACGCTCAAGAAGAGTTGCGAAGACTTCAAAAAGAACAGCGTGATGGACGTCACCATCTGGAAGTTCAAGCAACCATTAGTAAACCGAGTGTCGACTGCGCTCAGGACTTTGGGTTATTTCACGACGAAGAAGTACGAAGACGGGAGATGATGAATTGTTTTTTCCGGCTCAACTTTAGGTGCTAAGTGCCGATTTTTGTTTGCTACAAAATCGGATGTTCCTTATATTGAACTTCTCTTGTTTAAATAATAACCGTTCCTGTATTATACACAACTAGATTAAGATTATTTATTTAGCCTATTAGATTAAGTTATGTGAAAAACAAATGAATGTCTGTTTATTGTGATATCGATTAGTGGTTTACGACGTATCAAAGGGCTTTGACTTTGATTTGCTCAATTTCGTTCGTATCTTAATTTAGAGCCATCATAAGATGAATAAGTGCCTTCGTAGTCTTAACGAGTACTTTGTATTATATTTTTTTAATCTTGTGATTATGTTGTTTGTTCTCTGCGACGTTTTGTATGTTATGAAACTGTTGTGATAAGTACTGCACAGTGTAATATTGTAATTAAAACTTTATAATCTTTATAAACACGGAGCCGTCCTTAACCCAACTAACAGATTTAGTAGGCGCTGTTTTTCAAGGTTAAACAAACTGTTCTCTAAGCCAAGTACGATTTGGCAACCAACGACGAATTTCAACTATGTAGTTTGCTCTTAATGAATTGAATGGAATCGATTTAGAATTTTGTATTTTAGGGGAACTAAGCTGCATAGGTAAAAAAAATAGAAGAATCCAGTATGCGATGCTTTTGAAGGTTAAACAAAAGACGCTGATCTAAGCCATCTGATATTTAATAACCGTTCTCAACATAGTCTAAGTTACAGATATAGCAAAAATAAGTTTAAGTAATAAAACGTTGATTCTGTTTTGAAATTCTAACAAAACTAAGCCTGTCTACTGAAGCTTAAAATAATTTAAAAGAAGAATTTTTTTTAAATAAAAACTACCATAAGTAAATTGTAGATAATCTAGTAGGCAATGAAGACTAAAATGTGGCCTTCAGGTTGCCACGTTTATCAATCCAAAGTAGTACCTAAATATTAAAAATATTTGATATTCTGACAGTTATGAAAATAGAAATGAAATCGGTAAAATAAGTTGCAGTAGGCTGTGATTAATTTTCTTAAAAACGACCGATAAATCTGGTAGTTTATAAAACGCAGTAGGCGCCGAACAATTTATTACCTGTAGGGTTATACAATAACGTGAGGCATTATATATTGTTTAGTACATTCGTCTGAAGCCCTAACAAATATGTAAACTTTGAAGTTTAGATTGCTGTGGAAAAAGAAATTAATTTACAAATAAGTTTCAGTAGGCTATGTTGATTTGACGTTAAACAAAAGATGTCAGACTGTTTGTATAAGACGCATTTAAAAATAAACATGGCGGACAACCGGAAACTTTCAAACTTCATGACGGTTAATTGATAATTCGTGAGTGTGAAAACTAACAGATCAAACAGGTTCAAAAGTACTAAATAAAAAAATTTCAAAAAAATTTATTTAGATGGCTGAAATCACTAACCAATTTAAAAAATTGATGTCGAAATTACACAGTTCTAAGCTCAAGAACTTGTACTTACAAATATGTAAATTTTGAAAAATATCTAGACTATTGTCGAAATGATTTGGCAACCAACGACGAATTTCAACTATGTAGTTTGGTCTTAATGAATTGAATGGAATCGATTTAGATCTACTACACTTAATAGAATTTTGAATTTAGGGAAACTAAGCTGGATAAGCACGAAAAAAATAGAAGAATCCAGTACGCGATGCTTTTGAAGGTTAAACAAAAGACGCTGATCTAAGCCATCTGATATTTAATAACCGTTCTCAACATAGTCTAAGTTACAGATATAGAAAAAATAAGTTTAAGTAATAAAACGTTGATTCTGTTTTGAAATTCTAACAAAACTAAGCCTGTCTACTGAAGCTATAAACTAATTTAAAAGGAATTTTTTTAAAATAAAAACTACCATAAGTAAATTGTAGATAATCTAGTAGGCAATGAAGACTAAAATGTGGCCTCCAGGCTGCCACGTTTATCAATCCAAAGTAGTAGCTAAATATTAAAAATATTTGATATTCTGACAGTTATGAAAATAGAAATGAAATCGGTAAAATAAGTTGCAGTAGGCTGTGATTAATTTTCTTAAAAACGACCGATAAATCTGGTAGCTTATAAAACGCAGTAGGCGACGAATAATTTATTACCTGTAGGGTTATACAATAACGTGAGGCATTATATATTGTTTAGTACATTCGTCTGAAGCCCTAACAAGTATGTAACCTTGAAGTTTAGATTGCTATGGAAATAGAAATTAATTTACAAATAAGTCTCAGTAGGCTATGTTGATTTGACGTTAAACAAAAGATGTCAGGCCGTTTGTATAAGACGCATTCAAAAATAAACATGGCGGACAACCGGAAACTTTTAAACTTCATGACGGTTAATTGATAATTCGTGAGTGTGAAAACTAACAGAACAAACAGGTTCAAAAGTAGTAAATAAAAAAATTTCAAGAAAATTTATTAAGATGGCTGAAATCAGAAATACTTAAATCACTAACCAATTTAAAAATTGATGTCGAAATTACACAGTTCTAAGCTCAAGAACTTGTACCTGCAAATATGTAAATTTTGAAAAATATCTAGACAATTGTCGAAATGATTTGGCAACCAACGACGAATTTCAACTATGTAGTTTGGTCTTAATGAATTAAATGGAACCGATTTAGATCTACTACACAGGATAGAATTTTGTATTTTATGGAAACTAAGCTGGATAGGCACGAAAAAAATAGAAGAACCCAAACAACACATTGGTACAAAAAACGTCTAAATGTCCGGCTAATAGACGTTTATTAGACATAAAAACGTTTTTAAACGCGTTATTAACGTTTATTAGACGGACATTTAGACGTTTTTTGTACCAATGTGTTGTTTGGGAATCCAGTACGCGATGCTTTTGAAGGTTAAACAAAAGACGCTGATCTAAGCCATCTGATATTTAATAACCGTTCTCAACATAGTCTAAGTTACAGATATAGCAAAAATAAGTTTAAGTAATAAAACGTTGATTCTGTTTTGAAATTCTAACAAAACTAAGCCTGTCTACTGAAGCTTAAAATAATTTAAAAGAAGAATTTTTTTTAAATAAAAACTACCATAAGTAAATTGTAGATAATCTAGTAGGCAATGAAGACTAAAATGTGGCCTTCAGGTTGCCACGTTTATCAATCCAAAGTAGTACCTAAATATTAAAAATATTTGATATTCTGACAGTTATGAAAATAGAAATGAAATCGGTAAAATAAGTTGCAGTAGGCTGTGATTAATTTTCTTAAAAACGACCGATAAATCTGGTAGTTTATAAAACGCAGTAGGCGCCGAACAATTTATTACCTGTAGGGTTATACAATAACGTGAGGCATTATATATTGTTTAGTACATTCGTCTGAAGCCCTAACAAATATGTAAACTTTGAAGTTTAGATTGCTGTGGAAAAAGAAATTAATTTACAAATAAGTTTCAGTAGGCTATGTTGATTTGACGTTAAACAAAAGATGTCAGACTGTTTGTATAAGACGCATTTAAAAATAAACATGGCGGACAACCGGAAACTTTCAAACTTCATGACGGTTAATTGATAATTCGTGAGTGTGAAAACTAACAGAACAAACAGGTTCAAAAGTACTAAATAAAAAAATTTCAAAAAAATTTATTAAGATGGCTGAAATCACTAACCAATTTAAAAATTGATGTCAAAATTACACAGTTCTAAGCTCAAGAACTTGTACCTGCAAATATGTAAATTTTGAAAAATATCTAGACAATTGTCGAAATGATTTGGCAACCAACGACGAATTTCAACTATGTAGTTTGGTCTTAATGAATTGAATGGAATCGATTTAGATCTACTACACTTAATAGAATTTTGAATTTAGGGAAACTAAGCTGGATAGGCACGAAAAAAATAGAAGAATCTAGTACGCGATGCTTTTGAAGGTTAAACAAAAGACGCTGATCTAAGCCATCTGATATTTAATAACCGTTCTCAACATAGTCTAAGCTACAGATATAGCAAAAATAACACTGTAAGTTTAAGTAATAAAACGTTGGTTCTGTTTTGAAGCTATAAACTAATTTAAAAGGAATTTTTTTAAAATAAAAACTACCATAAGTAAATTGTAGATAATCTAGTAGGCAATGAAGACTAAAATGTGGCCTCTCGGCTGCCACGTTTATCAATCCAAAGTAGTAGCTAAATATTAAAAATATTTGATATTCTGACAGTTATGAAAATAGAAATGAAATCGGTAAAATAAGTTGCAGTAGGCTGTGATTAATTTTCTTAAAAACGACCGATAAATCTGGTAGCTTATAAAACGCAGTAGGCGACGAATAATTTATTACCTGTAGGGTTATACAATAACGTGAGGCATTATATATTGTTTAGTACATTCGTCTGAAGCCCTAACAAGTATGTAACCTTGAAGTTTAGATTGCTATGGAAATAGAAATTAATTTACAAATAAGTCTCAGTAGGCTATGTTGATTTGACGTTAAACAAAAGATGTCAGGCCGTTTGTATAAGACGCATTCAAAAATAAACATGGCGGACAACCGGAAACTTTTAAACTTCATGACGGTTAATTGATAATTCGTGAGTGTGAAAACTAACAGAACAAACAGGTTCAAAAGTAGTAAATAAAAAAATTTCAAGAAAATTTATTAAGATGGCTGAAATCAGAAATACTTAAATCACTAACCAATTTAAAAATTGATGTCGAAATTACACAGTTCTAAGCTCAAGAACTTGTACCTGCAAATATGTAAATTTTGAAAAATATCTAGACAATTGTCGAAATGATTTGGCAACCAACGACGAATTTCAACTATGTAGTTTGGTCTTAATGAATTAAATGGAACCGATTTAGATCTACTACACAGGATAGAATTTTGTATTTTATGGAAACTAAGCTGGATAGGCACGAAAAAAATAGAAGAACCCAAACAACACATTGGTACAAAAAACGTCTAAATGTCCGGCTAATAGACGTTTATTAGACATAAAAACGTTTTTAAACGCGTTATTAACGTTTATTAGACGGACATTTAGACGTTTTTTGTACCAATGTGTTGTTTGGGAATCCAGTACGCGATGCTTTTGAAGGTTAAACAAAAGACGCTGATCTAAGCCATCTGATATTTAATAACCGTTCTCAACATAGTCTAAGTTACAGATATAGCAAAAATAAGTTTAAGTAATAAAACGTTGATTCTGTTTTGAAATTCTAACAAAACTAAGCCTGTCTACTGAAGCTATAAACGAATTTAAAAGAAGGATTTTTTCAAATACAAACTACAATAAGTAAATTTTAGATGATCTAGTAGGCAATGAAGACTAAAATGTGGCCTCCAGGCTGCCACGTTTATCAATCCAAAGTAGTACCTAAATATTAAAAGCATTTGATATTCTGACAGTTATGAAAATAGAAATGAAATCGGTAAAATAAGTTGCAGTAGGCTGTGATTAATTTTCTTAAAAACGACCGATAAATCTGGTAGTTTATAAAACGCAGTAGGCGCCGAACAATTTATTACCTGTACGGTTATACAATAACAATGTGGGGCATTATATATTGTTTAGTACATTCGTCTGAAGCCCTAACAAATATGTAAACTTTGAAGTTTAGATTGCTGTGGAAAAAGAAATTAATTTACAAATAAGTCTCAGTAGGCTATGTTGATTTGACGTTAAACAAAAGATGTCAGACCGTTTGTATAAGACGCATTCAAAAATAAACATGGCGGACAACCGGAAACTTTTAAACTTCATGACGGTTAATTGATAATTCGTGAGTGTGAAAACTAACAGAACAAACAGGTTCAAAAGTACTAAATAAAAAAATTTCAAAAAAATTTATTAAGATGGCTGAAATCACTAACCAATTTAAAAATTGATGTCGAAATAACACAGTTCTAAGCTCAAGAACTTGTACCTGCAAATATGTAAATTTTGAACAATATCTATACAATTGTCGAAATGATTTGGCAACCAACGACGAATTTCAACTATGTAGTTTGGTCTTAATGAATTGAATGGAATCGATTTAGATCTACTACACTAATAGAATTTTGAATTTAGCGAAACTAAGCTGGATAGGCACGAAAAAAATAGAAGAATCTAGTACGCGATGCTTTTGAAGATTAAACAAAAGACGCTGATCTAAGCCATCTGATATTTAATAACCGTTCTCAACATAGTCTAAGTTACAGATATAGCAAAAATAAGTTTAAGTAATAAAACGTTGATTCTGTTTTGAAATTCTAACAAAACTAAGCCTCTCTACTGAAGCTATAAACTAATTTAAAAGAAGGAATTTTTAAAAATAAAAACTACAATAAGTAGATTGTAGATCTAGTAGGCAATGAAGACTAAAATGTGGGCTCCAGGCTGCCACGATTATCAATCCAAAGTAGTAACTAACTATTAAAAATATTTGATATTCTGACAGTTATGAAAATAGAAATGAAATCGGTAAAATAAGTTGCAGTAGGCTGTGATTTTCTTAAAAACGACCAATAAATCTGGTAGCTTATAAAACGCAGTAGGCGCCGAACAATTTATTACCTGTAGGATTATACAATAACGTGAGGCATTATATATTAACGGATTCTCTAAAAGTCTAACAAAAAATATGCAAACCTTGAGGTTTAGATTGCCGTGGAAATAGAAATTAAGTTACAAATAAGTTTCAGTAGGCTATGTTGATTTGACGTTAAACAAAAGATGTCAGACCGTTTGTATAAGACGCATTCAAAAATAAACATGGCAAACTTTTTCATGACGGTTAATTGATAATTCGTGAGTGTGAAAACTAACAGAACAAACAGGTTCAAAAGTACTAAATAAAAAAATTTCAAGAAAATTTATGAAGATGGCTGAAATCGGAAATACTTAAATCACTAACCAATTTAAGAATTGATGTCGAAATTACACAGTTCTAAGCTCAAGAACTTGTACCTGCAAATATGTAAATTTTGAAAAATATCTAGACAATTGTCGAAATGATTTGGCAACCAACGACGAATTTCAACTATGTAGTTTGGTCTTAATGAATTGAATGGAATCGATTTAGATCTACTACACTTAATAGAATTTTGAATTTAGGGAAACTAAGCTGGATAGGCACGAAAAAAATAGAAGAATCCGGTACGCGATGCTTTTAAAGGTTAAACAAAAGACGCTGACCTAAGCCATCTGATATTTAATAACCGTTCTCAACATAGTCTAAGTTACAGATATAGCAAAAATAAGTTTAAGTAATAAAACGTTGATTCTGTTTTGAAATTCTAACAAAACTAAGCCTGTCTACTGAAGCTATAAAATAATTTAAAAGAAGGATTTTTATAAATAAAAACTACAATAAGTAAATTGTAGATGATCTCGTAGGCAATGAAGACTAAAATGTGGCCTCCAGGTTGCCACTTTTATCAATCCAAAGTAGTAGCTAAATATTAAAAATATTTGATATTCTGACAGTTATGAAAATAGAAATGAAATCGGTAAAATAAGTTGCAGTAGGCTGTAATTAATTTTTTTTAAAAACGACCGATAAATCTGGTAGCTTATAAAACGCAGTAGGCGACGAATAATTTATTACCTGTAGGGTTATACAATAACGTGAGGCATTATATATTGTTTAGTACATTCGTCTGAAGCCCTAACAAATATGTAACCTTGAAGTTTAGATTGCTGTGGAAATAGAAATTAATTTACAAATAAGTCTCAGTAGGCTTTGTTGATTTGACGTTAAACAAAAGATGTCGGACCGTTTGTATAAGACGCATTCAAAATTATACATGGCGGACAACCGGAAACTTTTAAACTTCATGACGATTAATTGATAATTCGTGAGTGTGAAAACTAACAGAACAAACAGGTTCAAAAGTACTAAATAAAAAAATTTCAAGAAAATTTATTAAGATGGCTGAAATCAGAAATACTTAAATCACTAACCAATTTTAAAATTGATGTCGAAATTACACAGTTCTAAGCTCAAGAACCTGCAAATATGTAAATTTTGAAAAATATCTAGACAATTGTCGAAATGATTTGGCAACCAACGACGAATTTCAACTATGTACTTTGGTCTTAATGAATTGAATGGAACCGATTTAGATCTACTACACAGAATAGAATTTTGTATTTTATGGAAACTAAGCTGGATACGCACGAAAAAAATAGAAGAATCCAGTACGCGATGCTTTTGAAGGTTAAACAAAAGACGCTGATCTAAGCCATCTGATATTTAATAACCGTTCTCAACATAGTCTAAGTTACAGATATAGCAAAAATAAGTTTAAGTAATAAAACGTTGATTCTGTTTTGAAATTCTAACAAAACTAAGCCTGTCTACTGAAGCCATAAAATAATTTAAAAGAAGGATTTTTTTAAAATAAAAACTACAATAAGTAAATTGTAGATAATCTAGTAGGCAATGAAGACTAAAATGTGGCTTCCAGGGTGCCACGTTTATCAATCCAAAGTAGTAGCTAAATATTAAAAGTATTTGATATTCTGGCAGTTATGAAAATAGAAATGAAATCGGTAAAATAAGTTGCAGTAGGCTGTGATTAATTTTCTTAAAAACGACCGATAAATCTGGTAGCTTATAAAACGCAGTAGGCGCCGAACAATTTATTACCTGTAGGGTTATACAATAACAATGTGAGGCATTATATATTGTTTAGTACATTCGTCTGAAGCCCTAACAAATATGTAAACTTTGAAGTTTAGATTGCTGTGGAAATAGAAATTAAAATACAAATAAGTCTCAGTAGGCTATGTTGATTTGACGTTAAACAAAAGATGTCAGACCGTTTGTATAAGACGCATCCAAAAATAAACATGGCGGACAACCGGAAACTTTTAAACTTCATGACGGTTAATTGATAATTCGTGAGTGTGAAAACTAACAGAACAAACAGGTTCAAACGTACTAAATAAAAAAATTTCAAGAAAATTTATTAAGATGGCTGAAATCAGAAATACTTAAATCACTAAACAATTTAAAAATTGATGTCGAAATTACACAGTTCTAAGCTCAAGAACTTGTACTTACAAATATGTAAATTTTGAAAAATATCGAGACAATTGTCGAAATGATTTGACAACCAACGACGAATTTCAACTATGTCGTTTGGTCTTAATGAATTGAATGGAATCGATTTAGATCTACTACACTTAATAGAATTTTGAATTTAGGGAAACTAAGCTGGATAGGCACGAAAAAAATAGAAGAATCCAGTACGCGATGCTTTTGAAGGTTAAACAAAAGACGCTGATCTAAGCCTTCTGATATTTAATAACCGTTCTCAACATAGTCTAAGTTACAGATATAGCAAAAATAAGTTTAAGTAATAAAACGTTGATTCTGTTTTGAAATTCTAACAAAACAAAGCCTGTCTACTGAAGCTATAAAATAATTTAAAAGGAATTTTTTTTAAATAAAAACTACCATAAGTAAATTGTAGATAATCTAGTAGGCAATGAAGACTAAAATGTGGCCTCCAGGTTGCCACGTTTATCAATCCAAAGTAGTACCTAAATATTAAGAATATTTGATATTCTGACAGTTATGAAAATAGAAATGAAATCGGTAAAATAAGTTGCAGTAGGCTGTGATTAATTTTCTTAAAAACGACCAATAAATCTGGTAGCTTATAAAACGCAGTAGGCGCCGAACAATTTATTGCTTGTAGGGTTATACAATAACAATGTGAGGCATTATATATTGTTTAGTACATTCGTCTGAAGCCCTAACAAATATGTAACCTTGAAGTTTAGATTGCTGTGGAAATAGAAATTAATTTACAAATAAGTTTCAGTAGGCTATGTTGATTTGACGTTAAACAAAAGATGTCAGACCGTTTGTATAAGACGCATTCAAAAATAAACATGGCGGACAACCGGAAACTTTTAAACTTCATGACGGTTAATTGATAATTCGTGAGTGTGAAAACTAACAGAACAAACAGGTTCAAAAGTACTAAATTAAAAAATTTCAAGAAAATTTATTAAGATGGCTGAAATCACTGACCAATTTAAAAATTGATGTCGTAAATTACAAAGTTCTAAGCTCAAGAACTTGTACCTGCAAATATGTAAATTTTGAAAAATATCTAGACAATTGTCGAAATGATTTGGCAACCAACGACGAATTTCAACTATGTAGTTTGGTCTTAATGAATTGAATGGAATCGATTTAGATCTACTACACTTAATAGAATTTTGAATTTAAGGAAACTAAGCTGGATAGGCACGAAAAAAATAGAAGAATCTAGTACGCGATGCTTTTGAAGGTTAAACAAAAGACGCTGATCTAAGCCATCTGATATTTAATAACCGTTCTCAACATAGTCTAAGTTACAGATATAGCAAAAAAAAGTTTCAGTAATAAAACGTTGATTCTGTTTTGAAATTCTAACAAAACTAAGCTTGTCTACTGAAGCTATAAACTAATTTAAAAGAAGGATTTTTTTTAAATAAAAACTACAATAAGTAAATTGTAGATAATCTAGTAGGCAATGAAGACTAAAATGTGGCCTCCAGGCTGCCACGTTTATCAATCCAAAGTAGTACCTAAATATTAAAAATATTTGATATTCTGACAGTTATGAAAATAGAAATGAAATCGGTAAAATAAGTTGCAGTAGGCTGTGATTAATTTTCTTAAAAACGACCGATAAATCTGGTAGCTTATAAAACGCAGTAGGCGCCGAACAATTTATTGCTTGTAGGGTTATACAATAACAATGTGAGGCATTATATATTGTTTAGTACATTCGTCTGAAGCCCTAACAAATATGTAACCTTGAAGTTTAGATTGCTGTGGAAAAAGAAATTAATTTACAAATAAGTCTCAGTAGGCTATGTTGATTTGACGTTAAACAAAAGATGTCAAACCGTTTGTATAAGACGCATTCAAAAATAAACATGGCGGACAACCGGAAACTTTTAACTTCATGACGGTTAATTGATAATTCGTGAGTGTGAAAACTAACAGAACAAACAGGTTCAAAAGTAGTAAATAAAAAGATTTCAAAAAAATTTATTAAGATGGCTGAAATCACTAACCAATTTAAAAATTGATGTCGAAATAACACAGTTCTAAGCTCAAGAACTTGTACCTGCAAATATGTAAATTTTGAACAATATCTATACAATTGTCGAAATGATTTGGCAACCAACGACGAATTTCAACTATGTAGTTTGGTCTGAATTAATTGAATGGAATCGATTTAGATCTACTACACTTAATAGAATTTTGAATTCAGGGAAACTAAGCTGGATAGGCACGAAAAAAATAAAAAAATCTAGTACCTACGCGATGCTTTTGAAGGTTAAACAAAAGACGCTGATCTAAGCCATCTGATATTTAATAACCGTTCTCAACATAGTCTAAGTTACAGATATAGCAAAAATAAGTTTAAGTAATAAAACGTTGATTCTGTTTTGAAATTCTAACAAAACTAAGCCTGTCTACTGAATCTATAAAATAATTTAAAAGAAAGATTTTTTTAAATAAAAACTACAATAAGTAGATTGTAGATAATCTAGTAGGCTATGAAGACTAAAATGTGGCCTCCAGGTTGCCACGTTTATCAATCCAAAGTAGTAGCTATATATATTAAAAATATTTGATATTTTGATAGTTATGAAAATAGAAATGAAATCGGTAAAATAAGTTGCCGTAGGCTGTGATTAATTTTCTTAAAAACGACCGATAAATCTGGTAGCTTAAAAAACGCAGTAGGCGCCGAACAATTTATTACCTGTAGGGTTATACAATAGCGTGAGGCATTATATATTGTTTAGTACATTCGTCCGAAGCCCTAACAAATATGTAACCTTGACGTTTAGATTGCTGTGGAAAAAGAAATTAATTTACAAATAAGCCTCAGTAGGCTGTGTTGATTTGACGTTAAACAAAAGATGTCAGACCGTTTGTATAAGACGCATTCAAAAATAAACATGGCGGACAACCGGAAACTTTTAAACTTCATGACGGTTAATTGATAATTCGTGAGTGTGAAAACTAACAGAACAAACAGGTTCAAAAGTACTAAATAAAAAAAAATTGAGAAAATTTATTAAGATGGCTGAAATCAGAAATACTTAAATCACTAACAATTTAAAAATTGATGTCGAAATTACACAGTTCTAAGCTCAAGAACTGTAAATTTTGAAAAATTTCTAGACAATTGTCGAAATGATTTGGCAACCAACGACGAATTTCAACTATGTAGTTTGGTCTTAATGAATTAAATGGAATCGATTTAGATCTACTACACTTAATAGAATTTTGAATTTAGGGAAACTAAGCTGGATAGGCACGAAAAAAATAGAAAAATCCAGTACGCGATGCTTTTGAAGGTTAAACAAAAGACGCTGATCTAAGCCATCTGATATTTAATAACCGTTCTCAACATAGTCTAAGTTACAGATATAGCAAAAATAATACTGTAAGTTTAAGTAATAAAACGTTGGTTCTGTTTTGAAATTCTAACAAAACTAAGCCTGTCTACTGAAGCTATAAACTAATTTAAAAGAAATTTTTTTAAAATAAAAACTACCATAAGTAAATTGTAGATAATCTAGTAGGCAATGAAGACTAAAATGTAACCTTCAGGCTGCCACGTTTATCAATCCAAAGTAGTACCTAAATATTAAAAATATTTTATATTCTGACAGTTATAAAAATAGAAAGAAAACGGTAGAATAAGTTGCAGTAGGCTGTGATTAATTTTTTTTTAAAACGACCAATAAATCGTGTAGCTTATAAAACGCAGTAGGCTATGTTGATTTGAAGTTAGACAAAAGATGTCAAACCGTTTGTATAAGACGCATTCAAAAATAAACATGGCGGACAACCAGAAACTTTTAAACTTCATGAACAAACAGGTTCAAAAGTACTAAATGAAAAAATTTCAAGAAAATTTATTAAGATGGCTTATGAAATCTAACCAATTTAAAAATTGAAGTCGAAATTCCACAGTTCTAAGCTTAAGAACTTGTACCTGCAAATATGTAAATTTCGAAAAATTTGTTTTTAAAGGTTTAATGTCTAGACAATTGTCGAAATGCCGTTAGGGATAAAAGCGTCTTTGTGGAATCTAGCGTAATAAACAAATTAATCTATAAGTAGTAGGCTATGATGGCTGGAGGTCAAATAAAAGACGTCTGGATTAAACAACACTCATGTCACTAAGAACTGTGATAAAACAGATTTAGGCTTAAAACGCATTTAAATACTTATACAAACTTGCATGCAGATTCGGCGGCAAAAATTTGTAACTAAGTTTTAGTAGGCGGTGATAATTAAACAAAAACGTTTTTCTTAGGCAAAAGACAAAAAGCGTCTAATGACCAAATCCAGAACTAACTAACACGTAGACTAATTTAATCTTTATCAGTTGGTTAGTAAAATGGTAGCAAAACGACGTTTTTACAAAAACAACGAAGTTTTGATTGTATAAGAATCTAATGGGCGATGATCCTGAAGGTTAAGAGATAAAACGTCGGTCTATGCTACCTACGATCATTAAATCGTTTCAAGAACGAAAAGTCAAAAACTTAAATTATAGCCGCGTTGGTTTTAATTACACACTCGAAAATCAAATAATACAGTTTGTAAATTTTAACAAAAGCTTATTTATCAAGGCTCACTAGGATTAGTCACACATTGTAAAAATTACAAGTGTGCGGTGTTTAATAACGTCGATTAGATAAGACAACGCAACGTTAAAGGTGCTAATTATTATGTAATATAAGACGTAATTACAAAAATTGTAAATAAAACGTATCAGTAGTAGATGGCAGCACTGGCAGTCTTAAGCCATTTCGCCGACTGGTCGTACGGTCAGTTCAGTTACCTAAAACATCACAGTTACAGTTTTGTAAACTTAGTTAAATCAAATACTTGAACATGCGGAGGAGTTCCAAGAACGTAAGTCACCGCACTGGCGACATCTTTACTTTGAAGCTTCGGCAACGATTGCCAATAATCCATGGCCTCGTTTGATGACAAGTACCCGTTCACAGCAAAGATCTCGGTTTCAACCAAACCAGGGCTGACGCTCTAAAACACAAAGTTTCACATCCTCAACGCACACTCCTAGCAACTTACAGTGACTTTAATTTTGCTCCCAATCGAATTTAGATCATTTCTTAGAGTTTCTGTCAAGGCGGTGACGGCGTGCTTAGACGCGGGGTAAACGTTCAAATTAGGAACTTTGGCAACGTAGTGCCCTAAGACGCTGTTAATATGTACGACGTGGCCGTCTACGTTGTGCTTAATCATATCTTTAACCGCCTCCTTAGTGGCAATTGTCAAGCCCAATACGTTAGTATCAAACACGCTTTTAAAATCCTCGACGTCGCCCTCAATTAAATTAGCCGGCTTACCGATTCCGGCGTTGTTAACCAAAATGTGAATTGGACTTAAATTCTGTCTAATCCATTTAAAAGCGTCCAGTATATCTTCTTCCTTACTCACATCGGCTTTCACCGCGTACAATTTACCCTTCAACTTTCTACTCAACTCCTCCACCCTTTCTTTTCTTCTAGCTATACCAACCACCTTGGTTAAACGTAGCAAAATCATTCTAATACTAAATCTACTTACGATACATCCATGACCAACAAGTTCTTCAGCAATTGCAGCACCAATACCAGAACTAGCACCAGTCACAACGGCTACTTTATCTCGCCAACGTTCCATCGTCTTTAACAGTGAAAGTAAAAGTACGTCTCGCAGGAATTAACACAACTTTCTAATCGATAATTGCGTGCCGAGATGTAATTGCTTTGTTGATCTTTATAATAACTAGTTAATTATAGCCGTTTGATCGATTACTAACTCGATGTAATAAAGTTTTTTTTGTATACGATTTTTTTAATATAGGCAACTATTAATACAGCTGCGATACAAATTGCCTATACTAATCAAATAACAAAATTACTTATAAATTTTTAAAAGTCGATCCGCTTCTCTGAACCCGCTGTCGATGGCACCGTGCACGGTTGAAAATTGGGTCGGATGAGTTGCTTCTCCAGCAAATAAAAGACTGAGATTCCCAGGATGGGGGCCGAGAGGTTCGGACAAGACAAACGCTTTGGAGCGATCACCAACGCGCGACTTAACCGTCTGATACGAGTACGTGCCCTTAAAATGCGGATTCGAGTACCACGTGTCCCTGAAACAACACCAACTTAACCACAAATTCTTGTATTAACGGACAAATACCTAATTAAACTTTCCGGACGAATTAGGTCGCGAAAATCACACACGTCGAACCTGGACATGAGATACATAAAACCATTGATCAAAGTCTCATTAGAACATAGCTCAATTTCGGGTACGAACTCGCCCGTAAACCAAGCTTCGAGCACGTTGTTGTTTCCAGGTACCGGAAATATAGCCAAAATTGATGTGATCCAAGATTTTTCATTCTAAAAAAGAAAATTAACACTAGATGGCGTTTGACCGATATACGACCTTCACTGGTCCTTCGAAGAACATATCAGGTTTTTCTAAATCGTGCGGACTCCACATAAAAGTATAACCTTCAAAAGTGTCGCTCCACCAGCGGTTCGTAAACCGGAAGAAGACTTTAAACACAGCGTCGAAGCCTAAATCCTCAATCGCGCGCACTTTATCTTCGGGCAATGAAGGAACAATCAGTGTTTTGTAACGCTCTTTAAGCACACCAAGCGACACGGTTAAGATGACGTGATCGGCTGTAAAATTGGATTCGTCCGAGCAAATAACGGACACTTTAGTTTGATCATCAACAGACACGTTCCAAATAATCTGTTGTACTTCTTTATTTAACAAAATTTTATCGTCAATAGGCAGTGAATTTTCCAAATCCGGGTACTTCTTCATAAGCACGTCCAAAATAGTTTTGTACCCGCGACCCATCCAACTCAACTGCTGGTTCCCTTCACTCTCAACAAAATCACTCTCGGCTGCTATAGAGTACCAAGAGAACGCACCCTCATACGATAACACCCACTTTTCGAACAGCTCAATAGCATCGCGCGCTATATTCAGCTTACTACTATTACTACTCCAAAGTTTCTCGACGGTATCATTAAACCTTAAACCAAAAACCTAAGTACGAAACTTACTAACGATTTACTCACCGTTTATTAATGTACTCTCCTAAAGAATAATTAGAACCGGCTCGGTCTTCGTTATAAATATTCAAAAAGATACCAAAAAGCTCGTTTTTGAAAGAAACGTCGATAGCATTTGCTTTCGAGTGAAACAAATTGGGAAACGTTTCTCGAATCGGTTTCAGTAAGTTGAAATTTTTCACCAAGTTATATACGACGTTATTTTCCTGTCCGTGACACCATTCCGCACCCAGGTCTACGTAATTGTCGTCGAATTTGACGCTGTGTATGCGTCCGCCAATTCTATCTTCGGCTTCCAAAATCGTAACGTTGGTAATACCATTTTCGAGTAGTCTGCTTGCGGCTGCGATTCCAGCTGCACCAGCACCAACGATCACGACGCTCGGATTTCTGCAATTGGCAAAATGGGTTAATAGCAAAAGTGATAGTAAACGCAAGTGAATGTTTGTCATGTCGATGTCCACTGAAATTGGAGCTTGTGCTGAAAGGTCGTGACATTGTATGCAAATTATTGAATAATTGCGTAGAGGAAATGTACAATCAGTTCTATTGTTTGATTATAAGGTCGCAGGTCGATCAGAATTTGTTTAAATTTTTTAATATAGCTTTGAAATAAGATTAAAACCGAATCTAACTTAACTTGGTAGTAATATTTTGAGAAATTGTCAAAAAGTTACTAAAAACCGTGCTGACGCTTCATAAAACAACAAAAAACTTAAACAATTTCGTACGTCCCGTAAAAATAAAAAAAAAATAGTTGAGTAACATAAGCGTTTTGTAAAAGTTTGATAACTCAAATAAAAAATTACTAAAAAAGTCACTAAAATTTCGTAAAAAAACATTAAGTTTAGTTGTACTATAATCCCTAAGTCAAAACAAATTTTTACAAACATTTAGTTCTTAAAAAAAATCTTAAGAAAACCAGCAGACGTATTTGATTTGAGTAAAATCCTAGTCGTTCTAAAACTGGATTTACACGTAACTTGTTATTAAGATTTTGAAAAATTGTCAAAAAGTTACTAAAAACCGTGCTGACGCTTCATAAAACAGCAAAAATGTTAATTAATTTCCTACGATCAGTAAAAATTAAAAAAATTGAGTATATAAGTTTAACTTTATTCGTTGCCATTTGGCTTACAAATTTCATCGTGCTATATATACATATATAATACATTTTCTTATCCCTTCTCCCCCCTTAACTTTTTCCTCCTGCTCCATACTTCTTCCATCCATTCCGCTCCTTTTCCGTTTTCATCTAAGATTTCCTCTATTTTCATCACCTCTTCTCTTAGTTCCCTGCATTTCTGTCTCATGTGGTTAAAGTCCTTCGTTTCTTCTCCGCATAGCTTGCACATCTTTTCTATTTCTTCTTTCCAATATTTGTTCCCTAACTCCTCGTTGCCACATCTGAACCTTGCTACCATTTATTTCTTTTTGTTGCTTTTAATCTCTCTATCTTTTAAATATTCCGGCACCCCTTCACCCTTGATATCTTTATAATTCCTATTATATCTGCCCTCTTTTATCTTTGTCCGTCTTTCTTGTTTTTCGATGTCTCTATCTCTCCTTATTATTTCTTCCCTTATCCCTACTCCCTCTTCTCTTAATCTCTCCACTTCTTCACTCGCGTACCCGTTTCTTTTGTAATACTCTTCTCTGCCCTCCTGTCCGTACTTCACTTTCCTTTCCTTTATCTCTTTCCAACATTCTTGCAGTATTTTGCAATCTGTTCTTTCCCTCATTTCTTCCTCGTATTTTATTGCTCTTTTTCCTGTCTCTACCCTTATTTTTCTATCTGTACCTCCTCTCTCACAATATACCCTGGTGTATCCCTGTCCAATCCTAACACCCATCTCCAGTATTTTTCCTGTAGCCCTCTACCTCCCACCACTCCTTCCAGCCCCATATTTCCGCTCCATACATTACCACCCCTTTATTAATTTTTAAACAACAATTTTCTTTTTTTATATCCATCTTGAATACTTTTTCCCCACACCCCAGACTTGTCCTATTTGCCTGTTTCCTTTTTTCACCCTTTCCTTTATGCGTTCTCCCTCTTTATTATCCTGTTTCATCGTGTAGCCCAGGTATGTAAATTCCTTCACTTGTTGCACTTCCTCATCACTCCATATCCACTCCTCTCTTTTTCTTTTCCCCCCTCCTTTTCTAAATATCATCATCTTTGTTTTCTCCGTGTTTACTTCCATTTCTTTTTTTTGCATGTATTTTTCTAGCGTTTTCATCATCTCTTTTATTTCTTTTTCTTCTTTAGCCACCAGCACTATGCCACCCGCATACGCCAACGACCATACCTTCGCTTTCCCTACCACTATCCCTCCTGTCTGTTGTCCTCTCATTGTTTCTTCCAGATCCCCCGTATATACTGAGAACAGGCTTGGGCTCAGTGGACATCCCTGCCTCAACCCTCTCTTTGTGATGAATTTCTCACTCTCTTCCCCATTCACTTTAACCCTGCTCCTCGTTTCTTCGTAGATTTCCTCTATTCTTTGTATTAATCTTTCATTTATTTTTTTTCTTTTCATATATTCCCACAGCTTTTCCCTATTCACTTTGTCAAAAGCAGCTTTTAGATCTACGAATAGTGCCACCATTTCCCTCTTTTTTTTTCTAGTTCTTTATTTGCTAAGTGTTTCAGTATATATATATGTTGTCTATCGCCCTTCTTCCTTTTCTGAATCCCGCTTGTCCGTCTGGTACCAAACTTCTTTCCTCTATTTCCTTTTGTAGTCTTTCTTGCAGTATTGTCGCGTACAATTTGTATGCCGTGCTCAATAATGTTACCCCTCTATAATTCTTGACTTTATTTTTTTCGCTTTTTTTATGGATTGGGCATATTATTCCCTCTCTCCATCTCTCTGGAAATCCTTCCCCTTTCCATATTTTGTTTAGTATTTCCGTCATCCTTTTTGCTACATTTTCTCCCCCGTATATCCACTCTTCTCCTTGTATCCTATCTTCTCCTGTCGCCTTTCCTTTTTTTATATTCTTTATCGCCTCCATTACTTCTTCTTCACTTATTCTATCCCTATCTCCTTCTTCTTGTCTTACTACCGCGTCTTTTCTTTTTTATTTTTTCTGCTTTTGTTCTTCGCCTCCCAACAGGTTCCGAAAATATATCTCCCATTCTTTAATGTTTATTCCCTTTGTCGTCATGTTTTTTTTTCCTCTGTTTCTTTAGGTACTTCCATACATCTTCTTCCGTTTTTATTCCTTTGATCTGCTCTTCTTGTTTCTTTTTGTTTTCTTCCTTCTTTCTGTCGCATGTTTTTTTGTATATTTTTACTGTTTCTTTGTATTCTTCTTTTTCTTTCCTCTCTTTTTTCCACTGTCTTAATGCTCTTCTTGCATTTTTCTTTGCTTCCTTGCATTCCTTATCCCACAATTTCTTCCATCCAGTTTTCTCCCCCTTCCATTTTCTAAATCTGACTCTCTCTGTTGCTTTCTCCATCATCTCTCTCATTTCCTCTACACTTTCTTGTACTTCCTTCCCTATCCATACCGTTTTCCCTATTCTCTCTTTATATCTTTTATACCCTCTTCTGTCCACTTTTTTTAGTTATGTACTTCTCCTCTTCCTCTCTCTCTTCTCTTTCCCTTCCTTCCATTGTCAATTCCAGTGGTTGATGGTCTGACTCTACCCTTTCTCCCACCTTAAATGTCTTTACCTTTTCTGCGGCCTCTTCATTTGTAATTACAAAATCTATTATTGATTCTCCCCTTCCTCCTATGTACGTAAATTCCCCCTTTCCATTTTCTTCTCTGTTCCCGTTCATTATTTCCCACCCTTTTTCGTTGCACAATTCCAGCAGCTCTTCTCTCTCTTTATTTATCACCTTGTCCTTTGTTTGGCTCTTTCCCGTCCCTTTTCTTTCTTGTATTTCCCCCTCTTCCCCTATTCTTGCGTTGAAGTTCCCTCCTACTATTATCAATCCCTCTTCCCTCTCTTCTATCATCTCTTCTATGTTTTTCCTTGTCTCTTTCATTCTACTGCTATAAACCGTCACTACTTTTATTTTTGTTTTTCCCCACTGTATGTTCCTTTCTACAACTCCTCTTCTCTGTTGCACTTTCTCTTTCTTTTCCTGGCTCAACCATTTTTTTCTTATTCTCATTATTATACCCCCCTTTGCTCTCCCTTTTTTCTTTTCTCTTTCTGCATGTTGCACCACCCACTCAAATTCCTCCGGCAACTTCTTTTCCCACCACTCTTATTCTTTTTCTTCCATCCATGTTTCCTATAATCCTTGATGTACTTCCAGAAATCATGTTCCTTGTTTTTTATTCCCGCTACGTTCCAAAACAATACTCTCAGCTCACTCACCTCCCCCTGTGCTTCTTCCTTACTTTCTTTTTTTTCTGCTTTTTCTTTTCCTTTTCCATCTCTCATTATTCCTTTTCTTTGCCATTTCGTCAACTTTCTCTCCTTTACCACCCCCCTTTGCCCTTTAGTTTTTTGCTTTTTGGTTCCCCAATTTCTCTCTTCTTTCTCTGCTCAGTCCCCTATTCTTGTCGTTCCATATGTATCTGTCTCCGTCTATCTCCATTTTTCTGTACCCTATCCATACTCTTTTTCCTTCCGCTCTTTTTTCCACCGCTATGTTCATTATTTCTCTTTGCACTCTTCTTTTTTCCCATGTCAAATCGTGAATTCTTGTATTCTTTAATTTCTTCTTCTCCGCCATTACCTTCTGTTTTTCCTCCCATCCTCCGATTTCCGCCACCACCATCTCATTTTTCTTCTCTTTGTTTATTACTGTCATTTTTTTCACCTCTACTTTTACATTTAATTTTTCTTCCAGCATCACTGCTAAATCTTTTTGTGGTTTTTCACTTCTCCACCCCTTTATCACGATATTATTCTTTCTTTTCCATCTTTCCTCGTCTTCCGCTTTTTTCTCTAGTTTTTCTATTCTCTCCACCAGTTTCTCTTTTTCTTTCTCCCACTTTTTTTCCCTTTCTCCCATTTCTTTGATTTCTTGTCTTATTCCTTGCATATTTTCTTCCATCTGTTTCATCATTTTTCTCATTAATTCTTTTAACTCCTCCATTTCTTTCCTTCCTCCTTCTGTTCTTGAGGTTTTTCCTTCGCTCTCCTCCGATATCTTTTTAATGTCTGGTGATGTTATTGTTTTCTTTCCTCTTTCAAATATTTGTTGCCTTTCTTTTTCCTCTTCCTTTCTCTCTCTTTTATTCATCCCTTTCCCCCTTTTTTGATACTTATTTATTTTTTTTTTTTTTTAATTTAGTTATTTATTTAATTTTTTTTTCTTTATTAATTTTTTTAAATTTATTGTTATTATGATTCTTACTAATTGTATACAAAAAAATTGAGTAATATAAGTGCTTTGTAAAATTTTGATAACAAATAAAAAATTTACTAAAAAGATTACTAAATTTTCGTAAAAAAAGCATTGAGTTGAGTTGGTTTTGCTAATGCATTAAAAAGGTTACTAATAAACTTAATGTTAACTTGTTTATTTATAGTTTCAGCAGCAAAAAAAAATTCAAAAAGTTACTAAAGTTACCATTACTAAAAGTGATATATCGTAAAACCCTATAAGTCCTGAGTTTCGCAATAAATAAAAAAATTAAAAACTAATTTAGTAATACTTGTGTTTTGTAAAGTTTTGATTATGCAATTAAATCATTTACTAAAAAAGTTACTGAAAACGTCACTACATTTTTGTATAAAAAGTTTAAATTTATTTGGTTTTGCTAATATTTTGTTTAAAATAAAATTTATTATTATTTGTTTCTTTGGCAAAGATTTAACTTTAAAGTAAAAGTTGCAAAAAGTTACTAATCATTAACTCAAAAACAATAATTAAAGTAAACAAATTCGATTTTATTAAAATTGTACTAATTTTTAAACTAAATTTACTCATATATTTAGTATTAAAATTTTGAAGGATTGTCCAATAATTACTAAAAATGACACTTCATAAAACCTTACAAGACAAGAATTTTGCAAAATTTTGATAACGCAATGAAATCGTTTACCAAAAAAGTTACTAAAAACGTCATAACAATTTTGTATAAAAAGTATTAAATTTATTCAGTTGTGTCAATACTTTGTTTAAAATTAAATTTATTGTTAGATTGTTTAACTAGAATAATTTCAAATGTAAAATAAAAATTTCAAAAAATTACTAGTCACTACTCCAAAAACAAAAAAAAACATTAATTAAAAGTGAACGAATTTGTTTTTATTAAAATTGTAGTAAATAACGCAATTAAATTATTTACCAAAAAGTTACTAAAAACGTCACACCATTTTGGTATAAAAAATAGTTATTTTATTTGGTTTTGTTAATATTTTGTTTACAATTAAATCTGTAGTTAGATTGTTTCTTTAGGAAAGTTTTAATTGTAAAATAAAAGTTTTAAAACGTTACTAAAGTCACTAACAAAAAAACAATAATCAAAAGTGTACAAATTAGTTTTTATTGAACTTGTAATTTTTAAACTAAATTTACACATGTATTTAGTATTAAAATTTTGAGGAATTGTCAAAAAGTTACTAAAACACTTTAAAAAATGAAAAAAAATTGTTATAAGTGTGTTCTGTAAAGTTTTAACAACGTAATTGAATCATGTAAGTAAAAAATTACTAAAAACGTGACACTTTGTTCGTTTAGCAAGGTTTTAACTGTAAAAGAAAGATAATAAACTCACTAAATCAAAAATAAAAAAAAACAGTAATTAAAAGCAAACGAATTTGATTTTATTAAAAGCGTAGTAATTTCAAATTCAATACTTCGTTTAAAAATAATATTATTGTTAGATTGTTTGTTAACGGTAAAATAAAGATAACAAAAAGTTACTAAAGTCACTAAATTGATAAAAACAACCCTACACTCATATTTGATTTTATTAAGCTTGTAGTAATTTAAAAACTGAATTTACACTTCAAGTTTAGAAGAATTGTCAAAAAGTTACTAAAAATTACGATTAAATACTATAAGAGTGGAGCAGTTTTGCGCCTAATTTAAAAATTAATATATAATTAAGTAATGCGCGTGTTTTTTAGAGTTCTGATAACGCTCTGAAATTTAACAAAAAAAACATTACTACTTTTTATTAAAAAAAATATTAAATTTATCCGGTTTTATCAATACTTTATTTAAAAGCTAGTATATTGTTAGATTGTTTATTTAGCAAAGTTTTAACTTTAATATAAAGATGTCGAATAGTTTCTACAGTCAAAACCAAAATAAAAAAAACCAGTAAATAAAAGCAAACGAATTTGGTTTTATTAAAACTGTAGTAATTTTAAAACTAAATTTATGCATATACTTGATATTATAATTTTGAAAAACTTTCAAAAAGTTATTAAAAGTTACGATTCATAAAACCCCATAAAAGCTTAGTATTTTCGCACTGAATTAAATAGTTAAAAAATAATTAAGAAATACGTGTGTTTTAAGTTTTAATAACAAATCATTTAACCAAAAAGTTACTAAATATGTCACATTTTTGTTAAAAAAAATTTATTTGCTTTGCCAATACTTAATTTCGCTTCAAAAAATTACTAAAGTCACTAAATTAAAAAATAAAAATTTTCAAAATTGGTGAAAAGTTACTAAAGATTAGATTAGATTAGAAAATTAATTTAGAAGTATGTTTTGTCAAATTTGGAAAAAAATTAATGTTTTCAAAATTTTTAACAATAGCACTTAAAAAAATTACTAACTACAATTTAAAAAAAACATGCAACTTAAATTGAATTTTGGTGATGTTTGAGTATAGTTAAAGTATTTCTACAATAACTGTTTTTTTTTTAAATAAAAAACTTACTAAAAAATGATTACTAATGTTACGTTTATTATTGAAACTAATTAATTTATTTATACTAAAAATATGTACACGTTTATAATTAACCAAACTAATTAAATCTAAGGATATTTAATAAAAACACTTACACTATTTATCTCACACGCGCGTTGATTACTTATTTATTTAGACTTGAATAATCGTCTTAACACTGCCGTCTTCAAATTACGGGAAATAACTAACTTCTGATTTTTTCGTGCTGCATTTATGCATTTTAGAAATCCTTCTCGAATGTTCGATATCTTTTGGTATACGTTCTAGAAAACCTTGCGAATCCTCTCAAAGTTAAGAATAACTTCTCGAACGTTTCATTGCCCCTTTCTTAGGGCTGTTCTGTACCAGAAACTGGATGCGACACTGGTAGAAAGAATCGTAGCGATAGCGGCAGCTTTCTCCATTTCGGCAACTTCCTTGACCATAAAAGTAACAATCAATGGACTTTTCTTGACCCGATATTCTTGTTGGTTGGTAACTACAGACCAACACTTAAACGCCTGTTCCTCGGAAGACGACCTCGAACTGTCCTCCAATTGAGTTGATCTAAGCACCAGCCAAGCTTGGGTACTGCCAATTTCTTAACATGGTGGAACTCCATTTCTCTCTTGAGATTCCATAATTTCCGTCACAGATCTTCGTATAACCGCTTGGTACTTGAGTATTTCTTGGTGACCAGATAGAAAACGAAACGTCTGTCACTGCGTAGTCTTAAAACCTTTCCGATTGCCGCTTGCTGTCTTCGTAGTTCATCTAACCGCCCAAAATTGTTTTTAAATACCACTGCAACCTTTCTGGACATGTCAAGATCCTCGCTCACGCAATGTGCGATGGCGTAATCTTTTTGTATCTGGAACAGGTCTTGTTGTTCTTCGGTGGTAACTCCGAACCTAGCTTTTCCAGAAGTTTAACTTCTCAAACTGAATTCCTTCGATTTGATACCTGGTTCTGCTGCTTATTACTTTGGTTCTGACCTGAGCTTGTGTATTGTGATTATCGCCAGCAAACGGGGCTAGACGATCGACGTGGACTACTTTTATTCATTAATACGCTGCACGACTTTATAGGGGCCTTTCCATTGTATTTAAAGCTTCGACGACAAACCACGTCTTCTTTGAGGATTATACAACCACATAATGTCGCCAGGTTGAAACTCACCATTTTTTGCACTGACGTCATATCTAGTCTTCATCCTGTCGCTGGCAATTTGTGTGTTTTACAGACCTTTTTATGTACTTCGTCTAGCCTCTTGGTCAGCTTGCTGACGTAATCTTCTCTTTTACTAATACGTCTGCGACTGTAGCTGCTTCTTGATTGGGTATGGCATAAGCCTCCGTCCATTTCGTGAAATAATGTATCGCCACTAGGATATATTTATTTTCCGAATCGAATTCTGGGAACGGCCTTGCGATGTCAATCGCTACTCTTTCCAAAGGACTTCCTACGTTGTATTGCTTCATGGGTGCTTTGCGCTTTCTCGCTAGACCATTTCCTGATGCGCAGACCGTGCATTTCCGGCACCATCTCATGACGTCTTTTTTGCAGTTTACCCAGTAGATACGTTCTCAAACTTTTCCCAATGTCTTCTTAATGCCAAAGTGTCCTCCTGATGTACCATCGTGGAGATGCTTCAACACTTGTGACACCCGGCTCTTTGGCACTACCAATTGTAGTCTATTTCCCGTGCCCCCGACATTTTCTAAGGTTCGCTTAGGAAGACCGTTTCTACTATCAAAGAGTCCCACTGCACCCGGTAGAGTTTGATGTTTTTGCCCTAACTACTCACTTCTTTCCAGGTTGGTCGTCGGTCGTTTTCTTTCCTGTTTAGGAGTAGTCTTATGTCAGGGTCGTTTTCTTGTTCGCGACGCAATTGCTCGAGTTCTCACTCATCATCAACCATAGCAGTTCTTCGGAGGCATTCAACTTTTCCTTCTAGTCGCGATGGTCTTCTGGACAAAGCATCAGCGTTCCGATTACTGCTTCCGAAACGGTGTTTTATGTCATAGTCATACTTTTGCAGTCTCTCGATCCATGCGGGTTACGAAACTGCAGTAGCAGTAGCGGCGTGGCCTGTTCTCAGTAAAAATTTTCGTCCATACAAATATTTGTAGAAATGTTCGATGGACTTGTCGACTGCTAACAGCTCCCTCCTAGTCACGCAATAATTCCTTTCTGGCCTGGACAAAACCTTGCTAAAATACGCGATAACTTTTTCTTGTCAATCTTGAACCTGAGAAAGGACCGCGCCTATGGCCAGATTGCTTGCGTCGGTATCCAAAACAAATTTTCCATCTTCTCTTGGATAACTAAAAATCGGCGAAGTGACTAGGGCCTGTTTTAGTTAATGGAAAGAATTTTTGCAGCTTCATTCCATCTAAAATCAGCTCTTTCTTCCGTCAATTTTGTCAAAGGTTTGGCAATATTGGCAAATCCGGGTACCAATCGTCTATAATAGGTGCACATGTTACCGGGAGAAGCGAATTTACGTTGTTGTTCGGCTTCGGCATGCGGTAATTAGCGGTCCGGTGGTGGGCCATTGCGATGAATAGGTGGACGATAGAGGCTGAATGATAATATATTACAATGAAGAAATAATGACAATAAATGAACTAGGACTAACTGTACAATGGGCGTAAGACTAGATGTAATAACTACGATGGTCACTGTCACTACACTCGTGGACGGCGGTAGACCGGCAACAAAGGAAGGCGGCGGTGGCGTCGTCACGGAAACCATAGCGGAGCGTCGTGGTACGGCTGATCGTAGGTTCGCAGCTGCGGCGAAGGAAGGCGGTGGTCGACGGCTACAGCGCGTGCTGCGACGGCAGCGGCGGCCTCAGGTGCGAACACGGCTGTAGGCGGCGTGCGACGCGGACGGCGGTTCCCGGGCAGGCTACGACTACGCAGGACTGGCCAACGGCGGCGTAAATGGCGGTACGTGCGGCGACGTGGACCTGGTTGCGGGCGGCGATGTGGTCGTCACGGGTGTGACGTTTAGGCAGCGGCGAGCAAGGGAAGCGGGAGCTGAACACCCAGTCTCAAGTGTCCATTAAGCAATTTAGACTTTTGCGGCTCCCGCCTCCTCGCGTAGTCAGCGAGGTGACTTTGACTCTGCTCCAAGAGAGAGTGATTTTGGTAGCTAAGGACTCTTCTTTTAAATCCTCCAATTTGCCCTCGGGTGTTGTAGATGTAGTGGCGTTAGTAGGGCGACGGTTCTGATTGGTTGGAATTGCGTAGGTAGTGGTGGAATCGTCTGGGGAAGTGGCAACGGTAACACACAACCTAAGCAAACTTGGGACCTGATGTTTGTTGATTGGTCTTGGCCATGCTTGCACTGCTCGGATTTTGTCTGGGTCTGCCTTTACTCCATCTCTAGATACGACGTGGTCAATGTATTGCACTTCTTTTTTAAATACATGGACTCAGTTTGAGATTAGTCTCATGTAGTCGCTGAAACACTTCTTCCAAGTTGTTCAAGTGTTCTTCAAACGATCTTCAAACTACGATCATGTCGTCCAGGTAAACCAAGCACGTCTTCCAAGACAATCCGCGTAAGATGGTTTCCATCAAACGCTCGAACGTTGCAGGAGCGTTACATAAGCCGAAGGGCATCACAGTGAACTGCCACAAACCAGTTCCAATCGTAAAAGCTGTTTTTTTCACGATACTTGGGTTCTAATTCTACCTGCCAGTAACCATTCTTTAAATCTAACGTGAAATAGCACTGGGATCCTGAAAGGGTGTTTAACGTATTGTCAATTCTGAGTAAAAAGTAGCTGTACTTTTTGCCACGTTGTTTAGCTGTCTGTAGTCTACGCAAAACGTCTTTGATTCATCCTTCTTCTTTACGAGTACCACTGGGGATGCCCATGGGCTACTTGAAGGTTCAATCACGCCTTCTCTCTCTATATCCGTAATTATTTGTTCGGCTTCTTCTCTTTTTGCCAAAAGGAGTATGCGTGGATCTTGTCGTATTGGCCGAACGTCTCCGTTATTAATTTTATGTTTGACCACGTTGGTTCTTTCTTTGGAACCACTCTCCAGCCCGAACACACCTTAATACTCTTGAATCAACACTTTAACTTAAGCTAGCTGGTCTTGCCTGAGGTTTTGCCATTTGTGGTAAGAATGTCCAATAGATGATTTGGACACTTCTTCGGCGACGTATCTTCGTTAGACTTCCCGCATTTCACTATTTGACATACTGGCGTGCATTGGCCTATCACGGTCTTTTTTTTTCAACGTTACAGGATCTGAGTTGATGTTTAAGATCCTTACTGACATCGTGTTTTTTAATCGTACTAAAGTTCGCCAACGAGCAGTACCTTTTCAACTAAACCGCCCTCCATTGGTTAAATCGCGCGTATGTAGCCTTCCCGGAGATTTCCATCCAGGCGTGCCATCACCACACTTTTAGTCCTTGCAAGCAGAGTCACGTCTTCACTCAATAAGACTCGCACGGCTGCCTTCTCTGACGAATGAAAAGGAATTTCTTCATTGTCGATCTTCAGGACATCGTTTTTCATATCGAAAAGGAACCCATACTTCTTTATCACGTCTATTCCCAGGATAACTTCTTTCGTGATGTCGGCTACCAGTACTTGATGGTCGAGTACTCTATTTCCCAAACCTATGGTTACTTTGACTTGTCCGTGAGTAGGTATTTCTTCGCCCGTCGCAGTTTGAAGTCGAACTGTTACTGGTGATGACTTCTCGTTTTCCAACAACATGTCAGAACGAATGATGGTCAGCGATGCCATTTGAATTGTAATCTCTGGAACCTGACTAGATGAGACTAACTTTTGTCTCTTTTGGTCAACTCGTTCCAAATTTTTGAACACTCTTCTTGTTTTCTTCTTGGGTTTAGTACGATGTCGACGTACATGGCCTATTTCACCGCAGTTGAAAGTCGTTACTCCTCTTGACGAAGTATTTATCGCGCTATCTCTTCAATGCTCTTCAGTGTCTGTGTGGGTACTTCTGCAGCACAGCAGAGTCTATGACCGTCTCGTTGCGATGCTTGTTTTGCTGCTTAAAACTTCAAAACATGCACCAAAGCGTCATCTAATGTCTTTGGTCTAGCTAATCAAAGAGTCAGCTGCGTTTCGTTGTCTCGGAGGCCGTCTACAAAGGTTTGAATAGCCAATTGCTCCAAGAAGGTATCTGGCGTAGGATACGCAAACCATGCTAGCGATGTCAGCCTCAAAATCTTGAAGACTTTCGGCAGCTTTTTGAACCCGACTTTTAATTTGAGCCCGGTACACTTCTTAAAGATGAGCATCTCCATATCTCATTTCTAAACGTGAAACTAAAAGTTCGTAACTTTCTTGTAGGTGCTTAGGAACAGTTTGCAAGATTCCAAGAGCTTCTCCACGTAAGGACACAATTAAAGACATCGCTTTCTGCTTGTTGCTCCAACCATTGGCTGTAGCTGCGGCTTCGAACTGCTTGTAGTAGGTTGACCATGAAACTTTACCCTCAAAATTCGGAGGTACAATTTTAAGCTTGTGAGTGGTTTCTTCCCGATGGTCGATTATTAAATTATTATTAAAATGTTCGCTCGTGACGCTTCCTTCGCCGTAACAATTCATTTGATTCATTCTTTCTTCAAGCAGTTTTATTCTGTCTTCTAATTTGTCCTCTATTGCTTTTATTTTCTCATTTGCAGATTCGCATATTTCTTCTTTTAAATTTAACATATCTGCTTGGGTTTCTTCTTGAACAATTTTAATTTGATTTTCTATGCTAGTTCATATTTTTTCTTTTAAACATCTAGAATTTCTCTTCATTTTCTGCGAATTTTCGTAAAACTTTTCTTCCATTTTTCTATTCATCGATTCTTGATCATTTTTTATGGATTCAAGAAATTCAAATAGTTTATCCATTTTAGTTTGATAACGAGTTACCGGCATAAGTTTAAATATAACACGAATAAACAGTTTAAATACAGTACTTTAACGAACTGAAATAGCTATGATAACACTTTATAAATAAACAAGCGTATCGCGAACTAAACAGTTATTTACGCAATCAATGTTTTTATTACGGGAGCGATATTAATTTACTTAATGGTATTTACACTAAAATCGCGAGCTAAACAATGTTTATTTATTCGATTCGATACCCCACACCTGACACCAATGTAACGTTTATTATTGAAACTAATTAATTTATTTATACTAAAAATATGTACACGTTTATAACTAACCGAACTAATTAAATCTAAAGATATTTAATAAAAACACTTACACTATTTATCTCACACGCGCGTTAATTACTTATTTATTTAAACTTGAATAATCTTAACACTGCCGTCTTTGAATTACGTGAAATAACTAACTTCTGATTTGTTCGTGCCGCATTTATACATTTTAGAAATCCTTCTCGAATGTTCCATATCTTTCGGTATACGTTCTGGAAAACCTCGCGAATGCTCTCGAAGTTGAGAATAACTTCTCGAACGTTTCACTAATTTATCACGAAAAAATTTTGGTATTTTGTTTTATTTTGATGAACTAAATTGTTTCATAATTTATTTTGTGACGTTAATTCTTTAACACAAAATCGAAAGTAACCAAAAATCATTTAAATCTATCAAAAGGCAACTTATTAATAATATTACTAAATATTTACAAAATACTAAATGCGTTTTGACGGAGTTTTGGTGTTGCTGTGATCAATAAAATTTTTCTTAATTTAGTATATTGTCACTGATTTTTAAATACTAAACTAACAAAAATGATTAAACGTTTCAGATTATTTAATAATAATTATTTTTTTTAATATTAGCAGTTACTAAGATAATTGTAAAACAATCTCATACTTCAAATATTCTCAAAAAGAATTTCTAAAAATCTATTCAAAAATTGTTATCTTGATTTTGGTACTTTTTTAAGTGGGTTTAATTTCTGTTACTAAAAGAGGTAGTGTTTATCTTTCTTATCAAAATACTAATACTTTTAGTATTGTTTTACCAAAAGTACAAGGTGCAGTAATTACTAGCCTCAATACTGACATTTTGAGAGTAATCAAACAGATTATGAGATAAAAAGACGTAACTAAAAATAGATAATAAAGTACACATACATACACGTTAATTGACATCGAATTCTACTACCACAATAAATTTTTCGAACACTAATTGACAATAATGACAGCAATTGACAACAACAAAATTAGACGTTTTTTTGTTTTTTTACAACTATTTTTGGTCTAGGGGTCTAATGTACAAAAATCATTGCTGAGTGGTATTATCTTACAATGGTTATTATCAATAAGTGCGTTATCGTTTTTGGGGACTTTATGGAGAGGTACATAAAAAGATGGAAAAAAATTGCGACGTGTCACTCGAGGTTCAAAAAATGAAGCTTCTTCACTGTCTAGTTTTGGTACTGGTACTTGTCGGTAACGTCTGATTGGTTGTAAGAATTTGTAGGTTAGTAAATATTGTTCGTTTAGGTGCATCGGCACGTCGATATCAAGGACGTATTGTTGGTGGAAGTCAAGCGACCGATTCCCAGTTTCCGTATCAGGTATCGTTGAGGAATACTGCTTTGACTCATATTTGTGGTGGTTCTATTATTAGCGATTATCGAGTGTTAACGTCAGCTTTTTGTATCTACGGGTAAGTGTGGTGATTGTAAAGATTTTTTAAAAAATGATTTTTAGAAAAGGTCCATCGGATTTGTTTGTCGCCGCTGGGTCTAACTACTTATCGAACGGCACCATATTAGCCGTTTCAAGGCTTCTCTGGTACACATCCTATAATCCAAATACTTTGGAAAATAACTTAGCCGTTATTAGAACAGCCAATCGAATTTTGGATGTACCAAAAACCGGCACTGTTTATTTAAACATTGCCGGTACCTTACCCGGACAAGTTTGTTCCTTAAGCGGCTGGGGCAAACGATCATCATCCGCGTCTTCTTACCCCAACGAGCTTTATTACACAACTTTAAAAGTGATATCGCTCAATGACTGTCGCTCTTTCTACCCGGAATACAATCTCGACAACAACGTCGTTTGCACCGAAGGAGGCTCAGCTGGTGGTTGCGACGGCGACAACGGAAGTCCTTTAGTCAGTTCCGGCATCCAAATTGGAATTTTATCTTGGGGAATACCGTGCGCAACCGGAAAACCAGACGTCTTCGTCAACGTCGCTCCTTACAACAACTGGATTACGAGCACTTTAGTTTAAGCTAGAAAAGGTTGGTGCATTAGCTGGATGTAGAATTTAAACATGAATAAAATTTAATTTTTTACATTAGTGTACAGTTTTATTTTTATAACAATATTTAATATTAATTGGCGTTGGTGATGATCCAGCAAGCGTAAGAGGTTACGTTAACTAATACGTCGGGTTTACCAACGGCGCATGGTATTCCCCACGACATGATGCCTGTGAGCATGTTGTTGCGTACGAAGGGGTTGCCGTTATCTCCGTCGCAAGATCCGTACCCGCTGGTGTAAGTGCAAAGCGAGTTATCATCAATGGTGTATTGAGGAAGCGCTGCTCTGCATTGGCTGAGAGATATTACACTGACGTTCGCATAATACAAAGAAGTCGGGAATGAAGGAGCAGACGTTGTTAATTTACCCCAACCTGACAACACACCCATTTCTCCAGGTAAAGTGACGTCGATGTTTAATGGCACCAAAGCCGTTTTAGGAGCCCCTAACATTCGATCACTAGTTTGAATTAAAGCAATGTTGTTTTTCAACGTGCCGTCATCGTACTGAGGATGTATTACAAACTTTGAAACAGGAAACGTTGTGCCGCTTGGTAATAAAGAAATCGTACCTACGACTATGTACGTACTCGACGGAGAGGCCCTAAGCATGTTTTAATTAACGTTAGACTAATGCGATTGAAATGTTACCTGAAGACGCATCGTGCAGCCGTTATAACCCAGTAGCTTTTAATAATAGCACCGCCGCAAACATGCCCCAAAGATTGGTTCCGGATCGATACCTGGTAGGGAAATTGTCTGTCGGCTGCTAAGGTACCGCCTATAATACGATCATTGACCTCGGCCGAAAGAATACCTAAAAAGCCTTTAAAAAAACAAGGTTTTAAATGTCTTAACTCGCTTACTCTTAATTAACAACACCACGAACAGAATCTTCATCATGACTGCACCTATTTTTTTGCGATTGCCGATTAGGTACTCAACTGATAAGATACTTTTTGGGTTATCAAAATTTGATTTTCGTCTAAATAAACCTAGAATGTGTGTCATTGAAACGTCCTTTAAGCTTTCTGTTAAGATTACGTGCATAAAGGTGACACAAACTGATAACAATCTTCAAAATAAATACGATAATTGTGAATTTGTTTTTTGTTGGTTCCACTTTAACAAGCTTTCTGAAACATATTTTTTTTTGGGTTTGTATTTGCAATCAGTCTGGATGATTTTCAGCGGATCTGTTGTGTGCTACATGTATTTTAGTGCAAATGAAGCCGTCGCTTTAATTTCCCACTTCAAGTACAGACTTCCTTTTCAGTCTTTTCACTGCATAGGATTGGTTCAGCAAGTCAGTGGCCAATGGGTTGGGGTGACGTGCGAGAAGATCAGTGTATTTTTGTTTATAAATTTCTATTTCGGCATTTACAGTCGCCATGTTCAGGTACTCGTGAATTTCTTCATTTCTGGTGAACCATGGAACATTTGCTGTAGTGCATAGTATATTGTTTTGTATTCGCTGCAGACAGAGTCTATTACTTTTGCTGGCCGTGCCCCACAGTTGAACACCATAGGTCCATATAGGTTTCAGTTTCGAGTTGTAGATAAGCAATTTATTATCAACTGATAGCACTGATTTTCTGCCAATGAGCCAGTACAGGTTTTTGAACTTGTGGTTAATTTCATCACTTTTCTTTTTAATATGGGTTCTCCTGTCTAGATAGAAACCCAAGTACTTTACACAGTTAGGGTGTGTCAAAACATTGTGACCTAGTTTTACTAGTGGGCAGTTTCCTTTCCTCAGGGTGAATGTGATGTGGCTGGATTTCTGGGTGCTAACAGGGATACGCCATTTTTGTAGCCGATTATTTGTCTCGTCTAGCAAATGCTGTATTTTGTCACTAGCCTTCTGAGGGATGCTGTCGGTTGCCAAATAGGCTATGTCGTCTGCATAGGTAGCAACAGTGGTCCCATCTGATATAGAGAGATCAAATGTAAATATGTTATACAATATAGGGCCAAGTATTGTACCTTGTGGAACCCCTGTTTCTATTGTGTACAGAGACGATCTAGCCTCCCCGTGTTTCACTTGAAATAGTCTATCAGCCAGAGAGAATTTAATTATAAGGAAACATGGATATGGCAGCTTCTCCTTAACTTTGCATAGAGGACCCTTGTGCCATACTTTGTCAAAAGCCTGTTTCACATCTAGAAAGACCGCAGAACAATATTGTCTTTGTTTAAGGCCCTATCTTGCCATTTGGTATATGCGGTGTGTTAGTTCTACAGTGGAGTGAGATTTTCGAAATCCAAATTGGTGTGCTGGAACTATCTCGCAATCATCCATACTTGATCTTAGTCTGGTTAAAATATTTTTTTCCATAGCTTAGAGTACAGGTTTTAGGCTGATTGGCCTGTAGGAAGCAGTCTCATGAGCAGGTTTTCCTGGGTTGTGGATCGTTATTATCTGAGAAACTTTCCAGATGCGTGGGAAATAAGATTTGGATAATTGCAATGAACAGGCAAGCCAAATGAGATATGCTTTTTCTTGAGAGCTCTTTTAGGATTTTAGGGTTGATCAAGTCGAAGCCGAGAGTTTTATTAACATCTAACGACTTGATTTCTCTTAGAATTTCTTTGGCAGAAGTAGGTGTGATTGTTGAGCCCATTTGCATGTCCCAACCTAACATCCGATCGATATCACTTTCATCAACAAGACTTTCGTTTGATCTAAATACTGAGGCCAGATGCTTAGCAAATGTCTCCGATTTTTCTGTGTCTGTTCGTGCCCAAGCTGTGGATGATCTAATGGGGGGAAAACATTGCTGCGGTTTGCCAGATATTTTGGTAGCTTTCCATAGGGAGTATTCATGTTTACCATAGGGAGTCGTGTTTTCTAGCTTTTTTAGTAAAAGATTTGTAGATGTTCTGAGGACTGCTTTTAGTTGTTTTGCAACTTCCCGGTATTTTGTTTTATCATCGGAATGTCTTGGTTGTTGCCATGTTCGTCTTAGACGGCGTTTCTCTTTGATTTTATTCTTGATTTCCCAAGAATATGAGACACTAGCTAATTTAGGTTTTACATTTAGTGTATTTATTCAGACTGCAACTTGGATCAGGTTGGTTATGTATACACAGAAGTCGTCAATGTTTTCGGATGTCTTTAATGGAACTTTAAGCTCTAAATGTTCTTAAAGATAATTACGGAAGCCCTCCCAATCTGTTTTATGATTGTACAAGGATTCCACTTGCTCTTGGCTATTTGGGGTATTGGGGTAGCATACTTATAAGAAAATAACTAAAACCATGCAAATACGTTTAAAAATAAATATCATTCTATTGTAGACTTTGGTCTCTCTTTGCGAAATGTCTATAAATGTTTACATCAAGCACCAGTTTGAAAGGAGTCGGGATAAGGGGCGACAATGGATAGCACGCCGATTCTCATCGAATTCGCGACAAACGAGAATCCGATGCGCCGGAGCGCCAGGAACGCCACACGACGGACACCTGTCATCATCCAAAACGCTGATGCGTTTTAGATGGCAACGAAATCCGCCATGTGAAGACAGGATTTGGACGGCCGCTGGTCCAGAGACGTGAGCCATTCTGACCCAGGTAAGGATATCCGGGATAAGGGAATAGACTTTTTACGGGAAGTGTCCCACAGTCGCTGCAATTCACCCAAGATCAAAACCTTTAAGTACAAGTACGGGTTGGTGAGATCCTTCTTTCCGGGCTTGAAAATAGTGATTAGCTTACCAACTTTCCAGCTGGTAGGAAAATGACTGATTTTTATGCAAGAGTTGAACAGGTCAACGATTGTTGATGAGAGAGAATCTAAGACAACCGTTTGCAAAACATTACAGTATACTCCATCAAAGCCAAGAGCTTTATTCTTAGGAATTCTGTTAGTCACCGCGGTTAAATCGTTGCTAGTGATCACCCAGTCCTGTTGGGAATTACATTGCAAAAGAGATCGGGATCTTATTTGGGTATAATAGGCATTGTCCGTCGAGGGACCGTCGTCTGGGAATAAAGTGGAAACTATTACTCTGATCGTATATAATTCTGAGATAGTGTATCTGTCGCCGTCTTTAACATTGGAGCACGGTTGGATGGACTGAAACTTTCGGGAGGATAACCTGTAAACTAACCCCCAAGGACTCGTTGCCAAGCTTTTTTCCAGGAAACTTTGCCATGAGCTATATTTTGCTGTCTTCACTGCCAGTTTGTACCGGTGAAGCGCGGCCTTATACTCCGACGGGCTTCGAACTATTAAAAACAATAGCCGAGTAGTACCGCATAGAAGAAGATGCGGCTATCCTGTTGAAGGGTACAGCCGCCTCAGCAAGCTTGTACCCTGAACCTGAACTAAACACATATGGCTCTTGAGTCAGTAGTATGTCTATATTGTTGTCGGAGGAGAAACCCATTGCTTCGCAACACGTGAATTGCGAAGATTCACTTGCGCAAACCTCAAAGTTAATTGAGTGTTCATAATCGGTATTGGAGATTTTGGCGTCGAGCCTTTTCAAGTAGGCTCGGCAGGTGTTGGAAATGGCTGTGTTTGACGATGCCTCTATTGTAGCCAAAAAGAACGCAGTTAGCGCATGTAGGGTCTCTTTCCAAGTTAGGGCATGCTTTTGTTTTGTGCTTTTCAGCACAGTGACCGCACTGTATCTTGCTTTTACAGTCGCTCAAGTGATGGCCGTATTTCTGGCAATTGAAACAGCGAGTAACTCGGATATGGTCATTGACCCTACACGTATTCCACGCTACATAAACACGATGCGATGCCAAACGGTATCGGCGAACATCGGCATGGACCTCAATGATCCAATTGCCGTTATGTTGGTTTCTAGGACCGAAACGGAATAGGACTTTTAGATGTTGATTGGCCAAGTGTAGTACCTCATCAGAGGTGTCATGAAAGTTTTGAGAAAGGATTGCCTCTTTCACCTGCTCAGGGGACAGGTTAGTGGGAACGTTTATTAATGAAAGGCGTGGTAATGATTTGCCTTGGGGCTTAACCACAAGGCCGGCTTTGTCTAGGACGTCCAAAGGAATTTTAGTCAGGTCAGTCTTCTCTGATTGGAGTCGAATCGAGCTTTTGCCCGTTTTAGTCACACGGTCGAGTCGAAGGCCATACTTTTGAGAGTCAAGGACTTTCATTAAAGTCGTCTTCGTTTCGTCGGCTGACTTAAGAGGAGAATCGGGTTTGGGCACGATGACTACTGTCGAACGGGATACGGGAGAAACGGATTTTTCAGAAGGTACTTTGACCTTCTCAACAATTTTTGGACGAGCCGCTTGGGCATACGATAGTTGGGCAGGAGGTGCAGCAATGGAAGTAGTGGCAAGCTGTTACATGCCAAAATTAACACGAAGTCACTGCCTGAAATGAGGTAACACAAACGGGGTTGTGCCACTAGCTCAATGGAGAAGGGGGTGGGTTATATTTAAAAGTTTCGTGATCGAGTTGGATTAACTTGACGAAAACACAAAATCGAAAAGTAATAATGTCGAAATCAAAGGGCGCCAGGAAGGAGTAAAGCTTAATGGACTTCTGACCCTTGCCAACCACAAGTCCGCTTCTGTAGAATACACCCTAAACGGACTTACCTTATAGTGTATTTCGCTAAAATCTGAAATAAGCTAACAAAGTTGCACACGCGGAGGCCGACGGAATTAAAAGCTCTTTACATTTAACAAGTTAACATTTATTGATCGAATAAAACAAAATGAATAAAATAATGAAATAATTGAATTGAAAGTATCAAAATTAATTACAAAAATCAGTAACAAAAGATACGTGAATGCACGTTTGATCAAAACAAATTTAAAGTTAATGGGATAAATAAACAAACAAAATAATAAAATACAAAATACAGAATTTAAAGAAATAAAACAGCACAAATTAATACATCTTAATTCATCTAAAATCACGGCCGTGTGCGCGTCGAAATAATTCAAAAACAAAATGAAATAAACTTATAAACTAATATATATATAATTTGAATCGATAATTCGGTCCCGTTTAATAAATTTTTAATTCGGGATTATAACACAGTTCCGCCAAATACGGACCTTAATTAGTTACATTAACGTTAACTTCGAGACACTTGTAATACTTTTTCTTAAAATTCAAAGCTTTTAACACTTAATCGCGTAAACACAAAAATTTCACCTATCAATAGATGGTGCAAAATAAATACCTTGAATTATTTGTAGTCGGGCTTTTGGTTAGCGTAGGCCAGCAGACGTCCGGAACCTCGATAGGGTACCAAATCCAGATGAATAATTTACCCACGGAAGATTTATTATTGATCCGCCCCTAAGGCGAAAGATATGAGATTGCGAAACAAACTCACGCACAAATTCACTTAACGAAACATACTAACTTCATTCGGAAAACAGTGATCTTCATGAACCGTAATTACGAAAAAGGAAAGTTTTGTTTTCCACTTAAAGAATCACTGAACCATTTTCATTTCCTTCCGCGGTAACTACTAGAAAAGGTGAATTATCACCCGCGATAACTACATTCTGACGACTGTCAACCAACTAACTTCGGACTCCCTGCATTTACCAAAATCACATCTATATATCAACTTTTTTCCGACTACCCTTTCCACAAAGGCTGTGTTCGAAACTTCAAGAACCAAAACACTCTAATTAGGAAGTGCAATAAAGAGGCAATCAGTCCCCATTACGTCATATTCATAGCATTTGGACACGGCCCTTCGCTTGTACGTGAAAGTGTCAAATTAACAAAATATTATATTACAAGAATTTAAACTGCCTAATAAATTAAGATAATGACTTAATTTTTCCACGTAATCTATACGATTGACATAAAGAAATTACAGTACGACTGTACTTGAACAAAGAACTTTTGAACCAACTAAAAATAAACAAACGGCGAAAATATATTTAATTACGATTATATCTCAGAAGGGAAACATAAATTACAACTGGAATTTTCAACAAACCAAGCGAAATATTCAATAAGCAAAATCGCGAAATCAGATGGTTTACGGCGTAACAAAATACAAAACTTTATCAACAATTTACATTGTAACTTTGAATTTAAATTCGTAAAATAACTTATTAAACTCAATCTAAAATTACATTAAAACAAATTCAGAATACTGTGTCCATTACCAAAAATTACTCAAACAACCAGTCGATTTTAAACGATGGTTACACCGAGTTAACAAATCGAAAAAAATGTAAAAACGAAGAAAACGCAAATTCAGCCAGCTGTATCTATTTATGGGGTCTGTCATAAAAGAAAACTGCTGAATTTCAAACGCAGGTCACAAAGCTTAGCTGATACGTTTTGCAAGGCTGTTTGGACATCAGCCAAGGTGTTAGCAATGTCAACAGTTTGGTGCGAGACGCGATGGGAGATCAAGGATTTACAAAATGTCGCCTGAAGTTTGCTGAAAATGTCAATCATTTCTTCTTGATCTTACAAGCAAAGATCACTTTGGTAAGACGGAGGATGTCGGCGTCGAATAAAGATTCGATACTGTCAGGAGAGGCATCAGAAGGGATATCATCGTCGTCGTCTTCACGACGACGCTTGGTAAAAGCGGATTCAGCCTCGATGGCGGAAGAGGCTGAAAGACTAGGAGAGGAAGAGGGCGACGCTCGTAGAGTGTCGGCTGGAGAAGTGAACTGATACCTAATACCGCTCTTAGCCGTTCACAGGAGCTTATTGCCAGAAAACGGTTGGACTTATAGCCTGTGAGTCGTTGCCCACCTTTAACCTCGTGGAGGTAAGAGTCTAAAGCACCGTGGAAAGAAAAAACTTTATCACAAAATAACAACAGTGTACTAATGAATTACAAAATTACTGTCGGCCTTAATTACCCGACTTCGCTTGATTTGCCCACGATGAATAATAATCAAATTCCTTTCGCTTTAGCTAAAGGTAAAAGATTTATTTGCATATTGAAGAGAAACCAGAGTTCCAGAAATACAACATTCTTCACCGACGAAATTAGAGACAGACAGGATCATCCTCAATATGTCTTCCACCACACTCAGTGAACCAGCAACAGCCATTTTATCAAAAAGGTTAAATTTTGCTATCACACCAAAATTTATACCAAAGGAAGAAATAGTGAGTTTATTGGAGAGTACACTCAGAACTCTACCGCAACATATTCAAGAAGAGGTGAAGGTCAAAATAGCCGATATTCTGAAGCAATCTACAGCACCGAAATCCAACATCAATCGAGAGGAAAGAAATGCTCTAAGGAAACTTAACCCAGCAAACACAGATAGACTTAAATTACTGTTGAATTGCCATTAAATTATGGTAATTTAAGTAGTAATTTAAACAGTAAAAAGGGCGCCATTAAACAACCGCTTAAACTACCAAAAATTCATTGACTTCTAAATTACTAATAAGCTACCATTAAAATACTGTTGTTATATTACCATTGAATTACTGTTAAACTACTGTTTTGAACTGCTAGCAAAACTATTAAATTATTATTAAAACCACTAACACATTTAAAAAAATAGTTTTTTTAGTTAATTATTTGTTTCTGTAATTTTTTATTTATTTCGTTTACAGAATTTGACGCACATGATTGATAAATTGTCGGATTTTTTAAAAATTAGAATTTAATTTAAGTACTTACCTGGGGGTTTGATCCCACGAACATCAGGAAAATCCCTTGCAACCTAAACGTGTTAGCCACTACTCTACGTGACCTAATAGTATAAATGCTAACTACACGTTATATATTATGTTGAATATAAAATCGAGTAACTTATTCGTAATTTAATACTTTCAACGTGAACCATTAAATATTTCACATGACAATCAGACTGATGATGAATTATTCCTATATATACATTTGCATCGCTACGTATTAATTATACTCTTGTTGTTTTTGTTATTCTGTAATCAGGATAATTCATGTCTTAGTTGCTTGAAGTGGTTTATATAATCCGAATATTTTTGGATACGACAGGTACATAATTTCATGCGATATTGATCTTCTTGTATTATAAGTTATAATATTTACTTTTGTTTTATATTTATATTGCGTTACTGGATCCCGCAGATTGACCAATGCTATTTGACTTTCCAATATTAATATTTTCGTAAACTGTACGAAATCTGTTTAGTTGTCGATAATAATTGCCACTTTCCTTCTTTCTATGCATTCTTCAAGCAATTGTTTGATAGCAGACCTAACTGTTTAGCAAATATAACGACTATTTTTAAAATAATTTAGCTTAACATTTATATAGCAACTCTATTACTACTGACAATTAATTTACCTTGTATTTTAACGGACATTCAATTACCATTAAACTCCCCAACCTAATTCTGGAATTACGACTAAGTTACTGAGTTAATTATTCAAGCTACCAATCATTACATTACTCCTAAATTACTTTTGAATTGCTGGGTAGTATAATATGGTAACTCAATTACCGGTAAACTACAACGTTCAATTTTTTAATTACTCTTAAGTTACTGGTTAAACTATTCTTAAGCTACGCACCATTACATTACTCCTTAATTACTTTCTAATTACTGTGTGGTATAATGGTGACTTAATTACCATTAAACTACAACGTTTGATTTTTTAATTACTATTAAGTTACTAATTAAATTACTTTTATGCTACCACAATACTGAAATACTCCTAAACTACTTCGTATACTACTTTTAAACTAGTAACCATTTAAATTACTGCTAAACGTCACCTTAGACTACTCTTAAATTACGATAAATATTAAATTACTTATAAATGACTTTTCAATACCCAATAAACTACTAAATTAAGCTACCTTGTGTTTGCTGGGAAGGCCAACAAAGAAATCACTGTACTACCAGTTGATAAAGGAAATGCTACTGTAATCATGAACACCAACGACTACATAGAAAAAAATCGATACTTTGCTACAAGATAAGAGGCTGCACGGATAAAATAGCCAGGATACTTAGAGGGAAAAATATCAAAGTGATCTTCACTGCAACAAATAAAATAGCCGCCAATTTCTCAAAATCAAAAGAAACAAAAGCACTAATCGAGGAACCAGGGGTTTACCATATTCCTTGTTCGTGTGGGCTGGCTTACATAGAACAAACGGGGCGCAACATAGCTACCAGATTAATAGAACATAAGGCGGATACAAAGAAACATAACACAAGATCTGCTGTTGCAGAACATTTTTTAGACACCGGTCACACAATAAAATTTGAAGAGGCCACAATGTTGGCTAAATCTCAAAACTTCTGGTCTAGGCTATACAAAGAAGCTATTGAAATCCAGAAGTACGACAATTTTAATAGGGATAATGGAATCGATCTAGTGCCAATATGAAAAAACATGTTCCGGAAAACTAATGAATCGAAACCGTCAGTTCAGTTTCAGTTTTTTCTGAAGAAGGCAGCGACATGACTGCCGAGACGTCAAATAGTGTAAGTTTTTCAAAGTTTGTAAGCTTTCTAAGTTTTATAAATCTGGTAAACAGTGTAAATATGGAACGCGGTTCAAAACCCGAAAATATTTATTTGTTAAACAATACATTTATGATGAACTAACGATCGATTATTGTCTACTAGTTACACAATAGGTGTTACTCCAACGACAGTAGCAATGTAACTCGTTGTACACATAAAATAAGTTGTACATGCTGTATGATGTGTATCTGTATGTGTTGCTATACACCACGCATCCGCACAAAGTATGTGTCACTCAGTTAATACCAAACACGCTATGGAATAGTTTAGTGGAATAATGAATTTAGCAATTTACTAAAATATATTTACACGCTAGTGCTTATATTTTAGGGTGCGTGTAACGACTGTACTGCCCTCAGGATTACTGAGTAGCCTGTACAGCTTTTTAGTGCTACACTGAGTAGGAATAGCTAGAGTCAGTTAATAAAATTAGCTTCAGCAAAAGTTCAGGAATAATGTGATCTCGGATTCGAATAGGATAAATGTGACACCCGCTTATATACCCATCGATGCTTCGGTCGAGTGCTGTAAAAATTACAAAGACTAGGATCGTCTACATACAGAGTGGATAGAGACGGGGAATAAATTAAATTAAAACCTATTCGGTATTAGGAAAGACAAGATCACCCTGAACGCAATTGAGAATTTTAAAAATTGTAGATAAGGTAAGAAAAGTAGAGCGCTAAAACAGAGAATGTTTTATCCTAGTGACGCTCGACGTTCGGAACGGACTCAACAGCATGCTATGGTGGGGTATCGTTAGGGCTATAGAAGACAAACGTGCACCGGCGTACTTTCTAAGCATGGTAAAAGATTTCAGGAAAAGGTGGCTGTAGGAACAATAAAACTCACGGCGAGGGCCCCACAAGGGTTGCTTTTAGGACCGCTGTTGTAGAACCTTTATTAGAACGGAGTACTGATGTTGGCGATGCCAGATGGTGTCACGCAGTTCTGATAAAAAAATCAAAAGGGATTTATAGGGCAGAGAGCTGATTGGAGGATCACGTCCTGTGTCTGGCCCCGGATAAAACGGGATTGGAAGCTCTGATCGGACACAGATGAATACATTTTTGTTCCATAAGAGTGGGAGGTTTGGACATCAAAAGTGGGAAGGCCTTAAAGTATTTGGGCGTATAGATCGGTAAGACATATATGCGATAAAGCAAAAAATCCGTTAAGAGTTTGGTTCGACTCATGTCCAGCGTAAGAGGACCAAGTTTCGATTGGAGGAGAATGTATGCAGGGCACGCTCTGTTTTCCTGTATGGGAATGTTTCTATTTAGAATCGAAGCATAACCTCAATATGTTAGAGAAGACAGATTGTCTTAAAGATGACTGCGGCCTATAAGACAGTCTGGTGATGGCCGGGATACTGCCTATTAAGGAGAGTGAGGGATTTTGATCATCCATCTGCGTACAAGATGATGAAGTGGCAAGAAAGACGAGATAGGGCAAGCGTTGGCAGATGGACGCATGGGCCAATTAGCAGAGTGGGATAAAATGGCAAGCAACAGGGATGAATCACAATTTTTTTGACGGGTCACAGGAGTTTTGGTTCCTATCTCACAAGAATAGGAAAGAGAGATGCATGTATTGCGACGCGAAATTTGTCCTTGAGTGCCCAAAGTGAGAGGGTGTTTTGAATAAGATGGAAATAGAATTGGGCGAAAGATCAATGGCAGGTAACCTTGGAAAGTTGGTATGGGAAGGAAAATTGACCGAGTGATTTCAGAAATTATGAAAAAAAAGTAGAAAAGGATGAAAGCAGGGTGAAAGACTAGTCAGCTGTTATTCAATTGCATCAGAAATCCGGCTCGAAGGACCAAAATATATCTTGTTTCTTAACAACTGGAATTGCATCTTGAAATGGAATATTCAAAAATTACAAATTTAAATCGCATATTTTGATCTTGCATAACATTTTAACCTCTTCTTCGTAGCTTGTAAATTTGAGGTTTATTTAATTATAGCCCCAAGTCTTTCACCTTTTTAGTTCTTCTATTTACACGTTCTCATCTAGGAACAACCAACTCCAATAACAATGAAAATTTTATTCATTTTTAAACGACAGAATTTAAACTTGTGGAAAATTGTTTTACATTCGTCTCTGCGTTTCGATTTATAAAAAAATTAAATAAATAAATTAATATCGTTCGCACATAAAACACGTACGACTGCTTTCAAAAATACCTTCATTTTTCTTACTCGTACACATAGAAATAATCGTTAATCGTCAAAACTAACAACAATAAACTTTTTTTTGTTTCGTTCACAAACAAACAACTTTTGTACTACAAATAATAATTAAAAAAAAATGGGTCGGATATAAATATTTGCAATAAGTATATTAAAAATTTATCGGAATTAATTTAATGACGGTGTGATGTTATCGCACCATTGTACTTCAATGTTTGGCCATTTCGTTTGCAGACAAGTGAGCATCGGATCCGAATCGTTGATCGATTTCAAATCAGATTCGAGTAGAATCGCCGAACCGTAATGATATTGAACCTACAATAGATTAATTACTTAATCGAAACGAAATTAAGGAACCGTACCTGTTTATTAACGTTACTTCGTGCCAGTCCGTTGTAATGTATTAGCTGGAACATATCGGGTATCGACGACTCTTCTTTAGGAAAGAATTCGTCCATAAATTCGTTTAATAGAATTATACCTAAATTTTCGGAATCTAATTTTTTCGTCATTATATCGACACTAAAATTCGATTAATAAAATCGACGTCCTCTCTTAATTCTACTTACTATTCTTGATCGCTAACAAGGTTTAAGGCAGCTAAGACTTCTTGCAAACACGACGTACCGATGAAGTTGTTGCCGTCAGGGTCGTAACTTTTAAACACCCGTCGTGCTTCTTCACTCTTCGTCTCCGGACTTACCAACGATTTCTCATCACTGAAAAGTACGGTTAAGTGTGTCTCCGACCCCAGCACCCAAATTTGATGTATAGGATTTTTGTAAAAAGACCCAACGGTGCAATACCTCAAATGCTCCATTAACGTAATAAATCCTATTTCACTTTGCTTGTCGAGACCTCGTAACTCTAAAACCGTAAGATTAAAATCCAACCGTCTATAATTAGGTAACTCACTAAGCCCGCCTACATCCTGATAATTATCCCAAACGTACGTAACCGCCCTTCCGGTAATCATTAAATTTATTAAACTCTGACTTCCATAACCGTAAGTCTCATCAATCAACGGATCCGTATTATCGGATTCAGATCTTACATAGTCTAAACCCTAAAAACGTTAACATTAAGCTTATTGTCATAAGTAACGACAAATTAATACTTTCGTTGCTATCACAGAATATAAAAACAGTAAAACTCCGTATTGAGCTTTAAGCGCATAAATATTATCTTTATAATACTTTTTAACATCGTCCATTAAGGGAAATAACGATATTCTTAAGTTATCGTGGAAAATTTTGGCGTTGGGTGTGTTGACTTCGTACGATGCTTCGCTCGAACCGTCGTCCCCGTTCATTAAACCCGTAGTCGGATGCTGTACGTGAACAATTAAATAGTTACCGCCGTTGCACTGTTCTAATATTTCACACAACGCATTTATTAACACTTTATCTTGCATTTCTTCGGTGACCTAAAACACCAGTAATCAACGTACGTTAGTACCAGCTTTATACGTACTATGTATCGAAACGACATTCCATTGTAGTCGTTTAAAAACTTCTTTAAGATAAATGCTTGTACGGGTGCAATGATCGCACATGGTCCGCCTTCGGCTTGCTCGAGCGCACTTTTTTCGTTCGTACTGAAATAAAACCCTAGAACGAGCGCTTAATTGAGACGATTAATTTGATAATGTTTGAATGCCCTGCCTTGTGACCATCTTTTAAATATGTCGTCTTTTATGTTGGGCCCCCACAGTAGATGTCTAATACCATTCAATTCCTGATCTGCTTTACGCAGCGCATTCTCATCCATTCTAAAATTAAATTATAAATTAAAGGAAAAATCCAAATTTTGATTTATTTTGCACAGCTTGTTTTTTAGGTTACCCCATTTGACGTAATCAGAAGTTGCGTTGTTGCCAAGTCGACATAAGCGCGTGTGCGACATCTTTATTTTTACCAATTATATTTTTTTGAGTCTAAACGAATCTAAATATTCTATAATACAGCTTTGATTTAAAAAAAATATTAAAATAATACTGTAATCAAATTTAATTTGAATCGAAAACGGTTGATGTTTAGATAAGCCACGCCCACTCAACTTAAACACAAAGAAATTAGTCAAACAAAAAAAATTTAAAAATAAAAAAAAAACAAACTTTTTGCGGATGATGATAGAATAATTATCAAAACGCGTAATAAAGTTATAAAAACATTAATCTTAACAGAAATTTGACTAAAAACGGCAACAGTGTCTTAAACCTGCGCACTCAAAATTCTTAAACGCTTTTTTACCAATTCAAAAAACGCATTAATATATTTTTTAAAATTCAATTTTGGGCGAGCAAATTATATATTTTCGACTCGTCAAAGACTGATACAAAATTATGGTCGTTTGTACAGGACGCTTCGTAAACTGTCTCAACAAACTTATTCAATTTGCAATTAAAATAATCGCAATTATGTGTCTCACGTAATTTATTATATTAAAACAACACGACTAATAACGCTTTTCTCGATTTTCCAACGAAAAATTAATTTTTCATTACGAACAATGTTTTTAAAAAGGTCCATAGTTGGTTTATTCCAGTTCCGTTTTAGCGAGCAGACGGTCCCATTTTCGAAAGATTCTTGCAATTAATTTTTTGATCGGTTTTTGGAGATTCTCAGGTGAGTGACTATGTTTCGACGTTGATTTGATTGTTGTTTATCTGTAGTGATTGGATATAAATCGCGTTGTTTCTAAATATATTTAATATAAAGGAAAATGGTAACGTATCGATCGGCAAATTCTGCTATATTTAGGACCTTTACATAGCGCATGTGGTACCAAACAGTGTAGCTTTTTTTCTTTCGCTTCTTTTTCTATGCCGTGTTTTTCTATTTTTAGATTTGCACGATGAACGACAATGTGGAAATAATTAGATCGAATAAAGGTGGCTTGAAGTTGATTCATCGTGGGTATATGTACACGGTGCACAAAAAACGCCAAGGAGGAGGCATCCGTTGGCGGTGTACGCAGAGGAGTTGGCATTGCAAAGTAGGTCATTTTTATCAACGTTTATAATTTTAAAAAAATTATATTCCTTAGGGAAGTATTTCTACCGGGAATGGCCCACCGACCGTCAACATGCCGCACAACCACATCCCCGATCCTCACTCGGTTGCGTTGGCCAGGTGTAGACAAATACAGGAGTTTCCCGATTTGACGTCGATGCTAGAAACCGAGTACGATGAGGCCAGAGGTAAGGACACCAATGTTTTGGGACCGCCGAAATCGATATGTTGCCGAGGCATCAAAAGGCGGGGTTAATTTTTTTTGCAAGGCCTACTTTAATTTGAATAATGTTTTATTACTATATTGCCTATAAGCTGGTTGTTTTTTTATTATTCTTATTCATCTTAGTAGGCTAAAACCAAAAAAATTTTTTTAAACAAAAGACAGTAAACTAACAAAAGAAATTGACGTCACGATTAACTTAAAACCGGATATTAAGGCATACTTGATTTTTTACGGTATTGATTTTTTCCTCAAAAACAATGCATGTTTTACTTGACTTATTAATTAAAAAAACTTTTTCCAAATCCTTTTTATTTTATTTATTTAAAAAACAACAAAAACAAACACTAGAATATTTTTTTTTTTGACAGATGGGATTTTGGTTTTGTTCCAAAAACTGTACGTTTGCGTAATCTCTGTATTAAATTGAATATTAAGTAGGCGTTGAAAACAACCGAATTTAAGTTTTTCTGTATTTATGACTTTATTTTTAACATTTTTGGTATCTAACGCCATATTAAGAATATTAAAAACACAATTTCTTTAATGTATAGTATATGAAACTTTTTTGACTTTCCCGCTTTTCTATTTTTTTAAAAACATTTCTTGCATATCCTTTTTTTGTTACATTCTCTGTTTTTTTTCTACCTTTATTAAATGTGCTTTTAGTTCTTTATACTTTCTCTCTTACTTCTTCATGTTTCTTTTTTTTGTTTTCTATTGTCGTTAACCGTTTTACCTATGTAATGTTTTTCTGCTTATTTTTTAACTTCTCTCTTTCTCTTTATAATAAGTTTTCTTCGCTGCTATGTATATGTACCTTTAAGTATCACCTATTCTCTTTCTCTGCACATTCCTAACATTTTCTGTATTTTCTTGTTTTGCACTTTATTTTTAGTAAGTGTTTTTCTATTTATTTTTTTTTTTTTTTATTGTTTCAGTTTCTTTATTATTCTTGTTACTCTGTTACTATCTACATCTTCTTTCTTATGAGCATGTTGATTGGTATTATTTATTTCTTTGGTTTTGCTACTTTTTCTTCCAAATTTTTTTTAGTTCCCTTCTATAATTTTTTAATTACTTTTCTTTTTCTTAATTCTTATTTATGAAGCGCATTCCCATTTTCCTCTCTACTCTTTCTCAGTATTCTACTTTCTTATTCTTTGGTGAGTTGAACTGATCATTTTCTTATCGAATCCATCTGGAATTCGTTAAATAAACGTAATATATTCTCTGAGAGTAACGTCGCTAAATTTTTGCCATCATTTTGTATTACTATTGCTTTGTAATGTTTGTATTTTTTCTTGTATTGAATTTGTATAATCCTACGCAACCAGAACCTACATAGCACAAAAACATTCCATGGATGTTCACAAAATGTACGTTAACCGTAGTTCATCCGCTGGACTTGTAACATCCTATAGTTGTCCGCAGGATGTCTTTTTGTCATAAAAATTGACTTCTGATAGACACCGCGTAGGGAAAACCGCTGGATGTTTATTGGAGGAAGTTTCCTATCCTGTGTATATCTACATAACAAACGATCGTTATATTAACGCGCGTGTTGTCTGTGGACGTGAAGAAGACGTTTACCGGATGTTATCCAACGGTAGTCCATAAGACATATATAAATGGCCGTTCATAGGATATTCATGTTTATGGACAAGTGGATATAATCGGACATCCTATGGAACATAGGTGCTTATAGGAAATACTGCAAATCTTTTAATTAAGTTTTAGCAAATGACTAAATCAAACTAAAAACTTACATACATTACAAATACTCAAACTCAGGAAGGAAGTACTTTTGTTTGTAACTAATTTTAGCTTGGTAACTATTTTTAGACACACCATCCACGCAACAAAGAATGCCGTTTAACGCCCCACAACTCCAAATACCGCCCGAATGTCCGCTTCAAACCCAGCCATTGTCGCCAACGAAACTCAAAGTGACTAGAAACAACAAACCCATTCCAAACAAAAACTCTTCAGATTTGCCACCCGAAGAGGTGTGCCTCCGATGGAATAGTCACCATTCGAACATGCAAAATTGTTTCCCGCGTTTATTGGAAAAAGGACAATACGTCGACGTTACTTTAATAGCCGAAGGAAAGAGTCTTAAATGCCATAGGGTGAGTTGGGTCTAACAAAATGACAAAACCGAATCAATTGTTCTAGATGATTTTGTCATCGTGCAGCGCCTACTTTGAAGAAATCCTTGCTGATATAACGCCTATGCAACATCCAGTGATTATCTTAAAGAGCACTCCGTTTTGGATACTGAGAGCGCTGATTGATTTTATGTATGCGGGCGAAGTCAACATTGATCAAAATAAGCTTCCGGAGTTATTAGACACGGCCGAATCGTTAAAAGTGAGTGTCTTTGTAAATCATTTATAGTTTTTTAATTCGTGTTTAGATTAAAGGACTAGCGGGGAAAAGTACAGAGCCTGAGCCGAGTATTAAGCAGGAAGCGCCTGTCGTACCCAAGACTGAAGATATGCCCATTAATGATCCGCTTGAGCTGCTTCAACCGAAGTCTCAAGACGATTGTGGTTTGTTGAAGAATAAAGACAAAGTGTTGCCTAGGAAAATTTTGGGTAAGAAGATTCGGAAACGGAAGTCTTCTGAAGACGAATGCGTAGGTAGTTGGTTTTAGTGTGCTAAGTTTAACTGTGATGTTGCAGTCGTCACCGCCGTTGTTCCCGATGAGGCGCGGCACTAGGTCGAGGCCAAATGTGAAAGTTCCTAGGTATTATGATTATGAAGATATTGTCAAACCGACCACGTCGGATCAAGCTCCGTCACCTGGCGTTACTATTAAAAGCGAGCCGCCTGACGTTGACAGCGATGGAAGTTGCCCGCCTGATTACACGTCTTCTAAAGGAAGTATAAGCGAAGTTCCTAGAATTAAAGTCGATAAGACCAAAGCCGAGATAACACGCGTTACTAAAGATAAGCCAGTTAAAGAAGAAATGAAACCCGAGCAGTTGTACAAAATTAAAATCAAATGCTTGGCTAGTATGTCGGAAAAACCGGTTGAGGAACTGCCACCTCAAAACGCGGAGAAAATTAAGACTGAGGATGCATCCACAAGTGATCTTACAGAAACAGATCCAAAAAAAGACGATATATTGAACGCGTTAGAAATTATCAAAATCGATGTCAACGTAAATAAAGAAAAACCAACAGAGCCGAAAGACGATGCGCCTCAAGTCGAGATCATTGCGTCGGAAAAACCCTTGACCGAAAACAAAACAAACGTAGAAACAAAGCTCAATTTCAACGGTTAAGATTTTTTGTGTTTCTTCCCAATTGTACTTTTAGCGTGATTTGATCCAAGTGTACGTGGTGCGTCATTTTCTTTTGTAAAAAAAGCACAACTTCCTCACCAGTTCCTTGTTAAATAAAGCTCTAACTTATGAAAAATAACTTTTATTAACATTTAAAAGCGCAAAAATTTCATCGGTTTGAATTATGGCGCGCGAATCGTCGCGCGCCAAATTCAAAACTGCAACAACTATAACGCGCAGTTGCATTGGCTGTTTATGCAACCGCGCTTTGAACTAAATAAAAAACGATCACATTTCGTGCAAATCACAACCTCTAGTTACGTAAAAAATTATTTGTCTCGTGTACGTATTTATTACTCAGCGTGTAAAAAAAATACTGACTGATAAAGTAAAACTTAAGCTATGTAACACTAATTATACGGAATTAAATTTGTACAATAAATTCCTGTCATGAAAATGGTAAACGCCGTTAATGTGCTTCAAGACACGTCCTTCGATTAAGTGTCGCGCGTAGTTAACAGCTTCGGTCCGATCACGTGCCAATCCGACTTCGATCAACCAATCGACAAACTTCCTACCCGAGAATACGTTCTTGTAAACTTTAATTCTCCACCTGGAAATTGAAACAATACCTTATAAAATTTTTGGCCCGTGACGTTGGATGCCAACTTTCGACTATACCTTTTATCCTTTGCGATTTCTTGCCGACACTTGCTTACGTGGTGCGTTACGAACTGATCGCAGATATATTTAGTCTCGGTGCTTAACTCGTGCCACGCCGGAAGATTCAACTTATTAGCACCGAACCACAACTTTTTCCAAAAATGCAGTATGGGTAAAGCTATTTCTTTGGTGTTGGTGCCAAAAATTGCAAAAACTATGATGCTTTGTCCAAAATTCAAAGACGCGTCTAAAAACGATAGCTCTATGTAAATCCCCGACATCTTCTCCATAACCAAAGTCCAAATCGACAACGACAAACCCTGAAAGTTTGTTTTAACCGATTGTTGGGACAACTAAAGTACTTACGACAAACATGGAGCATAAAAGTAATATCAACAAGACGACGTGTTTGAAAATTTGCGGATCGTGACTTTCGGGTTCTTCTTCGATGAGTTCCAAGTCGTCGGTCGTTTGTTGCTGGTATTGATCGACGAGGTCTCTGCACTGCTCGCGTTGTGGTCCTTGGCAACCGTACTGCGATGGGCATAAGTTGCTGGTGGTTGCACCAACTAAAGGACTGTTAAGTAAATCCTCAATGTCGACGACTTGATTCTCGGAAGTGTCTTCGCAACAACCTTCGTTAATCGTTGGCAAATTGCACGGTTTACCTCTGTTGTTGTTGTTACCACACCCTGAGCCGCAGACACCATCTTGTGTCGAGTTACACGGCGGGGTAGTTTCCGACGCACCCTCAAAAATAGTACCTACGTCGTTGGCTAAGTCCAGGTAGCGTAAATGTCTACGGTTGTACCTTTGGTGTAGAATTAAGCAACCGACTGTCACTACAAACAAAATGTAAAACGGTTAACGCTCGTAAATGCACTTACTAATAAAGCAGGAGAAGAGGAGGGAAACTGCGACCACAGCTTGACTGGCACCGTAAATAAAATTTGGATTGCGCTTGTCGTAAGCCACCGAATGTTCTTTGTCGAGTAGAAGGAATAATACCGACAGTATAATCGGTAACCTAAAAAAGTTTGATTCGTTAGAAAGAATCCAAAAGAGCATGGCAACGTCGCAATAATTTGCTTAAGCCACTCCTCTTTTCGAAGAATTTCCGATTTCATAACCTCCAATTTTCTTTAAAAGAATCCTTCACAACCATTTGTGTTACTTACCCCCAACCAATAAAAATAAAAAGCGGCTGCAACTTCAGCACGTAACATAAACTGCGACTCTGCAACAGTAGTAAAACAATGCCCAAAAACGATGTCCAAATCCTCGAACTGTAAACGCCCGTGGTAAAAATCGCAAACTGTAAGTACCCGAACCATCCTTCCTTCTGATTAAGTACGTTCCATAAGATAGCACCAAGACAACTCAGCAACTACAAATTGAAGTTATTGTTTGCTGGTGCTGGTACTATAATAACCAACCTGCGAAAGAATCAAGTAAGTCGTGATCCTATGCGGAATCCGAGTGATGCGTTTCGTTATAACAAAAACGAAGATCACCCACACGCAAGCCACTAGACCTCCGATGCTGACGTCAAAGGTGAAGCCATCGAGTTTGCTGATGTAATCGGCAGGATCGGTGTTTGTTAAAGTAATCATCTTAGCTGAGACGAACATTAAAGGCGCGCTGATAAAAGTGCAAGCCACCATGGTACTAGCAATCTACAAACGTGAAGTCACCTCAAACGATTCTGACTAATACCTAAATGTGCACCTACCAGATCTACGTCTAAGTTATACTGCGTCGCAAAGAAAAACACAGTGGGAGCTGCCGGGAAAGTTCCGTAAAAGAATCCATAAGTACTCCAATCACTATTCTCAGTCGAGTCGGATCCTACGTGCACCAGACTAACCACTTCTCGAATCACCAAAGGTAAAACTAACCTAAAAACGAAATACATAACACCGGATCACATAACAACGACAACGTACAATTTTACAATAATTAAGATTCCTGGTAGCACTAAAGTGGCGCCTCTCAACGTATGGACTTTTCCAACCATCCTCAACCCTAATAAAAATAACGCGCTAGCCGAGAACGCAGAGCTTAAAACCTACGATTCCATTAGCTAGTTATCAGCAACGATAAATAAACTTACGTCTAAAATCCCGGCTAGTAACGAAGGAACCTCGTGCTTAAATATAAAGTTGCCGCAAATACCTAGAATCGTCATCGCGATGACCGGGTTTAGAAAAATGCTTTTCGTCACCGACAGGAACATTTTGCATTTGGTTTTGTTAGAATCTTCAACTGAAGTAGCGTCGTTAAGGCTTAAAAGAGATTCGTTGTTGCGTTGCTTGCCAAATTCCATTAAGACGAAGCCGATTGGGTTTAAGATCGCCAGGCTTATAGGTGCCATTAAGTACAGGTACGAAGCGTATTCCGGATGGGAATCTTTGTATAAAGCTGCCACTATTGGGTAACCGATAGCAAAATCGTTGCTTTGCGTACAAAAAATAGCAAAAATACCAGCTCTGCCTAATTTTACAGGCCTACCAACTAACAACGTAATTATTATCACAGCGAAAAATACCACGCTTTTGGCTATTAAGATCGACAACAAGAACATCCAGTTCACTGAAGACAAGTCGAGCTTGGCCAGCGACATGAAGATTAAGGATGGTAGCGAGAACGTGCCGATAAAGGTGTTGATTCCTTTCGCTTCCGTCTCGGATAATAAGTTGACCCGGCCGGCGAAATACCTGTGAAAAAGTTGCTGCTTTATGTGTTCAAAAACGACGCGCATTCGTTTACCCGCAAGTGATTATTGCAAAGCATTGCGCTAAGGCCGGGTACAAGTTTTCAATAGCCGCACTTGAATGTAGCATTTTGTTAAAAAAATTTCTTTGGCTCAGAATAGGTTTGGCTCGGACTCACTGAAACAAAAAATACATCATAAAAAACTGAGTTCAAAAGTTTGTGTTGTTATAAAGATTCGATAGATGGCGATAGGGTTGTTGTTCTGGGAAGAGCAACCCCAGTTTTGGTTTTATTGGTTAGAGGTCCAATTCAGAAGCGTTGGTATCACGCAAGATACGACGAAATTTGACCATACAGTAGCTTCGCTAAACTGCGACACAATCGCAGAGGTCTATGACCTAATTTCAAATCCACCGACTACCGGAAAATTTGACGCCTTGAAACAAAGACTCATCCAATCATTTTCTGACTCCGAGTCAAAGAAAATCCAAAAACTTCTCAGTGGAATGACCTTGGGAGATGATAAGCCTTCGCAACTTCTTCACAAGATGCAGATGCTGAATAACAACCAAATACAGGCTGGCATTCTCAAGACCCTATGGTTAGACCACTTACCGTGCTGTGCTCACCGTGAGCAAGAAAGACCTGGGTATCCTGGCTAATATGACCGACAGAATTTATGAAACCGTCCACCATGTGAGTGTGGTATCGACAAGTGAGCCGAAGATAGAAGACAAAATGGAGGCCTTGTGTGTGCAGATAGAAGCTCTCACGAAGGAATTGCAAGACCTCAAACAAGAGAGGACTGCAAGAAGCTAGTCGAGGGCAAGATCCAAGTCGAGAAACCCAAGTTATTGCTGGTATCACAACCGATTTGGCGAAAGATCAACAAAATGTACCCAACCCTGCAGTTTCCAGCAAAGGTAGAAAAACTAATGAGGGGGAAAACAGTTGCGACAATCGGACCCCCGAAGCAATCATGTCGCTTGTTTGTATTAGACCATGATTTAAAAATTAAGTTTTTAATCGATACCGGAGCGGACATAAGTCTTCTACCGCACCATACATTCAAGGGCCGAATAAACAATAACCTAACTCTGTACACTGCCGATGGTTCTCCGATTCCAACATATGGCATAGAAACTGTAACATTAAACTTGGGCTTGCGAAGAAATTTTACATGGAACTTTGTTATAGCAAATGTAACCCATGCTATTATTGGAGCAGACTTCCTGCATAATCTCAAGTTACTACCAGATGTATCAAATAAAAGTCTCGTAGATTCGACAACATCTTTATCGAGCAAGTGCACGAGTAGAGCATGTAGCGTGATGGAAGTTCGAACCACTCCAGTTACCAATCCATACCGGGCTATTGTAAATATGTTTCCAAACATGTTACGACCAATACCACGGTTGGTGGAAAATCAATGCAGCGTGTACCACCACATTGAGACGAGAGGACGGCCAGTGTTCGCGAAACCGAGAAGACTCTCTCCAGAGAAATTGGCCACAGCAAAAAAAGAATTTAATTTCCTTCTCGAAAATGGGATTGTTCGACCGTCTTCATCATGTTGGTCGAGCCCTCTACACATGGTACAAAAACACGACAAAAGTTGGCGTCCATGTGGAGATTAACGTAAACTGAATGGGATCACAAAGCCCGATAGGTATCCAATTCCTCATATTCAAGATTTCTCACACAACCTGAAAGGCAAGAGCGTGTTTACAAACATTGACTTGACAAAAGCGTTCCATCAAATACCCATCCATCCAGAAGATGTACCTAAAACAGCTGTAACGACACCTTTTGGGCTGTACGAGTATGTCAAAATGCCATTCGGTTTGCGAAATGCGGCACAGACATTGCAGATTCCTCGATCAAATCTACAGAGGTTAAACGAATACGGAATTGTGATAAATGTTAGCAAGTGCGTATTCGGTGCTAGTGAGGTGGAGTTTCTGGGCATGTTAGTAATGGCAAAAGATATCAAACCACTACCCGAGAAAGTCTCTGCAATCCGAAAGTTCCCCTTACCATGCACTATTAAGCAACTTAGAAGATTCCTGGGAATGGTGAACTCCTACCGCAGATGGATACCAAATGCAGCTAAATTACAGGAGCCACTGACAAACTTATGAGCCAATTGCACCAGCAAAAACCAACCATCGAGTGGAACGATTCGGCAACTAAAGCTTTCGACGAAGTTAAAGAAGCACTTGCCGCTCCTACAGAATTAGTGTACCCACAGGCAGATGTCCATCTTAGTCTATACACAGATGCATCTGATTCTGCAATTGGAGCAGTACTTCAACAGCACACAGTAGCAGGAGATCAACCAATAGCCTTCTTTTCAAGAAAGTTAACTGCAACCGAACGATAGGGAACTACAGTTTATTCAAGTCACTTTCAACATTTCTTAGAAAGAAAAGAATTCACAGTATTTACGGATCACAAACCTCTTACTTACATTTTTAAAAAAAAGCATGATAAACTACCACCAAGGCAAGAAAGGCAGTTGGGTTTCATAGCCTTAATATTGGACAGGTTTGTTTGGCCAGGAGCTAACGGAGACATCTTAAAGTGGACGAAGGAGTGTATTGCATGCCAAAAAGCAAAAGTCAACGGCCATTGCCACTATCTCGGGATCACGGGTATTTGCTAACCATCATCGACCGCTACACCAGATGGCCCGAGGCAATTCCCGTTAAAGAAGTAACAGCGGCCACCGTAGCAGAAAACCAGTATACACACTGGATATCAAGATTTGGAATCCCTCATAAGATCACAACAGACCGCGGTAGGCAATTTGAAAGCGACCTATTTAGAAGTGTAACACCATCACATAAAGACAACCGCGTAACATCCCCAAGCGAATGGAGCTGTGGAAAGATTTCACCGTAGTTTACCTACCAACAGTGTTATTAAGTTTAAGGAATTCGTATAAGGAAGATCTAAAATGTACAGCAGCAGAACTGGTGTACGGAACAACTTTGGGATTACCGGGAGAATTACTCCATGCATCAACAACTGAAACACCCCAAACTGAATTTGCCGAACAGCTTAGCAGAGTAATGTCGGAGATTAGACCAGTACCCGCAAGTAACCACGCGACACAAACGGTTTTTGTCCACCCGGACTTAAACGTTGCAACACACGTGTTCGTTTGAATAGATAAAGTTCGACCACCATTAACTGCACCCTACGACAACCCATATGAAGGTGTCCGAAGATATGAAAAATACTTTATTCTAAAAATAAAGAGTTACGAAGAATCACTAGATCGCTTGAAACCAGCATTTTTATCGCAAGAAACACAGGTCAGGGAATGCTCATTCGTATTCAAAACCAATTCAAATGAGAGCACAAGAAGCATCCAGTAACCTAAGAAAATTCGTTCGTTTTACCAACTCTCTGGAACCCGTGGGTTGAGCTACCTATCGGGCGCGTCTCCAGGTGGTGGATAGGAGGGTAAATATGATGTAACGGTACGCAGCTTCGTCAGCTGACCCGGGACAACCCTGTTTACCTTGGCAGGTGTTGGAGTCGCGGCCTAAAATCCGTATGTACTCCAATACTACTGTCACGCGAACTACTTTTTCCAGCTCAAGCTATAGTGTCGTGGCAAGAGCCAACACTGGGATAACGATGCCTGCCGCTGCTCTGCTGACCTTGATTAGCAAGCACGGCAGCCAAACCCAAACCTCTTGCTGCTGTGAACATGTCTCACGAGCAAGCGGTGTTGGGGGGTCTTGGCTTAATTGTCCGGACCAAGAGGAGACAACCTCATCAAAAACCTAAATCTAAGGTGCAGAGGAAGCCGAAAGATGCGCGACTGAATAGAAGACCAGCCGTCACTGGTTCCAACCTCGGGGCACCAGGCGAAGCCCGTTGTATATAGCCTTCCGTGCGTACCTGGGCACTGCGCACGGCGACCTTCTTTTCCTCGGCACTCGTGGGAACATATATGGAATCATCGACCCAAAATTTAAATCTAATAAAAGACGGGGACTCTGAGCAGAACCCAAAAACAACGGCTGATACTGAGCGCGAACCCGAAAAGCCCAAAAAGCTTTCGGGAGAGAATCGGGAGCGCAGGCAACCGGTTCCACTTCAATGGCGGGGACGCGAGAGCGAAACCCACCTATACAAGAAGCAATAGCGGGCACGTCAGAAACCCAACAGCGACACCAGCCGGCGCACGCAACTGTCGGAACAGGGGCACAAAAACGCAAACTTTCTAACAGTAGCACACCGCTGTCGCAGAAACGACCGGCAAAGCGAAGTCGAGGGGTCGAACGAACCCAAAAAAAGACATTCAGGGACACTCTGACGGGAATTGCTCTTGCAATTATACCAAAAGGGTTCCCTGAAAACATCATCAGTCCTGAAGAATCCGAGGTCATAAAAACCTTGGATGGATTGACGAATTGGAGAAGGGGCAAGCTTCTCCGCGTTTTCAAGAATGTACCCATAAAGGGGGATTTCTGAAAATAACGTGCGCAGACGAAGCAACAAGAGAGTGGCTAGTCGGCACGTCAAATATTAACAAACCACTGAGGGAGGATAGGGAACTAGAGATTATTTATCTCAAAACTCTTCCTGCACCCAAGAAGGTTATCACTTGGGTCCCGGGAACAGCACTTGAACCGGCCACCCTATTGAAAAGAATATCGGCACAGAACAACATCAGTACCGAAACGTGGCGGGTAGTTAACTCTAAACCAGATCCTAAAGGAACCCAATACGTCCTGTTTATGGACAAGAGGTCTTGGGAGAAGATAGAAGCGTCAACTAACCAATTGCATCTTAAGTTTTCAAGGATCACTCTCCGGGCGCTGGCCGACTCCAAAAAGAACAGCTTATATCGTAACACACGATATTGACATTGCCCTTGTCCAGGAGCCATGGATCCACAAGAGAATAATAAACGGGCTGAACTGTCCAGGCAGATGGCTGCTTGCGGCCCAGCCTGTGCACAACCCTCGCACATGCATTATTATAAAAAATGCATTAAACTTAATGCCACTGTGAGATTTATGTTCTAGAGACCTAGTGGCAGCTAAAATATCTATAGTAGAGGAAGGCAACCGGATGGAGTTCATTATCGGATCCGGTTACTTCCCCTACGACCAGAGAAGATCACCGCCGCAGGAGGAAATCCACAGGCTGATTAACAGTGGGGCCAACAAACCGCTGATTCTCGGATGCGATGCTAATGCATACCACACCTTTTGGGGGAGCACAAACACAAATCCAAGAGGTGAAAAACTTTTAGAATTTATTTTAAAAAGACTACTTAGACATAATAAATAACGGAGATGCGCCCACGTTCATAACCGTGTCGCGCAGTGAAGTTATTGACCTTACGCTTGCTAGTCCAAAAGCGAGCAAAGTGATAAAAATGTGGCATGTATCAGATGAACCTTCTTTATATGATCATGAAAAAAGGAATCACACCTCTAGTCCGAAACTGGGTCAACTCAATGCTCAGAAATCGGACGATAACAGCTACTTTGTACGGTAGCACTGTGGGAGCCAAAGTGGCTGGCGGATGCCCACAAGGCGGGGTGCTATCACCTCTACTGTGGTGTCTCGTCATGAACGGCCTACTACAAGAACTAGAAGACGGCGGGGTATTTGCTTTAGGATACGCCGACGATCTCACCATTATCACAAACGGAAAGTTTGAGGCAACTGTATCGAACATAATGCAAAGTGCACCAAACACCGTCGAAAAATGGTGCAAAAAAGAGGGACTATTAGTGAACCCAACTAAGACGGTAATTGTTCCGTTTACCAAACGACGGAAAACGGATAACATAAAACTACCTACGATGTACGGAGTTATGCTCTCGATGACAAAAGAAGTTAAATATCTGGGACTTACTCTTGATACCAGACTGACTTTCAATGCCCATCTAGAAAAAGTCACAACGAAGGCCATCAGGGTTCTTAATACAACCAAACGGATGGTCGGGCATACATGGAGATTGAAACCCACAATGACCAAATGGTTATATATTGCAAAGCTAAGCAAAGGACAGAGAATGGCATGTCTACTGATAACAAAAGCGATGAGAACCACGCCCACAGCACCCGTCTACCGTTTCTCGTCTTCTGTCTCCCATCTCCCGTCTTCTGTCTCCCATCTCCCGTTTCCCGACTCCCTTCTCCCGTTTCCCAACTCCCATCTCTTATCTTCCTTCTACCATCTCCCATTTCCCGTCTCCCGTCATGGAAGCACTACTTTCACTTCCACCATTACACCTCGTTGTAATGATGGAAGCAAGACAAGCAGCATAGAGGCTGCACATTAATGAACACGCGTCAATCACCGAGAAAAACAAACCGGGTATATACAACAATTCTCACTGACTTTGGGTAAATATGCATCCGCATTCCAAGCTAAAGTTGCTGCTATTGACTGGTGTGTCAGGAACATTATCGACTCGAAATTATACACAAATGGGCCGATATCGATCATGTCTGACTGCCAAGCAGCACTACTGGCGCTAAAATCACCATTAATAAAGTCCAAACTGATTATGGCATGCATAAGCAGTCTGGAAACATTAGCAACTCGCCAACCAGTGCAACTTATCTGGATACCAAAAGACCAGAAGATAAAGGGTAACCTAATGGCGGACGCACTAGCAAAAAAGGGCACAACAGGGAAATACATCGGACCTGAACCCGTTTTCGAAATCCCATACGAGACCGGAAAAGAAATAATTCGCAGCAAACTTGCAACGGAGCATAAAAAACTATGGAAAAACTCTTCAGGGATGAGGCACACAAAACTCTTCCTTACAGAGCCACAATTAAACACTCAAACAGCACTATCAAGCATGAGTCGACAAAAAGTAAGGAAACTCACGGGACTAATTACAGGGCACTGTGGCCTTAACAAACATATGCATCAAATGGGACTGCAAATCAGCCCTCTATGCCGCGGATGCTTGGAGCACGACGAGACTCCGCAGCATCTGCTGTGCAAATGCGAAGCGTATCAAATACAACGCACAACGATTCTCGGAAAACCAAAGCTGACCGATGATAAGTTGAAAAAAGCAACAGAACTGATGAGGAAGTAATAAATCAGAGGTGCACAAAAGGACCAAGGATACCGCATAAAATAAAAAAAAAACTCTCTGGAAGGGGAGTAATGTGGTGACTTAGTTTGGCATTGCTCAATGAAACGCAAACTTTGTATATATTTTAGTTAGTTTTTTTAGTTTCTTTCAGAATTAAAGTTGGTGTTTTGGGGAATTCGACGACGGTCATCACTTTTATGAACAGGCCGCATGACATCCTTGTTCATTTTGATGTGTTTTTATAATTAAATGGTGTTACTTTATAAAACGTCTTCTTAATTATGGTTTTCAACTGTAGTAAACACCCACTTACATAAAAAAACCGCTAAACATCCGTAGACCTAACCTTAAATTTAGGTTTTAGCTGTATCTTAGTAGATGGCGGCGTTAAATCATCTCTTACGTAGATGGGTTAGTGAAGTCACTAAACGGTACCAAAAATGTTAAAAGAACACCAAACTGAGTAATTTAAAAATAAAGTTCTAACCTCAAACTGATAAACCTTTATACTCGGTAGATGGCGTTACACCAGTTCTTAAGTTTGAATAAATTGTCGTTGGATTGATGGTATCCCTAAGCAATAGAAAAAAGATTTGAAAAAGTCCAATAAGCACGGAAAATTAAGCCTTCCCAGATTTAACTTTGCACTGAAAGTTTTTACTCGATAGATGGCACCACTTAATAAGTCTTGAAAATTGTAGTCAACAGTTGTAATTGGAATCTGACAAAAAAAACTTTACTTTCTGACTTAGAGATAAAGATAGTATCAGACTTACTATCCGGTTGATTTTAAAAATAATGCGCGGTAGATGGCGTTGTACCGTCACCCAAAATTGAGAAAAATGAAAATGGCATCATTAAAAGCGAGTTACTTGTGAACTAAATATCAAAATTTGTATTTTGAGTTCAGGAAATAAAAGCTGAGAGGCAGTAAATTTCTAAATTGGCAACTGAACGACTTAAGCCTCAAATTTGTCAATATTAACACTTGTTGAACAAAACCAGACAGTAAGTACAATTTGTTTCTGCAAACACTAAAATTGTTATTGTTTAAAAATAGTCAGTGAAGTGCACTGACGATAAGATAAATAAAAAAAACCTCGAAAGGCTAAAGGCGCTGAATACTTGACATTACGACGTAGTCCAAAGAGTCTAAAGTATTTGGATGAAAGTAACACAGTGTTGCAAAATTGACTTTGATATTATTGGGTCAATGATGGCAAGCAATAATTTGCACGTACTTTACAACGACCTTACGAAAACGATGAAAAAGTCAAACGATGTTTTAACTTTTTAATCGTAGTTGGCCGTGTTTAAAACAATAAAAACAAAATACTTACACGTCTTCCATTGTATTGTACACTGCAGATAACTACATTTCAAATATTTAATCTACATCTTAATATATGTACGTGCTAAAACAGCTGATCATAAGATCAATATTATTAAGGCGGCGTTGCCTATTTTTGATATAAAAATGCGTTAGTCATTTGTTTTTGTTAGCCGAACAGCGGCGTAGATTTTTACGGTACGATTGATGTAGACTTTCTAAATTTAATTAAAGTTGGCGTTGGTGTGGATAAAGTAGATTCCCGACATCGAATTTTTTTTTACAGTCTAGTTGTGCTATGGATCGATAGGTGGAGCAACTATAACTGTATTTGTGTTTTCAAACGAAATTGATTGGCGGGTATTATTTATACAGGTTTCAGGTACCTAAACACGAAATGAAACAAAAAATCGTTTGAAAAAATAGCGCGCCGTTTATGAAAAATTTATTAATATGTACAAGAAGCAAAAATTTAAGTTATTCTGTATCATTATAGAGGATTGGTGCCGTAGTGGCGGCTGCACGGTGAGTCCCATTTGTTAGCGGTCTATCACGGTGGGTGGTAATTCTTCCTGTTAACCGCCTTTTGTTTTAACTGTTTAGCGGTTTGCTACCATCCATCTACACCGTACAAGGTAGAAATAAATTGATTTTTTCCAGCAGTTCTTTTTTAAAGTAGAAATTCTTTATTGATTGCTCCGTCACATTTTACAACCCTTATCAAGTTCACACCTGGTTGTTACATAGTGGAGACTTAATCACAACGGCAACAGTGCCAAATTTGGTTTAATCAAGACGGCGTCGATTTTTGTTCTTTCCGTCATGGCCAATTCGATCTTGACACACAAATGACGCAACTCTAGGAAACAAGCAATTTGCAATCGCGAATACGCATTAACCTCGTCAATCATAAGATGCGAATTGTCACCTTTGACCTTATTGTCGGTGGAAACTCACGAATGACAACGTGGTGGGTCTTTATAATACTCGTTAATCAGAACAATTACTAAAACGATATCGCCGCTTCAAGCTTTTTTGTTAATAATTCATGTTGATTACGTTCGGTTTCGGTTTTTTCTTCGGGTTAATGAAGAGATGATGCAATGGGTTTTTAGCGCGGCTTAAATTAACAGACGTGAGAAGATGGACTTTTCTCTAATTTATAGAGATGTTCAGTGCGCATTGTCGTTTTCGATCATTTATTACGCTGACTGATGGAAGACATTGATGTTTTGACAGAATAATGAACGTTTGTTTTGTATATTCTTCTTCTACGTCTTTAATCGTCACGCGTATAATTTTTTATGTAATGTTCAAAAAACTTTCTTTTCCATGTAAGATGTTACGCTAAAGCTTGACATGTAGCGACATCTACTGCTGGTTTATTATGATTAATAGACGCAAGTTTTTAAATTGTTAAAAAACATTTTTTAATGTCAGTGCTGTAGCTCAAAGTAACTGAACAAACGCAGCCTAAAGAAAGTGTGTAAATTTGTTGACGTACAAAGTAGTTTTTTGTTTATTTTGGAGAATAATGCCACGGCCTACTATTTAAAATATAATAAAAGTAGTTTTTGCTTTTTAAACAATTGATGTTTATTTGTTTTCTTAGTTTTACTGATAGCAACCTTACTAAATGTCACTGTTCACAAATAAAAACAAGAAATGTTTTTTTGCAAGCATTTGATATTCTTTCGAATTTAGATTTGCAGATCTTTAAATGTCACAGCACACTACTAGAGTCGTTTGTTTTTTCATTTCTTTGTGATTTTGTGTACAATTGTTTATGTTGTTTATTTGAAGATGGCGTACATGTAAGTGTCATAGCCTACTACGACAACAATATTAGTAATTTTTTCTTATTTAAATGGTTTTCTAGTTTTTTTCTTTACTGACAATTTTTTTTTAATCTTTAACTGAACTGCTTTTGAAAACCAAAGCCTTCTAGTCTTATCACCTTTTTTAAAATGATAATTGTTGTTTTAAAAACGTTTTAGATACGATTTTGTAGGTTTGTTTTTGTGTTAGATTTTTTTTTAGTTTTATAATGATTACAGTGAACAGATTTGTGTTTTTTAAAATGTCACTGTTACTACATGTTACATTATGTAGATGTTGCTTTTTTATATGTCATTGCAAAGGTCATAGTCTATTACTAATTTTTTATACTTTTATTTGGTAACACTTTAGTGAGTCTCTTAAAACGTTTTAAAGTATCAGAGTTTACCCACATTAACAAGTTTATTACCATGTAAAAGAATCGGTCTATTGTTATGAGTAGATGCTGTTTCGTTTTTTTCAAAGCCTACTTAATATAAATTTATTTTTAGAGCAGTGTACATTTTTGAGAACGTATTAATACGTTGACACTTTTATTTGTTCTCGTCATGGCGAAAATTGTTGCATTTTGTCGTAATTGCGTTTATGCACGGCTTACTGCGATTCGAAACTGATTAGCTGCGAAACATCGCGGTAGGTAGACATGTGGAAATTGCAAAAATTTTTCACGCAAAAAGCTTAATTTCGCATCGCTTAGCTGGAAGTGTAAGAGGCTTGTCCATTATCTTTAATGATCGGTGTAACCTTAAGGTTACGAAGCTTCAGATAACTCAGACACGAACTGCGTAACTTGTACATCCCTATTGTTGGTTTTAGTAATGACTATGTTAAAAGGAAAACAGTATTGATTGCGTAATTTCCACGGGGAAATTTTCCACACGCGTTTCATCGCACATTCCGTCGAACAGGAAACGATCCTCTTGATCGTCGAAGAAGATGTCGATTAAAGTCGTTCTCAATTTCCGGTTTTGTGTAATATATTATCCAATTAGAAAGTTATTTTTTACCATCATATTCGTGTATCAATATTAAGGTCCGCGAGACCTCCCAGATTGAAATATGGCCAAAGCATAACCTGTGATTATCACGGGCCAACCTCTCTGAATCCGTGAGCACCTTGTTAGCGAAATCATCACTTGCCAAGACGCTGTACCAACGTTATTATACTAATATCCTGAGGGCATTATAAGCCTGCCACGATAGCAGTGTTTACTTGTTTAATAATTAGGGATTGTTCCATTCAATACGGCATTTATATCCAATAATGATCTAATTCCTAACGAGTACGTACGTTAGATTGTTTTTACAAAACGGACGATTGATCCATTTTCTCGACCTGTCGGGTTTATCTGATTTCACGTTGAATTACAAGAGAATTATGCAAATCGAGCTTACGACGCCTATATCAAACCGATCGGGTCTAACAAAATTTAAGCAGCAAAATTTTGTGTAAAGCTAACAAGATTTTTTTGCTAAGACGGCCGTGAAAAAAACATTGCGATTGTTTTGTATTTCTCAAGTCTGAGAAAAACAAACCGCTACGCCTACTTAGATTCAACAATATACAAGTAAAATAATAAATATCTAATACTTGATGAACACGTAAATCAAATCAAAGAACTAATTAATAAAGACAAAACTAAGTCATCAAGTTTAAATTTCAAATAATTTAAATTACCGCGCTGACAATTGAGACAACAACGTAAAGACTGACTTAAGAAGCCGAACTGGGTTCTAAAGAAAATTAAGACGCAGAAAATCTAAGCTAATGTTGACTCAAAATGGTTTCTCAACTAGAATCGTTTCAACAGACCTACGTCAAAAAAAAGTTGCTCAGTTCTAGTAGGCTGTGGATTCTTTTTCGTTCACTTAGCTAAAGATACTACGCTAAATAACATACATTACCTGGTTTTAGTTTGATGAACATGATCTCTTCCTGTTGGATTAATAACAGATACTGTCAAGTAGTTTTGGCAATCTACTACATCTAAACGAATTATGGAGATACTAACGGGTTTAAATAAGACGTTTCTACCAATTCAAGCTTTACTTTGGAATCAGCTCTAAAGCAAGACATTACTTAAGTCTATGTCTCAGTGTTGCTTATTTTCGACGTACAGTTCATAACGCATTATAAACGACCTTCTTCCGCCAAGATTACATTACATCAAACTCAGTCTAAACCTGGTAAAACCTAATAACGCCTAACATGATCACTGTCAGCAAATGTTATGATTTAAAGACAGCATAAAACCTCCAACTATACTAATATATAGTTGCAAACGTTTAACATTATAAATAGAAAAATTGCCAACATATAGACCAGTATACAGTTTTTTTGGGATTCGTCAGCACTGGGAATACAGTGATGTGATTTCGACAACTGAATTAGAGAAATTGTCGCAGTTAGTTTTGAATAAAAAACAGTATAAAATCCTTAACTGTAATATTTAATTGATGCTAAAATTTGCCTATATTATTACAAAAATCTCACAAGCCCTGGTTTTTTGGAACTCGTCAGTATACTGAGATTACTTTCATGTGCTTTTTACAACTAAACAATTTAAATTGCCGTTGTTAAAAACCATTAATGTAAAAAATAAAAAAATCTGTAGCAAACGCCATTTTGTAATAATAATTGCCACTACAATTACATAGTTGTTAGTCAGCAGATTTTACAATAAATTTTAAAAAAGTTTTTAATAAGAAATCGCATAAAACCTTCAACTGCAATAATTCGTACAAATATTTTTCAACATAAATGCAAAAATTACCATCGTATACTGGTATACAGTTTTTGTTGTTTGAGGTTTGTCTCGTCAGCACTGAAAATACTGTAATGCGGTCTCTGTAACTATGTTAAACACAAGCTTTGAATATAAAGAAGCATAAAAACCTCAACTGTAATTCTCAATTGATGCTAAAATTTGACTGAATAATTTAAAAAAATTGCTCAGTTGTTTTGTATTTTTCGAGCTCGTCAGTGCTGGGAACACTTTAATGAAATTTTTACAACTAAACAACTTTAATTGCCGTTGTTATAAATGTAAAAATGTAATGTAAAAAAAAAATGATTACAAAACGCTGTAGTAAAAGCCATATTGTTACAATCATTTCTACTACAATTACGAAGTTGTTAGATAGCGGATTTTACAATTACAAATTTAAAAATGTTTTTATTGAAGAAACGCATCTAATCTCCAACTGTAATAATTTGTATAAATATTTGTCACCATAATACCAAAAATTGCTAGCGTAGACCAGTATACACTTTCTTTTGTTTGGGGGTTTTTCACCACTGGGAATACTGTAATACGGTTTTTGCAAATATATTAAATACACCGCCGCAGTTGTTTTGAATATTAACTTACTAGGTACTTAATTAATGCTAAAATTTGTTTGTATCATTAGAAAAATCACACATCCGTTTTGTCTTTTTGGAACTTGTCAGTACTGGGAATATATTGATGCAATTTTTACAACTAAATAATTTAAACTGACGGTGTTATAAACTAATAACGTAAAAAAAATTAGACAATGTTGTTGCAAACGCCATCTTGTGATAATCATTGCCACTACAATTACATAGTAGTTACTTAGCGGATTTTAAAGTCACAAATTTTAAAAATGGTTTTAAAAAGAACCGCATAAAATCTCCAACTGTAATAATTTGTACAAATATTTGTCACTAAATGCAAAAATTACCATCGTAAACTGGTATACTCTTTTTATTGTTTGAGGTTTGTTAGCACTGAAAATACTGTAATGCGGTTTTTACAATTATATTACACACACCGTCGCCGTTACTTTTGAGTAAAAAGTAGTGTAAGAACATCAACTATAATACTTAATTTAAGCTAAAATTTCTTTGTACCGTTATAAAAATCACATAATCGTTTCGTCTTTTTGGAACTCGTCAGTACTGGGAACACTTTTATGGGATTTCTACAAATAAACAATTTAAATTGTCGTTGTTATAAATCATTAATGTAAAAAAATAATAATTGAAGGGTCCAATGCAATAACCGGCCAAGTCCACTTTGATCAATGTTCAGGAGATCAAAAAAACGTTCTATAAGCAAAATAGAGATTGATAGATTTTTGAAACAATTTCATTGTATCTAGATAGTACCAAACATCTTGTAAAAAAAATTTGAGGCACGTACGTCTAAAACTACCTAAAATACAAACAAACATTAGATGGACTTGGCCTGTTATTGCATAGTTTCTGCAAAATTTTATCAATAAACAGTAAAAAAAGTAATGTAAATGTGAATATTTATTAATTTCCATAATACATTATAAAAACAACAGAAAACTTTAAACTATACACAAAATAAGAAATATTTTCACTTATTCGTCGCTGCTAAATTCTGACACTGAAGTTTCATGGTCCTGTAGCTGATAGGATTTATGGTATTCTTCTATCTCATTGTAATACCACAAGTCACATTTAGGAACATAATTTTTTGCCAATATCATGACATGATCATATTTAGTTTTTTTAAGCAATCTTCGTGCCTCATACAGTTTTTGGTCATTATTTGGAAACGTGATGGTCTCTAAAATTTTCTTGTTTTTTATACCAAATGTGTAAAAAACTGGGAAAGCTACTGACTCACTACATTTTACCAATGTTTCTGCATCACTTTTTTCATAAATTATAAGCCGATATTTAGACAGTGTGAATTTGGAATTTTTGTTTGACGGATTTTTCAAAAAAAATCTTTGGAAATGATCTCTGAAGTTGAAAAGAAAATCTTGTGTTACCTGTATAACTTCAAAATGTTTATTTGCGCTTTTAATAATATTAATGTAATCCCGTGGTAAATATATTTTGTCGTGTTTACGTTTCATCTGTTCTATTGCCCCAAAACTGCGATCGCAGGGCAAAAAACTGTGCCCCGGTTCTGGATATCTGTGGCATATAAATCTATATCTATTAGTTTCTACTAAGCTGTGTAAAATTGTACCAACATGTAGTTTTTGTTTTGAGATGCACAGTTATCGGAGAAAATATAGATAGCTGTTACTTCAGGTCGTATGAAGTTATTAAAAAGTGTAAAAGAAGACTGGCTACTTCATTTTGTCCTTTACCAGCCAAGGTTTCATCATAAATGTAGAAGTAGCTTTTTCCATTACTGCCAAGATGTACGCAAAAATTAAACACCCAAAGTTGAATTTTATAAAAGACTTCACCACTCGATGAAACGGGTAGGGGTAAATTTTGCTGGAAATCAAAAGTGATCACTTCAAATTTTGGATCATTTTTGATAACTGTGTTTTATCTTTCAAGTCGGTATAAAAGTGGTCTGCCTTAACAATATGAATAGACTTTTCGCGCTCCAAAACTTTTTCAGCATCAGAGTTGGCTCCATTAATTTTATTTGTTAATTTGTCGCACTTTTGGCAAGTGTCCGACTTTGGTTTGCCAAAAGTTATGTTATAGTTTTCCACAAAGAATTTTCTGAAATATTCATATTTAACAACAGGCTTAATCGGTTTGTTTTGTAATTTTAACGCATACTGGTCCGGCTCATTTTTTTCCAAATATAGCTCATGCAGTTTAGATATATTTAAGAGAGGCGAAAGATACCACTGATGTATATTATCTTTTCTACTATAATGCGACTTGTATCTTGGAAAACTTAGAATGTGTTCGCGTATTTTAGTATTAATATCTTCATGCAATTTGTTTGGCCGCTTCTCATGTCTTCCTCTTCTGTCTGTAGGAGGTGTACTATTTCCATGGGACAGGTGCTTCTGTAATCGCTCAAGTCTGCTCTTACTTAGTCCATGTACACTTAAGAAAGTCTTCTTACAAATCCGTATCTCCTGATTAGCGTGCCGAATCTGCACACCAAATTTTAATGATTAATATTGTCGTTAATTATTAAGTATGGCATAAAAGAAAGAACTTACTCTATACAAATAGGTGGAGCTTTTAGCTTGTCCCTCTCCCGAGCGCGGTCTTTGACGGTTTACTGAATCTCTTTTAATCAATCCATATAAATACGCATCTTGCAAATCTTTTGAAGAGATTCCATAAAAGTTAGTGTAAATAGCTTTGCATCCCTCGGGCCCAATATTTACGAAACACTTAAGTTTGCAGTTACAGTTCTCACCCATTGTTTTTTCTTTAACTGACGTGCCAGCGATGTTAATATATTTTCGCCGTGGGTCCTTTTCAATTTTCGCAAGCTTCTTTCCATAAAGATTTGCGCAATAGTCGTCTTTTTCCGCATTGTGGTGTAGCGGTATTCGTTACAGGCTGTTGCGCATTAGATTCTTCCTCAGCGGAAAAATCAGAACTGGAAGAATTTATTGCCGCCAAATTTTTGAGGTTATATCGACCTTCCGTTCTGTTTTCGGGCTCATAATCTTCATCACTATCAGTGTGGGTACCTTCAAAGGGATCACCAACTGATAATTCACTGTCTGACATAGTTTTTCACTTTTTTACACCTCAGAAACACGCACAAAGTACAACAGTTAGGCTACACCAATACATAAACACGTATAACTTTTTATTTGTCAATACTGTGCAATAATAGACCAAGTCCAGGACTTGACCGGTTATTGCACAGTATTTGATTGCAGGCAACCACCAAAACACCTATATGTGGCGTATTTTCTAAGTTTTAGGTCCGGTTATTGCACAGGAAGAAAGAGAATTTTATACTGCACAAAACCGCGTTCCTAACTCATTTTGCCCAAAAAGTGGACTTGGCCGGTTATTGCATTGGACCCTTCAATTACAAAACGCTGTAGGAAACGCCTTCTTGTGATAAACAATTCGACTTTAATTACATAGTTGTTGGTTAACAGATTTTACAATCACAAATTTTGAAAATGTTTTTAATAAGAAACCGCATAAAATCTCCAACTGTAATAATTTGTACAAATATTTGTCACTATACATTATACACAAATTTTAAAAATGATTTTATTAAAGAACCGCATCTAATTTCCAACTGTAATAATTTGGTTAAATATTTGTCACTATAATACCAAAAATTGCTAGCGTAGACCAGTATACGCTTTTGCTTGTTTGGGGTTTTTCAGCCCTGGGAATACTGTAATGCGGTTTTTGCAAATATATTAAATACACCGCCGCAGTTGTTTTGAATAAAATACAGTATAAAAACCTCAACTGTAATAAGTACTGAATTAATCCTAAAATTTGTTTGTGTCATTAGAAAAATCACACATCCGTTTTGTCTTTTTGGAACTTGTCAGTACTGGGAATATATTGATGCAATTTTTACAACTAAATAATTTAAACTGGCGTTGTTGTAAACTATTAACGTAAAAAAATTAGACAATGTTGTTGCAAACGCCATCTTGTGACAATCATTGCCACTACGATTACATAGTAGTTAGTTAGCGGATTTTAAAGTCAAAAATTTTAAAAATTGTTTTAAAAAAAAACCGCATAAAATCTCCAACTGTAATAATTTGTACAAATATTTGTCACTGTAAATGCAAAAATTACCAGCGTAAACTAGTATACACTTTTTGTTGTTTGAGGTTTGTTAGCACTGAAAATAATGTAATGCGGTTTTTGCAATTATATTACACACACCGTCGCCGTTAGTTTTGAGTAAAAAGTAGTGTAAGAACCTATAATATTTAATTCGAGCTAAAATTTCTTTGTACCCTTACAAAAATCACACAGTCGTTTCGTCTTTTTGGAACTCGTCAGTACTGGGAACACTTTTATGGGATTTCTAGAAATAAACAATTTAAATTGTTGTTGTTATAAATCATTAATGACAAAAAAAATAATTAGAAAACGCTGACGCTGTAGCAAACGCCTTCTTGTGATAAACAATTCGACTTTGATTACATAGTTGTTAGTTAACAGATTTTACAATCACAAATTTTGAAAATGTTTTTAATAAGAAACCGCATGAAATTTCCAACTGTAATAATTTGTACAAATATTTGTCACTATACACTATACACAAATTTTAAAAATGGTTTTATTGGAGAACCGCATGTAATCTTCAACTGTAATAATTTGTATAAATATTTGTCACTATAATACCAAAAATTGCTAGCGTAGACCAGTATACGCTTTTGCTTGTTTGGGGTTTTTCAGCCCTGGGTATACTGTAATGCGGTTTTTGGAAATATATTAAATACACCGCCGCAGTTGTTTTGAATAAAAAACAGTATAAAAACCTCAACTGTAATAGGTACTTAATTAATGCTAAAATTTGTTTGCATCATTAGAAAAATCTCACATCCGTTTTGTCTTTTTGGAACTTGTCAGTACTAGGAATACATTGATGAAATTTTTACAACTAAATAATTTGAACTGGCGTTATTATAAACTATTAACGTAAAAATAAATTAGACAATGTTGTTGCAAACGCCATCTTGTGATAATCATTGCCACTACAATTACATAGTAGTCAGTTAACGGATTTTAAAGTTACAAATTTTAATAATGGTTTTAAAAAGAACCGCATAAAATCTCCAACTGTAATAATTTGTACAAATATTTGTCACTGTAAATGCAAAAATTACCAGCGTAAACTGGTATACAATTTTTATTGTTTGAGGTTTGTTAGCACTGAAAATACTGTAATGCGGTTTTTGCAATTATATTACACACACCGTCGCCATTAGTTTTGAGTAAAAAGTAGTGTAAGAACCTATAATACTTAATTCAAGCTATAATTTCTTTGTACCCTTACAAAAATCACAAAGTCGTTTCGTCTTTTTGGAACTCGTCAGTACTGGTAATACTTTTATGGGATTGTTACAAATAAACAATTTAAATTATCGTTGTTATAAATCATTAATGTAAAAAAAGATAATAACTACAAAACGCTGTAGCAAACGCCATCTTGTGATAAACAATTCGACTTTAATTACATAGTTGTTAGTAAACAGATTTTACATTCACAAATTTTAAAAATGTTTTTAATAAGAAACCGCATGAAATCTCCAACTGTAATAATTTGTACAAATATTTGTCACTATACACTATACACAAATTTTAAAAATGGTTTTATTGGAGAACCGCATCTAATCTTCAACTGTAATAATTTGTATAAATATTTGTCACTATAATAGCAAAAATTGCTAGCGTAGATCAGTATACACTTTTCCTTGTTTGGGATTTTTCAGCACTGGGAATACTGTAATGCGGTTTTTGCAAATATATTAAATACACCGCCGCAGTTGTTTTGAATAAAAAACAGTATAAAAACCTCAACTGTAATAAGTACTTAATTAATGCTAAAATTAGTTTGTGTCATTAGAAAAATCACACATCCGTTTTGTCTTTTTGGAACTTGTCAGTACTAGAAATATATTAATGCAATTTTTACAACTAAATAATTTAAACTGGCGTTGTTGTAAACTATTAACGTAAAAAAAATAGACAATGTTGTTGCAAACGCCATCTTGTGACAATCATTGCTACTACGATTACATAGTAGTTAGTTAGCGGATTTTAAAGTCACAAATTTTAAAAATGGTTTTAAAAAGAACCGCTTAAAATCTTCAACTGTAATAATTTGAACAAATATTTGTCACTGTAAATGCAAAAATTACCAGCGTAAACTGGTATACACTTTTTGTTGTTTGAGGTTCGTTAGCACTGAAAATACTGTAATGCGGTTTTTGCAATTATATTACACACACCGTCGCCGTTAGTTTTGAGCAAAAAGTAGTGTAAGAACCTATAATAGTTAATTCAAGCTAAAATTTCTTTGTACCCTTACAAAAATCACAAAATCGTTTCGTCTTTTTGGAACTGGTCAGTACTGGGAATACTTTTATGGGATTTTTAGAAATAAACAATTTAAATTATCGTTGTTATAAATCATTAATGTAAAAAAAAAATAATTATTACAAAACGCTGTAGCAAACGCGATCTTGTGATAAACAATTCGACTTTAATTACATAGTTGTTAGCTAACAGATTTTACAATCACAAATTTTAAAAATGTTTTTAATGAGAAACCGCATAAAATCTCCAACTGTAATAATTTGTATAAATATTTGTCACTATAATACCAAAAATTGATAGCGTAGACCAGTATACACTTTTCCTTGCTTGGGGGTTTTCAGCCCTGGGAATACTGTAATGCGGTTTTTGCAAATATAATAAATACACGGCCGCAATTGTTTTGAATAAAAAACATTGTAAAAACCTCAACTGTAATAGGTACTTAATTAATGCTAAAATTTGTTTGTATCATTAGAAAAATCACACATCCGTCTTGTCTTTTTGGAACTTGTCAGTACTGGGAATATATTGATGCAATTTTTACAACTAAATAATTTAAACTGAATTAACGTAAAAAAAATTAGACAATATTGTTATAAGCGCCATCTTGTGATAATCATTGCCACTACAATCACATAGTAGTTAGTTAGCGGATTTTAAAGTCGCCAATTTTAAAAATGGTTTTTAAAAGAACCGCATAAAAGTTCTAACTGTAATAATTTGTATAAATATTTGTCACTAAATGCAAAAATTACCATCGTAAACTGGTGTACACTTTTTATTGTTTGAGGTTTGTTAGCACTGAAAATACTGTAATGTGGTTTTTGCAATTATATTACACACACCGTCGCCGTTACTATTGAGTAAAAATTAGTGTAAGAACCTCAACTATAATACTTAATTCACGTTAAAATAATTTTCTACCCTTACAAAAATCACACAACCGTTTCGTCTTTTTGGAACTCGTCAGTACTGGGAATACTTTTATAGGATTTTCACAAATAAACAACTTAAATTGCCGTTGTTATAAACCAATAATGTGAAAAAAAAAGATTACAAAACGCTGTAGTAAACGCCATCTTGTTATAATGTGCAATTACGTACTTGTTAGATAACGGATTTTACAATAAAAAATTTTAAAAATGGTCTTAATAAGAAACCGCATAAAATTGCCAACTGTAATAATTTGTACAAATATTTATCTTTATAACAGCAAAAATTACTTTCGTAGTGTACACTTTTTCTTGTTTGGGATTTGTCAGCACTGGGAATACTGTAATGCGGTTTTTGCAACTATATTAAATACAACATCGCAGTTATTTTGAATAAAAAACAGTGTAAAAACCTTAACCGTAATAGGTACTTAATTAATGCTAAAATTTGTTTGTATCATTAGAAAAATCACACATCCGTCTTGTCTTTTTGGAACTTGTCAGTACTGGGAATATATTGATGCAATTTTTACAATTAAATAATTTAAACTGAATTAACGTAAAAAAATTAGACAATATTGTTACAAGCGCCATCTTCTGATAATCATTGCTACTACAATTACATAGTAGTTAGTTAGCGGATTTTAAAGTAACAAATTTTAAAAATGGTTTAAAAAAAAACCGCATAAACTTCCAACTGTAATAATTTGTACAAATATTTGTCACTAAATGCAAAAATTACCATCGTAAACTGGTATACACGTTTTATTGTTTGAGGTTTGTTAGCACTGAAAATAATGTAATGCGGTTTTTGCAATTATATTACACACACCGTCGCCGTTACTTTTGAGTAAAAAGTAGTGTAAGAACATCAACTAGAATACTAAATTCATGCAAAAAAAATTTTGTATTCTTACAAAAATTACACAGCCGTTTCGTCTTTTTGGAACTCGTCAGTACTGGGAATACTTTTATAGAATTTTTACAAATAAACAATTTGAATTGTCGTTGTTATAAACCAATAATGTGAAAAAAAAATGATTACAAAACGCTGTAGTAAACGCCATCTTGTTATAATGTGCAATTACATACTTGTTGTTAGATAACGGATTTTACAATAAAAAAAATTAAAAATGGTCTTAATAAGAAACCGCATAAAATTGCCAACTGTAATAATTTGTACAAATATTTATCTTTATAACAGCAAAAATTACTTTCGTTTTTACGTTAATAGTTTACAACAACGCCAGTTTAAATTATTTAGTTGTAAAAATTGCATCAATATATTTCCAGTACTGACAAGTGCCAAAAAGACAAAACGGATGTGTAATTTTTCTAATGACACAAACAAATTTCAGCATTAATTAAGTCCCTATTACAGTTGAGGTTTTTATACTGTTTTTTATTCAAAACAACTGCGGCGGTGTATTTAATATATTTGCAAAAACCGCATTACAGTATTTCCAAAGCTGAAAAACCCCAAACAAGGAAAAGCGTGTACTGGTCTACGCTATCAATTTTTGCTATTATAGTGACAAATATTTATACAAATTATTACAGTTGAAGATTAGATGCGGTTCTCCAATAAAACCATTTTTAAAATTTGTGTATAGTGTATAGTGACAAATATTTCTACAAATTATTACAGTTGGAGATTTCATGCGGTTTCTTATTAAAAACATTTTTAAAATTTGTGAATGTAAAATCTGTTTACTAACAACTATGTAATTAAAGTCGAATTGTTTATCACAAGATGGCGTTTACTACAGCGTTTTGTAGTTATTATCTTTTTTTACATTAATGATTTATAACAACGATAATTTAAATTGTTTATTTGTAACAATTCCATAGAAGTATTCCCAGTACTGACGAGTTCCAAACAGACGAAACGACTGTGTGATTTTTCTAAGGGTACAAAGAAATTTTAGCTTGAATTATGTATTATAGGTTCTTACACTACTTTTTACTCAAAACTAACGGGGACGGTGTGTGTAATATAATTTCAAAAACCGCATTACAGTATTTTCAGTGCTAACGAACCTCAAACAACAAAAACTGTATACCAGTTTACGCTGGTAATTTTTGCAGTTATAGTGAGAAATCTTTGTACAAATTATTACAGTTGGAGATTTTATGCGGTTCTTTTTAAAACCATTTTTAAAATGTATGACTTCAAAATCCGCTAACTAACTACTATGTAGATGTAGTAGCAATGATTATCAGAAGATGACGTTTGCAACAACATTGTCTAATTTTTTTTACGTTAATACTTTACAACAACGCTAGTTTATATTATCTAGTTGTAAAAATTGCATCAATATATTCCCAGTACTGACAAGTTCCAAAAAGACAAAACGGATGTGTAATTTTTCTAATGATACAAACAAATTTTAGCATTAATTAAGTACCTATTACAGTTAAGGATTTTATACTGTTTATTTATTTATTCAAAATAACTGCGATGTTGTTTTTAACATAGTTCCAAAAACCGCATTACAGTATTCCCAGTGCTGAAAAACCCCCAAACAAAAGAAAGTGTATACTGGTCAACACTAGTAATTTTTGCAATTATAGTGAAAAATATTTATACAAATTATTACAGTTGTAGATTTGATGCGGTTTTTTATTAAACACATTTTTGATTGCTAAATCCGCTAACTAACTACTATGTAATTGTAGTAGAAATGATTATCACAAGATGGCATTTACTACAGCGTTTTGTAATTGTTTTTTTACATTGATGAATTATATCAACGACAATTTAATTTATTTAGTAGTAAAAATTAAAGTCTTCCCAGTACTGACGAGTTTCAAAAAGACCAAACAACTGTGCGATTTTTTGTATGATACAGGAAAATTTTAGCAATCATTAAATATTACAATTGAGGTTCTCATGCTTCTTTTTATTCAAAACAGCTGCTACACAAGATGGCGTTTGCTACAGCATTTTCTAATAAATGTGTTGCTTTAAAGATTTATAACAACGGTAATTTGTTTTGTTGAGGTGTAAAAATCGTATGAAGTATTCCCAGTACTGTCAAGTTCCAAAACGATTTTTGTAATAATACAGAGAAACTTTAGCATTAATCAAGTGTTACAGTTGAAGTTATTATGCTAGTTTTAAATTCAAAACTAACTGCGACGTTATGTGTAATATAGTTGCAGAAACCGCGTTGCAATATTTCCAGTGCTAAAGAATTTCAAACAACAAAAAGTGTATACCAGCCTACGCTAGTATTTTTGCATTTATCGTGACAAACATTTGTACAAATTATTACAGTTGGAGATTTTATGTGGTTCTTTTTCCAAACATTTTTAAAATTTGTTATTATAAAATCCGCCAGCTAACAACTATGTAATTGTATTAGCAATACTTATCACAAGATGGCGCTTACTACAGCATTTTTTAATTATTTTTTTTTATATTAATACTTTGTAACAATAACAATTTAAATTGTTTAATTGTAAAAATCGCACTAAGTATTCCCAGTACTGACGAATTCCAAAATCACCAAATGCTATGGGATTATTCTAATGATACAGAAAAATTTTAGGATCAATTATTTATTACAGTTGAGATTTTTATATTGTTTTTTATTTAAAACAACTGCGGCGTTGTATTTAATATGGTCGCAAAAACCGCATTACAGTATTCCCAGTGCTGACAAATTCCAAACAAGAAAAAGTGTACACTACGAAAGTAATTTTTGCTATTAAATATTTGTACAAATTATTAGAGTCGGAGATTTTATGCGGTTTTTTATTAAAAACATTTTTAAAATTTGTGCGTTTTGTAATTATTATTTTTTTTAATTTTAATGGTTTATAACAACGACAATTTAAATTGTTTAGTTTTAAAAATCGCATAAAAGTATTCCCAGTACTGACGAGCTCCAAAAAGACGAAACGGTTGTGTGATTTTTCTAATGGTACAAACAATTTTAGCATCAATTAAGTATTATAGTTGAGGCTCTTATACTACTTTTTACTCAAAACTAATGGCGACCGTGTGTGTAATATAATTGCAGAAACCGCATTACAGTATTTTCAGTGCTAACGAAACTAAAACAACAAAAAATGTATACCAGTTTACGCTGGTAATTTTTGCATTTATAGTGACAAATATTTGTACAAATTATTACAGTTGCGGTTCTTTTTAATAGTATTTTGTAAAATTTGTGACTTTAAAATCCGCTAACTAAATACTATCTAATTGCAGTGGCAATGATGGCGTTTGCTACAACGTTGTCTAATTTTTTTTACGGTAATAGTTTATAACAACGTCAATTTCAAATTATTTAGTTCGCAGTTAGTTTTGAGTAAAAAGTAGTATAAAAACCGCAACTGCAATATATAATTGATGCTAAAATTTGTCTATATCATTAGAAAAATCCTACAGCAGTTAGTTTATTTTGGAGCTCATCAGTACTGGGAATACTTGATGCGTTTTTTACAACTGGACAATTTAAATTGCCGTTGTTATAAACTATTAAGGAAAAAAAATAGAAAATGTTGTAGCAAACGCCATCTTGTGATAATCATTGCTACTAAAATTACATAATCGTTAGTTAGCGGATTTTATAATCACAAATATAAAAAATGTTTTTAATAAAAAACCGCATAAAATCTCCAACTGTACTAACTTGTACAAAATTTATTACTATAAATGCCTAAATTACCCGAGTAGAGTGATATACACTTTTTGTTGTTTGGGGTTCGTCAGCACTGGAAATACCGTAATGCGGTATCTGCTACTATATTACAAATACCGTTGCAGTTAGTTTTGAATAAAAAGTAGCATAAAAACCGCAACTGCAATATTTAATTGATGCAAAAATTTGTCTGTATCATTAGAAAAATCCTACAGCATTTTGTCTTTTTGTAGCTCGTCAGTACTGGAAATACTTTGTTGCTATTTTTACAATTAGGCAATTTAAATTGCTGTTGTTATAAACAATTAATGTAAAAAAAAAATAATAGAAGATGCTGTAGTAAACGCCATCTTGTGGTACACATTGCCACTACAATTACATCGTTGTTAGTTAGCGAATTTTATAATCACAAATTTAAAACACATGCTTAATAAAAAACTGCATCAAATCTCCAACTGTAATAATTTGTAGGTACAAATATTTGTCACTATAATTGCAAAAATTACCAGCGCATACTGTGGTTTGGTGTTTGTCAGCACTGAGAATACTGTGATGTGGTTTCTTTAACTGTATTAAACAACTCAACAAAATAAATTGTCGTTGTTATAAACCTTCAAAGTCAAATATTTATGAGAAAATGCTGTAACAAACGCTATCTTGTGATAATTATTGCCACTACAGTTGCATAGTTGTTTGTTACCGGATTTTACAATCACAAATTCGAAAATGTTTTTAATCAAAAACCGCATAAAATCTCCAACTACTAATTTGTACTAATATGCTTCATTATAAATGCAAAAATTACCAGCGTAGACCGGTATACAAGTTTTGTTGTTTGGGGTTCGTCAGCACTGGAAAAACTGTAATGCGGTTTTTGCAACTATATTACACACACCGTTACAGTTAGTTTAAAATAAAAATTAGCATAAGAACCTCAACTGTAATACCCAACTGATTCTAAAATTGGTCTGTATCATTAGAAAAATCGCACAACTGCTTCTTCGTTTTAGAACTCGTCAGTACTGGAACCCACCGTTGCAGTTGGTTTTGAATAAATAGCAGCATAAAAGCTTCAATTGTGATACTTAATTGATGCTAAAAGTTGTCTGTATAATTGCAAAAATTACACAGCTATTTCGTATTTTTAAAACTCGTCAGTACTGGGAATACCTTGACGCAATTTTTACAACTAAACTAAATATACTGTCGTCATTATAAGACGCGACAGTGCCAGATTTTCATAGTTGAGTGGCACACATTTGCGTAAAAATATTTCTTGCAAACTTTTTTAATATGGGTTTTGCTTGATTTTGTTAATAAAATAATTTCTTTCAAAAATTATTTTTTTCAGTTTGAGTGAGCACGCGGGTGGACACCCTGGTAAACAAGGTGAGCATGTGCTCGCCCAGGCGCCCCTTTGGCGCCGACGCTGGTTATAAGCAATAAAGTAAAACATTTATTGGAAATTGTTGTAGTAAACGCCATCTTGTAGTTGTTAGTGAATTTTACAACCACAAATTTAAAAAATGTTTTTAATAAAAATTATCAAAGAACTTCCAGCTGTATATTTGCACAAGAAATTGTCAGTATTCACTATGATTGCAAAAACCACTATCAGAGTTGTTTTTTTACGAACTTGTTAGGACTGGGAATACTCGCTTGTACTGACGTGATTTTTGTAATCATACTGATAAATTTTTCATTTTTGTCATATAAGTTTAACTTTATTCATTGCCATTTGGCTTACAAATTTTGGTCGTGTTATTACATTACATATATATTACATTTTCTTATCCCTTCTCCCCCCTTAACTTTTTCCTCCTGTTCCATACTTCCTCCATTCATTCCACTCCTTTTCCGTTTTCATCTAAGATATCCACTATTTTCATCCCCTCTTCTCTTAATTCCCTGCATCTCTTTCTCATGTGGTTAATGTCTTCCTTTTCTTCTCCACATAGCCTGCACAACAACTTTTCTGGCTCTTCTCTCCAATATTTGTTCCCCTAGCTCCTCGTTGCCACATCTGAACCTTGCCACCATTCTTTTCCTGTTGTTGCTTTTTGTCTCATTGTCTTTTAAATATTCCAGCACCCCTTCACCCCTTGATATCTTTATAATTTCTATTATATCTGCTCTCTTTTATCTTTGTCCATCTTTCTTGTTTTCGATGTCTCTATCTTTCCTTATTATTTCTTCTCTTGTCCCTACCCCTCTTCTCTTAATCTCTCCACTTCTTCACTCAAGTGCCCGTTTCTTTTTGTAATACTCTTCTCTGCCCTCCTGCCCGTACTTCACTTTCCCTCCCTTTATCTCTTTCCAACATTTTTGCAGAATTTTGCAATTTGTTCTCTCCTCATTTCTTCCTCGTATTTTATTGCTCTTTTTCCTGTCTCAATCCTTATTTTTCTATCTGACCCTCCTCTCTCACAATATACCCCAGTGTATCCCTGTCCAATCCTAACACCCATCTCCAGTATTTTTCCTGTAGCCCCTCTACCTCCCTCCACTCCTTCCAGCCCCATATTTCCGCTCCATACATTACCACCCCCTTTATTAATTTTTCGAACAGCAATTTTCTTTTTTTTATATCTATCTTGAATAGTCTTTCCCCCACACCCCAGACTTGTCCTATTAGCCTGTTTCCTTTCTTCACCCTTTCCTTTATGTGTTCTCCCTCTCTATTATCCTGTTTCATCGTGTAGCCCAGGTATGTAAATTCCTTCACTTGTTGCACTTGTAACGTTCCGTTATCGTTTGATTTTAATTTAAATCAAAATTATGTTTTAATAACAACACGCCACTGCTTTTATTTAGATTTTTGAAAATATTGTTTAATTTTGGGAGTGGGAAAGAAAAGGAAAGGAGAGAGTGGTTACTCGTGGCAGCGTTAACACGTAAGTTGAATCTTTCCTTTGAGTGTTATTTGCCTAAATTTTTAATTAATTAATCTATTGATTTGTCTATTCTTGTGATAAATCAGTTTATCTTAAGATTCAACCTACAGTGAAAACTATTGTTGCTTATTTTTCTCAATTATTAAATTAAATAATTATTCTATGCAGTTTGAAACCAAATTAAATCAATCCTTATTCTGGTCATATTAATTGCCGTAATTAGGAAGTACGAAAAACAAGATTTTTATGCACTTCGTCGAATTGCTAAATGATATACATTTTTATCACGCTATTTTTCACCTTAGCGTTGTGTTATCGCCTGGTATCTCGGCGAACACTCAAACCGTTGGTTTTGAAAACTTCCATTAATTTATATATACAAGAATTGAGCAGCAAGATTACTCTTTCTGGTAGCACTTTGATAGAAACCTTTTTTTGGATCAAGCGAATGGTACTTCTGCATTTAATTAGTAGTTTGGTATTCATATTGCATAGATGTTTTAATTGTACATTATACTCATTGTTACTTAGTTATCTGCTGCCACAATTGACCTCTGTCTTAAATTTATGTTAAAAGTTCAAATTAAAATCATTAATTTTATTTATGTATAAAACAATTCAATTTTTTTGTATTTGAATTTAAATTATCAGGTCACTTATTGTATTAATATTTGATTTATTGCATTTACTGTGGTAACAATTTGGTTTATTTTAAACTGAGTTTTAGAATCGATTACTTGTGGTTCTTTTTTTTTAGGAGACCAGGTATACCTCGTCGCAAATATAGTTTGAATTCCAGGAGTAGCGAACGATTTCTTCCAGCCAGTTGTTACCATCAATAATTTTTTAAGTTACATTCAGGCCTGTATAATTTAATTTTCTATCTTTTATTTTTATTTGAGTTTGTTATTAAATTTCAATTTTGTTTTACAACTCTTGTTTTATTGATAAGACAACAAACACCCTCCAGTGCCGTGGATGATAAGACTTGAAAATATTTCTTTAAATTTTATTTTAACTAGTATTTTCTGGTATACGTTGTATGCCTGGCGCCCAACTCAATTTTTACGTCTTATCATACCTCGGGTTGTTTCATTGGATGCCCAGCTCTCTGGCTGAGCCGAGCCTGTCTCAAATATTCAAACGAAGCTAACGTTGCACACTTTCTCATCACTCCATCTCCACTCCTCTCTTTTTCTTTTCCCCCCTCCTTTTCTAAATATCATTATCTTTGTTTTCTCCGTGTTTACTTCCATTTCTTTTTTTTTCATATATTTCTATAGCGTCTTCATCATCTCTTTCATTTCCTTTTCCTCCTTAGCCACCAGCACTATGTCATCCGCATACGCCAACGACCATACCTTAGCTTTCCCTACCACTATCCCTCCTGTCTGTTGTCCTCTCATTGTCTCTTCCAGATCCCCGTATATAACGAGAACAGGCTTGGGCTCAGTGGACATCCCTGCCTCAACCCTCTCTTTGTTATGAATTTCTCACTCTCTTCCCCATTCACTTTAACCCTGCTTCTCGTTACTTCGTATATTTCCTCTATTCTTTGTATTAATCTGTCATTGATTTTTTTTCTTTTCATATATTCCCACAGCTTTTCTCTATTCACTTTGTCAAAAGCAGCTTTTAGGTCCATGAATAGTGCTACCATTTTCCCTCTCTTTTTTTCTAATTCTTTATTTGCTAAGTGTTTCATTATATATATGTTGTCTATCGCTCTTCTTCCTTTTCTGAATCCCGCTTGTCCGTCTGGTACCAAACTTTTTTCCTCTATTTCCTTCTGTAATCTTTCCTGTAGTATTGTCGCGTACAATTTGTATGCCGAGCTCAATAATATTACCCCTCTATAATTCTCGACTTTATTTTTTTCGCCTTTTTTATGTATTGGGCATATTAATCCCTCTCTCCATCTCTCTGGAAATCCTTCCCCTTTCCATATTTTGTTTATTATTTCCGTCATCCTTTTTGCTACATTTTCTCCCCCGTATATCCACTCTTCTCCTTGTGTCCCGTCTTCTCCTGTCGCCTTTCCTTTTTATATTCTTTATCGCCTCTATTACTTCTTCCTCCTTATTCTATCCCTATCTCCTTCTTCTTGACTTACTACCGCGTCTTTCCTTTTTCTTTTCCTGCTTTTGTTCTTCCCCTCCCATCAGGTTCCGAAAATATGTCTCCCATTCTTTCATTTTTATTCCCTTGGTCGTCTTGTTTTTTTTCCTCTGCTTCTTTAGGTACTTCCATACATCTTCTTCCGTTTTTATTCCGTTAATCTGCTCCTCTTGTTTCTTTTGTTTTCCTCCTTCTTTCTGTCGCATGTTTTTGTATATTTTTACTGCTTCTTTGTATTCTTCTTTTTCTTTCTTCCCTTTTTCCACTGTCTTCATGCTCTTCTTGCATTTTCTTTGCTTCCTTGCATTCCTTATCCCACCATTTCTTCCATCCAGTTTTCTCCCCTTCCATCTTCTAAATCTGACTCTCTCTGTTGCTTTCTCCATCATCTCTCTCATTTCCTCTACACTTTCTTGTAATTCCTTCCCTATCCATACCGTTTTCCCCATTCTCTCTTTATATCTTTTTATACTCTCTTCTGTCCACTTTTTTTAGTTATGTACTTCTCCCTCTTCCTCTCTCTCTTCTCTTTCCCTTCCTTCCATTGTCAATTCCAGTGGTTGATGGTCTGACTCTACCCTTTCTCCCACCTTAAATGTCTTTACCTTTTCTGCGGCCTCTTCATTTGTCATTACAAAATCTATTATTGATTCTCCCCTTCCTCCTATGTACGTAAATTCCCCCATTCCATCTTCTTCTCTGTTCCCGTTCATTATTTCCCACCCTTTTTCGTTGCACAGTTCCAACAGTTCCTCTCCCTCTTTATTTATCACCTTGTCCTTTGTTTGTCTCTTTCCCGTCCCTTTTCTTTCTTGTATTCCCCCTCTTCCCCTATTCTTGCGTTGAAGTCCCCTCCTACTATTATCAATCCCTCTTCCCTCTCTTCTATCATCTCTTCTATGTTTTTCCTTGTCTCTTTCATTCTACTGCTATAAACCGTCACTACTTTCATTTTGTTTTTCCCCACTCCATGTTCCTTTCTACAACTCCTCTTCTCTGTTGCACTTTCTCTTTCTTTTCCTGGTTCAACCATTTTTTTCTTATTCCCGTTATTATACCCCCCTTTGCTCTCCTTTTTTTCTTTTCTCTTTCTGCATGTTGCACCACCCACTCAAATTCCTCCGGCAACTCTTTTTCCCACCACTCCCATTCTTTTTCTTCCATCCATGTTTCCTGTAATCCCACTACATCCTGTTTCTTGATGTACTTCCAGAAATCATGTTCCTTGTTTTTTATTCCTGCTACGTTCCAAAACAATACTCTCAGCTCACTCACCTCCCCCCGTGCTTCTTCCTTACTTTCTTTTTTCTCCCTTCTTTTTCTTTTCCATTTCCATATCTCATTCTTCCTTTTCTTTGCCGTTTCGTCAACTTTCCCTCCTTTACCACCCCCCCTTTGCCCTTTAGTTTTTTGCCTTTTGGTTCCCCACTTTCTCTTCTCTTTCTCTGCGCAGTCCCCTATCCTTGTCGTTCCATATGTATCTGTCTCCGTCTACCTCCATTTTTCTGTACTCTACCCATACTCTTTTTCCTTCCGCTCTTTTTTCCACCGCTATGTTCATTATTTCTCTTTGCACTCTTCTTTCCTTCCATGTTAAATCGTGACTTATATATATATTCTTGTATTCTTTAATTTCTTCTTCTCCTCCATTACCTTCTGTTTTCCTCCCATCCTCCGATTTCCGCCACCACCATCTCATTTTTCTTCTCTTTGTTTATTACTGTCACTTTTTCACCTCTACTTTTACATTTAATTTTCTTCCAGCATCACTGCTAAGTCTTTTTGTGGTTTTTCTTCTCCACCCCTTTATCACGATATTATTCTTTCTTTTCCATCTTTCCTCGTCTTCCGCTTTTTTCTCCAGTTTTCTCTTCTCTTCAACAGTTTCTCTTTTTCTTTCTCCCTCTTCTTTTCTCTTTCTCCCATTTCTTTTTTCATTTCTTTGATTTCTTGTCTTATTCCTTGCATATTTTCTTCCATCTGTTTCATCATTTCTCTCATTAATTCTTTTAACTCCTCCATTTCTTTCCTTCCTCCTTCTGTTCTTGAGGTTTTCCTTCGTTCTCCTCCGATATCTTTTTAATGTCTGGTGATCTTATTGTTTTCTTTCCTCTTTCAAATATTTGTTGCCTTTCTTTTTCCTCTTCTTCTCTCTTTCTTTTATTCATCCCTTTCCCCTTTTGTTATTACTTATTATATATTATTTATTTATTTATTTATTTTTATTTATTTATTTATTTATTTATTTATTTTTTTTTAATTTAGTTATTTATTTAATTTTTTTTCTTTATTAATTTTAAAATTTTTGTTACTATGAGTCTTTCTACCTGTATTTAATTAACGCCCGCCACAAATATTAGAAAAGTATATAAATAAACGTTTGTATTTCACTGTTATCACAAGCGCGCGCTTGACCTTTAAACAAGTCCGCGATATCCGCTCGCATTCGCACACGTTATCTGAGCCTCCTATATCTTCTTATCCATAATTTAATGTACTTATCTACTACTCACATTACAATTGTACTTCTAATCCTTTCTTCACTTCACTTTCCTCACCACGCCCACGTAAGTTAATTGCTGTAAATCACTTTAAATTACCCAAAACTCCGCACTACTATTAAACACGTCCTCCCTCAATCACCTTCAAAACACGATTTTTGTCAATTGTTGCTAAAAACTGCTGTATTAAACAATATCCACAACCAATAAGCAATCTTGACAACATTTAGATTGACTTTAGGACAAAGTTCTAATAGCTAAAAGACTTTTTGTTCATTTATTGTCGTTGATTTTTTTCCTTTGGCCACACTGATCACATAACTCTTTAAAGGTTCTTACTTAAGATATCGATTTAAGTTTCTTGATTTCTTTAACGCTCTGATGAATCTCTTTACGAAAGTGGATGAAACGTTGGCAACTTTGAAGACAAGAAAAAACTTAATAAAACGACAATCGCATTAAACTAAGGAAATTTAGTTTTACTTAAATTTTAAAGTAGATAAACGAATGTGTTTATATACAAAAAATTTTTGTTATTGTCATAGCTAAAAAACGCAAAAATAACTATGTTAAAAATAAACATAAAAATCAAGAAATTTTAGAAAGCACAAAATTGGTTAAAAAATGTATTCGTTTAGTACGTCTCAAAAAATAAACGAATAAAACGCAAAAGTCAGCTTAACAAAATTCGTCTTTAATTTTGAATATGTTTATGTTATTTCGATTGTTTATCTAATTTGATCCGTCTTTGTAAATAAAATTATTACAACAAAAAAAAATATTTTTGAGATACTTAACATACAACAAAGTAGGTCACGACAAAAACGAAAAGACATCGATGCGAGTGCACGCCACAAACCTCATCGGACGAATTTTCCACGTCAAAAATCGTTTTTGTGGGCGTTAGCGTATTCTTGTCGAGACCCCGCTGAGTCGTTTTTTGTTCACAAGTCAATTTCTAACAAAAATTAAAAACTAATTAAGTCGGCGCTGAGCATTCTTCGCTTGTTATTATGATTATTGTTATTATTCAATAAAATTCCAAACTAATAGTTAAACCGGAGAAAATTAATTAGTTTTTTGGTGCACGTTGTCGTCGTCAAAATAACACGAATTCCAAAAATGAAGACAAAATACCACAAATATAGACGAAATTCTATGATGTAAAATACCTAATAAATAACACCGAAATATGTAGCGGGATGAGTGTCCGATCATTTATCTTAGGAGGCGACGGTGGCGCCGTCTGGCATTTGTTTTAACCACCGATCCGCCCTCTGTCCCTATATTATCATAACTATCATAATAATAATGAAACACAAATCGTCTTTCTCGAGAGAGATATAAAATAAAAAAATATTTGTATATTAAATTATGAGAACCAAAACGGATTGGTGGGAGGCAACTCAATACATTTTTTTTGCTTTTGTTTTCGTTTTTAAAGACCAATTTCGCAGTGTTGGGTAAAGTAAATGTTTATGTTTGAGCTTAATTGGTCTTGGGTGATAATTGAAGGTTAGAAATGCCATTGTTGTGATATGGGTTAAGTAAATAAATTTAGTTACAGGTTGGTGTGGTAGGTAGGCACCTTCGCTGATGACTATGATCATCAAAACCCACATTAATTTTAGAAATCGGCACCTGCCCAGCCGGATGCACCTCGTCTATGTCTAACGCTGATTACTCCTCGTTGATTTTATGGCTAATAATCACGTAAAATTTCGTAAATTCTTTCAACTTTTCATTAATAATCGATTTAGGAACAAAAAAATTAAGAAGGGAAAACACCAAAAACTTAGTACGCAAGGGTTAAAAATCATAAACGAAAAAGATATTCAAAGACTAAAAGAAAAATTTAAAATCATTACTAAAAAAAATCAAGCAACAATACGTAAACAAAATGTAATCAGAATTTCTAAAAATATAAACAAAATAAAAGCAAAACAGAAACGAATATACAAAATGCAACAAAATAAACAAATCAGATTTTAACAGTATATTAAAACTAAACAAAAACAAAATGAAAAAGTATAAAAAACAAATAACCAATTTCAGTGGTTCGTGACGGTTCCGATTCCTTAGTTTCCGGAATTGTTGCCTCTTCAAATTTTATCGTGTGACCGGTGTCTAAAAAGTGTTCAGCAACAGCAGATCTTGTGTTATGTTTCTTTGTATCCGCCTTATGTTCTTTTAATCTGGTAGTTATGTTGCGTCCCGTTTGTCCTATGTAAGCCAGCCCACACGAACAAGGGATGTGGTAGACCCCTGGTTCCTCGAGTGGTGCTTTCGTTTCTTTTGATTTTGAGAAATTGGCGGCTATTTTATTTGTTGCAGCAAAGATCAGTTTGATATTTTTCCCTCTAAGTATCCTGGCTATTTTATCCGTGCAGCCTTTTATGTAAGGAAGGAAAGAAGTTGCCACGGATTCCTCCTTCTTTGGTTTTTCCTTACTGTGTTTGTTAATTGCTCGATATATGTCTGCTTTTCTAAAACCGTTTCCTAGTTCGGTCTTTAACGTGTTCGGTACACTGATCGCCTTGGCTCTGTGTACTAAAGTTTTTAGAACTGCAAACTTCTGAGCTGGATGATGATGTGATTCGGCGTTGAGGTATCTGTCAGTATGTGTCGGTTTTCTATATACTTGATGTCCCAATTTGTTGTCCATATTTCGAGTAACCAGTACGTCCAAGAACGGAATGCCTCTGTTTGTTTCCTTTTCCATGGTGAGTTTGATGTTGAAATCTAACTGGTTGATGTGATCCAGAAAGTTGTGTAGTGTATCTGCTTCATAAGACCAAATTACAAATGTATCGTCCACATAATTTTGGTTTGAGGGTAGCGGTTTCTAATGCTCTTTCTTCAAAATTCTCCATAAATATATTAGCGATGACTGGAGAAAGTGGCGATCCCATGGCTGCCCCTTCATTTTGTTCGTATACAATTTTGTTGAATGAGAAGTACGTGGACTTTAAGCATAGCTCAATTAGTCGGTTAAGCTCCACATCTAAATCTGCTTTTCGTAATTTGGTCTTGATGATCTCCAGTGCTGTTTGTAGTGGTACTTTTGTGAAGAGAGATATCACATCAAAACTGACTAAAATGTCTTCTGGTTCCAATTTAATTTCTTTAATTCTTGAGACGAAGTGCTGGGAATTCTTTACGTGATGGATGCTTTTTCCCGTAAGCCGTTGTAAAATGGTACATAAGTATCTAGCCAGAGGATGAGTGGTTGAACCTGTAGCACTCACAATTGGGCGAAACGGTACCCCTGGTTTGTGAATTTTTGGAAGGTCGTAAAAGTGCGGCATCCTGGTGTCTGTAGGAATTAGTCGCCTCTTTTGATGTTCCGGGATCGTGCTTGCGGATTTTACAACGGCCGAAATCTTTCTCTCTATTGGATTTCTCTTCAATGGTTTGTACGCCGAATCTTGTACCAAAATATCGATTTTTTCCATGTAGTCGTTGATGTTCATGATTACAGAAGCATTTCCTTTATCAGCTAGTGATACAGTGATTTCTTTGTTGGCCTTAAGTTCCCTTAAAACATTTCTTTCCTCTCGATTGATGTTGGATTTCGGTGCTGTAGATTTCTTCAGAATATCGGCTGTTTTGACCCTCACCTCTTCTTGAATATGTTGTGGTAGAGTTCTGAGTGTGCTCTCCAATGAACTCACTATTTCTTTCTTTGGTATAAATTTTGGTGTGATAGAAAAATTTATTCTTTTTGATAAAATTGCCGTTGCTGGTCCACTGAGTGTGGTGGAAGACATATTGATGATGATCTTGTCTGTCTCTAATTGCGGTGGTGAAGGATGTTGTACTTCCTGTAACTTCTGGAACTTCGCCATTTGTATTTTCTTTACCTTTTTGGCGATCTCTTTGGTTTTAAAAAAAACATGTTCCGGAAAACTAATAAATCGGAACCGTCACAACCACTGACCCGAACGGCGTAATATAAAGGCTTGTCAGGATCTTCAGTTTCAGTTTTTTCTAAAGAAGACAGCGACATGACTGTCGAAACGTCAAACATTTTAAAATTTTTCAAAGTTTGTAAGTTTTCTAAGTTTTATAAATTTTGTGAAAAGTGTAAATATGAAACGCGGTTCAAAACCCAAAAATAATTATTTTTTCTTTAATCTTTTGTTTTAAGTTGGTATTTTGCCATTTTGTTTCTGATAATGATCTGTGTAAATTTATTTTATAATAACTTGTCTACATTATTTTTGTTTTTTTTATCTTTATCATGTGTTTGTTTTCATTATTTTTTGTTTATTTGTTATTATATTGATTTTTGTTGTTGGATTATGTTATTTTTTTATTGTTTTAATATTATATAAAAGTTTTTTTTTGTTTTTTAGTGAGCTTACTTAGTTGTATATTTTTTGTTAAATTATTAGATATTTTGGTTTTGTTGTAGTCTAAAAATTGGAACATCAAGTATATAGAAAACCGTCAGATATCTCAACGCCGAATCACATCATCATCCAGCTCAGAAGTTTGCAGTTCTAAAAACTTTAGTACACAGAGCCAAGGCGACCAGTGAACCGAACACGTTAAAGACCGAGCTAGGTTACCTAACAAACGGCTTAATAGAAAACGGTTTTAGAAAAGCAAATATACAGAGATCGACATAAGTCAGGCAACAAATTTGCATTAAGAGAAAAAAAAGAGGTTATTGCAAGTGTTCAAATTGATGCCCATCTTGATCAATGCATTTACTGCAACGTTTCTCAACGGAGAGGCAGGTCCGGCAAAGCACATCAAGCTGTCTGCGAAGATTTTCAAATTCTTCAATTGCAGTTCGGAGGTCGGGAAAAGTGCGTGGTCCTTTTGCAAAAACGCGGTCCTTGATAAAGCCCCACAGGAAGAAATCACATTGTGTCAGGTCACATGACCATGCGGGCCACTCAACGATTCCTCGTCTGCCTATTCATTTTCCAAAATGAACATTAAGGTACTCCCGCACAAATAACATGTAGTGCGGCGAAGCTCCATCCTACATGAAATGACGGATGTTTGCGAGTGTTAGATCGTTGTCCATTTGCCAACGTAAATCTTCTAGCATTTCCAGATCCGTCCCGTTACTCTCAAAAAAGTACGGACCCACGAAACCTCCCGCATGTATACCTGCCCACACACACACCCCAGGCAGGTTTAATTCTTCTTCAATGAAGACGTGAGGATTCTGGTCGTTTTAGTACACGCAGTTATGCCGATTGACCGTACCGTTCAGCTTGAAGGTTGCTTCATCCGACCACAAAATGGAACGGTGGAACTGCGGATCATCCCGACTGCATCGGAGGTACCACTCGCAAAATTCCAATCTGCGATCGAAATCATCCTCGTGAAGTGCGTGGAGAAGACGCGGACGGTAAACTTGATAGTGCATGCGTTTCAGCATTCGTCGTAAAAAACGATCGGATATTTGAAGTTCTCCCGATAGCCGTACTTCAGATTCCATATTTTCGTTAGTTGTTACAGATACCGGTCGTCCAGAACGCGGCGCGTCGGCAACAGAGCCCGTTTTTAAGAATTTCTGGTACATCTTCTACACTGATGAACGATTTGGTAGTGGCGAGTTCGGAAATTGTTGTTGAAATTCGGTAAACATAGTATCGCACGAAGATACGACGTAACAAAAAAAACTCTTTCTTGAAGCGTGAACTTGTATCGGTTATTCATTCCGAAAAAGCGTCTACTCGACGGGTACGTGTTATCATGAGACCGACACAACTGTCTGAAGCACGAACATGCTTCGTTTTAATCTTTTTCGACAGCGTTGCCAGACTTATGAGCGTTGCCGGACTTATGCCGATTTTTCGAAAGCGTTGCCTGACTTGTGCCGACCCCTGTATATCGAGCAATTAACAAACACAGTAAAGAAAAATCAAAGAAGGAGGAACCCGTGGCAACTTCCTTCCTTCCTTACATAAAAGAGGCTGCACGGATAAAATAGCCAGGATACTTAGAAGGAAAAATATCAAAGTGACCTTCACTGCAACAAATAAAATATCCGCCAATTTCTCAAAATCAAAAGAAACGAAAGCACCACTCGAGGAACCAGGGGTTTACCACATCCCTTGTTCGCGTGGGCTGGCTTACATAGGACAAACGGGACGCAACATAGCTACCAGATTAAAAAAAACATAAGGCTAATACAAAGAAACATAATACAAAATCTGCTGTTGCGGAACACTTTTTAGACACCGGTCACACGATAAAATTTGAAGAAGCAACAATGTTGCTAAATCCCAAAACTTCTGGTCTAGACTATACAAGGAAGCCGTTGGAATCCGGAAGCACGACAATTTTAATAGGGATAATGGAATCGATCTAGCGCCAATATGGAAAAACATGTTCCGGAAAACTAATGAATCGGAACCGTCACGAACCATTGACCCGAACGGCGTAATATAAAGGCTTGTCAGGATCCTATATCTTCAGTTTCAGTTTTTTCTGAAGAAGGCAGCGACATTACTGTCGAAACGTCAAACATTGTAAATTTTTCAAAGTTTGTAAGTTTTCTAAGTTTTATAAATTTTGTGAAAAGTGTAAATATGGAACGCGGTTCAAAACCCAAAAATAATTATTTTTTCTTTAATCTTTTGTTTTAAGTTTCTATTCTGCCATTTTGTTTCTGATAATGATCTGTGTTAATTTATTTTTTATTAAAAAAAAAACATAACACAAGATCTGCTGTTGCGGAACACTTTTTAGACACCGGTCACACGATAAAATTTGAAGAGGCAACAATGTTGGCTAAATCCTAAAACTTCTGGCCTAGACTATACAAGGAAGCCATCGGAATGCGGAAGTATGACAATTTTAATAGGGATAATGGAATCGATTTAGCGCCAAAATGGAAAAACATGTTCTGGAAAACTAATGAAGCGGAACCGTCACGAACCACTGACCCAAACGGCGTAATATAAAGGCTTGTCAGGATTCTATATCTGCAGTTTCAGTTTTTTCTGAAGAAGACAGCGTCAAACATTGTAAATTTTTCAAAGTTTATAAGTTTTTTAAGTTTTATAAATTTTGTGAAAAGTGTAAATATGGAACGCGGTTCAAAACCCAAAAATAATTATTTGTTAAAAAATCATGACCCCAAAAGTCCATCCCATCCCAGAAGTTTGTAACGTTCCGTTAGAGTTCATTACATTAAAATTCAATTTTACATTCCTTTATTTTCTGCAACTAATATTGCACGTAAATTTATTCAGTTTGGCAACAGTGGCAACGTCGCGTTGTTTCAAATCTACCTGAGTTGTAGCTTAAACTGGCATTTCCGTTTGAACAATCTTGGCGTGCGTGTCGTAATGATGCGGGGAAGACACATTTTCTTGATTATGGCGTAAAAACTCATACAATTTAATTTTTATTCATTCCATCTAATTATTGGTGAGTTTACTGTTATTTTGATATAATTTTTCTATTGAATTCAACATTTTTAGTGATTTCAAAATGCTGAGCAATGGTTAGACAAAGGAATTTATTTTGAAGGCCGTTGTTGTAAATGCAACGTGAGTACAGCATGTCATTCAAAAAACCATTCTAATTATTTATATTTAGGGTCTTTCTTTTTACTCTGGATCTTTTACTTTTTTTGGCTTTTCTGGATCTTTTATTTTGGTTTTGTCGTTTAATCACTGGATTTTCCGTTATTGAAGTTTATTATACACTGGTTTTATTCCTGTTGAAGAATTTTATCACGTTAACCAAGATGTGCTAAAAATAGAAGATATCCGATAACGTTATATTAAACATGGTGAGTCAACTGGAATTAAGTTACTACATTTTACCTTCACATTAATTAAATTCAGTTATTAAAACTTTTCACTCGATAACAAATTAACCGTTTACTATTTTTGCATGTAATATCAATTAATAATTAGATGTAAGATTTTACGCTTTTTATTCATCATCAATTTAAAGGTGATTGGCGCCCTAATATTTTATTTTAAATCCTGTTTTATTTCTAATATGTTTAATTCAAATATTGTTCTTTGTTCTCTAATGTAAATAGTATATTAAGTTATAGTTAATAAATTAATGGAGTTCACGTCTTTGTATTTATTTCCATTCAAACTCACACCCAGAGGTCTGTGCTTACGATTGCTGCCGTGGTCAAATTATTATTTCTACTTTTTATTATACGTTCTTTATTCCGTCACTGTATTTTTTATTTACAAGTTTTCAGTTCTAAAAACTTTAGTACACAGAACCAAGGCGATCAGTGAACCAAACACGTTAAAGACCGAGCTAGGTCACCTAACAAACGCCTTAATAAAAAACGGTTTTAGAAAAGTAGACAATTAACAAACACAGTAAGGAAAAACTAAAAAAGGAAGACACCGTGGCAACTTCCTTTCTTCCTTACATAAAAGGCTGCACGGATAAAATAGCCAGGATACTTAGAGAGAAAAATATCAAAGTGACCTTTACTGCAACAAATAAAATAGCCGCCAATTTCTCAAAATCAAAAGAAACGAAAGCACCTCTCGAGGAACCAGGGGTCTACCACATCCCTTGTTCGCGTGGGCTGGCTTACATAGGACAAACGGGACGCAACATAGCTACCAGATTAAAAGAACATAAGGCGGATACAAAGAAACATAACACAAGATCTGCTGTTGTGGAACACTTTTTAAACACCGGTCACACGATAAAATTTGAAGAGACAACAATGTTGGCTAAATCCTAAAACTTCTGGCCTAGACTATACAAGGAAGCCATTGAAATCCAGAAGTACGACCGTGTTAATAAGGATAATGGAATCGATCTAGCGGAAATATGGAAAACCATGTTCCAGAAAACTAAAGGAAAGGCTTGTCAGGATCCTATATCTTCAGTTTCAGTTTTTTCTGAAGAAGACAACGACATGACTGTCAAAACGTCAAACATTGTAAATTTTTCAGTTTTTCAGTTTTATAAATTTTGTGAAAAGTGTAAATATGGAACGAGGTTCAAAACCCAAAAATAATTATTTGTTAAAAAATCATGGCCGCGAAAGCCTCGAAAATAAAATTAAAGAAAAAAGTTTAAAAATATAAAAGATGAATCTGAAAAATTTTTTAGAAGCACAATTTATATAAAAAATGTAGAAAGTTTTAGGATCTTTGAGAACACAAAACTCGGTAAAAAAAACAAACAAATATATTCAAAATGTAGTAAAAATGAATCTACAAATATAAACATAATACAAATACAGATAAAAAATGACAAAAATAAGTGTATTTGTAGTTATGTTCCTACTACAAAAATAATGTAAAAAAGAACGATCACAAAAAAATAGATGTCAACGAACAAAAAAATTATAAAAATCAACAAAAAATGTACAAAAGCAAAAACAATTCATAAAAATTAAAGTAAAATAATTACTATATAAATAAATAATGTAAAAATAATTACATTATGAATAAAACTGTTTAAAAAACTCGAAAAATAAACATGCAAAAATAGAATTTTTAAAAATAATCAAATGCTAAATACTACTATTATAGAAACAGTAGGCCATGATTTGAACTGATACACAAGTATAAGCGTCACATCTCAGCACAATTTTCTTGGTTTTAGTACGAATAATCGACGCTGACTTAGAGAATAATCCAATACGTTTTGTTTGCTTTTTTTTGTTTACGTTGTCACAATATTTTATTCAGTAAACTAACAGGTGTCGCTACTAAACACTGCAATTGCCATTGTCTACAAACTTTCATTCTGATCAAAACACAAATAAAACAACGTGCAAAAAAAGTTACATAAATGCGAATCGTAGTTGGCAGTGCCAAAACCACGGCCGCCTATGCATTATGAATACTTTCGACCCATTTCAAAGTATAATTGATTATACCGCACATATAAATAATGATATGCATTTTACGTTGTCGGTGGTCCAAAATGGCGCCAAGATATGATCCACTTCTTAGATAGTCCGCGAGATGGCTTAAGATTTATAACGGCTTGCACTGTAAACGGTCCAAAGCTATATAGATCTGTGCAATGATTAGCTTTTATGTATTCAAGCTTCTAAATTTAAACGTTTTTTTTCTTTCTTCTTCTTTCTGGCCTTTCTTGTTAGTGCAATTATTATTATTATTATTATTATAGTCGTTATTTTATGCCAATTTCATTTTGTAGCGGCGTCACGCGAGGCATTAACTTAATCAAGATGATGGTTGTGATTATGGTAATCGACGTTTAAATATAGGTGTGAGGTTACCAGATTAACAGATTAGTCGACCCATAAATTTTTTTGATAACAGAAAATTACCGGTGGGTCTCTTTTTGGGTTCGCCACAATTAACTTATGCAAATGATGTCGGAAATTTCGCATTCTCGACGAGTTTCCTCGTCCGACGAAAAAACTGCCGATTATTCAAAGAGTACGAAACTAATCAAAATTCGTCGCAGCCAACTCGTCTCTCCCACGAATATTATTTTTTATACTCTCTTGAACTTTCCACGTTTTGTGATGATCTCCGTCTTGCAGCGCAACGTGAGATTCCTTATCTACACTCTTAGACGATTATACGCCTTAGCGCGACCAACGCTAAGCCTTAGAATTCGATGTGTTCGTCGAAAAGTGTTTCATTCATAAAAATTATGTTGAAACGTGAAACTCAACGCTATAAATATAACATTTGCATAAACAAGTTCGTTGACAAATGTTATTATGTTATATGCGACTGCATATGTAAATTGTTGGCGTGGGCGAATCATCTGATCTATAAACAAGAACTTGTTTTAAGTGTCGTGGTGTTTAATAAGGCTTGTACGCAATTAATTATTACAATCGTTTAAAAAACGATTTACCAGTGAGATCAAAGGCCAACGCCGGATGAACACGCCTTCAGTTTGTTTCTGTCAAATGAAATACGATATTCGATCGATAGATGTCGCTCATCTAACAATGCCACATTCTATCAATAGATGCTGCTGATTCACTTAAGATATGCATCCTCACTGATGAGACAAAAATTAAATTTAAATTACTCAGTAGGCATTGATTCATTTTTTATATTCTACCATAAAAAGAAATTTAGTAAAATAGTTAGTAGGCTTTGTTTTCTATCTGTTAGAAATGGCACACTTTCCAGTTTTTGCATCATTTCTTTCAACGTTAACGCATTATTTTCTCAATACGAATTTAATAAGACGATTTAAAAACCAAAATCCTAGTCTGGCGCTAGATTTAGTTCTAGATTGAATTCTGATTATTCACTCAGTAGGCTTTGTTTTATTGTTGTATTCGATAATGAATTTGATTATATGTTGTTGATGAGACAAGAGGAAAACGAAGCTTTGAAGACATAAAAAAATACTTTAAAAACTAAATAAAATATAGAGAATGTAAATATAAAATATTTGTATAGAACAAAAAATAAAAGAAAAATAACTGTGTTTGAGTACGTCACAGCACACATGGATTCTATTTTCCGGACCTTTTTAAAACCTACATTTTTATTTTTGTTTTGTAGTTTTTTAGTGTTTTTTGAATATTTTTTTACATCAATTTGTTTTGTTATTTAATAGTATTTATGTTTTTTGTTTATATATTTCATTGTTGTTATTCGATTTCTATCGTTTTTCTTATTGTTGTTTAGGCTTTTATTATTTTGGTTAACATTTGACTTTTGGTATTATTTATCAGTTATGTTTTTAGAACCAAATATCACCGCTTACGTGATTTTTATTTATTTTTGTTTTTTCCAAAAATGTTGTTTTCAAAGCCAACTTGCTTTTTATATATTTTTCCGATTAAACATAAATGACTCGAAACAAAAAATTAGAAAATTAAAAAAATTCTCCCGAGACAACCTCAAATTGCATTTCTTGGTTGCACTCGAAAATTCGTTCAGGGAATACATACATCGATTGCATCCCTATAGCGTGTCGTTCACAAAACTAATCATCTAAATCGCCACATACAATAAAGATATTAAAAACAAAAATAAATTCTTTGTTTCTAAATCGTGATTGTTCTTCAACTACTCACGTACAATAATTTAATGGGATAATTACGCAATTGGACGTTTTAAGTTGCGCTACCAGACGCCAACACTCGCGCGTTGAGATTTGAATATGAATCTGCTCATTTTCGTAACTGTCGGCTTATATTTTATTCAAACGTGTTTATCGTTTGAAATTAGACACAAGAGTGAGTATTTTAATCACGTAGGCATAAATCATTTTTGCTGATTTTTAGAAGCTGTGGCGAATCCTTTGTGGAACGAAACCGTGGTCGATAAGTTGAGAAACGATTTGTTGACTAATTACGATAGATACGCAAAACCGAATCGACATTTGGAGGTTAGTAACGTAAGCCTTGGTTTTGGAATTTACTATTTAGAAACCGATGAACTGAACTCGACATTTTCGGTGGCGGTTGAGCTACGCTTGTCTTGGTTCGATCCGAAACTGATTTGGAACCCTGATAGTTACAATGGGTTGCAACTTCTAACAATGGCTGATCATGAAATATGGCAACCCGATTTGTATCTTCTCAATAGGTGGTGTTGTAAACGTTTAGATTTGTTCTTAACTATGGGTTTTAGTGCAACCTCTGGAGGCGAAGCAATCGCCCGATATGGCAACGCCTTGGCAGTTGTTTCTTCCAATGGGCTTATCATTTGGTTGACTCCTTTAAGATTTACGGCGTTGTGCCAGTTTGATTTGTTTTACTGGCCGTACGATACGCAACATTGCCAGTTAAAATTCGGGTCTTGGTCCCACTCTGGCAGGGATCTTCAGTTAGTGTTGGATCAAATCCATGTAAGTTTTAACATGGATAAGAAATTGTAGTAAGTTTGTGTTAGTACGAAGGTATGGTGCACATAAGTCAGTGGAATATTACCAGTACGGCTGAGGTGACTTTACTCAAGCGCGAGATGTACCCAGACGCTTTTCACCAAGCTGTGCTTAATTTAACACTCACCAGAAAATCTTCAGCTATGTCGACAGTAGTAACAACAGCCATAGTAGTTGTAACTCTTTTGGTGCTGACGCAACAGTTTGTGGTTACAAAAAACAAAAGCTCTTTGATCCTAACGTGTTTAGTCTCAACGGCAATTTGTCAATGCCTACTTTACTTTAGCACCAGTGTTGTTGCTATGGGTTCGAACCCACCATGGACAGTTACTTTCTTCACGACGTGCTTATTTTTAAACGCGTTTACTACGCTCAAACTAATACTACTAAGACAGAAACGTCCAATACCATGGAGCATCAAATCCCACCTCTACGGAAAACTCAGCTATGTCCTGTGGCTCAACGACTACGTCCCAACTTTTGGAGAAATTTACCAAGATTGGGAATTTCTCACAGCGGCTATAGACAGATTTTTTTTTCTTTGTTACACTTTTGTCTTATTTGTGCTATTTTTAGTGTACGTAGCCTAATTCCTTTAGATTAAACAAGTGTGCATTTCCTCTTCGTAAGTAATTTAGTAATTACCCACTTAGTTTATTCAAAGCAGCTTCTACCAGTGTTACAGACCATGTATTTCCGCGCACTCATTTCAGTGTTATCTATTTACCAGTGCCTATCTTTTGAGTACGACCACGTTTTGTCTGCACGTAAGTACCAAACGAGTAATCCCAACGACTTATGATTTTTTTCAGAGTTGCCTAAAGTACTTTGGAACGAAACCAACCAAGATAAGTTACATAAAGACTTGTTTATGAATTATGACAGGCAAGCTCGGCCGCACGAACCGCACGTCGCCACTACAGTAGAACTTTCTTTAGTTGTCTTACACGTTGAGTCTAACGAAGTTAAATCGACAATTACAGTGCACTCTTTGCTGAAAGTGGTAAGAGCCTTGATCAAAAAGCGATTAGAACTCTAATTTAGTAGTAGGTTTGGAACGATCCCAAATTGAAGTGGAACCAAGACGATTACGGCGGAATCGACGTACTAAGAGTAGCCGATCACGAACTTTGGCACCCAGATTTGTATCTACAAAATAGCGCGTTAGGAGGCGAGCCAGTCTTTCGTTACGGAAATCCCAACGCTTTGGTTCAATCAAACGGGCACGTTCAGATTGTGTTACGTGCTAAACAAACCGTTTTGTGTGATTTTGACTTGCGTTTCTGGCCGTTTGATACGCAACACTGTGCTTTGACATACACATCGTGGGTGTACGATGAAAATACCATTAAGTTAGCACTAACTCAAGAAAATAACGTTCAGGTAGACACCACGTTTCCTTTCACCACCTGGAACGTCACAAAAGCATCTGGTGCAGCTGTGTTATCCAAGTTTAGGTGCTGCGTCAAATCTTTCTACCAAATCAACTATAACTTAACCTTGAAACGGAACCACGAAACTTACGTTGCGGTGTGTGTGACACCAGCAGTTGGTAAACACTATTAGAAACTGTTGAAGATCAGTTTTAACGTTTTCGTTTTCAGTGAGTACTGTCTTAATCTCACTGCAGTTTTGGTTACCGCCTGGTTCTCGTCCCAAATCATACATCAACGGGTTCCTCATCCTTATTTTTATCACTCACTTGATATACTTCTCGGATAAAATTAGCCGGACTACTAAGCATTTGCCACTGATTGGTTAGTACTAGCTTCAGCAGTACCAAAACTTCTAACTAAAACTTATAGTTCTGGTTTACGCCTACAACTTATACTCAACATGCGCGGTTCTCTTAATCGATACATTTGGAATCTACTTAACCAAAAGCAAAAAGTTGCGCTTTTTTGAAAATTTGTTTATAAAATACGCCAAGTATATACCTGCCGTTTATTTCACAAAACAAAGCGTAAGTATTTAGCCATAGCAAAGGTTTTATTAGAACAAACTTTTTTAGATTGAGTTTCCCGTTGATAAAAAACCGAACGTAGACCATCTAGACTGCGTTGAGAACGTACCCGATGAAAATCAAGTGTTATTTCCTGGCAACTTTTTTGAATCGCGTTGCGTTTTTGTTTCATCTAATTATATTGTGTATTGTGATTTTTACATTTAAATAAAATTTTTTCTAAATTATAATTTCAGTAGTTTTTACAGTTCAAAAAAAAAAAAAAAATGATTTAGTAATTTTAGAACTAAAGACCCCCTTGATTGAATCTAACGAAATAATGACCACCGTTTAAAGTATTAAAATGACAATTTTCACAAACACATTTTGTAGTCTTACAACGATGATCAACTATCTTGGGTTAACAATAGGCTTTGTTCTGTTCCACAAGTTGTGTTTTGTTGCCGAGGTCGCAAATAGCGTGGGCATTTTTAAAACAATCAGTAAGTGGTGCCAACGTAAACATATTTCTTAACTTGGATGTTGTAGCAACTAGTACAAAACCTATATGGAACGACACACACATGGACAAATTAAAAAAAGATCTGCTTTTAAATTACGATCGTTTCGTGAGACCTGAAAATCACAATAACGTCACTGAAATCATGATATCTTTGACGGTGCTACGATTAGAGACGGACGAAGCAAGATCTGTGGTTATAGTCGATGGTTGGATTAATTTGGTTTGTGGTTACATTTCTTCAAAAGTGTTTTTTAAAACGTGTTGGTAGGCGTGGAGTGACAGCAAACTGAAATGGAATGAAGAAGACTACGGCCGACTAGCTGCGATTAGAATTGCCGATCATGAGGTCTGGCAACCGGACATATATTTGTATAACAGGTGAGGTACTTGAAACAGTGTGAGTGTGACTAAAAGTATCTGTAGTGTATCAGATGGAGAGCAATTATCAGAAGTTGGCGGTAAAAACGTTTTAGTATATCCAAACGGACAAGTACTTTGGGTACCAACAATCAAATTAACAGCAATATGTGATTTCAACTTGCGTTATTGGCCATTTGACAAGCAACACTGTCCGTTAAAGTTCACATCGTGGACGTTGAATAGTAAACAGTTAAAGTACAAAAACTACACTGATTTAACAGTAACTTAAAAACGTGTCATTTAGAGCAAAATTAATAAAAACAATTTTAGGTAAAAAGTAGCTTTGGTGCTTGGAACATTGAAGGAAACAGTGAGCTAATCAATGCCGAATATCCTTGCTGTACTGATTCTTATGACAAAGTGGTGTTTCATCTCAACATTACCAGAAAGATGACTCCATATTGCGCAATTGTACTTTTTTGATTTTGGCACAATTTGCGCTTCCACCATACGCTGAAGAAAAAATCATTTTTAATGGGTTTATAATCTTAGTTCTAAATTTTTTCCTGTTTTACTTTAATCAGCAGGTCTATGCTTCAGGAGCACAAACGCCACTAATTGGTTGGTATTGATTACATTGTCTAAAAAACCAAATTGGTTTTAGTTTTGTTTTACAGTTGTAGTTTGTATTTGGCTGGTGTATCTTCAGTCTTGTGTGTGGTTATGTACTTGTTGTGCACCGTGAAGATAAAGTGCTCACCTCCACGGTGGATACAAACAGTTCAGAGAAGTTTGCAAAAGCATCTGTTTTTGACAACTGATGATCGCGCAAATGATTGGGTTTCAGTAGCAGAGTGTCTTGACAGAATATTTTTTGTAATTTATTGTTTTATATTTATAGTATTTGCAATTGCATTTACATAATTACTAAAAAATTAAAGAATTAGACAACTTTTAAGAAGTAATGAAATAATTAAACTGAAACAAAAAGACTACTTAATCAAGTAGGCTGACAGTCTAGTCAAACACAACTTTTGTTATCAGTAAGCACTGTCTAGATCTCACTGAATTTTGGCTCCCGTTCAAACCATACAACAAATTTCTCATCTTCATTTTTATCATTCATCTGATATACTTTTTGGATTGAATTAGCCGGACGGCTAAACATATTTTTCTGATTGGTTAGTACTAGTTTAAAAAAAAACTAAAACTACTAAGTAAAGATTATTATTCTAGTCTATAACTTAAACACTTAAGTAAAAGCAAAAAATTGCGTTTTATTAAAAATGGTCTTGGCCCACTCGGTGTTTGGTCGCTCGATCCAATAGGCGTTGGTTCCAGCGGGTTGTATTATTTTAGCCGGTCCTATCCATTTGAGTGCAAATCGGCCACGGCGTAGTGGGTAGCGGTCGGGCCGTAGTTGACGTAGCGAGATCGGTATCTGTGCTGATTACGGTGGACTCGGCGGATTCGGTCTGGCCACGGCTCGGCCGTATAGTTGTTGGGCAGGTGCCAGTCTCCTGGCCGTTGTAATTTGTAGCCTAGGAAGACTTCTGACGGAGTCATCTTGGTGGCGGCGTTGTAGCGAAGGCAAAGCTGGTATAGAACGGTGAGCAAAACTTGGCTTTACTGGCGTGGGTCTTGTCGGTACAGTGCTTTCAGTGTTTTTTTGATCTCTTGGTTACGACGCTCCACTGGGTTGGCTTGCGGGTACCACACTGGAGTTGTCCAATGGTAACTTCCTCATCTTCAAAGCGCCGCGTCCCAGTTACTTGATGTGAATTGGGGGCCGTTATCCGTGATAAAGGCTCTGGGGTAACCAAACCTTAAGAACACTTTGGTTTCTAATACGCCGATTACGGTGACAGCGATGGTGAATCGGAGCGGGAACGCTTCCACCCAACGGCTGTAGAGGTCGATTATCACTAGGATTCAGCGCTGGCCTTTATTAGTCGGTTCGTAAGGACACATCAAGTCTACGGATACCACTTCCCACGGCTGCGTAGGTTTGCGAGGTCAGACGGTGGCGGGTTCTTGCAACGGGCCTCTCTTTACTGCAGCGCAAACTCAACATGATCGTACATGGGATTGTACTTGGGAGCGCATTCGGGACTACCAAAAACGTTTGGTTATGGCTCGGAAAGTTTCGTTCATGCCCGGGTGTCTGGCTGTCGGTCCGCTGTGGTACTCTTCGATCACATTGTCGCGGAGCTGCAGTGGTACGAAGAGGGCTTGCTTATCGTTGATTACTCGGTACAGGTAACCGGCGATGACCTCATACTGGTGGTGATCTCGGGCTCATCGTCTTTGCGGGGGCCTTGGTTCTGAACCCTGTTCCACGCCGCGATAATGCGTTGAATTTCATCGTCTGTTTGTTGCCCATCTAGTACCCTTATCGTCAGGTTGGTTGCTTCGCCGACGATTTGGTTTAGAGCAGCTGTGTTGCCAGGAGGCGGAAGGAGTCGTTCCTCGTCGTCGATCTCAGTTGGAGTCGGTTGAGGGTGTCTAGACAGATGGTCAGGCAGTTTGTGCGGGATCTCGTCGGTGTCGACTGCTGCAGTGCTAGTGGCTTTTGTTCCCAATAAGCCGTGCGACGGGCGTCGGTGCCCTAGTGAGTGCACCGACGGCAGAAATCCATTACGGCATCTTCTTGTGGTAATCATTCTTGCCCGAAGATTAGTGGCAAAGTGAGGCATTCGACGACAAGCGTTTTGCAGGTGCTTGCGTAATTTCCCAATTGGAACGGTATCGTGACTTCGCCGAGAACTCGCATGGTTGTTCTGGCCGCGGCGGTGGCTTGCTGGGTTTTCGAGGTTTCTACCGGGTTCGTCCTGATGTCCCGCCGTACAAAATTGTGTGTAGATCCGGAGTCAAGAATAGCTTCGGACTCTCGGTTTTCGATGTGGATTATTGTTTTGGGCAAGTTCTGGCCGATGTTCAGCGCGTTTAGGGCCGGAGCGTTGTGGTCTTCTCTCGGCTGCTTTCTTGAAACTTGTCTCTGTACGAGCTCTGGGCAGTCGCGATTAAAGTAGCGCTCTGGACAATATTGGCATCGCGGTAGATGCGGTTGTCTGATTGCCCGTTCGGTTGCCGGCGTTGGTCGAAGCTTAGTTGCCTTGCTGCTTCTCAATGCTACTTCTACCGTGGTGGCCTTTCTTACTACCGCCAACAAGTTGACTGGAATATGGTCAATGAAGTGCAATTGGAGAGCTAGTTGTAGCTGGCTGACGTACATTTCGATATCTTCTTTGGGGTTGATGCCCAGGCGCCTTGCAAGTTGGGTTTTTCTGTCGAGGAATTCGGCCGCTGGTTCGCCTTGACCTTGCTTCTTCTCGTAGTACTGCGTTCTGAGCTAGTTACGGGTGGCGACGCTGTTGTATTCGTCTCGTAACAGCTCGGCAAATTCATCTACCGTGGTGGCAAAACTGGCGTATGTTTCCTACCATTTTGCGGCAGCATCGCGCAGGCAGCTGGCGGCTACTTTTAACTTTTTTTCATCGGAGCTTTCTTCTTCAAGAAACGGCTTTATTTCTTGCAGAAACTTGTCGGGGTCTTCTAATTGTGTGCCTTTAAAGACCGGTGTCGGTTTTTCTTCCGGCCAGGTGTGCTTCATCTACCAATAGCTTGGTTTCTTCTTGGATTGTTTGGGCGCCACTGGATGGTGATGTGCCGTCATCTAGTACGGCTGCTCGGGTTGTTACCGGCATTTTCTTCTTGCTTGTCAGAGGCGATTTGCGCGTGGAACTGCAGCGCGTTGCTTGCTACCTCGGTGTCTTCGTTGAGGTTAGGCCCCATGTTCTCGGGCCGCCAATTGTTACCGTGGAGGTTCGGGGAGAGCGTCGCGACGTCGGCGTCGGTGTCTTCCGGCCTCGGAGACCAAGACTTTATGGATGCCATTTACAAAAGAAAGTTGACGATAGTAGACGAGCTCATCGAGACGACTGATAGGACAACGAGGGCGTTTAAGACAATGGAGATGCAAGTTACCCAAAACACAAAAACAGAACTGAAGCATTGTATCAAACTATTAAAAAATGATAATATAAACACATACAAAGAATGGAAAAAATTAGCTGAGGAAGAATAAGTGGATATTGCATATGCATAAAAAAAATAGCAGAAGAACATCACTTCAAAAAAAGAGGCGACACGCTATGGGTCACCGAAAAAGAAATAGAAGATAACATAGGACTTCAATTAATGATAGGGAACTGCATAAAAGTAAAGAGGAAATAGAAACTTTAAAAAGAGAAACTGAAACGCAAATAAAAAAGTTCACTAGGAGGGTGTGTGGAAGAAGTTAGAAAAAATAAGAGCAGACACAGAAGAAGACGAAATGATAATGTTGCATAAATTAAAAACTATGAGCGCAGATAGGTTACCAAAAATAATAGAGTGTGTGTTCAAATCAAAGAAGAAAATACTAAACATAATAGTATTAAAGATAATTGATGCACAGGAAAAGAGCAAAAGGGAAAGAAATGATAACAAAAATGAAAATACAGCTTAAGGCTAAACCAGAATGCGAATAAATCATAACTATAAGAAGTACTGAAAAAGGAAAAACTGTTAAAAACAATAGAGAAGGACGAACAAGCGGTAAATAAAATAAAAGAAGAGGTAAAAAAAGAAAACGAAGAAATACATTTGGAGAAAAAGTGAACACAAACAATTTAATCATCAAGCGTATAGATCTAATGACCACAACCAAGGACATAGAAGAAGCAATAAAACAACCTGGAGATACAAAAAATAGGAGAATTTAGGCCTAAGAAAAACCACACAAAGGTGGTGACAATCGTGGTCTCAGAGGGAATATCTAATAAAGTGTTACAAAAAACAAAAATTAAAATAATTACGGACATAGTGCAAAACAGTGCAAAGGAAACGATAGAACAAAATTATGTCATAAATGTGGAAAGGAAGGACACTCATACAGAGAATATGGAAAAATAGTATACTGCCCAGTATGCAAAGAGGAAGGACACAACGCTGGTAACTGCGCCAGGTAGAAAAAATACATAATAGAGGTAAAAATACAAAATAAGAAGACGACGGGAAAGCCAAAGATATAAATTGTGATAAAAAACTTGTTATATAAATTTATTTACACACAAATAAAAGACAAGTGCCAAAGAGCAAGAAGAAAAGCACAGAGAACCAGAAAAAAAATCAATCTGAAGATAGTTTAAAGAAAGCAGAAATAGAATATAAACAAAATAAAAAACAATCAAAGAAAGAAATTGAAAAGCAAAAATGAAAAGCATGGAAGAGGGTCTGTTAAGATATAGATAGGAACACATTGGGGTTAGCCTATAAAATAACAGTAAACAAAAAAATGCGCAATAACCCTAACTGACAAAGAACAAATAAAAATAACCAAGGAACTGTTCCTAAAAAGACAGAAAACGAGATAGAAAAATGGAGAAAAAATGTAACGACAAAAAAACCAGAGGGAAGCTGACGGAGTGCCCCCTAAAGTCATTTAAATAATACCAAGGAAAAAATCGGAAACCTTGCAGAGAGTTTTTAATCAACTTATCAAAAAAAAGGAAATTTCTAAAGTGCTGGAAGCAGGCAAGATAAATATTAATAGAAAAACCGGGAAAAAAAGTACCGTCCACTTCCGGTGCTTAGTACATTGAAGGCAACGGTGAATTTATTCATCCCAAGCATTTTTGTTGTCCTGGTTCATACGACAAAGTCGTTTTCCACTTTAACATTACGAGGAAGATGACTGAGTACTGCGCGATAGTGGTTGCACCACTTTTTCGATTTTGGCACAGCTTGCACTTCCACCATATGCCGAAGAACAAATTATTTTTAATGTGTTCATAGTCTTACTTCTGAACTTCTTGTTCTACTTCAATAGGCAGGACTACGCTTTAGAAGCACAAACGCCACTAATAGGTTGATACTGATTAAACTACCTTAAAACCCTTACGTCTTGTATTCCAGTTGTAGCTTGTATTGGGCCGGTTTATCTTCAGTCTTCTGTGTGGTTACGTATTTGTTATGCACCGTGAAGAAAAATCGCTCACCTCCACGATGGATGCAAACAGTTCAGAAGCATTTGCAAAAATATCTGTTTATGACAACTGATAATCACTCAAATGATTCCGAATATAGTTAATCAAGTAGGCCGACAGTCTAATCAAACACGACTTTTGTTTTCTGTGAGCACTGTCTTGATCTCACTGAATTTTGGTTCACGTTCAAACCATACATCAACTAATTTCTCATCTTCATTTTTATCATTCATCTGATATACTTTTTGGATAGAATTCGACATATTTTTCTGATTGGTTAGTACTAGTTTCAAAAAAACCTGCTTTTAAGAAGTTGAACAGAAGCAACTACTTTAGTTTAACCTTCGAAAGGAAAGGATCAACAATGCCCAGCATAGAAAGATCCAACACAGAATATGAATGGAAAATATAGAAAATGTAATACATAATACAAATATAATATAAAAAAAGCAGAAAGCATTTAGAGAAAAGCAAGGATTAGAATCTCAAGAAGTTGCAGAACGGTATTTACAAAGGCACTACATGCTATAACAAGACAAATCTCCTTTCATCTGATCTTAAAAGCAAGGAAGCAAAAAAAGACAGACAGAGTAGAATGGAAGAACGTAAGAAAAGATACTATCAAGAAATCGACGGAAAAGTGGGCAGAAAACCAAACAAAATGACAGTAGACTAAAAGAATCATAAAAAATATAAGTAATGTGGTTCTTTAGAGACCATAGAGAACTAAATTATCACTTAGGTATCTCTGTAAATATAAAAGTTGTAGCTTGTATTTGGCCGGTGCATCTTCAATCTTGGGTGTGGTTACGTACTTGTTATGCACCGTTAAGAACAATCGCTCACCTGTACGATGGGTTCAAACAGTTTAGAGACATTTCCAAAAACATCTGTTTTTGACAACTGATGATCTCTCAGATGATTGAGTTTCATTGGTAGCGTGTCTTGAAAATATATTTTTTGTTATTTATTTTTTTACATTTATTGTATTTGCAGTTGCATTTACATAATTACTAAAAAACAACTTTTAAAAAGTCAATCAAGTAGACTGATAGTCTAGTCAAACACAACTTTTGTTTTCAGTGAGCACTGTCTTGATCTCACTAAATTTTGGTTTTCGTTCAAAACCATGTATCAACAAATCTCTCATTCTCATCTTTATCACTCATCTTCTTTGATAGTTGACTCAAAAATAAAAAAAATTTTCAGGTTGAGTCAAAAAACAGCAATGTATACGTCCGAAATTAGGAGCATGTTAAATATATAGACTCTGGCAATTAATAACAGATAATTCTAAACTAAATAAATATCGATTTATACTTGACAAAAATGAATACTATCGCCCAGGGGTGGGATACAAACCCGGCAAGGGAAGTGGGAACTCTCGGGTCGTTACTAAGTGACTCTTTTTATGAGACAGGCAACCAGGCCTCGTGCGGTTACTGGAAGAGCAAACTACCTCTTTCGCGGATGGAGTGACTCGATCACTTTCGCCAAAAGAAAAAGATAAGAGATAGACCATCACTTTATGGATGCCATTTACAAAAGAAAAAAAAGCCCAGTGGTAGACGAGCTTATCGTGGCGACTGATGAGACAACGAGAGCGTTTAAGACAATGGAGATGCTAGTTACCCAAAACACAAAAACAGAAGTGAAACTATTAGAAGAAAGAATAAAGAAAAAGGATGCTATAAATACATACAAAGAATGGAAGAGGTTAGCTGAGGAAGAATTGGTGAATAGTGCATATGTAGACAATAATAGTAGAAGAATACCCACTTCAAAAGAAGACAGGTGCAAGCACGCTATAGGTCATCGAAAAAAAAATAGAAAATAACATAGGACTGCAATTAATGATAGGGAAAGTATACTCGAAAAGGCATAAGTAGAAAGAGGAATTAGAAACCTTGGAAAGAGAAACTGAAACAAAAATAAAAAATAATACAAATGTAAATATAATAAAAATTATAAAAGTTATATATTAAGACCACGAGGATGTATGGAAGAAGTTGGAAGAAAATAAGAGCAGAAACACGAGAAGAGAAAATGATAATGCTGCATAAATTAAAAACGACGAGCGTAAATAGGTTAAGAAAAATGGTAGAGTGTGTGTTCCCATAAAAAAAAATAAATATAATAGTATCAAAAAAAATTGATGCACAGAAAAAGAGCTGAAGAGAAAAAATTACGAAAAATTGATAACAAAAATGAGAATACAGCTTAGAGAGAAAGCAGAATGCAGATCTGTACGGAGTACTAAAGAAGGAAAACCGTTAATAACAATAGAAAAAAACGGACAAGCGTTAAACAAAATAAAAGAAAAAGTAGAGAAAGAAAACGAATTAATAAATATAAAGAAATGTGAAGAAAAATTGAGAACAAAAAACCTAATCATCAAGTGAATAGATCTAATGATTACAACCAAGGACATAAAGACATAAAAAATTTTACTGTTTAGGATCCTAGAGAACACAACTAATTAAGTGTTACAAAAAGCAAAAATTAGAATAATTATGCCACAATGAAGGCTGGAGGTGCAACATCGGGCAGTTAGAGTTATAGATGCTGAGAGTATGGACATAACGCAAAAGAGTGCAAAACAAACGATAGGACAAAATTATGCCATTAATGTGGAAGGGAAGGACGCATACAGAAAATGTTAAAAAATGGAATAGTGCAAAGAAGAAGGTGAAAGCGCCGTTAGAGAGAACTGCGGCAGCTAGCAAAAATACATAATGTAGGTAAAGCAACAAAATAAGACGCCAAAGACATAAATTGTGATAAAAAACCTGTGACATAAATTTACAAGTGCCAAAGAGCAAGAAGAAAAGCACAGAAAGCATGAAAAAAATCAATCTGAAGAGAGTATAAAGAAATCGGAAATAGAATATAAACAAAATAAAAAACAACTAAAGAAAGAAATTGAAAAACAAAAAAGAAAATCATGGAACTGGATCTGTTAAGATATACAGAGGAACACATTGGGGTTAGCCTATAAAATAGCGGTAAACAAAATAACAAAAAAAGCGCGAACAAATAAAAATAACCAAAGAACTGTTCCCAAAAAGACAAAAAACGAGATAGCATAATGGGGACAAGATGTAACGACAAAAAAACCAGAAGGGAGCTGATGGAGCGCCCCCTAAAGTCATAAAAATAATACCAAAGAAAAAATCGAAAAACTTGCAGAGAGTCTTTAATCAACTTAAAACCGGGAAAAAAGTACCGACTAATTCTGGTGGTTAGTACTTTAAAGGCAACGGTGAATTTATTCATGCCAAGCATCTTTGTTGTCCTGATTCATACGACAAAGTTGTCTTCTATCTCAACATTACGAGGAAGATGACTGCGTATTGCGCGATTGTGGTTGCACCAGCACTTTTTTGATTTTGGTACAGTTTGCACTTCCACCATATGCCGAAGAACAAATTATTTTTAATGTGCTCACTTCTGAACTTTTTGTTCTACTTCAATCGGCAGGTCTACGCTTCAAAAGCACAAACGCCACTAATAGGTTTGTACTGATTGCACTATCTGAAAACCCACACTGGTTTTCGTCTCGTATTCCAGTTGTACCTTGTTTTTGGCCGGTTTATCTTCAGTCTTCTGTGTGCTCACGTATTTGTTATGCACCGTGAAAAAAAAATCGCTCACCTCCACGATGGATGCAGTTCAGAGGCAAAAACATCTGATAATCGCTCAAATGATTGCGAATAGAGTTAATCAAGTAGGCTGACAGTCTAATCAAACACGACTTTTGTTTTCAGTGAGCACTGTCTTGATCTCACTAAATTTTGGTTCATGTTCAAAACCATATATCCACAAATACCTCATTTTCATTTTTATCACTTACCTGATATGCTTCTCAGATAAAACTAGCCGGACGGCTAAGCATTTTTCATTTATTGGTTAGTGCTAGTTTCAAAAATACCAAACTACTAACTAAAAATTATAGTTCTAGTCTACAACTCATACACTTAACGAGAAGCAAAAAGTTGAATTTTATTGATAATTGACTGAAAAATTGCGGCAAATATATTGCCGCCATTCTTTCTGCAAAACAAAGCGTGAGTATTTGGCCATAGTAAGAGGTGAGTCATAAAAGAGTTTTTTAAGTTGAGTTTCCCATTAAATAAAAATGTTACGGCGGCTCTAAACTACGCATCCGATAAAAATCAAGAGTGTTGTTTTCTGGCAACTTTCTTAAATAACGCTGCGTTTTTGTTTCCTCTAATAACAGTAGCTGTTCTGATTATTACTTTTAAATAAAACAAAATTTTGAGTTTGTTTTATGAAATTTCAGTTTTTTAACCTAGAATTTTGATAAAAACAAGAGTACGTAACCTTTTTTCCAAAAATTTAACATTTTTTGCTTCAGTAATTTTTATAGCTCTAATAAAAATAAATTATTTAGTAATTTTATTACATTGTGACGTGTTAATTCAAAGCAACGGCGAACTACTCCCGATTGAATCTAACTAAATAATGACCACCGTTTAAACTATTACAATCACAATTTGCTTAAACATATATTGTAGTCTTAAGACGATGACCAACTACCTTGGGTTAACAATATGCATTGTCCTGTTCAACACGTTTTGTTTTGTCGCCGTGGTCGCAAATAGTGTGGGCATTTTTAAAACAATCAGTAAGTTGTACCAACGTAAATAGATTCTTTAACTGGGATATTGTAGCAACTGGACCAAAACCCATATGGAACGACACCCACTTGGACAAATTAAAAAAAGATTTGCTATTAAACTACGATCGTTTCGTGAGACCCGAAAATCACAACAACGTCACTGAAATCAAGATATCGTTGACGGTGATACGATTAGAGACCGATGAAGCAAGATCTGTGGTTATAGTCGATGGTTGGATTGCTTTGGTTTGTAGTTACGTTTTTACAAAAGTATTTTTTAACGTGTTTGTAGGAATGGAGTGATAGCAAACTGAAATGGAACGAAGAAGACTACGGTGGATTAAGCGTAGTTAAAACTGCTGACCATGAAGTGTGGCAACCGGACATATATTTGTATAACAGGTGAGGTGCTTAAAACATTATGACTGTGACTAAAAGTATTTGTAGTGTATCAGATGGAGAGCAATTATCACGAGTTGGTAGCAAAAATGTTTTAGTGTATCCAAACGGACAAGTACTTTGGGTACCGTCAATAAAATTGACGGCAATTTGTGATTTCAATTTGCGCCATTGGCCATTTGATAAACAACACTGTCCGTTAAAGTTCACATCATGGACGTTGAATAGCGAACAGTTGAAGTACAAGAACTACTCTGATTTAACAGTAGTTTAACAAACTTTTTTTTCGAGTGTAAGTAATAAATATATATTTTAGGTGGAAAGTAGTTCTGGTGCTTGGTACATTGAAGGCAACGGCGAGCTTATCAATGCCAAATATCCTTGTTGTCCTGATTCTTACGACAAAATCGTTTTCCACCTCAACATTACGAGGAAGATGACTCCGTATTGCGCGATTGTGGTTGCACCAGCAATTGTTTGCACTTTTTTGATTTTGGCACAATTTGCGCTTCCACCATACGCCGAAGAAAAGATCATTTTTAATGGGTTCATAGTCTTACTTTTGAACTTCTTCTTATTCTACTTTAATCGGCAGGTCTATGCTTCAGGAGCACAAACACCACTAATAGGTTGGTACCAATTACACAACCTAATAAAACCACACTGGTTTTAGTCTTGTTTTACAGCTGTAGCTTGTATTTGGCGGGTATATCTTCAGTCTTGGCTGTGGTCACGTACTTGTTGAGCACTATAAAGAGAAATGACTCTCCTCCACGGTGGATTAAAACATTTCAGAGACGTTTGCAGAAACATCTGCTTTTGACTACTGATGATGACGCAAATGATTGGGTTTCAGTAGCAGTCTGTCTTGACAGAATATTTTTTGTAATTTATTTGTTCATATTTGTTGTATTTGCTATTGCATTTACATAATTACTAAAAAAATAAACGGCTCCAAAAAGCATAATATCCAATCTTCTATTTAAAAGATTTCGTTCAATGTTCTCTGCGAGTTTACTGGCTAAATCCATATTCTTCTTGACAGATAAAATCTCTTCCTTTTTCTCCTAAAGACAAAATCTCTATCTACGCTTTTATTTCAAGGTATATTACATTTTCTGTTAATGTGCTTGAGCCTACATTGGTACAACTAGTCGATTCGTTATCACAAGCATTAACTATACTTTTAGATATTTTACGTTTATCAAATAAGGTCATTTTATGATTCTAAATCTGTTGATTAAAACTATAGTGCAAAGATTGAACCCACAAAGTAGCGGTTATTTTAAATTAGGACAAGACATTTAAAATCTATATCTATCTATCCACATCTATAGTAATAACTGCTGGCTGTAAACCCTGTGATTACAATCTTTGATTTCAATTTTACGCATTTTTAATACTTTGATTTAAGTTTAAGTTGATTTTTGTTAAAAACAATCATTTTTAAAGAATTAATTTTATGCTGTATTGGTCAAAGTAGGCTATGATAAACAATACAAGTAGAATAGTAATATTTCGTTTTTTATTTAGTAAAAATAGTATTTTTGAATAATCGAATGAAAAATGTTGGTGTGAATTAAACCGGATATGTTTTAGTGTTGGGAGCGCACTAAAATCCCACAGACCAATTATAATTGTCAACACATTTCTTCAGGTCCACTAGCCGCGTGCATGATACATAATAATGGGACGGCTTATCAAAAAGAGTGTTAGTTTGTATGCGCCGACACGTTTACATAATACACAGATATATAAATTACAAAGTTCAACCACGCTTCTTAGAAATATTGTTGCAGAATATCAAGCGTGCGTGCATCGAGAAAAATCGGCGAGCGCGAGAACGCCATCTCGCGCTAATTAAAGCATTAAGTTGAACGATGTTGAGGCCGCGTACATTTCATGTTACGAAAACCACAACTTCTAACGGAAATAGATATTTTGATTGCGCCCTTCTATTATAACATGTTGTTATTTGTAAATAATAGTTGTTAGTGGTTAGCCACCGTCGTTAAAAGTGACATACGGGTAGCGACCGAAAAAATTACATTTTTCCAGTGACGTAATTAAAACCGACAATGCCCGTTTGTGCGAAATAAATGTGCCAAATGTACCGAATAGCTATTGAACGTCGACGTACTAGTTTAACGACGCATGACCGGTGTTTGTAAACAATAGTTTAACATACGTAATGAAAGAGTAATAATACAATAGAGGTCGCTTCATCTGTTTATTAATGGGAATTGCGTGAGGACATTTGTGTACAAAAGAGAGTCGGCCGGGATTGTTAAATTCATCGATTCATGTTGCATCTCCAAAATGTTTTCTCTTTTCGAATCAATACTTTAAGCAAAAACACTTAAGGGCATTTACGCAACGCATTGTTCGTGCGATTCGGTTTGCGTTTTAGAACAAAAACCGCTTTTGATGTTTGTTTTTGAAGACAATTGACGTTTTTGTCGAGCACGGCCTACCGCAACAAGTTCTTCGTTCTAAAAATACAAAAACAGCTTCAAGTAAAATTAACAAAAAATTGAAGAACAAAAAAACTATAATATATCGAAATCAAATTGAAACCGAGATGTAATTTAACCTAACTAAGCCAGAAAATGATGACATAATCAATTTAGTCGATTGTAAACTAACTGAATCAAACTAAGACACAATTTTAATCAAACTAATTAAACCTAATGTATACAATCTGAAAACGCCGATATAAAATTATTATCTAATCTAAAAAGAACTATAATCAAATTTAAAAGCAGAATCTACATTGATTTATTGATGTTCGAATTTTAAGATTGTTGTTATTGACAAAAATTTAAAAAAAAAAAAACAAACCTAAACATTCTAATTTTATTAAGTCTGAAAATTAAACTTGTACATGATTCAAAAAACCTAATTTACGTAATTTAATTAATCGTATAATAACAATCAAATTTTCTTGCAAATTTACTTAATTTAATTAAATCGAATACTTTAATTAACGATATAATTTAACACAATCAAATGTAATCTATTTAAAATAAAATTAAACCAAAAGATTTTGTATAAATTATATTAATGTAATATGAAGTTAATACTCTGAATTAATTAAATCTAATTTAATTGTTATAATAAACTTTACTAAACCATTCTTAAAAGCATTAATCCATTTTTACTTAATTGAAATTAATAACAATAATCAACTTAATTATATGTAGAAAATCATGATTAATTAATTTTAAAAACAACAATCAAACTTAATCGAATTAAATTCAAGAGATCTAAAAATGTTTATAAATGTAATAAATTTATTCTAATTTAAATTAATTAAATTAAAAAATACCAAATTTTTAAAACTAAACAACAATCTCAAACATGAAAACAACAATTTAATTAAATGTTAAAGCAAAAATGTTAGTTAACTTAATCATTACTAACAACAGTAATCAAATGTAATTTAATTAATTGTAATAAACTACAATCAAACATATTTTGATTAAATCTAAGAACAATTATGAAACTTAATTAAATTAAAATGCAAAGAATGTAATCAAGTCAAAAAATTCGAAATTTGGTTCGATTCAATTTAATCAAATTAAAAACAACAATCTTTAAATCTGAACAACAAAATCAAACATGAAAACAACGATTTAATCAAATGTTTAAGCAAAAATGTAACTTAAGTTTGTCATTACTAAGAACGATAATCTAATTTAATTTAATTAAATGTGATAAACAACATTCAAACATATTTTGATTAAATCTAAGAACTATCAAAGTTAATTAAATTAAAATGCAAAGAATGTAATCAAGTCAAAAAATTCGATATTTGGTCCGATTTGATTTAATCAAATTAAAAACAACAATCTTTAAATCTGAACAACAAAATCAAACATGAAAACAACGATTTAATCAAATGTTTAAGCAAAAATGTAACTTAAGTTTATCATTACTGAGAACGATAATCTAATTTAATTTAATTAAATGTGATAAACAACATTCAAACATATTTTGATTAAATCTATGAACAATTATGAAACTTAATTAAATTAAATTGCAAAGAATGTAATCAAGTCGAAAAATCTTTACATAATTTCTAAATTTGGTCCAATTTAATTTAATCAAATTAAAAACAACAATTTTTAAATCTGACCTACAAAATCGAATCTGAAAACAACGATTTAATCAAATGTTAAAGCAATAATGTAATTAAACTCAATTATTACTAACACGATAATTGAATGTAATTTAATTAATTGTAATAAACAAGAATCAAACATATTTTGATTAAATCTAAGAACAACTATCAAACTTAATTAAATTCAAATGCGAAGAATGTAATCAAGTCAAAAAATTCGATATTTGGTCCTATTTGATTTAATCAAATTAAAAACAACAATCTTTAAATCTGAACAACAAAATCAAACATGAAAACAACGATTTAATCAAATGTTTAAGCAAAAATGTAAATTAACTTAATCATTACTGAGAACAGCAATCGAAATTAATTTAATTAAATGTAATAAATGACATTCAAACAAATTTTGATTAAATCTAAGCACAATTATTAAACCTAATTAAATTAAATTTTTTAGAACGTAATCAAGTCGAAAAATGTTTACATCATTTCTAAATTTGGTCTAATTTAATTTAATCAAATTAAAAACAACAATCTTTAAATCTGAAAACAAAATCAAACATATATCAACTATTCAATCAAATTTTAAAACAAAAATGTAATTGAACTTAATCATTACTAAAAACGGCAATCGAATGTAATTTAATTATTTGTAATAAACAACAATCAAACATATTTGGATAAAATCTAAGAAAAAATATCAAACTTAATTAAATTAAAATGCAAAAAATGTAATCAAGTTAAAAAAATTCGATATTTGATCCGTTTTGATTTAATCAAATTAAAAACAACAATCTTTAAATCTGAACAACAAAATCAAATATGAAAACAGCGATTTCATCAAATGTTTAAGCAGAAATGTAAGTTAACTTAATCATTACTAAGGACGATAATTCAATTTAATGAAATGTGATAAGCAACATTCAAACATTTTTTGATTAAATCTAAGAACAATTATCAAACCTAATTAAATTTAATTGCAAAGAATGTAATTAAGTAAAAAAATGCTTAAATAGTTTCTAAATTTAATCCAAATTAATTTAATCAAATTAAAAACAACAATCTTTAAATTTGAACAACAAAATCAAACATGAAAACAACGACTTAATCAAATGTTTAAGCAAAAATGTAACTTAAGTTTGTCATTAATGAGAACGATAATCTAAGTTAGTTTAATTAAATGTAATAAATAACATTCAAACATATTTTAATTAAATCTAAGAACAATTATCAAACGTAATTAAATTAAATCGCAAAAAATGTAATCAAGCCGAAAAATGTTTACATAATTTCTAAATTTAATCCAATTTAATTTAATCAAATTAAAAACTACAATCTTGAAATTTGAACAACAAAATCAAATATGAAAACAACGATTTAATCAAACATTAAAGCAAAAATGTAATTAAACTCAATTATTACTAAGAACGATATTCAAATGTAATTTAATTAATTATAATAAACAATAATCAAACATGTTTTGTTTATGTGTAAAAGCAATTATCAAACTTAAAAGAATGTAATTAAGTCAAAAAATTTGACATTTAGTCCAATTTAATTTAATCAAATTAAAAACAACAATATTTAAATCTAAACAATAAAATCAAATATGAAAACAACGATTTAGTCAAATATTTAATAAAAATGTTTACATAATTTCAAAACTAGGTCGAATTTAATTTAATCAAATTAAAAACAACAATCTTTAAATTTGAACAACAATATCAAATATGAAAACAACGAGTTATCAAATGTTTAATAAAAACTTTTACGTAATATATAAATTTGGTCCAATTTAATTTAATCAAATTAAAAACAACAATCTTTAAATTTGAACAACAAAATTAAATATAAAATCAACGGTTTAATCAAATGTTTAAGCAAAAATGTAACTTAACTTAAACATTACTAAGAACGGCTATTGAAACGAATTTAATTTAATGTGATAAACAACATTCAAACATATTTTGATTAAATCTAAGAACAATTATCAAACGTAGTTAAATTAAATTGCAAAGAATGTAATCAAGTCGAAAAATGTTTACATAATTTCTAAATTTGGTCCAATTTAATTTAATCAAATTAAAAACAACAATTTTTAAATCTGAACTACAAAATCAAATATGAAAACAACGATTTAATCAAATGTTAAAGCAAAAATGTAATTGAACTCAATTATTACTAAGAACGGTAATCGAATGTAATTTAATTAATTGTAATAAACAACAATCAAACATATTTTGATTAAATCTAAGAACAACTATCAAACTTAATTAAATTAAAATGCAAAGAATGTAAACAAGTTAAAAAATCCGATATTTGGTCCGATTTGATTTAATCAAATTAAAAACAGCAGTTTTTAAATTTGAACAAGAAAATCAAACATGAAAACAACGATTTAATCAAATGTTTAAGCAAAAATGTAACTTAAGTTTATCATTACTAAGAACGATAATCTAATTTAATTTAATTAAATGTGATAAACAACATTCAAACATATTTTGATTAAATCTAAGAACAATTATGAAACGTAATTAAATTAAATTGCAAAGGATGTAATCAAGTCGAAAAATGTTTACATATTTTCTAAATTTGGTCCAACTTGATTTAATCAAATTAAAAACAACAATTTTTAAATCTGAACTACAAAATTGAATATGAAAACAACGATTTAATCAAATGTTAAAGGAATAATGTAATTAAACTCAATTATTACTAACACGATAATTGATTGTAATTTAATTAATTATAATAAACAATAATCAAACATGTTTTGTTTATGTGTAAAAGCAATTATCAAACTTAAAAGAATGTAATTAAGTCAAAAAATTTGACATTTAGTCCGATTTGATTTAATCAAATTAAAAACAACATTCTTTAAATCTAAACAACAGTTTTAAATATTTAATAAAAATGTTTACAAAATTTCTAAATTTAGTCGAATTTAGTTTAAACAAATTAAAAACAACAATCTATAAATTTGAACAACCAAATCAAATATGAAAACGAGTTATCAAATGTTTAATAAAAACGTATACATACCTTATAAATTTGGTTCAATTTAATTTAATCAAATTAAAAACACATCTTTAAATCTAAACCACAAAATCAAATAAAAAACAACGAGTTAATCAAATATTTAATCAAAAATGTAACTTAACTTAGAAATTACTAAGAACGACAATCAAATTTAATTTAATTAAATGTGATACACAACATTCAAACATATTTTGATTAAATCTAAGAACAATTATCAAACGTAATTAAATTACATTTTATAGAATGTGATCAAGCCGAAAAATGTTTAAATCATTTCTAAATTTGGTCCAATTTAATTTAATCAAATTAAAAACAACAATTTTTAAATCTGAATTACAAAATCAAATATAAAAACAACGATTTAATCAAATGGTAAAGCAAAAATGTAATTGAACTCAAATATTACTAAGAACGGTAATCGAATGTAATTTAATTAATTGTAATAAACAACAATCAAACATATTTTGATTAAATCTAAAAGCAATTATCAAACTTAAAAGAATGTAAATAAGTCCAAAAATTTGACGTTTGGTCCAATTTGATTTAATCAAATTAAAAACAACAATCTTTAAATTTGAACAACAAAAACAATTATGAAAACAACGATTTAGTCAAATATATAATAAAAATGTTTACATAATTTCTAAATTTGGTCGGATTTAATTTAATCAAATTAAAAACAACAATCTATAAATTTGAACAACAAGATCAAATATGAAAACAACGATTAAATCAAATGTTTAAGCAAAAATGTAACTTAATTTAATAATTACTTAGAGCGGCGATCAAATTTTATTTAATTAAATGTGATAAACAAAATTCAAACATATTTTGATTAAATCTAAGAACAATTATCAAACTTTTTTAAATTAAATTGCAAATAATGTAATCAATACAAAAAATGTATATTTTGTTTTTAAATTTTGTACAATTTATTGTAATCAAATTAAAAAAACAATATTTAAATCTGAATAACAATTAAATTAAATATAAAAACAACGATTTAATCAAATGATTAAGCAAAAATTCAACTTAACTTAATCATTACTAAGAACGGCAGTTGAATTTAATTTAATTAAATGTGATAAACAACATTCAAACATATCTTGATTAAATCTAAGAACAATTATCAAACGTAATTAAATTAAATTGCAAAAAGGGTAATCAAGTCAAAAAATGTTTACATAATTTCTAATTTTGGTCTTATTTAATTTAATTAAATTAAAAACAACAATTTTAAATCTGAAAAACAAAATCATATATGAAAACAACGATTTAATCAAATGTTAAAGCAAAAATGTAATTGAACTTAATTATTACTAAGAACGGTAATCGAATGTAATTTAATTAATTTTAATAAACAACAATCAAACATATTTTGATTAATTCTAAGACCAATTATCAAACTTAAAAGAATGTAATCAAGTCAAAAAAATTGACATTTGGTCCGATTTCATTTAATCAAATTAAAAACAACAATTTTTAAATCTGAAAAACAAAATCAAATATGAACTAACTAATTCATCAAATGTTAATGCAAAAATGTTATTTAACAGAATCATTACTAAGAATAGTTATCTAATGTAATTTAATTAGTATTACTAAACAACAATGATACATATTTTGATTAAATTGAAGAACAATTATCAAAACCTAATCAAATTAAATTGCAAAGAATGTAGTTAAGTCAAAATATATTTATATAATTTCAATATTTGGTCCGATTTAGTTTAATCAAATCAAAAACAATAAACTTTAAATCTGAACAACAAAATCAAATGTAAAATCAACAATTTAATCAAATGTTAAAAGAAGAAGGTTTTGGTATAGGTTGCGTACTGTATGAATTTTGTCCTGGAACGTACTTTTTACATTTAGAACATTAACTGTCAATTTTTTTGACATGTAAATAAATAATAAAAGTAACATTTCGTTTTCGATGCAAGAAGGACTGTACGTAAAGGCTATCACTGCGCTCAGTAAAACCTTTTTTTTTAAATATTCGCATATCATACACGTAATAAATAGGTGTTTTTCTTCTTTTTAGTGTCTATTCACTTTTATTGGTGTCGAACGTAAATTCGCACGACTTAGATATAGATGTTGTCACGCCTAATGCATGATTTCTTAATTTCTTGGTCTACCTCGTTTTTTGATGGGTCGAACTGGTGGAGGTGGATTGGTAGTCGGTTCTGTGTATGGACTGAGGGCTAAAATGTGGTAACTTCTTATGATCTCTTGTGTGTTTAGGTTCTCTAGTTCGTAGGAGGTTGGCGAGATCACTTGCAGGACGCGACAAGGTCCATCTCGGCGTAGAGCCAATTTCCCGGAGGTTCTCTTGTCTTTATTGCCGAGTATGTGTGTTTGAACCCAGACGAAGTCTTCGTGCTGCAATGGTGGGGTGACCCTTTGGTTTTGCTGGGAGTCGTCTGTTGTTCTTAGTTCTCTACCGAAGGTTAGATAAGCTCTCGTTTGTCCTGTCGTTTGACTTTTTGCTGTGTTCATCGCGAACCTTATGGGTGCTAGGTTTTCTGACCATAACTTATGGTTTTCTTTTACTAAGATAGCCAGTTAGGGTTTGAGATCTCTATTTTACTGGGTTTGCCTGGGGGTGATATACTGGGATCAGAATCGGTTTAATATCTATGCAGAATGTGACAAGCTGCATGATCCCGCTGATGAATTGCGTGCCGTTAGCACTTAATAGTCGACGTGGAGTGAAAAAAGATTTCTTGTATCAGAGTTTGCGCACATGTTTTTGCATCGGTTGTTTTCAGGGAGAACAGCTCTACCCATTTGCTGGTAGTGTCTTCTACTATGAAGATCCACCGTTCCCCGTTAGGTCCTTCTAGAAGAGGTCCGAAAGGATCGATGGCTAATGTTTCAAAACGGCGCGTTTGTAAAGGTGTTTGCAATCGCCCTGCTGGCTTCTGATTAGAAGCTTTGTATCTCTGACACTCGAGGCAGTTTTTCACGTATTCTAGTATCTATTCCTACTCAAAAATATCGGCTTGCGATTTTTTGAAAAGATTGTTCTTTGCCGTAGTGACCCGCAGTTGGTGCATTGTGGTACTCTTGTAGTATCTTCTCTCGCTCCATTTCTGGAACAACCAACCAAAGTATCGGTACAGTACGTCTTGGGACATCATGTAGCCGCTGTTGATCTATCGTCTGTAATCATTTAAGGATGGATCCGGGTTCTCGAAGCATTTAATGATATTCTTAACTTATGGATCTACAAGTTAGCCCGCCCGAATATCCGCCGGGGGCCGTCTGGGTACATCTATCGTGATGGTGCATAAGTGGCATTCCGCTTCTTCACACATTTAGTTTTCCTAGGGTGTAGGTGAATGTAATGTCGTAGGATTGCAAAACTAACGCCTATCGTGCCAGTATTCCGGAGAGGAAATTTAGAGACATTATCCATTGCAGTGGTTGATGGTCGGTGGCTACAGTGACTGGGTTCCCTTCAATGTAGCCTCGGTACTTGGTTACGACCCATACGACCGCAAGTGCTTTTCTTTTTGTAGTCGAATAGTTCTTTTCGGCTGGGAGAAGTAGTCTGTTTGCATACTTAACCGGGCTTTCGTCTGGTCCTCTGCCTTGGGCCAGGACTGCACCGATAGCATATTGGCTTGCGTTGGTCCTTATCGTGAATGGCGTTTCGTGATTCGCCTGTTTTAATATGGTTGCTTTGGTAAATAGGGCTTTCAGTTTTGTGAAGGCCGCGAGCTGTTCTGGCTTTCACGTCCATGCGGCCTCCTTCTTTATTAACTGGGAAAGTGGTTTTCCAGCCTGGGCAAACTGTGGTATGAACCGTCTGTACCATAAACAAGTTTGCATGAAGGACATTAAGTGCTTCACGTGGTGCCGAAAGGTTGACTATGGCGCTGACTTTATCCGAGTCAGCTTGTGGCTTTTGGCGTTAGGATGTGTTCAAGATATTTGACTTATTGGCAGCCGAAGTGACATTTCATGCGTTTTGCCTTTAATTTAAATTGGCAGAGCCTGTTGAATATTTTGTGTAAGTCTTCTATATGGTTATCGACGGACTTTGACCATACAATGATATCGTCTAAGTAAGCAAGTTAGTCTTAAAACGATCGATGAGCCATTAGAAGGTGGCTAGGGCGTTCTTCAGACCAAAAAGCATTCGTCGGAACCGATACAGGCCAAACGGTAAGATGAATGCTGTCTTGTCTCAGTCTTCCATTTTTACAGTCACCTGCCAGTACCCTGCCTTGAGGTCGATGGTTGATATTACTAGCGCCTAAGCTGCGTGGAGCAGATAGTCGATCCTTGGGAGTGGGTATGCCCGTTTTCATCATCTCCTCCAGTTTTCTTTTTAAGATCGCTTGTTTGGCCGACGTCAGTCTATATGGCGGCGAGGCGATAAGTGAGTGGGTGCCAGTGACGATTGCATGCTCGGTATACCACGTTTCTTCTCCCCTTGGTGTGCATGAAGTAATGCATTAAAAGAGGTGCGCTGCTCGGGAAATAGAAAGGTTCTCTCGTCGTCGCGGAGGTTTAGCTCACTGGCTTCGAACATGGCTAGGTTTAGCTGTATAGACGGCTTTTTTTCCAAGGTGAGTGTGGAAATTTCATAGTGGGCAGAGGGCGTTCGAAAGGTGGATCGTGCGGTGACAGCGCACTGGCAAATATGCTATAAATTTCGGGATCCGCTTCCCTCTTCGTGTCGTGGTGCTTGCTCGGATCTCTTTCGAAGAGCTGTAAGGTTCTGTACTTGAACCTGCGAGGGTCACTTCGTGGTATGTTTGCTGCATACTAGCAGTCTCTTTGATCAGCTAGTTCGGTGATTTAGTATTTCCGAAAGAAACTGGTAGCTGGTTCCGGGATGTAGCGGTGCGCGTCGTCTGGTTGTTCAATGAAGTGCCAGCTTTGGTTTGCCAGGTTTATGACCTGGCCGGAGTCCTTAATAAGGTCTACTCCAAAGAGCGTGCGGTTATTGGCATCTGAGATCACAATCAAGTCGGTTGGAACCTGTTTGTGATGCAGTTGAATAGTGACATTGGTCTGAAAAACTTCTCGCCGCCGTACTTTGCCATCGGCTAAGGTGATGTTCATCATGTCGCCGTAAATTTATGCCCTTGGCTCTTTAGTACTTGGTACAGTGTGTGACCTGCGACGCTTTGTTTCGCACCTGTGTCCAGGTAGGTACTTCCCGAGGCTGTGTCAACGCTGATGGGAATAATAGACCGGGTTGTCGTTGCTGACTTAATTGGATTTATTTCTGCGAGGTAAAAGTTGTTTTCTTCCGTAGGGGTTCGGCCATTACAGTTTGCACATTGGCTACGGACCGCTCCTGGAGCTCCGCATCCACAACAGAAGATTTTGACCACTGGTGTGTTTTCGTGCTTTGAGATGGCGTTGGTGACGTCGGTTCTAATGGTCGTTGGGAGTTGTGGAGTTGGTCGTCTATCGAGGTGACTTTGGACGAAGTTGACTCGTTTGCGTTTTTGGCATTCGTCTTTAGTGTGTCCCATGAGGCGACAGTAGGCACACCTGGGTCTGGCAGGAGCAGGCATCGTTTGGTATTTTGTGACTTCTTCTGTTTTTTGCAGTTGGTTTAGTAACTCGTCGAATGTCGTCACCGAGTTGCGGGGAACACGTTTTCGGACTCAACGATAGAGGAGCCCATAGACCATGTCTATCTGAAGCGCTTCTGGTGGGTTACTATGGTCTGAGATCATTGCAAGGAGTGCCCTTTTCTGAGCGATGAAAAATTCCGTGTTTTCAGGGCTTGTTTGTTTGGTGGTGAATATTTCCCTTAATACTTGGTAGGTAGGTTTGTTTGGACTAAATGTGGTTTTTACCAGTGTCATAGCTTCTTCCCACGACGTGATAGTGCGTTTTATGGTATAATTGTAGAAACTACATTAGAGCATTTCCAATGCTGACGAGTTCAAAAAACACCAACAGATATCCATTAATTTTTAAAATGTTTGCACTAGACTATTACAGTTGGGAATCTTATAATGGGTTTTATTTAAAACATTTTTGACATTTGCAATTGTAAAATTTACAAATTTTAGCACAATCCCGTTAAAGAAAGTATTCTTTATTTTTTTATGTTTATTACTAAAACCTTTAAACATGCAAAAAAAATTTTAGTAGCAATCTTCAGTTGCTGTTAGTATTTATTCTATCTATTTCTCAATTACTGGTTTCGGAAGAATCTAGATGACACTGTTGTCTTTAAAAATCGTTGTCGTTTAACATTTTTCTGTTTAGGTTTAGGTTTCAACTTGAACCCAGTCTTTGATGAAGCTTTAATATTGTTTATTTCAACACGATTTTAAATTTAACTAAATGTACTATAATTAAAACAAAACTAAGAAAATTATAACCAACTAATTAATAAAACAATAACTTAGCAAATGTAACTTTTTAACCAATCTGCTGTTTATTGCTTAATAATAAGCTAAGCACAAACTTCTTTTTTGAATATGAAGTATTAGAGAATTTTAGCGTTTTTTTTTCAGGTGAAAAATATACACAAAGGTCAGAGATCAGACTTGAGAATCGCGATTTTCAAAATTACAAAGGTAACTTTGATCTAAAAAAAAGTATTTTTAAACAGTTATTAAAAAACAAAACTGAAGGAAAAACAGTTGCAACAAACAAGGTAATAACCTCACTTTTACGACGCCGCCTAGAATTCGAATAATTTTTTTATTAACAACGCAACGCGCACCGAGGTAACGGGTACATATATTTCAATATTTTTTTTAATGAAAGGAAACGAGTAGTCAATGGGTGCGAATCGGCACTATTAAAATAAGCGGTGCGCTTTGTCGGCACAAGCAATGCCAATTAGATAATATGATAGATGATGTTGATTTCAACACGCAATCCAAAACGGTCCATCTATAAATTTCGGCCCCCTTCATCGCGCCGCGATATTAAACCGTGGCGTCGACGTCCACGAATGACGAAGAAAAGAGTAAAAACGCTAAAAAAACCTTGTCAATCGGAACCCGAACGAAACAAAAGCGTTTTGTGAATGAAACGCCGATTTGAACAGAAAAAAAATGAAGAAAAAAGACGTAAGTAGTACATGCGAGTAACAAGACCGGGAAAAGAGGGAATGATTTATGTGATAATGTACAGACCTCCTACTCCGTCGGTGAGCGGCTCTTTTATACACTACAAAGCAAACAAAAAACGATTTATAAAAATATTAGTTGGATAAATAAGTGACGTGTACTCGATCGTCAGTTGCGTCGGGCCTTTTTTCGTTTTTTTCCTTTCTTTTAATGAACACAACGGGAGTAGCCAGTCTTGATGACTGTGAATAAGTTATTTGATCTAATTGTGTTTTGCTTCCCGATTTCAATTGCGAGAAAAAGCCGGCGTTGATGAATTACTAAAACTACTAAAGCAGAAAACATAACGAAGAAAAGAAAAAGTTTTATCTAGTTTCGAAATAGAAAAAGAAAAATGCGCTCTTTGTAAAGCATAAAAGTTAAAGAGTGTAGAACATTTTTCTTTTTCTTATTCTTGTTGAATTCTTCTTCTGTAACTTGGTGTGGTATATATCAAAGTGTCCCACACAGCTCTTGAACAAATAAGGGAAAATCATTTGGTGACGGTCGTAAGCTAGGGCGTTTCGCGCAAAACGAGTAGTATGCTTGGTTTTATACGCGTTTTTTAATGGTTAATTAAGAAAAATCATCGCCGAGGTGTAAAATCGCAGAGTGCTGTGCGATGACGTACTTGTATGCAATTGTTTCAACGCCTACTCGGACACGCAATTTACGTAAAATCCGTAGCCGTCGTTTCGGGTGGAACGTAGTAGTCTTGCAAGATATATGAACGTGCTATCGCGGCGCCGGAGCGAATAGGGGAGGGGGCGTCACAAACAGGCGCCTAGCGTCGCGTCAACTCCCGACGCCGCTGCGAAGCGCCGCACGTCCGCAAAAACTACTAACGCCAAGCTATGATGTTCATTCCTTTCTCCTTCCATTTGTACACTCGAAAAAGAAAAATTCTCTTATATATTATTTTACGTACGTCTTTCCACTCCAGGATTAAATTCAATTTTCTAGCGTTTTTTTCTTAGACTTCTTAATAACCCAGTTGGCTTTGAGTTGTTTTTATATAGGCCACGGCAACTAGATTTTTATTTTTTTTGTCGTTAAAATCGAGGACTCTAAAGAAAATTAAAGTAATTATGACGTCGTAATCTGTGATGACAAAAACAAAGAAAAACAACAGATAAAATAAAAACCGAAATTAGGTTGCTTTGAAAACATAAAACGACAGTAGTCTGAATGCGAAAAAATACGAAATGGCACTAATAAAATACTCGTAATTAGTAAGCTGGTAAAATAAAAGAATTATTTATAAAAAATGCGTAGGTCGCAAAAAAATTAAAATTGAACCAATAGTAAAAATAAAGCAAAAAAACAAAATCGCCATACTGCTTAGCCTTAGAACAAAAAATTTGTAGTTATGAAATTAGCAGGACATGGAAATAAAAATAATTATTAATATACTAAATACTACAGTATTCCTAAAATATGTAAAATTTAATTTAATTTAATAATTAAAAAATTATTAACAAGAATAAAATCAAAACTTTGTAAGTTTAGAAACAAATTATTGCAAATTAGATTTTTAAAAGTTATCTCAGTTACTTTTTTTTACATTAACAAATGTGTTTTATTACATAGGCTACATTGATAAATTAAAAAAAATTAATTTTGAATTTTATTAATTATGATTATTAAAATGATTTTAGTTTATTTAAATTCTAAACTTTAGTTTATGAATTAAAGATATTTTTGGTTTTGATTTAAAAAGACCTTTCTATCGAGCAACTTAATTTCTTGCTCTAATCTTCCGTACTTTCTATAAAAAACCCTTCAGTTTAAATGCCATCCGGGTCGAAGGACCAAAATGTATTTGTTAATAGATTTTATTTATGGAAAACTACAAAGTTGTTTTTCATCGTGTTTGCAAGTGTGTAACATCGAGAGATTTTATTTTTGAGGCTTTCGCGGCCATGATTTTTTAACAAATAATTATTTTCGGGTTTTGAACCGCGTTCCATATTTACACTTTTCACAAAATTTATAAAACTTAGAAAACTTACAAACTTTGAAAAATTTACAATGTTTGACGTTTCGACAGTCATGTCGCTGTCTTCTTTCGGTTCAAAACCCGAAAATAATTATTTGTTATCGAGAGATTTTTTACATCTGTGTTTTTACTTTCCTATAAAGAAAGTATAGCGATCGCAGTTTTTTTAAAAAAATTTTTATTGCATAATTTTACGTTTCAATACCTTCTGAATCAGAAAAATGTATTTTTGACAAAAAAATTTTTTGAGCGTCTGTGTCTTGTGTGTGACTGTGTGTAACAATGTTCCCACGATAAGTCTCGAACCAAAAGTCCTGGTAACTTGAAATTTAGTATGCAGCTAGTTTTTCATATTTTTTCGGTTCTATCAAAAGATGGATTTGATAAAGAAACTGAAAGTGGGTTTACCCGCCATTTTTAACAGTTTTTCTTATATAATTTCGTACGTAGGTAAATTTTTTTTAAGAATGGAGAAATTCATCATGGACACCACATAGACCAATTCCATATGGTAATGCCAGACTCTTACCGGCTAAAATACCTTCCTTTTTTTTTCTCCGTGGCAAAGGTGAACGTATCGCTTTTTTTTTGGCATTCCTTTTCACCCAGTATTTTGGGTTGTTAGTTATTTTAGCGTCATTTATTTATCTTTTTCTTTTTCCTTTTTTTATTTTCGTTCTATTGTTTCTTTAATAGTTTTACTATTTTTGTCCCATTTTATCTCATTCTCTAACATATTTTCTATGACGTTTTCGGCATTTATTTCTATATTTAGCTTTTTCCTTTCTTATTCCCACCTTTTGCGTATAATGGCAATAACTCAAAAATCCTTACGTACCCCCTCAAAACTACAAATTCAATGTGGTTCGAGAAGGAAATAATAATCGCTATTTTCAGCACAGTTGGCTACAAACGTATGAACGGTTGACGTACACCAAAGAATTACATGGAGGTCAGTGCAAATTTTGTGTAATGTTTGGTCTTCGAGAAGGTGGAAATAACGAAATGAAACTTGGAAAATTAGTTGTTGAGCCAATGGTAACTTATAAGAAAGCTGTAGAAATTTTAAAACACCATTGCAATATGGAATATCATAAAAGAAATACGGTAATTTTATTTTTGAGGCTTTCGCGGCCGTGATTTTTTAAAAAATAATTATTTTCGGGTTTTGAACCGCGTTCCATATTTACACTTTTCACAAAATTTATAAAACTTAGAAGACTTACAAACTTTAAAAAATTTACAATGTTTGACGTTTCGACTGTCATGTCGCTGTCTTCTTCAGAAAAAACTAAAATTGAAGATATAGGATCCTGACTAGATTTTATATTACGCCGTTCGGATCAATGGTTTGAGAAGGTTCCGATTCATTAGTTTTCCGGAAAATGTTTTTCCATATTGGCGCTAGATCGATTCCATTATCCCTATTAAAATTGTTGTACTTCTGGATTTCAATAGCTTCCTTGTATAGTCTAGGCCAGAAGTTTTGGGATTTAGCCAACATTGTTGCCTCTTCAAATTTTATCGTGTGACCGGTGTCTAAAAAGTGTTCCGCAACAGCAGATCTTATGTTATGTTTTTTTGTATCTGCCTTATGTTCTCTTTAATTTGGTAGCTATGTTGCGTCCCGTTTGTCCTATGTAAGCCAGCCCACACGAACAAGGTATGTGGTAGACCCCTGGTTCCTCGAGTGGTGCTTTTGTTTCTTTTGATTTTGAGAAATTGGCGGATATTTTATTTGTTGCAGTGAAGATCATTTTGATATTTTTCCCTCTAAGTATCCTGACTATTTTATCCGTGCAGCCTTTTATGTAAGGAAGGAAGGAAGTTGCCACGGGTTCCTCTTTTTATGGTTTTTCCTTACTGTGTTTGTTAATTGCTCGATATATGTCTGCTTTTCTAAAACAGTTTTTTATTAAGGCGTTTGTTAAGTGACCTAACTCGATCTCTAACGTGTTCGGTTCACTTATCGCCTTGGTCCTGTGTACTAAAGTTTTTAGAACTGCAAACTTCTGAGCTGGATGATGATGTGATTTGGCGTTGAGGTATCTGTCAGTATGTGTCGGTTTTCTATATACTTGATGTCCCAATTTGTTGTCCATATTTCAGTACCCCCAAGAACGAAATGCTTCTGTTTGTTTCCTTTTCCATGGTGAATTTGATGTTGAAATCTAACTGGTTGATGTGATCCAGAAAGTTGTGTAGTGTTTCTGTTCCATGTGACCAAATTACAAATGTATCGTCCACATAACGTAGCCAGCATTTTGGTTTGAGGGTAGCGGTTTCTAATGCTCTTTCTTCAAAATCCTCCATAAATATATTGGCGATGACTAGAGAAAGTGGTGATCCCATGGCTGCCTCTTCAATTTGTTCGTATACAATATTGTTGAATGAAAATTACGTGAACTTTAAGCATAGCTCATTAGTCCGTTAAGCTCGACATCTAAATCTGCTTTTCGTAATTTGGTCTTGATGATCTCCAGTGCTGTTTGTAGTGGCACTTTTGTGAAGAGAGATGTCACATCAAAACTGACTAAAATGTCTTTTGGTTCCAATTTAATTTCTTTAATTCTAGAGAAGAAGTGCTGGGAATTCTTTACGTGATGGATGCTTTTTCCCGTAAGCGTTGTAAATTAGTACATAAGTATCTAGCCAGAGGATGAGTGGCTGAACCTGTAGCACTCACAATTGGGCGAAACGGTACTCCTGGTTTGTGAATTTTTGGAAAGCCGTAAAGGTGCGGCATCCTGGTGTCTGTAGGAATTAGTCGTCTCTTTTGATGTTCCGGGATCGTGCTTGAGGATTTTACAGCGGCCGAAATCTTTCTCTCCAGAAGTTTTATTGGATTCCTCTTCAATGGTTTGTCCGCCGAATCTTGTAGCAAAGTATCGATTTTTTTCATGTAGTCGTTGGTGTTCATGATTACAGAAGCATTTCCTTTATCAGCTGGTAATACAGTGATTTCTTTGTTGGCTTTAAGTTCCCTTAGAGCATTTCTTTCTTCTCGATTGATGTTGGATTTCGGTGCTGTAGATTTCTTCAGAACGTCGGCTGTTTTAACCCTCACCTCTTCTTGAATATGTTGTGGTAGAGTTCTGAGTGTGCTCTCCAATGAACTCACTATTTCTTCCTTTGGTATAAATTTTGGTGTGATAGCAAAATTTAATCCTTTTGATAAGATGGCTGTTGCTGGTACACTGAGTGTGGTGGAAGACATATTGATGATGATCCTGTCTGTCTCTAATTACGGCGGTGAAGGATGTTGTACTTCCTGTAACTTCTGGAACTTTGCCATTTGTATTTTCTTTAACTTTTTGGCAATGTCTTCGGCTTTTTCCGTAGATAGTTTGTCGATCAAATCCCAGATTGTCGAATCTATTGTGTTGATCAGTCGTGAATGGACTGAAAATAACTCCGTGGTTTTCTGATCTAATTGGCGTTTTTTTTCGTGTATCCTTTCCATTAACAAGGCTCGGCTGGTTCTTCGCAGTATATGCTTTCCCGTTCTGTTCTTGATGTGATGTTGTATTTGCAGAAAACCTGGGACAATGTCCTGGTCTCTACATCTGCTCAAAAAGGCTAATTGAGCAAGCAGACGTTGGCGTTTGATCCTGAGAGTCTCTAATTTCCGCACGATTTTAAAAACTTCCTCCCCGTAGAGTCGGATAAATTTATTTTTGAGGCTTTTGCGGTCATGATTTTTTAACAAATAATTATTTTCGGGTTTTGAACCGCGTTCCATATTTAGACTTTTCACAAAATTTATAAAACTTAGAAAACTTACAAACTTGGAAAAATATGCAATGTTTGACGTTTCGACAGTCATGTCGCTGTCTTCTTAAAAAAAACTGAAACTGAAGATATAGGATCCTGACAAGCTTTTATATTACGCCGTTCGGGTCAGTAGTTCGTGACGGTTCCGATTCATTAGTTTTCCGGAACATGTTTTTCCATATTGGCGCTAGATCGATTCCATTATCCCTATTAAAATTGTCGTACTTCTGGATTTCAATGGCTTCCTTGTATAGTCTAGGCCAGAAGTTTTGGGATTTAGCCAACATTGTTGCCTCTTCAAATTTTATCGTATGACCGGTGTCTAAAAAGTGTTCCGCAACAGCAGATCTTGTGTTATGTTGCGCCTTGTTTGTCTTATGTAAGCCAGCCCACACAAACAAAGGATGTGGTAGCCCCCTGGTTCCTCAAGTGGTGCTTTTGTTTCTTTTGATTTTGAGTAATTGACGGATATTTTATTTGTTGCAGTGAAGATCACTTTGATATTTTTCCCTCTAAGTAAGTAAAGAGACGACTAATTCCTACAGACACCAGGATGTCGCACCTTTACGGCCTTCCAAAAAATCCACAAACCGGGGGTACCGCTGCGCCCAATTGTGAGTGCTACAGGTTCAGCCACTCATCTTCTGGCTAGATACTTATGTACCATTTTACAATCGCTTACAGGAAAAAGCATCCATCACGTAAAGAATTCCCAGCACTTAGTCTCTAGAATTAAAGAAATTTAATTGGAACCAGAAGACATTTTAGTCAATTTTGATGTGACATCTCTCTTCACAAAAGTGCCACTACAAACAGAACTGGAGATCATCAAGACCAATTTACGAAAAACGGATTTGGATGAGGAGCTTAACGAACTAATTGAGCTATGTTTAAAGTCCACGTACTTCTCATTCAACAATATTGTATACAAACAAAGTGAAGGGGCAGCCATGGATCACCACTTTCTCCAGTCATCGCCAATATATTTATGGAGGATTTTGAAGAAAGAGCATTAGAAACCCTGCTACCCTCAAACCAAAATGCTGGTTACGTTATGTGTACGATACATTCGTAATTTGGTATCATGGAACAGAAACACTACACAACTTTCTGGATCACATCAACCAGTTAGATTTCAACATAAAATTTACCATGGAAAAGAAAACAAACAGAAGCATTTTGTTCTTGGACGTACTCAAAATATGGACAACAAATTGGGACATCAAGTATATAGAAAACCGACACATACTGACAGATAATAACGCCGAATCACATCATCATCCAGCTCAGAAGTTTGCAGTTCTAAAAACGTTAGTACACAGGGCCAAGGCGATCAGTGAACCGAACACGTTAAAGACCGAGCTAGGTCACCTAACAAACGCCTTAATAAAAAACGGTTTCAGAAAAGCAGACATATATCGAGCAATTAACAAACACAGTAAGGAAAAACCAAAGAAGGAGGAACCCATGGCAACTTCCTTCCTTCCTTACATAAAAGCCTGCACAGATAAAATAGCCAAGATACTTAGAGGAAAAAATATCAAAGTGATCTTCACTGCAACAAATAAAATAGCCGCCAATTTCTCAAAATCGAAAGAAACAAAAGCACTACTCAAGGAACTAGGGGTCTACCACATCTCTTGTTTGTATGGGCTGGCTTACATAGTACAAACGGGACGCAACATAGCTACTAGATTAAAAGAACATAAGGCGGATACAAAGAAACATAACACAAGATCTGCTGTTGCGGAACACTGTTTAGACACCGGTCACACGATAAAATTTGAAGAGGCAACAATGTTGGCTAAATCCCAAAACTTCTGGCCTAGACTATACAAGGAAGCCATTGAAATCCAGAAGTACGACAATTTTAATAGGGATAATGGAATCGATCTAGCGCCAATATGGAAAAACATGTTCCGAAAAAGTAATGAATCGGAACCGTCCAGAACCATAGACCCGAACGGCGTAATATAAAGGCTTGTCAGGATCCTATATCTTCAGTTTCAGTTTTTTCTGAAGAAGACTGCGACATGACTGTCGAAACGTCAAACAGTGTAAATTTTTTAAAGGTTGTACGTTTTGCTAAGTTTTATAAATTTTGTGAAAAGTGTAAATATGGAACACGGTTCAAAACCCGAAAATAATAATTTGTTAAAAAATCATGGCCGCGGAAGCCTCAAAATAAAATCTCTCGATGTTACACACTTGCAAATACGATGAAAAACAACTTTGTCGTTTTCCATAAATAAAATCTATTAACAAATACATTTTGGTCCTTCGACCCGGACGGCATTTAAACTGAAGCGTTTTTTTATAGAAAGTACGGAAGATTAGAGCAAGGAATTAAGTTGCTCGATACAAAGGTCTTTTTAAATCAAAACCAAAAATATCTTTAATTCATAAACTAAAGTTTAGATTTTAAATAAACTAAAATCATTTTAGTGAGTTTTATAAATTTTGTGAAAAGTGTAAATATGGAACGCGGTTCAAAACCCGAAAATAATAATTTGTTAAAAAATCATGGCCGCGGAAGCCTCAAAATAAAATCTCTCGATGTTACACACTTGCAAATACGATGAAAAACAACTTTGTCGTTTTCCATAAATAAAATCTATTAACAAATACATTTTGGTCCTTCGACCCGGACGGCATTTAAACTGAAGCGTTTTTTTATAGAAAGTACGGAAGATTAGAGCAAGGAATTAAGTTGCTCGATACAAAGGTCTTTTTAAATCAAAACCAAAAATATCTTTAATTCATAAACTAAAGTTTAGATTTTAAATAAACTAAAATCATTTTAGTGAGTTTTATAAATTTTGTGAAAAGTGTAAATATGGAACGCTGTTCAAAACCCAAAAATAATTATTGGTTAAGAAATACGGTACTCTATCTATTTGTGTGACTCACGAGGGCAAGGCAAACAGTGTAGTAGCTAGTATAAATGCAGCAGACAAAAAGGCAATTGAAAAGAACCGTAGGAACCTTATTCCAATCATTATAACGATCATTTTATGTGGTGCCCAAAACATACCCTTGAGGGGACACAGAGACGATGGTATTATTAAGACAACTGGGAGCTGTTTCGGCGAAAAAAATTTCAGAGCATTGCTAAAATTCAGAGTTGACGCTAGTGATGAACACATAAAAAATTGTAAAAGTAATGCCAGTTACGTCAGCAAAACCACCCAGAATGAAATAATTGCATGCTGTGGCGGAGTCATCACTGACAAGATTATAAATAAAATAAAAGAGTCTAAGCTTTTCACAATAATGGCAGATGAGACAACATATTTGTCCGTTAAAGAACAACTTACCATTTGCATAAGGTATTTTAATACCAAGGAATACAAGATCGAAGAAGATTTCATCAAGTTTGTTGATGTGGTGGATCTCACTGGTGAAAACTTAGCTCGCTTACCTTGATTTGGCTAACTGCAGAGGACAAGCTTTCGATGGAGCCTCCAATATATGAGTGGAATATTTAAGGGTGTGCAAGTCCGCATTTCCCAGATTCAACCTCCTGCAATCTACAGTCACTGTGCCAACCACATGCTGAACTTGGCTATAAGCAAAGCTTGCTCTGTTGCTAGCATCAGAAATGCCATGGGAGTAATAACTTCGCTGGCAATTTTTTTCCGTGACTCCGCTGCAAGGTTTAAAGCTTTGGAAGAAGAGATGCGAAAAAATCATGACCTTAAGGCAGGAAAACATGGTTTAAAAAAACTGTGTAAAACAAGATGGCTAGAAAGACATAAAGCCGTGTTAACGTTCGTAGAACACGTTCCTGCACTCTAGAAGCTATTGCTAGTTCATCGGAAGGTAGAGGATGTAATGCATTTTCTTTTCAGCACTCTATTTTGTCATCAGAATTTTTAATTAGTGTAGTACTATTGGCTGAGGTACTTGGGGTAACTTTACCTTTATCTCGCAAACTCCAAGGAGAATACATGGATGTGCTGAATTCTTCGCAGCTTCTAGAAACGACAATACACAGCGTTCAGGAAAAACGAGACAACAGCACGGACACTTTCAAGGAGCTTTATAACAATGCGGCTAAGTTGGCGGAAGAAATGGGCACAGAACTTCAAATGCCTAGGGCAACAGCTCTACAAAAAACCGATCTAATGTGGAGACAGAGTCAGCTGAGGACTACTATCGCATGACAGTGTACATACCGTTTCTTGATTTTATTGTAAATGAACTGACGGCAAGGTTCCCCAAGAAGGAGATGGAATGCGTAGGCAAGCTGCAACACCTGTTATCACCAGATCTAAATAATGCCTACATTAGTGACATTCTTCAAGGGTCGATCAAATACAAAGAAGATTTGCTATGCTTTTCTGCCTTGAAAGGTGAGCTGCAAATTTGGAAAGAAAGGTGGAAGTCAAATCCCGAAAATAAGATTTCTATACACCCGGTGTCCCAAGCCCCAAAGACTTGCCTCCTTCCAAGACTTTGGAAATTTCATCTTTGTGATGAGTTGATTAAAGACTCTGTAGGATTTTAGGTTTTTCCCTTGCTATTATTTTTATGACTTCGGGGAGCACTCCGTCAGGCCCGCGCGTTTTTTTTGCCGTTACATCTTTTCCCGTTTTTTCTGTCTCCGTTTTTGTTATTATTGGGATATCCTCTGTTTATATTTCTAGTTTATTTCATCTTGTTTGTTGTCTTCTTGGGAACAGTTCTTTGGCTAATTTCATTTGTTTTTTGTCAGTTAAAGTTATCGCGCTTTCTTTTGTTATTTTATTTACCGCTATTTTATAGGCTAACCCCCATGTCTATATCTTGACAGACCCTCTTGCAAGCTTCTCTTTTCTGTTTTTCAATTTCTTTCTTTAATTGTTTTTTATTTTGCTCTATTACCGCTTCCTTAACACTCTCTTCAGATAGATTTCTTTCTTGCTTTCTGTGTTTTTCTTCTTGCTCTTTGGCACTTGTCTCTTATTTCTTTAATTTGCGGGTTCCACCAATACATTTGTTTTTTCCTTCTTACTCTGTGTTTATTAAGAGTTTCGTTACAAGCTTGCTTTAAATGTATGTAAATTATTCAAATTATTTTTACAGTTTCTTATAGAGTTAATTCTTCTGAACAATTTATTCTAATAAAAAATTTTTCTAACATTAACAGTTTATTAGATATTTGATTTAAAATTGAAAGTCAATTCCATATATGATCCTAGGTTCGTAGGTTCGAATCCTGCCTACGACGATTTTTTTTAGAAAAAAATTGCATATCTTGAAAGGAAAGCAAGATACGTTAAAAAGTAACAATTTTTCTCTAAATTCTTTTGACTTGTTTATATACGGAGTGCTGCATTTTATTTGAATTATCTTTGGATGTATCCACGATAACTCTCAAACCAAAAGTCCTAGTAACTTGAAATTTGGTGTAGAGCAGGCTTTTTATATTTTCTTTGTCAAAAGATGGGTTTAATAAAGAAACCGGAAGTGGGTGTATCCGCCATTTTTAACAGTTTTTCTTATATAATTTTGCACGTATGTAAATTATTCAAATTATTTTTAAAGTTTCTTCAATCGTGTACATATCACTTAAAAATGATTTTATGACAACATAACTTAAAAAAAATATGTAGTTATTCCTTCATCATTCATTATAAGAAAATCGAGTGGTGACCACACCAATTTTTTTGTATTGGGTGCGACGCATCACCCACTTATCACATACCTAAAAACAGTAGCGGTTCTCGCGCATGTAATACAGTGGCGCGTACTTAGCATAATAGAAAACATAATAATAACAATGCAAAACATGGTCCCGGCCTTGAAACACCAGAGGCACTTTCAAAAAGTAAACTTACATCTATAAAACAACAATGAACAAGTAATATAGTAAATAAAGATAAAGGAGAACAACAAAATTTTCCCGTTAAAAATAAGATCTATTCAACTATTACACTCATAATTTAATTACACTATCACACTAGGTTTATTGTCGTCATCCGGGTTAGGTCATATTTTTGTAAACGCTTTCTTTAAGATGCCAGTAAAGGGTCGAATGGAAGCTGCTCGACTAATGCCGAGCACTATGTAGATCAACGACTCGTCCAAGTTTCCAGTGTAATGGTGGTAAGTTATCATCGTTGGTGACCATCAATTGGCCTAATTTTAGACTGACTTGGTCACTTTTCCATTTGTTTCTTTCTTGAAAAAGAAGAAGTTATGTATTCATGGCTCTAGCGAGACCAATAACGTTGTTGTAAAGCTTGAATCCGTTGATACAACGACAAATGTAATTCCGATATCTGATTGACATCTGGCTTGTTTATAGTCAACCAACAAAGAAATGGTCTTGTGTCAAAGGACATAAGTCCAAAGGATCGGAAGAGAGAGGAGACAAAGATCTTGAATTGCATATAGACTCAACTCGTAAAAGTAAAGTGGTAAACTCTTCAAAGGATAAGTGTGCATTCGATGCAACGCGCTTAGGGTGATGCTTTACGGTTTTAATGGCAGCCTCCCACAATCCTCCAAAGTGAGAAGAGTTTACTGGTATAATTCGTTTAACTCACGTTTAGCCCTGACAAAGTTCGTACCATTGTCAGAGTATATTACGCAGGTTCGAATCGTACGGTTTGCCAAACTACGCCCTGAAGTAATTTAGTAACGCTGTCCAATTGAATACAGTGTCGCTTGCGACTATGCGTGTAGCAATCTGAATCTTTGCATTATTAATTGAGAAAAATGATGTTTTCTTGATAAAAGAATTTTTAGCCGTCCTAGGACAATAGACGAATCTGTCCAGCAAAGACGGCAAAAAATTTTGTTTCGTAGCTCTACGCCATTCCAACCAAGGAATCGTTACAGGTTTAAAAGAAGCAACCTTTGCCTTTGCAAAAAGAAGTTTAACAGAAACATGACCGTTGTGGTCAGTACAACGTAAGTATATACGCGCACCATACACTCGCGTTGAAGCTTCAGAAAATCCGTGAATTTGGACATCAATGTCGTTACAGAAAAGTGCAAATCTGGGTAAGCAAGCAAGCTTGAGGTCACTACCGAGGAAACTAGTGGTCGCTTTGTCATACTCGGACGGTCTACGTTCGACATGATTTTCAAGATGGCCAACGGCGTTTTGGCAGTTTTGGTAACTGCCATCTCCACATAGTGTCCGTAATTCACGTGTTTGTCTAAGTAAACGCCGAGGTATTTTTGAAGTAAGACAGCGTGGTTGTAGACATTTAATGAAATAGAGCCTACTCGACGTCTGCCTAAAAAGACTATAGCTTCTGTTTTGTTTGGCGTTATTTTTAACTCGTGGTCTGTGAGCCATTTATCAATCAGAGCTATCGCCGTATTAGTCACTACCGCGAGCTCATTTTCGGTTTTGGCATTAGTCATCAGTGTGAGATCATCCGAAAATGCGACGTTTTGTGCAGGTGCGCTTAAGTCTAGTCTTAGAAGACCCTCAAATGTGACGTTCTACCAATCATTGCGAGACCCCGCAGTCACCTGCTGGATGGATTCTAAGCCATCGGACCCTTGTATCGTAAATACTCTGTTGTCGTAGTAGTAGCTTTCTACAATGTTGACGATGTATGGTTCAAGATTCTTGCGCTTTAGGGCTTTTATAATAATTGGCCACACTAAAGAATTACACGCATTTTTAACGTCTAGCGTGATCAGGGCGCATAATTTTTGCGTTTTGATAGGCCCCCTGCCAATTCGATGCTAGATCTCAATCTTCCGAGTATGAGGTGTTCGAACATCTTGCCGGATGTGTTCAATAAGCATCGAGGCCTATAAGAGCTACCTTCATTAGGTGCATTCTTACTTTTGTGTAGTAGAACGAGCCTGGCCTTTATCCAAATGTCTGGAAAAGTTTGTTCCTGCAAGAGGTGATTCATCAGTCAGGGATTAATGCGAGATTGTCACTGGCGATCTTCGCCAGAGCTTCTTAACCGCGACTATTATATCTTTATTTGTGAATAAGGATAGGGGATGAGGAGACTGAGACGTAAGCATATTCCTCCGTAGTTGTTGGTGACTTGGTTGAGCACCTGGCTGAATTTTACTCAGTTTTTTTGTTGCTAACTCATACCTCTTACTCCAAGGGTCACGGTCAATGCTTCTGCAAAGCTCCAGCTTTTGGCGACATAAATGGCTCCCTTTTACACTCTTTGTAGTGATGGTGTTCTGTTGTTAATTGGCTGTTGGTTCTTTTGATGACCCTGGCGGATGATCTTCTGGCGCGTTTGCATTATTTGTTATGACGTGCCAGGTCATCGTTCTACCAGTAAATCTCAATTCTAGAATGATTATTTTCTGTGCGCCGAGGCAGGCTGGCATCGCAGCACTGGATCATTATGTCTGTCATATTTTCCGGCCTTAATTCGTTCCATAAGTGTGCGAAACGGGTGAATGTTTTCTTTAGTTTCTCTTGATTAATTTTTTTGTTATTGTATGTTGAGAAAAACTGGCAAAAGTCAGTTAGTAGCAAATGTATGACTATTTTATATGAAATATAGTTGTGGTTGCTTAGCGTTTCATCTCTCATCACTTTCTATCCCGTGATCTTGGACTCTGGTTGCTCTTCATTTAGCAAATAAATCTTTCACATTTAGCTAAAGCCAAAGGAATGTCGGATAATTAAGGCCGACAGTAATTTTGTAATTCATTAGTATACTGTTGTTATTTTGTGATAAAGTTAATTCTTTCTACGGTGCTTTGGACCCTTACCTCCACAAGATTAAAGGTGGGCAACGACACACAGGCTATAAGATCCTGTGTACGGTAAAAAGGGTATCAGGTATCAGTTTATTTCTCCAGCCGGCACTCCACGAGCGTCGCGCTGTTGCGCTCAACCTCCCCCGCTCCTTCGGCCTCCTCCGCCATAGAGGCTGAATCAGTCTCTTCTAAGCGTCGTTGTGAAGACGACGATGACGATATCCTTTCCGATACCTTGCTTGAAAGTATGGAATCCCTTTTCGACGCTGATATTAACCGTCTTACAAAAGTAAAAAATGATTGACATTGTCAGCAGGCTTTAAGCGACATTTCGAAAATCCATTATTTCCAGTCGCGTCTCGCAGCAAACTGCTGACATTGCCAACACCTTGGCTGATGTCCAAACAGCCTTGCAGAACGTATCAGCCAAGCTTTCCACAACTGCCATTACTGTGTTTCCTGCCCAAATATCCTATGCCCAAGCGGCACGATCCAAAATTGTTGAGAAAGTCAAAGTACCTTCTGGTAAATCTGTTTCTCTTGTATCTCGTTCGACAGTAGTCATCGTGCCTAAACCTGATTCTTCTCTGAAATCCGCCAACGATACGAAGACGACTTTAATAAAAGTCCTAAACCCGCAAAAGTATGGCCTCAAACTTGACCGTGTGACCAAGACGGGCAAAAGCTCGATTCGACTTGAATTTAAAAAAACTGACCTTACAAAAATTTTTAAGACATCCTTGATCAAAGCCGGTCTTGTTATTAAGCCCCAAGGCAAATCATTACCACTTCTATCTTTAATCAACGTTCTTACTAACCTGTTCCCTGAGCAGGTGAAAGACACAATAAGTTCCCAGAATTTGCATGACGCCTCTGATGAGATGCTTCATCTAGTCAACCAACACTTAAAGGTTCTATTCCGTTTCGGTCTTAGGGACCAACCTAACGGTAATTGGATCATAGAGGTCTATGCCGATGTTCGACGATACCTTTTGGCATTGCGTCGTGTGTATGTAGCGTGGAATGCGTGTAGGGTCAATGACCATATCCGAGTTACTCGCTGTTTCAATTGTCAGAAATACGGCCAACATTCGACGGGCTGTAAAAGCGAGATACAGTGCGGCCACTGTGCTGAAAAGCACGAAATTAAAGCATGCCCTAACTTGGAAAAAAATCTTACATGCGCAAACTGCGTTCGCTTTGGCTGCAAAGGAAACATCGTCAAACACAAAGCCATTTCCAACACTTGCCCAGCCTACCTGAAAAGGCTCGACGCCAAAATCTCCAATACCGATTATTGACTTTGAGGACACTTGAACAACTTTGAGGTTTGCGCAAGTGAAACTTCGCAATTTACGTGTTGTAACTTTCGAAGCAATGGGTTTCTCCTCCGACTACAATATAGACATACTACTGACCCAAGAGTCATACGTGTTAAGTCCAGGTTCAAGGTACAAGCTCGCTGAGGCGCGTCATTCGTAGCTATTTGTCGAATAGATCGATAACATACTTTACGAACGGTTTACGTTCAACCTTCACCAAACGACTGACGAAGATACCCTTTGTGTTATATCCAAGCATCCTCCCTTACATCTCCTTTAGCAGGAAATTTACTGCACCAAAGTTCTTCGCAAGGCTGGTTTGTGCAACTTCCTTGACTAGCATGTTTCAATCAACGATTTTCCGTTCTTTTCAGCGGCCAAGCGTCACTTAAAAGTCGTGACCTTGGGTGTATCGCAGCGGCTGTAGGACACTTTCCATAAAGGGCGTAATGCTTATTCTCTTATCCCGGGCATCTTTACCTGGGTCAGAATGCCCCACGTCCCTGGACGAGAGGCTGTCCAAATCACATAGCTGATTTCGTTGCCATCTAAAACGCATCAGCGTTTTGGTTGATGACAGGTGTTCGTTTTATGGCGTTCCTGACACTCCGGCGCATGGAATTCTCGCTTGTCGTGAATTCGATGAGGGTCGGCGTGCCCTGCTATCCATTGTCGACCCATATCCATGAAATTTATTTGAGAGTCATTTATTTCATTATATTTTTATTTAAATAACTTTTTAGTTTCTTTTTCGCCGTAGTTACTTGACTAACTCTGCCTCTCTTAGTTCCTTCACGATTGTCAAAGTCGTTTTCCTACCTACTTGATTTTATGCCTTAGAAGCGAGGATAAGCCGTAAGGCAGGTGCCTCACTGAACCGCGTGCTCTTAAAGCACTTTCCAATACCTAGCCCATCCGACCAAGTCTAACTAGACGTTCCTTTAAAAATGAAACATTTCCTACTTTTACCTATCCTTTTGTGGCGAACTTGTGCCAAGCAAGTTTGGGCGGTTTTGTTGGTCCGCATCCTTCTCCTCCTCCCGTGATCTTGGTGACTAATCTGGCGCTTGCACACGTTACGTCGATTATGGAATTGCACCCGCGTGAAGGGAAGGTGGGGACGTAACTTGCACTCATCATGTAAATATCCTGAAACACTAGCCACTCCATTAGCATTCGGTCTCTTTCGTTCACTTTGTCTTCTCGGGCAATTTAGCGTTAAAGTTGCCGGAAACTATGGCAGGTTCCTTGTGAGCTTGTAATGAACATTTGATGTCTACAAGGAGCCCGAGAAAGTCATCGTTTGGAGTTGGCGATATGTAGCAAGAGTACAGTCACGAGTTGTTGATCTCCACTGCGACTGCCCCTCTCATTCTCTTGTGACTCTGTATTTTTAATGATCCATTTAGGATGGCAGTTACCGATGACCCCTCGAAGTCCATTAGCCAGCCAACAGCCCTGGATTATTGATATTACATTTGGATATTGTCATTACATCCACGTTGTTAGATTTTGCTGTCGCTAGTAGTAGATCGTGTGCTGCTCTTCTTCTGTCCACGTTGATTTAGATGATGCGTAAACTGTTATCTATGCTTAATGTAGTGAGCGGATCTATTCCTTCTGTATCGGTCGGCTGTGGTTCGTTCTTTGGGGCACGCCACTTTGCATAAGGGGCAACGCTTGAGGTTCTTATACTCTCTTTTGTTGTGGTCTTCCTTACCCCAGTTGTACCAGCAGTGTCTTCGACAGTTCTTGTCTATGTACCAGCTTTCTCAGCAACTTGTGCATTTGTCGTCTGGTTTTCTCTCGGCGGGTGTTATTCCAATTCTTATTGTTTTCAGGCCTAATAGGAATCCTGTTACCTGCTCGGTCACTACTGTAACAATTTGCTTTCCACCAAAACTCGGTTTGAGCTTGTTGATTCTGAGCGATTTCGTGTCTGTCACGTCGATTTTTCGACTCTAGCGTGGTCATTTAGTGAATGTCTTTGACGTGTAGAACGACTTTGATTCGGCTGGTTACCGCAATATTGGTGTCAGCTTTAGTCAATTATTTTGATACGATTCCATCGATGGATCGTGCTTTGGTCACATCCTCCCTGATTAAGAGATTTGTTGACTTCTTTAAGAAGGCCTGCGTAGGATATTTCTTCTTCTTGTTTTAGTATCGATCCATACGTGTTTCGGTTTGTTTGCTTTAACTGAGGAGGAATATTTGATGTGTGCGATGATGCCGGTGCCCCTAAACGATTTTTTCTAGTTGCGTGTGGTATTTCCTTTTATTTGTCTTAGCATCGACGTAAATCTTGTTGGCTCCCAGAAAGTTTAGTCTGGTGCTGATCTTGCATAGTGACTCATAGAGAATCTCGGACGCTTTTTTATTCTCTGGTCCGTCAATCATCGGTGCAAATGTGATGGTTTCACTATCGTTATATTCGTTTTTGACAAAAAGTGTCTGGACATCTCGTACAGCGATTAGTCTGCCCTGTTTGATGTTTTCAATTTGTGCCTTCTCTTGTAGGGCTTGATGTAGCTTCGCCAATTCATTTGTCGCACGTTGATCGACATGCTCTAGGATTAGGTATGTATTTTCAGGCTTCTCCTCGGGTTTGAGCGTAGCTTTGTTTGTGGCCGTGTAGATCTTATCAGGTCATTGGAGTTGTACGATTTCCCATATTTCGTTAATTGTATTTGCATTGGACTGAATGTTTTTCTTCACCTTCTACATCCTTTCTGCATTTCGCACAATTAGTGGATCTGGTTTTGGCTGTTGCACCGATATCGTTTCCCATCCGTTCTTTAGCTTCGTTTAGCGTACTTTGTATTTTGCTGGTGTTGAGTTTACTCATGATGCTCCTGACTCTGCTGAGTGAGTCTTTTATTTCTTGCAAGTTCTGCGATTTTATCTTTAATTTTTTGAACTTTGTTTTCATTTTTGTCTATAACTATTAGTACTTTTTTATCGTTCGTACTCCTAACATTTCTTATGATTTCTTTTTGCTCAGTCTTTGACAGTGTAATGTTTTGAAATCTGTGTCCTTTTTTTCTAGTGCGATAGCAGAAGTAGAGAATTCTTTTCTTCTATTCGTATTGTTTGCAGCAACATTCGTTATATTTGAGTTATTCGGTTTATATAAATCTATTTGTGTGCTTGTGCCGCAGAACACGGTTTCTTCAACCTTTTAGTGTCTAAGAACCATAGTTTATTAGTGGTAGTTATCTGCGAGATGTTGTTCTCAAGTGCAGCACTTCTAGCCGAGTAAAGTTTGTTTCAAAAATCTTTTTTGTGATCTTCTATCTTGCTTTTTATTAGTTTTGAAGTTTTTTCTATGGTTTCTTCTTCTACCTTTCGTTTAATTGTATGTTCTAGAATTTCAACACTATTTGATAATTCACAGATCTGAGAATTCATTTTTCCATCATTTTATCTAAACTTTTAACTATTATAAGGTTACAAGTTTCCCTAGTTTTTTCCACGGAATTTTCTACATGCATTTTGGTGTTATCAAATGTGTCTTCTTTCCAAGGGTTCTCCCTCAGTTTGTATTGGTATCTCTTTTATTTCGCTGTCTGGGTTCTTACAGACACAGTTATATCAGCATCCTCGCGTCCTCCAACGTCTTTGCAAATATCATCTTCTTTGTTTTTCCCAGTAACATTCGAAACCTGATGTCTACCTGGGGTTTCTTTACAATTGCTGTAAGACGACCGCAAGAAAGTTTGTTTGCACACCCCCTCCGCTGTATCTGGAGGATCGCCCCCCTGATTAGTAAACCTCACTAGTTTTGTCAACCATATTTTAATTTATTTTTGAGGTTTTCTTCTCATCGCGCCTTTTGGTCCGCGCTGGGTATTTTATTTCCTCAGTAGTCTGCAGTAAGCTGCCGACCATTTCCTTGTCCGCCACCTAGGGACGAGCTTGGGAGCAGTGGGTACCTGTACCAAATTGTTTTTTATTTGTTTATTTTTAACTATAATCAACATCAAACCGTCTCTTTGTCGTTTTTGGTTTTGTTTTTTTTGTTTTAAATTAGTCCTATTTTAATTTATTTTTGTTTCTTTTATAATTGTTGTAGCTTTAGTCAGAAAATAATTTTTTTTAAATAAAACCTTTGTTATTGTTTTAAAAAAGTTTTTTGTATAGATTAACATAACTTCTAAAGCAATTTGACGCAAAATTGTTTAAAAAGTGTTTTTTAGAAAAGAAAATTAGGGAATTGTTATAATAGATTTTGTTTTAATCTAAGTTTGTTGATATACATTGTTTTTCTAAATTAATAGTTTGTAATTTGTTTTAGAAAAGTTAGTGTTAAAATTGATTGGCTTAAAAGTAATGCTTTTAGTTTAAACTTTTTTGGTGTTTTACGTGAAATTTATGAAACGATTTGAATTATTAAAGCGCGTCCGTTCGTAAAGGGTTGAATTCTTGTTCTAATGTGTATTATTAATATTTACAAGGAAGGCGATTGTTAATGAACAAACAGCAGACTACCGTTAAACCACAAGGGTATTATTGACTGCACTTGCGTGTCTTTTCTTTAGGTTTTTTGGGCAGGATAATAACAGCATTTTTATCAAGCATAGTCAGTGAATAAAGTAGGTAACGTGCCATTGTCCTTGCGCTTAAGCCCACAAAAATTATAGGTCAACATTTTTATTTATTATGGGAAAAATTGTTACGTCACGCCGCGAACATTTTTTTTTTGATAGAACGAAAAAGACTTTCTCTATTGTCTACAAGTCTATTATTAACCTCTGACCCTTTAAGTCGCTTTTAAATATTTGATTTTATAAAACTTTCGTTTGGCTTTTTGAAAGTTTCGGTATTGACAGGACGCGTCCGACGTCTTACTTTGAGTTTATGATTAATTAATCGGATACGCTTTGAAGTGTGTTTTTTCGGCTTAAATCGCAACCCTATTACGAACTGTCTACAACGAAACAGAAAATGCAAACACGAAAATAAAACAAACGCGTGGAGTGGAGCGGGAGGGTGTTGGGTGGGTGAAGATGTCAACCCCGTAACGACTGAAACATTGTAAAGTCAAATGTGATTGTAAATCTTTTACTTCCCGCCCTCGTGCTTTATTTGACATGGAAAAAAATTAAATTCCCTCGCTAGTTTTTTTTCAGACGAAGGGGGCTTTAGATATTATTGAAACAGACACTCACCCGGAATTTATTCCAGATTTTTATAAGAATTTCGTCGTAATACTTGAATTGTAATATATTGCATTCTTCTATCTTTATTATATTTTCTGCCCACATTCATTTCCAGATTTTATTATGAAACCGCCAATATTTGTCGCGCTTATGAAATACGTCGCTAGTCCCCCCGCGTCTTTAAAACTCATATTTCGACCCCCAATTACACCTTAAAATCGACGCCGAAAAAAAAGGTCCCGTCGTAATTGCTTTTAATTAAAAGCCAATCGAAAAACGATCGGAAATTTACGAAAATTATTATTTTCTTTTATTTATGGCCTCGGTACGATTACCAGTAATTAGCTGATCGGAAAACCTTTCAAATATTTAATAAAGTGTACAAAAGCTGACGTAAACTTTACATAAACTTTTCAAATATAATTACGGTTATTAAATTAATACTTCTTTTGTGAAACTCCTTCGTTTATGTTTTTCCAACTTGAGATTAATTCGGAAAATTGAGGAAAGGACCTCGTCTGACATTTCACGTTTAGTTACCTTAATTACGTTTTATTCCTTTAATTATTTTTCGTTTCTTTATTTACAATCTTCTTTAATTTAGTGTATTTAATTTGCAAATTTTTGACTAAGTCGAAAATAAAGTCAATAAAAAAATTAGTATTGTTTATTTAGATGTTGTTGAACTTGAACTACGCAAAACAAAAACGTAGGTTATGGAAAAAAAATAAAACAAAAGTTAACAAATAAAATGATTCGTCAACAAAACAATAACAAAAGCAAAAAACTTGAAGTTACACAAGATATCAAAACAAACATGATCAAATTAATCGACTTATACAAAAATTAATAACTCCAACGTAAATACAAATTTTTTTTTAATTTAGAAAGTTAATAAACTCTTTAATCAGTTGATAAAAAAATTAAAAAAGAAATAATACGTTTAATAGTTGGCTAAAGTTTAAAAATGTTAGTATTAAAAAAATCTAAAATGAACTTTAAATATTTTACTAAAGTTATAAAATTAATAGTAAATTTTAAAAATTGGTTACGGATCCAAACCTAAACCATGTAAAAACTAACCAAAAATTGCAAAAAAAACTGTATTTGTAAAATCCAAGTTGGCAAAAAGTTCAAACAAATTATTATAAAGCTGGTTAACGGTTTAGAAAGTTAATATAAGCCTAAAATCAATTGATTAAATATTTAGAAAAAAAATCAGATAGTTTTTTGAAAATTGATTAAAAGTTTAGAAAGATAATTAAAACCGTTAGAGAAGAGTTAACAAACTATTTACAAAATAAACTAAAATTCTAGTAAGTTGACAAATAATTTAAAAAAATGGTTAAACAATTAGAAAGTTAGTAAAATTGTAATAGTTAATAAAACGTTGGTTAATTAACATAAAATTGAAATATTTTAATAGAAACTAAGAAGATTTCTAAGGCAAGGGTACAAAAAGCTAGAAAAACGTTTTAGACAGCTGTGTAAACATTTTTGGAGTTGAATAAAAATACGATAAATGTAAATAGTAGCTTTGTGCTAATTACTCTTTTATTGCAAATATTCTACGTCTAAGATATGCAATAACATAAAACAATTTAAAGAAAACTTGATTAAGAACTCTGTAAACAAAAGAACTTGGTGAAAAATTAAAAAAAATTGTGGAGATGTTAGGTAAGGGAATGAAATTTTAAAGAATTTCTAAAAGTTTACTAAAAGTCAACAAAAACCATACATTTTTAAAGTTAATCAAGAATTCAAAATTGGCTAGAATATAAAAAAAATTGTAAAATATCGAGAACATGTAAAAAACTTCAAGCGTTCATAAAGTTACCAAAGAACGTTAAAAATTGGTGAAAAAAAAAACTCTAGAAAACAAACTTAATGGCTTGCAATAATCAGCACAATGTTTGGAAGTTAAAGCTGGCACCAGAAGAGTTACAATCTTAGTAAGAATAAAATGAGAATTTCCATAAAGTTTTGTGCAAAAATTTAGAGTTAAATCAGATTTAAAAATTGAAAATAAGTCGAAAAAGTTTTAATAATTGCCACAAAACTCAGAAAATTGACTAAAATATTGAAAAAATAATTATTACTATTAAAAATTTTAGAAAAGCTTGTTAAAAATGTGAAAATTAGTAGATAATTTAGATCGTCAAAAAAGAGTTGAATAAAAACTTAAAAAATTTACTAAGAATAAAAAAATTTAACCAGTTTGCAACAAAATACAACATTTGATTTGGAATTTTGTTATGAATTAAATGAGTTGAAAATGACGAATTTAAAAATTAGTGAAAAATTTAGACAGTTGATGAGAAGTTGACAAAAATTACATTGAATATAATATTTGATGATTGATTAAAATTATAAAAAAGTTTACTAAATATTTTAACTTGAAAGTTAATAGAACTTTTAGAGAGTTTACATAAAGTTACACAACAAATTAAACGTTGAAAAATTGCAAAAAATTTAGTGCTAGAACTTTAGTAAGTTGGTAAAAAATTCAAGAACTTTAAACTGATATCAGAAATAAAAAAAAGTTAACGAGAAACTTTGTATAAAATTTAGAGTTCTATTACAAACTATTAAAATGTAAAAATTGGTAGAAAATTTAGATTCTCAAAAAAATTGACAAAAACTTAAAAAAGTGGCTAAGATATAAAAAAGCAGGTTGTAATTTAACCAGTTTGTAAAAAGATAAAAATATAATTTATTGTTTAAAAACAGCAACTAAAAGCTGGTAAAAATTTAAAAGAGTTTATTATATGACCCTATCTAAAAGAATTGAAAATTTGAAATATTTTAAAATTGGTGAGAAATTTGAGTGTTTCATGATAGAACGGCAATGAAAAATTTAGACGGTTGGTAAAAAGTTGACAAAAAACTGCATTAAATAAAATATTTGATAATTGGTTAAGTTATAGAAAAGTTTAGTAAATATTTTGTTTAATTTAACCAACTTTAGAAACCTAAAAAGATGAAAAAAAAGTCTAAAAAGCACAAATTCAAAAACTTTAACCAGCACAATATTTTTAGAAACTAAACTTGACAGGGAGGTATTTAAAATTTTAGTAATATTTTGAAAGTTAATAGAACTTTTAGAAAGTTTTACATAAAGTTACACAACAAATTAAACGTTTAAAAAATTGCAAATTTAGCATTAAGACTTTAGAAAGTTGGTAAAAAATTCAAGAATTTTAAATTAATATCAAAAAATAAAAAAAAAATTAACGAGAAACCTTGTATAAAGTTTAGAGTTCTATCAAAAACTAAAAATAAGTTCAAAATATTTTGATAATTGCATCAAAATTTAGAAAATCATATAAGATATTGAATAACTGGTTATGACTTTAAAAACTTTTAAAAAAAGTTAGCTAAAAGTTTGCTAAAATGTCAAAATTGGTAGATAATTTAGATCCTTAACAAAAGTGAACGAAAACCTAAAAAATTCACTAAAAAATGTATTGTTAGGACTTTACAAAATTGGCAAGAAATTTAAAAACTTTAAATTTATATCAAAAAATAGAAAAAGTTAACGAGAAACCTTGTATAAAATTTAGAGTTCTATTAAAAACTAAAAATAAATTCAAAATATTTTGATAATTGCTACAAAATTTTGAAAATTATCTAAGATACTGAATAACTGGTTATGACTTTAAAAACTTTTAGAAAAAATTTGTTAAAAGTTTGCTGAAGTGTAAAAATTGGTAGATAGTTTAGATCCTCAAAAAAAGTTAACAAAAGCCTAAAAAATTGGCTAAAATACAAAAATGCAGATTGTCTTTTAACCAGTTTGTAAGATGATAAAAAAATTGATTTGTTATTTAAAAACAGCAACTTAAAGCTCCTAAAAATTTTAAAGAGTTTATTACAACTAAAAGAACTGAAAATTTGAAATATTTTAAAATTGGGAGAAATTTGAGTGTTTTATGATAGAACGGCAATGAAAAACTTAAACGGTTGGTAAAAAGTTGAGAAAAACTGCATTAAATAAAATATTTGATAGTTGGTTGAGTTATAGAAAAGTTTAGTAAATATTTTGTTTAGTTTAACCAACTTTAAAAACTTAGAAAGATGAAAAAATAGTCTAAAAAGCATAAATTCAAAATCTCTTATAAACTTGACAGGGAGGTATTTACAATTTTAGTAATATTTTGAAAGTTAATAGAACGTTTAGATGGTTTACATAAAGTTACACAACAAATTAAACGTTAAAAAAATTGCAAAAAATTTAATGTTGAGACTTTAGAAAATTGGAAAAAAATTGAAGAATTTTAAATTAATACCAAAAAATAAAAACAGTTAACGAGAATCCTTGTATAAAATTTAGAGTTCTATCAAAAACTAAAAATAAGCTTAAAATATTTTGATAATTGCTACAAAATTTAGAAAATTATCTAAGATATTAAATAACTGGTTATAACTTTAAAAACTTCAAAAAAAGTTATCTATAAGTTTGCTAAAATGTAAAAATTGGTAGATAATTTAGATCCTCAAAAAAAGTGAACAAGAACCTAAAAAATTCACTAAAAAATTTAGTGTTAGGACTTTAGAAAGTTGGCAAAAAATTCAAGAACTTTAAATTAATACCAAAAAATAAAAAAAGTTAACGAGAATCTTTGTATAAAATTTAGAGTTCTATTTAAAACTAAAAATAAATTTAAAATATTTTGATAATTGCTACAAAATTTAGAAAATTATCTAAAATATTCATTAACTGGTTATGACTTTAAAATGAGTTAAAAAAAGTTAGTTAAAAGTTTGCTAAAATGTGAAAATTGGTAGATAATTTAGATCCTCAAAAAAAGTGAACAAGAGCCTAAAAAATTTAGTGTTAGGAGAAAAACTGCATTAAATAAAATATTTGATAGTTGGTTGAGTTATAGAAAAGTTTAGTAAATATTTTGTTTAGTTAAACCAACTTTAAAAACTTAAATAGATGAAAAAAAATAGTCTAAAAAGCACAAATTCAAAAACTTTTATAAACTTGATAGGGAGGTATTTACAATTCTAGTAATATTTTGAAAGTTAATAGAACTTTTAGATAGTTTACATAAAGTTACACAACAAATTAAACGTTAAAAAAATTGCAAAAAATTTAATGTTAAGACTTTAGAAAGTTGGCAAAAAATTCAAGAACTTTAAATTAATATCAAAAAATAAAAAAAGTTAACGAGAATCCTTGTATAAAATTTAGAGTTCTATTTAAAACTAAAAATAAATTTAAAATATTTTGATAATTGCTACAAAATTTAGAAAATTATCTAAAATATTCATTAACTGGTTATGACTTTAAAATGAGTTAAAAAAAGTTAGTTAAAAGTTTGCTAAAATGTGAAAATTGGTAGATAATTTAGATCCTCAAAAAAAGTGAACAAGAGCCTAAAAAATTTAGTGTTAGGAGAAAAACTGCATTAAATAAAATATTTGATAGTTGGTTGAGTTATAGAAAAGTTTAGTAAATATTTTGTTTAGTTAAACCAACTTTAAAAACTTAAATAGATGAAAAAAAATAGTCTAAAAAGCACAAATTCAAAAACTTTTATGAACTTGACAGGGAGGTATTTACAATTTTAGTAATATTTTGAAAGTTAATAAAACTTTTAGAGAGTTTACATAAAGTTGCACAACAAATTAAACGTTAAAAAAATTACAAAAAATTTAGTGTTAGGACTTTAGAAAGTTGGTAATAAATTCAAGAACTTTAAATTAATATCAAAAATTAAAGAGTTAATGAGAAACCTTGTATAAAATTTAGAGTTCTATCAAAAACTAAAAATAAATTCAAAATATTTTGATAATTGCTACAAATTTTAGAAAATTATCTAAGATATTGAATAACTGGTTATGACTTTAAAAACTTTAAAAAAAAGTTGGCTAAAAAATTGATAAAATATAAACATTGGTAGATAATTTAGATCTTCAAAAAAAGTGAACAAGAGCCTAAAAAATTTAGTGTTAGGAGAAAAACTGCATTAAATAAAATATTTGATAGTTGGTTGAGTTATAGAAAAGTTTAGTAAATGTTTTGTTTAGTTTAACCGACTTTAAAAACTTAAAAAGATAAAAAAATAGTCTAAAAAGCACAAATTCAAAAACTTTTATAAATTTCACAGGGAGGTATTTACAATTTTAATAATATTTTGAAAGTTTATAGAACTTTTAGATAGTTTACATAAAGTTACACAACAAATTAAACGTTAAAAAAATTGCAAACATTTAGTGTTAAGACTTTAGAAAGTTGGCAAAAAATTCAAGAACTTTAAATTAATACCAAAAAATAAAAAAAGTTAACGGCAATCTTTGTATAAAATTTAGAGTTCTATCGAAAATTAAAAATTAGTTCAAAATTTTTGATAATTGCTACAAAATTTAGAAAATTATCTAAGATATTAAATAACTGGTTATAACTTTAAAAACTTCAAAAAAAATTATCTATAAGTTTGCTAAAATGTAAAAATTGGTATATAATTTAGATCCTCAAAAAAAGTGAACAAAAACCTAAAAAATTCACTAAAAAATTTAGTGTTAGGACTTTAGAAAGTTGGCAAAAAATTCAAAAACTTTAAATTAATACCAAAAAATAAAAAAAGTTAACGAGAAACCTTGTATAAAATTTAGAGTTCTATTGAAAACTAAAAATAAATTCAAAATATTTTGATAATTGCTACAAAATTTAGAAAATTATCTAAGACATTGAATAACTGGTTATGACTTTAAAATGTGTTAAAAAAAGTTAGCTAAAAGTTTGCTGAAATGTAAAAGTTGGTAAATAATTTAGGTCCTCAAAAATAGTTAACAAAAGCCTAAAAAATTGGCTAAGATATAAAGAAGGAGGTTGTATTTCAACCAGTTTGTAAGATAATAAAAAAATTGATTTGTTATTTAAAAACAGCAACTTAAAGCTGGTAAGAATTTTAAATAGTTTATTATAACTAAAAGAATTGAAAATTTGAAATATTTTAAAATTGGGAGAAATTTTAGTGTTTCATGATAGAACGGCAATGAAATATTTAAACGGTTGGTAAAAAAATGTAAAAAATTGCATTAAATAAAATATTTGATAGTTGGTCGAGTTATAGAAAAGTTTAGTAAATATTTTGTTTAGTTTAACCAACTTTAAAAACTTAAAAAGATGAAAAAATAGTCTAAAAAGCACAAATTCAAAAACTTTTATAAACTTGATAGGGAAGTATTTACAATTTTAGTAATATTTTGAAAGTTAATAGAACTTTTAGAGAGTTTACATAAAGTTACACAACAAATTAAACGTTAAAAAAACTGCAAAAAATTTAATGTTAAGCCTTTAGAAAGTTAGCAAAAAATTCAAGAACTTTAAATTAATACCAAAAAATAAAAAAAGTTAACGAGAATCCTTGAATAAAGTTTAGAGTTTTATCAAAAACTAAAAATAAGTTCAAAATTTAGAAAATTATCTAAGATATTAAATAACTGGTTATAACTTTAAAAACTTCAATAAAAAGTTATCTATAAGTTTGCTAAAATGTAAAAATTGGTAGAAATTTAGATTCTCAGAAAAAAATGGTTAAGTTATAGAAAAGTTTAGTAAATATTTTGTTTAATTTAACCAACTTTAGAAACTTAGAAAGATGAAAAAAAAAGTCTAAAAAGCACGAATTCGAAAACTTTAACCAGCACAATATTTTTAGAAGTTAAACGTGACTGGGAGGTATTTACAATTTTAGTAATATTTTGAAAGTTAATAGAACTTTTAGAGAGTTTACGTAAAACTGCACAACAAATTAAACGTTGAAAAATTGCAAAAAATTTAGTGTTGTACTTTAGTAAGTTGGTAAAAAATTCAAGAACTTTAAAATAATATCAAAAAATAAAAAAAGTTAACGAAAAACCTAGTATAAAATTTAGACTTCTATCAAAAAATAAAAATCAGTTCAAAATTTTTGATAATTGTTACAAAATTTAGAAAATTATCTAAAATATTGAATAACTGGTTGTGACTTTAAAAACGTCAAAAAAGTTATCTATAAGTTTGCTAAAATGTAAAAATTGGTAGATAATTTAGATCCTCAAAAAAAGTAAAAAAAACCTAAAAAATTCATTAAAAAGTTTAGTGTTAGGACTTTAAAAAGTTGGCAAAAAGTTCAAACATTTTAGATTAATACCAAAAAATAAAAAAAGTTAACGAGAAACCTTGTATAAAATTTAGAGTTTTATCAAAAATTAAAAATAAATTCAAAACATTTTGATAATTGCTATAAATTTTAGAAAATTATCTAAGATATTGAATAACTGGTTATGACTTTAAAAATTGTTAAAAAAAGTAAGCTAAAAGTTTGCCGAAACGTAAAAGTTGGTAGATAATTTAGATCCTCAAAAAAAGTTACCAAAGGCCTGAAAAATTGGATAAGATATAAAGAAGGAGGTTGTATTTCAACCAGTTTGTAAGATGATAAAAAATTGATTTGTTATTTAAAAACAGCAACTTAAAGCTACTAAAAATTTTAAAAAATTTATTATAACTAAAAGTGTTGAAAATCTGATATATTTTAAAATTTGAGTGTTTAATGATAGAACGACAATGAAAAATTTAGACGGTTAGTAAAAAGTTGACAAAAACTGCATTAAATAAAATATTTGATAATTGGTTAAGTTATAGAAAAGTTTAGTAAATGTTTTGTTTAATTTAACCAACTTTAAAAAACTTAGAAAGATGAAAAAAAATCAAAAAAGCAAAAATTCAAAAACTTTAACCAACACAATATTTTTAGAAGTTAAACTTGACAGGGAGGTATTTACAACTTTAGTAATATTTTAAAAGTTAATAGAACTTTTAGAGAGCTTACATAAAGTTACACAACAAATTAAACGTTTAAAAAATTGTAAAAAATTTTGCGTTAAGACTTTACAAAACTGGTAAAAAATTCAAGAATTTTAAATTAATATCAATAAATAAAAAAAGTTAACGAGAAACCTTGTATAAAATTTAGAGTTCTATCAAAAACTAAAAATAAATTCAAAATATTTTGACAATTGCTACAAAATTTAGAAAATTATGTAAAATATTGAATAACTGGTTGTGACTTTAAAAACTTTTAAAAAAAGTTAGCTAAAAGTTTGCTAAAATGTAAAAATTGGTATATAATTTAGATACTCAAAAAAAGTTAACAAAAACCCAAAAAATTGGCTAAGATATAAAAAAGCAGGTTGTAATTCAACCAGTTTGTAAGAAGATAAAAAAATGGATTTGTTATTTAAAAACAGCAACTTAAAAATTTGAAATATTTTAAAATTGGTTAGAAATTTGAGTGTTTCATGATAGAACGGCAATGAAAAATAAAATAAATAAAATATTTGATAATTGCTTAAGTTATAGAAAAATTTGATAAATGTTTCGATTAATTTAACCAACTTTAGAAAAAAAATGTAACCAGCACAATATTTTTAGAAGTTAAACTTGACAGGGAGGTATTTACAATTTTAGTAATATTTCAAAACTTCATAGAATTTTTAGAGAGTTAACACAACAAATTAAACGTTAAAAAATTGCAAAAGCTTTAGTGTTAGGACTTTAGAAAGTTGATAAAAAACTCAAGAATTTTAAATTAATATAAAAAAATAAAAAAAGTTAACGACAACCTTGTACAAAATTTAGAGTTCTATCAAAAACTAAAAATAAGTTCAAAATATTTTATAATTGCGACACAATTTATAAAGTTTTCTAAGATGTTGAATAACTGGTTATGGCTTTAAAAACCTTTAGCAAAGTTAGCTAAAAGTTTGATAAAATATAAAGATTGGTAGATAATTTAGATCTTCAAAAGAAATTGACAAAAACTTTAAAAAAATGGCTAAGATATAAAAAAGCAGGTCGTAATTCAACCAGTTTGTAAGAAGATAAAAAATTGATTTATTTAAAAACAGCAACTTAGAGTTGGTAAATATTTTAAAGAGTTTGTTATAAACTAGAACAATTAAAGATTAGAAATATTTTAAAAATTGATAAGAAATTTTAAGTGTTTTATGGTAGAACGGTAATGAAAAATTCAGACAGTTGGTAAAAAGTTGACAAATATCAGATAAAATATTTGATAATTGGTTAAAGTTTTAGAAACTTACGGCCAGTTGCACCAACACGACTTAAACTTAAGCAATGGTTAAAAATGGTTTTAACAATTGTACCTAGGTTTTTAAGCTTTGCTTAAGTTTAAGTTGTGTTGGTGCAACCGGCCAATAGTGTAGCATTTAAAAAATATTTTATTTAATTTAACTATATTTAGAATTTTAAAAGTAAACTAAAAGTTGAAAAAAAGTCTACAAAAACTAACTAGTACAATATTTTCAGAAGTTAAACGTGGTTACAATGTTTCGCATTTACTCAGCAAATGCTGCGGAGTCTCGTCGTCCTCCAACCACCCGCGGCATAAAGACATACCTTACAGTCCCATTTTTATGCATATGTTTGTTAAGACTACGGTGCCTGTGAGTTTTTCTAACTTTTGTCGACTCATGCTTGATAGTGGATTTTGAGTGTTTCATTGTGACTCTGCACGTTTTGTATTTACCAGATTTGTTTTTCCCGTTATCTGACGTGCGTTTATTAATCTGAAGCCTGTATGTCTGCTGGTGGAAGTAAAAGTAGTGCAGCTGCGAGTGTGGTTCTGATCACTTCTGTCATCTGTAGACATGCCATTTTCTGTACTTTGCCTAGCTTGGTAACTGTGCTTATCAGGTTGGTTTTCTCGCCCCATACAAGCGCATCGTATGTGATGATGGGTCATTGTGGGTTTCAATGTCGATGTGTGCTCGACCATCCGTTTGGTTGTATTAAGAACCTTGATGGCCTTTGTTGTGACTTTTACTAGATGAGCGTTGAAAGTCAGTCTGGTATCAAGAGTGAGTCTCAAATATTTGACTTCTTTTGTCATTGAGACCGTGACTCCGTACATTCATCCGTTTTTGTTGTTTGGTAAACGAAGCATTGCCGTTTTGGTTAGGTTTACTGATAGTTTTTTGCACTATTTTCGACGGTGTTTAGTGCACTCTGCATTATGTTCGATACAGTGGCCTAGAACTTCCAGTTTATGATAATGGTGAGATTGTTGGCGTATCCTAGAGCGAACAACCCTCCATCTTCTCGTTCTGGTAGTAGACCGTCCATGACGAGGCACCACAGTAAGAGTAACAAAACCAAAACCAGTTTGGCTGGATTCGTTAAACAATTCCCATTGTAATCTTTAAGAATCTAAAGTGCATATTGGGTTTTTTTTTTAATTGAGTATAGTGTTAACCATTTGCCACGTCTAGGTACTGATGTTGTTCTGTACCGATATCCTTTTCAGTACAGTGGTCGGTTTTAGTACTGTTTTCGTGACTCAACTGATAACCTTTTTTGATTCAAGAAGGTCTTAAGGATAAATAGTCTCAAGTTCTCTATCTTCTTTCTACCCAATTCTCCTAAGGCCATCGTCGAACTGATGCCTGATGTTAACGTTTATAGACATTTCGCATGGAGAAACCAGAGCCTACAGTAAAAATTAATTTTTTTTCTAACGTATTTGCATAGTTTTAGTATATTTTTCTTACAAATATGCGACTTAGTTTTTAATTTATTGACAGCATAAAGTTTATTTTACATATTATATTTAGTTGAATAATCTTTTAGTTTTTTTTTGCCAACGTTACTTGGACTAATTCTGCTTCTCTTGATTCTTTCAGGATTGTCCCAGTCTCTTTACCTACCAATTTATTTTTATGTCTTAGCAGCAACGACAAGCAGTAAGCCAGGTGCCTCGTTGAACCGCGTACTTTCAAAGCACGGCTCCGCTACTTTGCCCATCCGACTGAGTCTAACTAGATTTTCTTTCTAAATAATACATTTCCTATTTTTACCTCTTCTTCTTGTCTTCCTTCTCCTCTTTCAAGCTATATTTTAATAATTATTTATTTATTTCATTTATTGTGATTTTTTATAAGTGCCCGTTTTTACCACAGACTGCTTTAGAATCCTACCTCCTCGAGGTTAAAGGTGAGTAACAAAACTCAGGTTATAGTCCTATACGGCAATTCCACCATCGAGGTTGAATCCAAATGTCGTTGCAAAAACATTTTCCAAATTACTACCCTAGTAGAATCCTTTGAAGCAGAGATCTTGGTCAAAAATCCATTGTTGTCAAAAGAATGTTTTTACAACATTCCGATATTTTTGATGCTCTTCGGAGCGGATAAACGGCTCTTCAGTCCGTAGCTGACAACTTGTCAGCACCCGGCCAGCAAATCACAACTGGTTCTGTTTTATATGCTCAAGTAGCTCGGCCGGGCAAAATTGCCGACGGATTAAAAGTATCTTCCGACAAATTCGTCACGTCTACTCAACGATCCACAGTTGTGATTGTCCCCAAGCCTAAAGGTAAAAACAGTCGATGAGACGAAGACAACTTTAGTGAAAGTACTAAATCCTACCATAATCGGTCTGCGACTTGATTAAGTGACAAAGTTAGACGAAACTCCGTTCGTTTGGAGTCGAAAAAAACCGACGTGTTTAAAATCCCAGCGGATATTTTAGACAATGCCAACCTTGTCATTAAACCGCAAAGCAAAGTCCTTCCTAAGATTTCTTTTACAAAGATTGCCGCTAACTTCTCACCCGAGCGTGTGAAGCAGACAATCTTTCAACAAAACTTTAATTCCTTCAAAGACAAAATAGTCAAACAAGCTAGAGAACTCTTAAATGTGATGACAAAAATTGAGCCTAAAGATAGAGCAAACACAAATTACGTGATAGAACTAATTTCGAAGGTACAAAAGTACATGGTGGCCAATCGTCGACTCTATCTAGCATGGAACTAATGCAGCCAGAAGTTTGATCATCAACAAAATGACTGCAAAAGCGAACTTTAATGTGGTAATTGTGCTAGAAAGCACGATACTAAAAACTGACTGAAAGATCTTGTATGGTATGTGCAAACTGCATGAGATACGGCCATAAAAGCGTTGTGGTAAAACACAAAGCGTCTTCCGATAACTGCCCGGCGTACCTAAACACCTTGGAAGTTATGAGTTTCTCTTCTGACAACAGCATAAACATTTTAGTGACCCAAAAGTCATATGTGTATAGCCTTGCTGGTGCGGCAAAAGCCAATAAGAGATCCAACGGCCGATTAACTACAGAAAACCACCAACATAGGGAGTGTAGGAAGGAACTTTGCAGAGCCATATATGCCGCCAAAAGAACGGCATGGTTGTAGCTCTGCAAAAGTATAGACCGCGATTCTTGGGGTAAGGGGTATCGAATAGCTACGAAAAAATTGAGTAAAACACAGCTAGGTGCTTAACCCAGTCAACAACAACTGCACATAATAGTAAAAGAGTTATTCCCAGAGAAACCCTCGAGGACTACCACCAAGTCTCCGTCCCCGTACTCCATATCCTCTTTTACAAATGAAGAAATAATTGTCGCGGCCAAAAACATAAACAGCAGGAAGGCCCTTGGTCCTGACGGCATCCCGGCGGAAGCTTTGGCGAAGGTCGTTATTAACAATCCTGCATTAATCGCCTAACTAATGAACCACCTTTTACAGAGACAAATATTCCCGGACATATGGAAGAAGGCCAGGCTCGTTCTACTAGATAAAGGCAAAAAACTCCTAACGAAGCTAGCTCTTATAGACCTCTATGCCTACTCAACACAACCGCCAAGATGTTCGAACATCTTATACTCGGAAGACTGAAATCCAGCATCGAGACGGCAGGGGGTCTATCATAACACCAATATGGATTCAAGCGGGGCAAGTCAACCATGGATGCCTTAGAGAAGGTTGACCGATGGGCCAGAACAACCCGAGCGGAAACATGGAGAACTCGAAAACTATGCGCCCTGGCCACGCTAGATGTTAAAAATGCGTTTAATTCAGTAGCGTGGCCAATCATTATAGAAGCTCCTTAAAGCAAGAAGGTCGGTACTAGGGCCTACCTTATAGAATATTACGTTTGATGCCTTATTAAGCTAGACCTAGGCGCATCGGCGCAAATCATCGCCTTTGCAGACAATGTCGCGCTCATGTCCAGTGCAAGATCCAAAGATGAGCTCACGGTAGTAACCAATACGGCGATAGGTCGGATCGACAGATGGCTCACAGACCACAAACTGGAGCTGTCACCAAACAAAACGGAAGCAATAGTCTTCTCAGGGAGACGCCGTGTAGGCCCCATCATATTTATTGTTCACAACCAGACCGTCGTGCCACAAAACTACATCCGCTACCTCGGCGTCTACCTAGACAAATACTTAAATTGCGGACATCATGTGAAGATGGGAGCCATCAAAACTACCAAAACAGCGTCGGCCATCTTCATTATTATGCCAAGCATATTATATGCCGCGCCCATATGGGCCGTGGCCATGGAAATAAAGTAGTACCGAAGAATAATTCAAAAAATACAAAGAAGAGTATGCATTAAAATCATTATGTGCTACAGAACTATTGCCACGGAAGCCGCACAATTACTCGCTGGTACTATTCCATGAGACCTCTTGGCAAACGAAAGACTGAGATAAAGCTTTGATGCCAGAAAGGAACCAAGACGGGAAACCCTCCAACACTGGCAGGCAAGATGGCAAAATGGCCTAAAGAGCAAATGGTCCCGGCGCTTGATCCTCAACATTGTACCGTGGCTGGAAAGAAATCACGGGAAATTAAATTACTGACCCAAGGGCTGACAGGGCACGACTGTTTTGCCATCTACCTGCACAGAATCCGCAAGAAAAGCGACCCACAATGCATCTATTGTAGGGAAGGACCAGCCTAAGGAACGACATATCTGACTTGATCCCAGAACTCCTAATCCCGCAAATGCTGAGCAGCCGACAAAAATGGGAGAGCATAAACACAACCATCGTCAGAATAATTAGCAAAAAAGAAGCAGACTTTCTTAAGCTGGAGAGATACGGAGCTACCGTAAACCATCAAGGTTCCGACTCTAGAGTAGTAGTTTTGCAATTTATCTCACGCCCCTTACGAAAGTGGGCGAAACGTTGGCAACTTCGGTTACAACAACAATGACACGGTCCAAACTCGGAAGACATTCTTATTTTAGTATAGATTCCGGCCTCCTTATTTTAAAAACTTCGCCACAAACTCGTCAAAATTTTGTGCAATTTAAACTTTTTTATTCGCTGTTGTGACCACAGCATCATTCCTGCATTCCTCAGAATCAAGTTCCACATTCAGACACGTTCTTCTAAACACATCCTACACCGCGCTAGTCGGATTAAGCAAACTAGGCGAGAGTTAGACACCATTTCGAAACAACTCTTTTATCTTCATCTTGAGTTGGCCAACACTCAATCCCCAGATGATTGGAAACTCTTCGACAACATTACTTACCAGCAGTCTGAGTCGGGAGTTTGATGATCACAGGAGTACTCTACAATCCCAAGTCAAACCGTATCCCGAATCTCCTGAGTCTATCCTTAGGCTAGTGTCTGACTTCAATGCATGCAAGAGATCAGAGTCAAACGTAAATCCCAGTCTAATTTAGTTTATTTTCGCATGGCATTAGGATTTTTTTTATACTCAGCTATGGCAAAGAGTATTTTTTTTTGTTATTTAACTGCATGGGGCTTATTTTTAGAGTATTTTTATTTGATTACTTCTAGTGAACTAACATTTTCAGTTTTCTTTTCACTCGTAGATGTTTTGACCAACTGGCCTCATCCTCGTCTATTACAACACCGTATCTTTTTCCCGCCTATTTGGTTTTTAGGTTGAGATGCGAGGATAAGATATCGAATAACTTGTTATGTTAAACACGTTTAAAAAAAGGTAAGAAATGGTAGATAATTTAGATCGTCAGAAAAAAAAGTTTACACATCAAATTAAGTGTTTAAAAAACTGCAAAAGATTTAGTGTTTAGGACTCAAAAATTTTGAATCAACGGTAAAAAAATTAAAAAAGCTAGCGAGAAACATTGTAAAAAGTTTAGAGTTGAATCTGATTTTAAAAATTGCAAGTAACTCCAAAAGGTTTTGATAATTGCCACAAAATTAAAAAAATTAATCAACTGGTTCTTATTAAAAAAAAAAAACTAAAAAAAAATTGGAAAACAATTGGCTAAAATTTAATCAGTTTACACGAAGATAATTCAAAATTGGCGGAAAATTTAAAATACTATAAGAAATTTTAGACAGTTGATAAAAAGTTGTCAAAAAATATATTTCATATGATATTAAAGCATTAGTAAACAATTTTATCATTTTAGCAAGTGACTTTAGGTATAAAAGTCTTAAAAATTGTGTTGAAGTGAGCTTAGAGAATTGTCTGAAAATTAAAAGCATGATTGGGTACGTTCTTAGAAAGTTAAGAAGTGGCGGAGTAATTTGTTAATACTTCAATTGTTTAAACATTTAAAAAGTAGTAAAGTGGTAAAAAATTAATAAAATTTTATAAAAGCATAAAAAAATTGTTTAGAAACTAAGTGTGAGTGATCAAAAAATTATTAAAATGTGCTAAAAATTTCAAGGTTAAAAAAAGATAAACTTTTTTGCAGTTGTTTAAAGATTTAGTTAAAGTTTTAAAGATTTTCCAAACGTTTTATTTTATTTTCCAAAAAATAGATTAGAAATTTGAAAAGTTTGGAGTAGATCGTTGAACCTCAAGCAAATTGGTAGATAATTTAAAGAATTGGGTAAGATCTAAACAAATCTAAATCTAAACATTTAGAAAAGTATTAGATTTTGAGACATGAGTAAAAGTGTTTTAAGAATATTAATTTGTTAAGAATTGCGATAGTGAGAAAAAAAAAAATTAACGAAAATTTGGTAAATTAATAAAGGTTTTATAAAATTGACTAAAGTTTCCGAGATAGTGATTAGTTTAGAAAGTTGGCAAAAATCTTCAGGACTTAATTACAAATTTCAAAAGTTTGTAAAATATTACAAAGGTTAGCTGAAAGTTTCTTAACTATGCACTAATAAGTTAGTACAACATTTGTACAATTGAAAAGAGAAAACAATACCTACAAAATTTAAACTTAACTAAGTAGGTGATGAAACATAAAAGTAAAAACAAAAAATAACATTTGCAATTAGAGAACGGGTAAACAATTGCAACTTCAGTGTTTTATTTTTTTCAGACAACTTTTGTTTTCTAAAAACTCAATTTACTTTTCAGTTTCGTAAACATAAAAATTTAATAAACCAAAATGTCAACTTTAATATTCGCAACCGCGATTTTTATCCGTCTCTACCTTTTTAAGATAAAATTGAGCCTGATCAAAAAACGTCACTAACAACAAAGCGAACTTTAGAGATTGACAGCGAAAAAGTTAAAGTGACGGATAATGATGATAATAATAATAATAATAATAACAGTATGTAAAACGTCTTCGTCTAAATTACCTTTTATTACTTAGACAAAGAATTTGTTCTTGACAATATAATTTAGTCGAAGAAACCTAAATTAACCGGTGTATATCGTGACTTAAAGCTACTGGATAATTGTCTTTACTCTTAATATTTTATTAGCATATCGTCTTGATACCCCATTTGTGTTTTATCGATTTTCGTTTCGTCGTGTGAAAAAGAAACTAAAAAAACATCTTGATGAGTTTTCATTCAAGTTCTTTTATATAATTAAAGTTTTTTTCTCTCTCGAACGTCGCAATGACGAAATTTAGCTTTTTTTTTAAATTTTAAATTGCCAACTTAACCTAACTTTTCTTTTAGTTTTAAAGTTTGAGTTAAAGTTTTAATTAGAAGTGTAATTAACCGCAATTTATTTAGATTTAAAATAAAATTGAAATGGTTACGTTAGGTTACTAAAAATAACAAAATGAGATTACTAAGTTTTAACGTTAAATTTAAGTATTAAAAATTGGAGAATTTAAAAAGATACAAATGTTTACAACATGGTTTTTTTAGTTTTGCTAAGTTGGCAACGAGAAAACTTTTGTTTTACCAAACGGCATTTCTAAATCTAAAGTATCTGAAACGCCATTGAAGTTTTATAGCTTGGTGTGTTTTTAAGATAAAATTATCTTAAATTTGTCTATAGTATAAAAAAAAAACTGTTTTTTTAAGTTTCAAATGTATTAATTTAGAAGAAAAAAATCTGTTATCTGATTTTTTTGAGTTAGTTTAAAAATTTTTTTGTTGGCGTTAGCGTAGCGTCCTTTCGGAAGTTTGTTACAAGAATTTGTTTGTAACTTGATGACAAGCGACTAACTCAATATGATTCGGTGAGTGGATCGTAGGTTTCGGTGTACTAATCATAAAGCAAGTTAAAAAAGCGCCAAAACGGTAGAAGCTAATGATGAAAGATACCGTTTAAATCTGAAATAAAAGAAAAGCAACACTTCACAAATACAAATATCGTAGTACCGTCTAACAAAATCAAGTAATATGTAATCTCAGAGTTAAACGCCAATTTAATGCAAAAGTAGTAAATTCGTAATTAAGCGTAATTTAAAACTGCAGAAACAAAAATCTGGCAACGTTAATTGTGATATTATCTATAACTAAGTCGCACGTTTTTTACGTTCGATAAATACACAAATTAATAGTGAGAGAAAAGTACTCACGATTATCCAAAACATGCAAATAGCTATCTGCATGCTTTAATCAGCTCCTAAAACTGTTAAAAAAAATAATGCAATCATTAGATATAGTGAAAAGCAAATGCAAGATCTTTTCTTCGCCAAGTATCACCTATCAAATGTGTTCAAAAGTCACATGAAATCGAAAGATATTTCAAAGAAACCAAAAAAACCAATCAATAGAAATGAAGTATTAGAAAAGGTACTCGTTCACAGTCTTATAGACATGACTGAGCAAACCAAGAGAAAAAAAGTATAAGAAAAAGAGAAGTTGAGACCACGATCAAAAACCACGCTCTAAAACCTTATCAAACTCCAGCCCACAGATACAAGTCTCGCGCTGAATATAAATCTCTGGAAACCCATCAGAAAAAAGACTATAAGAAGACGGGAAAAAAACGGTACTCAAACCAGCGAGACAAAAAAACCACCCCAAAAATCTGACCACAACCTAAGATTTATTCATTAAAGTGCCGGACAATTGTGTGGCGTCAAAGTCTTGGCGACATGATGAAAAAGCCCGTCGTTGGACCCCTCAACTTTAAAACACACGCGCACGTCACCCCAACTAGTACTCGCTTAACCCCAATAGTCTTCTGCCCACCCAGGATAGAATTTGATCTATAACCAAAAGGAACAAAATCCAGGCAACCTTAAAAGTAAATAATAGAAGGAACCAAAGCTCAATCATGTCCGCCGTTACAACCCTCCAAAAGTATTATGCCTGCTCCAAAGTTTGAGGCTATCGAGTCGAAGACAACCGACCTTTCCGGACGCGTAGTCGTCAGGTTTCTACAACAAACGCTCCCCCACTTATACTGACAGATCAACAAAGAGAAAGAAAGACAAAAAGACGGAAGGAAAAAAAAGGTACGATGTTGTTGTATGGTTCCACTACCTCTCCTTAGATAGCCGATTTCGAGTGACCTACCCTACACCCCAATCAACCGTCCAAAATGCATGAAGAAACACAAAAAACCAAAACGTCAATACATAGTAGAAAAAATCCATCCATACTAGACTAACGCTGTCTAGTCACCAAAGACGGTATTTAGACAAACTAACTAAAAGCTCAAAAGCTGCTAAATTCAGGAAAAAATAATCAAAATTATCAGAGGTCCAAACAAGACCGCTTAGTACCCAAAATAAAACCAACGAAGGAGTATTACTAATAAAGAATCTGGATACTGTCACCAACAGTAGTTTCACTCTAATTGATTGAAGAAATTAACCAGCAATCCGATCAGTCACCAACCTCGAGCCTAAGACTAGAGAACTTAGTTCTTCACTGAAACCCAATAGACGTTAACAAAAACGGACACTACATTTGCCTAAACGTTAATCGTAGAAACTAAAAAAACTAAAGAAAAATAATCCGCATGGCCTTTCAAAGATCGTGGCAGAGGACCTACAATGCCACAACAAAGAACTTGCGAAGAGTGTGATGGTTTAGCATGAAGAGCGAATAAACCAGACGAAGGAACAACGCCAAGTATAGCGAGCAAAACACCACAGTGTCCAACGAAAGAATCGTGATGGTTACGTATCCTTTCCGCACGTTGTTCAGTAATAACCACTATTTTCTAGTCATCAGAAGAATCAGAAGAGAACGCAGCAACAACACGACGATATAGAATATTATCCTTAACAGATCATTTCACAAACGTATGAGGAGCATCCAAGACACATTTAAGAAGGTTATTATACTAACTATCCGTAGTCGCCAACTTAAGCATTAAGGCAGAAAAAATTTAGACAGACGAACAGCTTGTAATACAGGTGCTGAGCGTATCAGGAACAACGTGATCTTTTTTTTGTGCTCATTAGGTACTAGCTCGTTTGTAGGTAAAAATTACCACCAACTAACGCTTGCTCGACCGCTATTTTATCATCCGCAAACACTAAAACAAGAGTACCCATAGAAAAAAGTGCTTCCATCACTAACTGTAAAGCACTACGCACCGCAATCCGTAATGTAGAGACAACGGTAGAATCAAATCCACGAGAGAGTAATTCGTATTAAAGCTTCTGCTTCCAAAACTGATTCACTTCCAACAGTTGGGCGTAAAATTTGGTCGAGAGAATTTACTGGTAGCTTGATGGCAAGCGACTAACTCAGTATGATTCGGTGAGTAAATCGTAGGTTTTGATGTGCTGATTATAAAACAAGTTAAAATAGCGCCAAAATGATGGAAACTAGTAATGAAAGATACCGTTTAAATCTATTAAACACTGAAATAGAAGATATGACAAAACACTGGTTAAAACGACAAATATATTTATTTTTAACGAGCAGTACAGTGTAACAAAAGCAGGTAATGTGTAATCTCAGAGTTAAACGTGGATTTAATGCAAAACTAGTGAACTCGCATGTATTTTACGTTTGACAAATACACAATTTAATAGCAAGAAAAAAGATACTCACGATTGTCTAAGACATGCAAATAGCTATCTGCATGGTTTAATCATCTCTTAAAATCGCTAAAATAAATAAGGCAATACTTAGATATAAGATCGTATCACAAGTAAGTTGCTTGTAGACAAACATTGAATCGTCGTAATCAAATGCGTCAAGCGTCCTATTGCAGGTTATTCAACATCACATAAGATATAACAACGACTTGTCCCCAGATTATGGTTTAATAAACCAATAGTCCCCGTCAGTACCTGTTTCTAGTTATAGTTTCCAGCGAAAGGTAATGGATTGACATGAATCACTTTAAAGTGGTTAACATCACAAAAACATAAATCAACGCTTACCCCAGAAAGGCTTTTACATTTATAACATGGATAAGTGTAAAACGAAACTTTGCTGGGCACTTATGTTAGATCATATACGAAGCGTACCACAATCCCTGAAAAAATAATTTTTCTCTCTTAGAAAATTCTAGCTGTCAAGAAGCAACTAATTGACGGCACATAAATCTGAATGTAGCGAAAAGCTTTGAACATTAGTTTTGGTGCGCAAAACCATAATGGCGTACTGTCACCAATTGACTTTTGTTGTGGGAAGGTATCTCTATATCACCCCCACATGTTTCAGAGGTTAACTAATTTTTTTGGAGAATTTGGTAAGCTACTGAAACGAAACCTGTTCTGCGTAGATGTGCTCGCGACAGTCAGGTATATTTGGAATTGCATAACCATGACCATGTAGGTGACGTTAACAATCAAAGCTGGTTTCAGGTTCTCGATGGAAACCGTTCTTGGTTGTTTATGTCGAGAACATAAGTTTTGTCATAACGTGTCAAAGCTCTGTAAGAGTCATCATACGGTTGTTGTAATTGGTTCCGAATTGCATCATGCTAGAAAAATACATGGTTGCAGAAGGCGAGGTTCCTCTGTGTGTAGAGTTGATTGTCTCGCTCGATTGTACTAAAATGTTGTTCAAGTTGTTTCACAAATTTAGATTATTTTATCAAAGATTTGGTGCAAAAAATTCACCAGGCAAGCGTAAAGGTTTGCCGTAGACCAATTTTGCAGATGCTCTGTTTAATTCTTTTATATGTGCACTGCGGATTTCTTACAAGATAAAATGTAAGACTTTTGTTGGTTTTGGATTTCAGGGTTTTGTCCTTGGCGTATGCTTAAATTTCTATTGTTGACTTTAGCTAGCCTCCACTTCCTAGATTTTTATGTTGCTGGGGGGGAATTTGTTATGTAAAAAAAATTGGTAATTCACTTTTCTAGTATAAAAATTTCGTAATACCTGGAACACTTGTTTGTCAAAAAGTTTTAATGACGTCAGATCGCTAAAGGTTAAGGAGTTGTACACCACTGGAAGGGAAGAAATACTTATAAACTGCGAAGTTAATTAGAGAGAAGCTTGGCACATTCATTTACATCAGCTATTGTGTGTATGAAATCAAATTACTTGTGCTCACACAGTATGTACACTTGTGTCAAATTACATATTACGTATTAGGTCAGACTGGTACGGAATTAGCTAATCCCCAACTGGATACACAACTGTAAGTATTGCATTTACTATGTTACTTTGTTGGTCATGTCGATTATTAGAATGGCCACACGTACATACTAGGTTGTAATCACAATTAATATTAAACTTTTTTGTGTGTCACATACTTATCGGGTGCACTTTGATTCTCGATACTTTGATTTTCGCATTCTTGAAATCAAACTTAACAAAGTAAAGTCCTTCCTTCGTTAAATTTAAAAGTTATATTGATTAGGGCACGTAGATGTGTGACGTGTTGTCCCGACAAAAGGCGTAACTTATATTTGACCTGTGATATCAACCCATGTAATATTGTTTGCACCGTTTATGTAACTATACTTATATACTCTCTTCGTCTTCTACTACTTCTGTGATACAATCAATATATATTCTGTGTTATTACTTCTGTCGTGTTATTTGTTCTCTTCCAGCTACGGGTAGAGTTAGACTATATCTTCCTAATTTAATTTTTCATCGTCTTGGCGCCTTTTTAGCTTTTATCTATAATTTAGCATCACAAAACCTGGGATTCCCTCTCCGCGGAAACTGTGTTAGCCGTTGTCTCTTTTTTTTGTTGTTACAAAAAAACAGCGTAACAAATTTGGCGCCCAACGTGGGGCTCAAACTCACGACCCTGAGATTAAGAGTATCATGCTCTACCGACTGAGCTAACCGGGCATTTTAAGGTTGGTAAGTCACTAGTAGGACTTTCACTTTGGTTTTAGTTTAGGTTTTCTTCTTGGTTGGGTTTCCTATTCCGCTTGTCGGCATTGAAGTCTTGGAGTAAACTTTTCAATTTGGGACCAGTAATTGGTACGTTCTTGTTTTATGACTAACTGAAATCTTTTCTTTTCTTTATAATTTCGGAGGTTGGTTGGACACCGTAGGGTGGTCTCTCTTTTCGTTCTTTTACATGGTGAAGAACGAATCAAGTATTATCTTTCTACGTCTATCTCTTGTATCTCCTACTTTTCATTTCTGTCTTCTTAGGCTTAGGGACTTTCTATGTGCTAACAACTATTTTTTCCTTTTTGATCTTCTTTAAGGTTCTTCTCTTGGGTGGTTAGTTGGACATAGAAATATCTAGTGTTATCTTTATTGTGTCTTTAGTTTTTTTATCTTGATTTGTTGCTTGAATACTTTCTTTTTTTCTTTTTACTAACTTCTTTCTTTAGTGTTCACTGCAACTTTGTTTCTTTTCTTTCTTAGTTACTTCTCCCGCTTTATTGGGTTTAGTAAGTTTTTGTTTTTGGGTTAAAGCTTGGAATGGACTACAACGTCGCTCCTTGAACTCTGTACTTCCGCTTAGTCGGGATTTTTGATGTTATCAGTCACCGTTAAGATATTTCTTTTCTTGGGGTTTCTTTTGCTCTTGGAATATTCTAATCCGTTCTTCGGCATGTACGTTCCAATGTGACATTCCAACACGACGAGCACTGACTCACGATGCTCAATTGGCAGGTGAAGTTTTCTGTTCTTTATTGACTCTTACTTCTTTTTTTTCTCTTTTGGTTTTGTTTTGAGTTTTGCGGTTTGGATTTCTCTTGGATTGGCACTCATTTAGTGTTTAACTTTTTGGTGACTTTGTTGTTGTGACTCTTGGATTACTGATTTGTTTTTCTTTGCTTTTTTGGTAGTCCGACTTATGTCGACTTTTAATCAGAATCTTCTTTTTGCTTGAGATTTCGTCGTTGGTTTTCTTTGCTTAGATCTTTAGGATCTGTTTGGTTTTTTTTGGTGGAAGAATCTCATATCGAATTTTTGGGCACAACTGCAATAGTTTTTCTTCCTGATTTTTCTTCTAAATCCGCGCATCACAATTCAAAATCTGCTAGATACTTGGTTTTTTCTTTTTACTTCTTTAGTTTTGTTAGCTTTGCGGACTTATATTTAGGATTGGATTTGCATTTGTAGGTTGGGGTTTCAAGGGATTCTAGGGCGTTGTCCTAGACCGTAGTCTAAACTTCTTTCTTTTCTGTACTTCTTTTTTTTTCTTGGTTTGCTTAGTATTATCCGTCAGTGAGGTCTATGGGACTGCGTTGTCCTCTTGCTTTCTACCGTAACGACTGTTGTCGACGGGTACCTGTTCTGATACTTCTCTTCTGTTAGTTGGAGTTTTTAGTTCTCGAGAGTATCATTCCGCTTCATGCGACTTTTGGACACATCTAATTGGTGATGCTTAGCAAATTGGAAAATCCTCTTTTTTTACGTTTCTTTTTGGGTTGGGTGTTATTGTATTTGGGATGGTTTTAGATTTCAGGGTTTTGTTCATGGAGTATGCCTAAATTCTATTCTTGATTTTAGCTAGCATCCACTTCCCAGGTTTTTATGTTGCTGGGGGGGAATTTGTTATGTGAAAAAATTTGGTAGTTCACTTTTCTAGTATACAAATTTTTCAAGTATGAAGTGTGTCCTGCTTCATGCGCGATCTTTTTCTTTGTAGTCGGCTGTCAAAACGAATTCTAAATTAAATTACGGATCGTTCTTAGCGGTCTTTTCGGCTCAACAAAAAGCTTTCATTATTAAGTTGGTTCACGATACTCCACGTGAATATGTGGGCAAATTTTAAGTAGTGTTAAGTAAAAGCTTATTTTGGGGTATGTAATTTTGTAACGTTTTTACGTGTTTACTTACAGATGCTCTACAAGATTGGTGTAGTAACTCTGAGAATTCCTTCAACGAATGAAAGTCATTCATCACGTTCATAGTTTTAATAGCACTAACTAAAGAAAAGTGGTACAGCTTTAGATGATAATGTAGTCATATCATCAACGAGTCTTCTGTTTATGATACTTATAGAAGACCATACTGGGTTAAAAATACCACACTAATTATGGACTTGTTCACATGTGCTACCACAAACAACTACTTAAAAGCACGTCGAGGTCCGAAGTTCAGTGGTATTACTATTGGTCTATACGTGTTTATAGAGGTGTTATTTGCCGCATACAATCTGTAAGAGTTCAATGATGTAATGTATTTTTGTTACAAGCTTATAGGTCTTACGAACTTTGCACGGCCAACTCACACAGTTGGAGATAGGGGAGGTTCAACTAAATAAAAGTTAAAGGGCGCCAGATCTTTTATAAGTAAAGCTTCTATCTCGATCAGGGCAGAAGGTTCAAGCCTGTAACGAATTCCAGGTTCGTAATACTTGTTGCACTGGTGTTTGTGTAACTGACCACAAAGAAAGATGGGTTACATAAAGAAAAGATAAAACAGGTATAATAACTTTAATTAAATTTTGTGAGTGACCTTCTTTGACAGCGACATAATAATTTAAAAAAAAAACTTACCCACAATCCAGCACTTCTCCGAAGAAAACGTTATCCTCGTTGAGTAGCCTGAAATAGTATGAATGTAAATCGTGTCAACGTAATGGCTCACGAAAGTCAAAGTCTACAAAATTGTTAATTACATTAGATATAAGAACCCGATATATCGAATGCTGTTCCTCGTAATTATTAAGAGGGTATCGCAATCGACTGACGTCTAAGAAGTAACATTCGTTTTCGGTGTGGATAATAAGCCTTGAATTATTTATCAATATTAATTTTTTCTTGTTCTTAATTCAGTAAATCGAAACATGTGGCCAAAGCGTGGCTATCAAATTAAGAAAGGAATTACAAAAGAATCCTAACAAAACGGATGTAAATATCTTACCCTGTGACGAATAAATTACTTTAAATACGTAATGAATTTATATGTTTATTTCCATTACAGTTGATGTTCTATTAAATTTTCAAATTTAGTCGACACAGACCATTTTAGGTAATTGACAGCTTAAATGACTTGACCGCAACATGTCAGTAACTAGAAAGATCGGCAGAGGGCGTCAAAACCGGAATCTAGTTTTACATCAATATACAAGGTGTTACGTTATGAAAATTTTGCACGTAACACTTTTTTTGGAGATACATTAATGCTCGCACCCGTGTCTTTTGTTATAAATATCTCTCGGTTAGATGAGGTAAGGTATGCAGTGATGGCTACGTTCACTGCAGCACCTGCTCGTTTTTTTTTGAACATGGTTGCACAAGGGCTAATACTTTCTAGCACAATAACCGAATCTGTAGTGGCAGAAACACTTACCAGCTGAATTGTTTGGTTAGAAACGCGATTGTGATCTAGATTGTGAACGCCGTCTAAAGTTGCTTCAACTATGCTCTATGGCACTATCAACTGCAGTTTGTTTTTCGTGCTCTCGACTCTCTCTAGAAATCGCTTAAGAAGATGGCCAAGAAGTCCTAGTGCGCCCAGTATGCTTTGATGTTTTTTTCCAAAACACTCACTTATTTTCAGGTTGGACGTCACCTTTTTGATTTCCAGTTCAAGAGTAGTCTTATCTCAAAATAATTTTCTTGTTCACGGCCTAATTGCTCAAGTTCTCATTCTTCATCAACTATAGCAATACTTTGTAGACACTAAATTTTTTCTTCTAGTTGTGAACAATGGCTGCAGTCTGCCGGACATAATTTCCTTAATAAACCATCAGCATTCCGATGACTGTTCTGTATTGTAATCATATTCTTGCAATCTTTGGATTCATCTTGCTACTTGTCCATCCGGATTACGAAACTGTAATAGCCATTTCAATGCGGCGTGATTCGTTTTCAGTAAAAATTTTTGTCTTTACAAACATTGGTAAAAGTGTTCTATAAACTTGGCAAGTGCTAACAATTCTCTGCTAGTCACGTAGTAATTTTTTTCGGTTCTAGATAAAACCTTGCTGTCGATGTTGCAACTGTGAAAGAACTGTAGCTAAGGGTAGATTACTTGGATCCGTATCTAAAACAAATTTTCCATGTTTTCTTGAATAACTCGGCAAAGTGACTAAGGTATGTTTTAGTAGATGGAAAGCATTCACTCCATCTAAATTCTGCTTTTTATTTAGTCAATTTTTGTCTACGGTTTTATCATTAGCGAATTTAAGTACAAATCCTTTATACCAGGTGATGATTGTCGATTGGTCTTAGCGATGCTTGTATTGCTCTGGTTTTGTCTGGGTTAACTTTTACTCCATTTCTAGATACGACGTAAGTTCAGTTTTAGATTTGCCCATACGTAGTCGTTGGAACATTTTCTTTAGGTTGATCAAATGTTTTTCAAACGACTTTCCAGCTACAATCACGTCGTCTAGAGAAACCAAGCATGTCTTATAATACAGTCCTTGCAAGACGGTTTCCATAAAACGTCGCAGAAACCACTCTTCAAATCTAACTTAGAAAACCACTGGGATCCTAACAGTCCTACTGGGAACGGCTATGGCTATTTGATTCCATACCCGTAATTATTTGTTCAACGTCTTGTTTTGCCAAAGGAAGTCTACGTGGATGTTGTCGTATCGGTCTAGCGTCTCCGGTATTAATTTTGTGTTTTACCATGTCAGTTCTTCCTCTGTAACTACTCTCTAGCGCAAACACATTTTGATACTTCTAGGTCAACGCTTTAACTTTAGCCAGCTGGATCTTAGCTGAGATTTTAGAAGTAAGAATGTCTAAAAGATGTTGTAGGTACGTAGCTTTACTAGAATTTACGCTTCCCATAGTTTGACATACTGGCGTATATTGGCTTACCACGGCCATCTTTTTCAATGTTATTGGATCTGAGTTGACTATTAAGATTCTTACTGGAATCGTACTTTTCACTGCTGCCAACTATTAGCCTCTTATCAACCAAGTCACCATGGCTTCAATAGCGCGAATGTCAGAGTCACATTTTTACACAATAAAACTCAAACGGCTGCTTTCTTCTCTGACATAAGAAAAGGAATTTGTTAGCCTTCAATTTTAGAGACTTCGATTTTTATTTCTAAACAGAACCCATACTGCTTTGGAACGTCCATTTCCAGGATATATTCTTCCGTGACGTCGACAATCAGTACTTGATCGTCGAATACTCCTCTTATTTTCTAATATGTCAGAGCAATTGATGATTTTTTTACTAAGGTAAAATCTTTTGCAATTGTTCCAATCAAATTTAAATAATAATTTTCGGTGCATGACTAGATGAGATTCACTTTTGTCTCTTTTGGTCAACTCGTTCCAGACTTTCGGACGCTCTTCTAATTTTCTTTTTAGGCTTAGTGTGGTGTTGACGTACGCGGCCGATTTCACCGCAGTTTGACGTCATCACTCCTCTTTTCCAAAACATTCGTTGCAATATTTTTTCTATACTTATTTGTGTCTGCACAAAACTATCTACAGCGGAGTTTATGACGGTCTAGCTGGATGCTTGTTTTGCTGCTTCAAACTCTAACGCATGCTGCAGGATACGCAAACCTATTTAATTTGGCGACGTCAGTCTGAAACTCTTGAAGGATCTTCGTAGGCTTATAAAATCGATTTTTTATTTGAACTTGGCGTATCTGTTCCAGATGAGTATCTTCATATCTCTATTCTAAACGTGAGATTAATAGCTTGTAATTTTCTTGGAGGTGATCAAAAACAGTTTGAAAAACCACTATTAGCTGTAACTGCGGTTTCAAACTGTTTGTGGTATGTTGACCAAAAAGGTTTTCCATCAAAATTTGGAAGTACAGTCTTAAATTTCTGAATGGATTTTTCTTGGCGATCCATTAGTAACTCTATCCTCGTGATACTTCCTTCGCCATAGCATTCATTTGATTTATTATTTCCTCAAGTACTTTCGTTCTGTCTCCTACTGTTTCTATTTTATCATTCATTGCCTGTTGTCCGTTTATTAATTTTTTTTAATCTGCTCTTCAATGCTAGCGTACATTTGTTCTTCGATAGTTTTATTAGATTATCTATGTTTGTTCGTATTTCTTTCACTTTTCTGAAATGTATAAATAAGTCTTCTATTTTTTGAGGGTTTTTGCAAAATTTTTGTTACATTTTTCTAAAATTTGAATTACCAAGCGTTAAGATCGACCTACACCTGACGCCAATTTTAACAAATTTTAAAACTAAATTTATATTTACATTATTATCATAAACTTAACCAATTTTAATTATTTAATATATATTTAATAATTTGAACAAAAGCACAATACAACAAGCTAAGCAAAATAACAAACTAACAGTTTACTTGAAAAAACGAACACTATAATTTAAATATCACTGTAACCGTATAACGTCCGCGAGTAAGATAACTAGGACTTGTTTATTGAACAAGTTACACTGACGTACTTATTCATGTAAAGTTCCACATGCTTCATTTTCTTCAGACTAAAAACTGGCTTTAATTTTCTTCCAATACCTATAATATTTTCGCTTCATGTGGAACTAGATCATTCTATCTATTTCGACAATCGCCTCGAATGTTCCAAATAGTTTGGAAACGCTTAAATAATTTTTAGGACAGACTTTGATAAATATTGAAAGAATTAGTGCCAAATTGTTGATTTAAAAATTTAGAAAATTGTTAGAGAATTTAGACAGTTAGCAGTAAGTTCAACAACATATAAAAATTTGAAGAGTTAAAAAAAACTGAAAAGCTAAGTCTAACCATAATCTAACGCATTTGACGTTCTGCCAACTATATATTTCGAAACTAAAATTACTACTCTTAACCTACACAATTTTTACTCTACTAATTCAAATGTTCAGATTACGAAGTTACTAGAACTACTAGTAAACCAAAATATTACCAATACAAAAAATTACTGTTTTTGTTTCTAGTAATTTTTGTTAAACAGTCAAACATTTCTAAAACTAAAAGTTGGTAAAACGACAAATAAAAAAATTTTGAAAATTGTTAGAGAATTTAGTTGGCAGTAAGTTTAAAAACTTATAAAAAATTTGAAGAATTAACGACACAGTTTTTTTACCAAACCGAGCTGTTACGGTTTTTGATTTTATCACTGCGTCATTATTGTTTGTTCTGCACAAAATTTGAAACTAAAGTTATCAAACCTAATACTACACTAACAAGTAAGTGATACCAACAAATAAAAATTATTTTTGTTTTTTGTTTCTGTGGTGTAGAGACGACTCAAACTTACTAAAACCTAAAGTTAAAAAAAACTGAAGAGCTAAGTCTAACCATAATCTAACGCATTTGACGTTCTGCCAACTTTATATTTCGAAACTAAAATTACTACTCTTAACCCACACAAGTTTTACTCTACTAATTAAAATGTTTAGATTACGAAGTTACTAGAACTACTAGTAAACCAAAATGTTACCAATACAAAAAATTACTGTTTTTGTTTATAGTATTTTTTGTTAAAGTCATACACATTTCTAAAACCAAAAGTTGGTAAAACGACAAATAAAAACTGTTTTAGTCACTGTGTCATCAACTGATACTAACAACAAATTTATTATTTTTACCTCAATTGTGATTTCTAAAACTAAAAGTTTCTAAAAAACTTACAAAAAAGCTAAAACCAACAAGAAACTAACTGCTTATAGGTTATACCTTTACTTTTAATCACGGTGTCGTCCATTAAACATAATTTTTGTGGTACCAACTTTAGAATGTAAGACAAAAATTACCAAGACTACTAGTTAACATAAACCTAAACAAATTTGATTCACGCAACTTAGATTTCTAATACTAAGTTACTAAAAGTAATTCAGTAAACGAGGTAATGAAGTATTATCGCAACCTAATAAATAAACTTTACAGAAACAAATTCAATGCCATTTTAAAGTCGCAACCACGAAATATTGAGTTATGATTTTGGATTATTCAAGTGGGCTTTATTATTATCGTATATATCACATTTAATAGCCTTGCATAACTTTAATAAATTACTTTAGAAACACGAGGGTGTACGGGCCACACATTTGTTAAAGTTGAAACAAACAACATTAACAATAAGTAACATAGCAATAAAATCGATGGTATGAATTATATAGTAAAAGGAGCACTCGTGGTGGTGAATAAAAAGCGCGTGGGTGCATCGATGTCTTCGTGTAAATTTATTATCGCATCCGACAACAGGAGATTTAAAGAAAAACGAAACCCATGTCCCTCACCCTTCATCCAACTGCAAGTGAGCCTAATCGGATTTGCTTCATCACAATCAAGATCTGCAAACATATAGATTACTAATACTTTAAGTACATCCAGAAGGGTAGTGCCCGATTCCTTCTAGTCGTTTTAGTAACGATAATTGACCGTTTAATAAAGTTCTGCGTTCTATGAGGTCAACGCTCGAAGTTTTCCACCGCTGAAAAATTGTCATTTTTAAAACAAAAGCGTGCATACACGTACTTAGGGGAGAAAAAAAGACAATGCAGGTCATTTAGGGGCGTTTAAACATTCACCATGGCTGTCGGACACGGTCACTTATAACCACCAGTCAGTGTGAACCGACCCCTTTTCATTTTTATTTTTTGAACAAAAACTCTATTTTTCGCCGTATCTCGTTGATGAATGCAAACGCAAACAAGCTACCCTTTATTTTTCAGTGGTCAAAGCCCGAGATTCTGATATATATTAGGAGCACACACAACTGGCCTTTACGCCAGTTAGTTTATTTACAAGCTGACCCTTACTAATGATTATTTGCAGAATACACATTGTTTGGCAGCAATTCGTGACCTGACGATAGTGATGAAGCTGCAGTTTCTTTCGTTATGCCCCGAGCAAAACTAAATTTAATAATCTTAAGTATTGTGTAAGACAAATATTCGGTATGTGTTACGGACAACGATAGTATAAATATTGCACAAACATGGCGGGCGAAAACAAAACACGCCTACTACGATCATAATCACACTCATTAAACTGCGTTATCAACGAAACGCACGATTTTACACTTTAACATGCATTTTTGTCTCTTCAAACACTCAACGCAACAGTTCCTTACATTTTTTAACAAATATAAACAAAGTTAAGTATGAAACATGCTTGGTATAAAATATAAAAAATTTATAAAAAATGCTCAGTATAACGTATAATTAAAAAGTATAAATTTTGATACAAAGTCGGGTAAATGTAGAAAAAATCACAATTTTAACAAAAATGTGTCCAAAACTAATAGCATAAATCGTACAGTAATTGCAAAATGTAATTAAAAATTTTGTTGTGAGTAGGCTGTTATTTTAAAATTTTGTTTTGTTTGACGTCCATTTTGTTTAAACATCCGACATATTGTTGTAACGCATTTAACTGCCAAGCGTTTAACTATTAACGATTTCTTAAAGATAATTGCGTGTTCTTGAAAATTATACGATGCGACATTAGTTTCGCCCTGTCGGAAAATCGTCTGGCTGTTTAATAAGTTGGAAAGCGAATGAAAACTTTATAAGTCAGTAAAGGTAATTATAGGTACTGCCGATAATCACACCACACTTGTGTCAAAGACTGTACCACTTGTCACCGCCTACTTGTGGTATTTTTTAAAACAAAAACTCTCCGGTGTGCTGCCTGTGGATTGGCCGATTCAAGCTTCTACATGGGAGGCCTAACTTATAACTTATAATGTACGTACACAACAGTTTAGCATATAAAATGTCTGTCGTATTTATTTTTCTTCACGACATCAATCCGACGTCCCAACGCCAAAGAGCGAGACGCCCGTATTCGTTTTGTTCGTCTTTTGCATAAACTTAGTAGCTGCAGCAGCTTCTGTAATATTTTTCTTTATGGGTGGCTTTTTGGACCCCATCGAGTTTTCGTTCGTACTTTTATTTATATTCGATTCTACGAATTGTCGATTTCGACTTTGACAAATTTATGTATCTTTGTCTAACAACCATTTTTTCGGACAACATTCTCGTATTAATTACTTGGAAATCAAAAGAGACGATTTAATGCCCCCGTCGTTAAAATATATTCATTTGTTTTTAATTTTTCATAGCTAATAAGAGTAGTTGGCCGTGGCAACATTCCAAATAAAATGCCTAAAGCTGGCATCCACATTAAGCCGCGATTTTTGACAGATCGAAATTCTTAAAAATTTTTTTTAACTTAATCTTAGTTATTAAAAGTTGTTTTTCAAAATACTTAATTTTTTATTGTTATTTGAAAACATAAAATCTAAGCAATATATAAATTGCCAAAAGTTAAATTTTTTGCCTTCTTATTGTACTTAGAATCGCTTAACAAAGTTCAGGATTTTTATTTGCTAAGTTAATAAGAAAAACCATTTCTAAAACTAGCTAAATTGGAAATGATAAAAATGCAAACTAACAATTAAAAAATAAAGAAAAAAGTTAGCAACAAAAAGTGAATAACATAAAAGTCTAAAAGTGACTTACATAGGCATATAGGTACATTGAAGTTGGCTATGCTTCTTAATAAATTCGAACAAGTCTTCCAAATCCTTCAAAAAAGAATACCTAAGTTTCTCGTGAATTGAAAACAACTATAACCGTAATTATTCATGTTTATAGATAAGAAACACGTATGTAAAGTAGATAAGATGAAACCTAGACGGCCATGAATTTTTGATAAACAAAATTGAGCAATTACTCTATTAAACAGTTTTTGCTTTTAACCAAAAGAGAATTTTGTAAAAAAGTAAAAACGTGAGCAATAACTACAGCATCATCATCAGATAATTGTGTGTCGAAACGTTTTATTAACATTTTTTTTAAATTTAAAGTTGGCTTTGCTGTTATTATTTCTAGGATTTTTAACTCTAAGTCAATTGGTTAGTGAAACTAAACGTATAAAGATTTGAAGAAAATATTATTTTTTTGACATTTAAGTTAGAACTAAATTTTCAGATATCGAATGCTTTCAAAACAAACCCTAAATGTTAAAATAAAAATCACTAAAAATCAATGTATTTCGCAGTAGTTCTTTTGTAAAAACCAATAAACTTAAATCTAGAAATAAAGCTAGCGTATGCCTTTTAATAGTTGCGTTTTTATTTTAGAAAATACTTAAATTTTAGTGATTTTACATATTAAAAAAAATTACTCAAAGTCAGAAAACTATTGTTTTTGTTGCTAGCACTTTTTTAAAATGATATTTGCATTTTTCAAAATTGTCCTATTTTTTTAAAAATAATAAATATACGCTGCACTAAATATTAAATTTACTAAAAATGAAGCCGCGCTAGTTCAGATGAGTGTAAAGCTAGTAATAAAGCTAGCGGTTGCTTTTTAAAATTTTTGTTTTTATTTTATCAAAAATAATTAGAAGTAAAGAAAATTATTTTTTTGTTTATTTTTAGCTACTAAATGCATTAGGAAAAAGATGCGTTTTATTAAGTATTTTAACAAAAATGGCTAGAAGTTGAGAAAAAAAGAGTTTGTTTTTAATTTTTTTTTGGTTTTTATAAAAAAATATTTAATAAATTTATTTAATTTGTTTTTCAGCTGTAAAAAAACAAATGCTACACCTAATAATTAAAAAAATGAAAATCAAGAAAATTGTTGTTTATAGCACTAGCACTTTTCTAAAAAACAAATCAGTAAAATCAAGTAGGTACTTAAGCTAGCGCCTGTTTTTGATAATTCCGAATGTGTTTAAAAAATGCTTATTATAGCCCATAATGTTAATAAATTAAAAAAAAGTTATGTAGTTTTAGATTTGAAATATGTTGTATGTAGGTTCTTATTAAAAAATTTAAATTTTGTAATCTGGCGCGTCTGTGCGCTTATCAGTACGGCTACTTTTGAGTCACTTTTTTTGGTTTTTGTTTAAAAACTGTTTACTGATGCGTCTTACAAAAAAAAAGTTTTTTGTAAACCACAAAATTTGCTATAATTTAACAGATTTTTTTAAACCTTTGAGTTACCGAGATACTGAATGGCGAAGAAAAAAGATAAAGATACTCATTAAATGCAATAAAACAGTTATATTTTTTTACTTTTTAAAAACGTACAGTTTTTTCAAATTTCTGTTCAGCTACTGAATATTTTAAGAAAAGAACGCATCACCAAACATTTTATCCAAATTGACTTAAAGTCAAAAAAACTACAGTTTCTGACACCGGTTTGTTCTAAAAAAATTTCATTTAAAATGTGTATTATAGTTAGTGCCTATTTTTTATATCTGCGTTATTATTTAAAAAAAGTAATTTTTATCGGCTTTCAAAAATTATAGGTACTATTTTTTATCGTTGATCAGCAACTTAATGTTTCAATGAACAAACGCAATTAATTTTGCAATAAACATTTGAACAAAAATTACTGAAACTCAAGAAAACAAGCTACCTTTTTTAAATAATTCTAGTAGTAAATCTAGCGATTGGTTTTTTTTAAATTTTTGTTTTTATTTAAAAAAGTACATAATTATTGTCACACTAATTTTTAATATGATGAGAACGTTTTCATCTTAGTATAGACTCCGACTGAGTAAAAATGTAGTACTAAAGCTAGCGTTTGGTTTTTCAAATTTTAATTTTTATTAAAAAATATATCATAGTAAACTTTATAGTAATTTTCAAAGTTTTACTATATTTTTAATTTGGTTTTCAACAACTTACTAGTTTAAACAGCAAACACTACAATAAACATATTCTAAAATAAGGTACTGAAAACAAAGCTAAAAATCAAAAAACTAGTTTTTAAATCTAGCACGTTTTTAAAGAATCAAGTACAAAAACTAGAGCGTGTTTTTTGATAATTAAGTTTTTATTTAAAAAATCTTTTTAAATTTTACAGTGATATTTATTTATTTATGAAACATGCACTACATCTTTATTTTGTTTTTCAGAAACTTAAGAAACTAACGCTGCTGCACTAAATATTTCAAAAAAAAAGTTTCTGCCGTTGTTTTTTTTTAACAAACTAGTGGTAATTTAGTTTTTAAAAATTGCATTATTTTTTATTTAATGATCCGGAACTTAATGCTTTAAGACATTTTTCATTAAATAATTAAACAAAAATTACTGAAAATCAAGAAAGCTAAAGGTATCTCTTCGCGCTAGTTTTTTTCTAAGTTTAGTTTTTATTTCAAAAATAGACAATAGAATTTTGTTCTAATTTTTAATGCATTTTATCAAAAATTACAAAAGTCAAAGCTACAATTTTTGATACTCTATTTTAAGAAACAACTGAGTTTAAATGTAGTACTAAAACCAACGATTGTTTTTTTTTCAAATTTCAGTTATTATTTACAAAAATGTAGTAAACTTTAAATACAGCAAATAATTCAAAAATTTACTTATTCTTAATTTGATTTTTAGCAGTATATTTTTTTAAAAAGCAAACGTTACACTTTGTATATTTTAGAAACAGTTAGAGAAAGCTGAAAGTCAAGAAAATTATATTTTTTGAAACTTACACATTTCTAAAGAAACACTTAGTTAAAATGAAGTATTAAACCTAGTGCTTGTTTTTTGATAATTGAGATCAAGTAAAATTATTTTACTTATTTAAAAAAAAAAAATTGTTTTAGAGGATACTCGTCAATCTAAAAAACTGTAGGTGCTCATTCGAATTAGTTTTGACGTACTGTGTAAATCTAGTAGTAAAGCTAACGCCTGTTTTTTTTAAATTTTGTTTTTGTTAAAAAAAATTTTTATTAAATTTGACAGTAATCGTTGACTTACTTTAAAAAAAAGTGTTTTTAAAAATTAATTTTGAAAAACTGTTTGCTCTAAGAAACTAATATTTAAACAAAAATTATTAAAAATCAAGAAAGTTTTACTTTTCTGCACTAGTTCTTTTCCAAAAAAACAATTGAAGTGAAATGTGATAGTCAAGCTAGTACCTGGTTTTAAAAATTCTTGATTTTGTTTTAGAGAAGATTCGTTAAATGTTACAGTAATATTCATGTTCTCAAAAATGCTGTAAATGTGTGAAAATATTAGAAGTAACAAAAACTACAGCTTTTGACAATAGATCTCTTCTAAAAAAATCTAAATTCAGTTGTAAAGCTAACGCTTGTTTTTTAAAGTATTTGTCTTTGCTAAAAAATTTTTTTAATTTGGCAGTATTCGTCAAAATTATTTTTTTTATGTAGAGGATACTCATAAATATAGAAAATTGTAAATGCTTCTTTGCACTAATTTTGGCGTAGTGTGTAAATCTAGCAGTACCGCTAACGCCTTTTATTTAAAAATTTTGTTTTTGTAAAAAAAAATTAATATTTAAATTGACAGTAATCGTTGACTTACTTTACAAAAATATACCATTTTTGGAATTATTTTTGAAAAATTGTGTGCTCTAAGAAACTAATATTTCACCAAAAATTATTAAAAATCAAGAAAGTTTTATTTTTCTGCTCTAGTTCTTTTCCAAAAAACGATTGAAGTGAAATGTGATAGTCAAGGTACTACCTGAGTTTAAAACTTCTTGATTTTGCTTTAAAGAAGATTCGTTAAATGTTACAGTAATATTCATGTTCTCAAAAATGATGTAAAAGTGTGAAAATATTAGAAGTAACAAAAACTACAGCTTTTGACAATAGATCTCTTCTAAAAAAAATTAAATTTAGTTGTAAAGCTAACGCTTGTTTTTTAAAGTATTTGTTTTTGTTAATTTCTTTTTTTAATTGATAGTACCCGTTAAAATTATTTTTTTAATTTAGAGGATACTCATAAATCTAGAAAATTGTAGGTGTTTCTTGGCACTAATTTTGACGTAATGTGTAAATCTAGTAGTAAAGCTAAGTGCATGTGTTTTTAAAATTTTGTTTTTGTTAAAAAAAATTTGTATTACGTTTGACAGTAATCGTTGACTTACTTTAAAAAATTAGGGTAATTTTAAAAATTATTTTTGAAAAGCTGTGCTCTTATAAAGTAATATTTAAAGAAAAATTATTAAAAATCAAGAAAGTTTTACTTTTCTGCACTAGTTCTTTTCCAAAAAACGATTGAAGTGAAATGGGATAGTCATGCTAGTACCTTGTTTTAAAAATTCTTAATTATGTTTTAGAGAAGATTCTCTAAATATTACAGAAAAATTCATGTTCTCAAAAATGATGTAAATGTGTGAAAATATTAGAAGTAACAAAAATACAGCTTTTGATAATAGATCTCTTCTGAAAAAATCTAAATTAAGTTGTAAAGCTAACGCTTCTTTTTTAAAGTATTTGTTTTTGTTAAAATTTTTTTTTTAATTTGTTAGTACCCGTTAAAATTATTTTTTTAATTTAGAGGATACTCATAAATCTAGAAAATTGTAAATGCTTCTTTGTACTAATTTTGGCGTAGTCTGTAAATCTAGTAGTAAAGCTAACGCTTGTTTTTTTTTTAAATTTTGTTCTTGTTAAAAAATTTTTTAATTAAATTTGACAGTAATTGTTGACTTACTTTAGAAAAATTAAGGTAATTTTAAAAATTATTTTTGAAAAACTGTGCTCTAAGAAAGTAATATTTAAAGAAAAATTATTAAAAATCAAGAAAGTTTTACTTTTCTGCATTAGTTCTTTTCCAAAAAACTATTGAAGTGAAATGTGATAGTCATGCTAGTACCTGGTTTTAAAAATTCTTGATTCTGTTTTAGAGAAGATTCTCTAAATGTTACAGAAAAATTCATGTTCTCAAAAATGCTGTAAATAAGTGAAAATATTAGAAGTAAAAAAAACTATAGCTTTTGATAATAAATCTCTTCTGAAAAAAATTTAATTATGTTGTAAAGCTAACTCCTGTTTTTTAAAGTATTTGTTTTTCTTAAAATTTTTTTTTAAATTTGGCAGTATTCGTTAAAATTATTTTCTTAATTTATAGCGTACTCATTAATCTAGAAAATTGTAAATGCTTTTTTGTACTAATTTTGGCGTAGTGTGTAAATCTAGTAGTAAAGCTAACGCTTGTTTTTTTTTAAATTTTGTTCTTGTTAATTTTTTTTTTATTAAGTTTGACAGTAATCGTTGACTTACTTTAAAAAATTAGGGTAATTTTAAAAATTATTTTTGAAAAACTGTGCTCTAAGAAAGTAATGTTTAAAGAAAAATTATTAAAAATCAAGAAAGTTTTACTTTTCTGCATTAGTTCTTTTCCAAAAAACTATTGAAGTGAAATGTGATAGTCATGCTAGTACCTGGTTTTAAAAATTCTTGATTCTGTTTTAGAGAAGATTTTCTAAATGTTACAGAAAAATTCATGTTCTCAAAAATGCTGTAAATAAGTGAAAATATTAGAAGTAAAAAAAACTATAGGTTTTGATAATAAATCTCTTCTGAAAAAAATTTAATTATGTTGTAAAGCTAACGCTTCTTTTTTAAAGTTTTTGCTTTTGTTAAAAATTTTTTTTTTAATTTGTTAGTACCCGTTAAAATTATTTTTTTAATTTAGAGGATACTCATAAACGTAGAAAATTGTAAATGCTTCTTTGTACTAATTTTGGCGTAGTCTGTAAATCTAGTAGTAAAGCTAACGCTTGTTCTTTTTTTAATTTTGTTCTTGTTAAAAAATTTTTTAATTAAATTTGACAGTAATTGTTGACTTATTTTAAAAAATTAGGGTAATTTTAAAAATAATTTTTAAAAAACTGTGCTTTAAGAAAGTAATATTTAAAGAAAAAATATTAAAAATCAAGAAAGTTTTACTTTTCTGCACTAGTTCTTTTCCAAAAAACGATTGAAGTGAAATGTGATAGTCATGCTAGTACCTGGTTTTAAAAATTCTTGATTTTGTTTTAGAGAAGATTCTCTAAATGTTACAGAAAAATTCATGTTCTCAAAAATGCTGTAAATGTGTGAAAATATTAGAAGTAACAAAAATACAGCTTTTGACAATAGATCTCTTCTAAAAAAATCTAAATTTAGTTGTAAAGCTAACTCTTGTTTTTTAAAGTATTTGTTTTTGTTAAATTTTTTTTTAAAATTTGGTAGTAATCGTTAAAACTATTTTTTTATTTAGAGGATACTTATAAATCTAAACAATTGTAGGTGTTTGTTTGCACTAATTTGGGCGTAGTGTGTAAATCTAGTTTGTAGTAAAGCTAACGTCTGTTTTTTTAAATTTTGTTTTGTTAAATTTGACAGTAATCGTTGACTTACGTTAAAAAAATAGAGTGTTTTTAAAAATCATTTTTGAAAAACTGTGCTCTAAGAAAATTTGAACAAAAACGATTAAAAATCAAGAAAATTTTAGTTTTTTGCAGTAATTCTTTTCCGAAAAACGACTGAAGTGAAATGTGATATTCAAGCTAGACCTTATTTTAAAAATTTTTGATTTTATTTTAAAGAAGATTAATTAAATGTTACAGTGATACTCATGTTTTTCTCTAAATGCTTTTTTTAATTTGGTTTTTAACTAATGAATAGTTTAAAAAAAAAAAATTGTTGAACTAAATCTTTTAAAAAAAATTAGTAGTAGTAAACAAATCTACAGTTTTTGACGCTGGATCGTTTCTAGAAAGGTGTAAATTTAGTAGTAACATTTATACATAAATATTAAAAAAAAACAAATATAAGAAACTAAATATTTAAACAAAAATTACTAAAAATCAAAAAAACTTTACTGTTTTACATTAATCCTTAAAAAAAAAACGAAATGTGATAGTAAAGCTCACTTGCTTTTAAAATTTTTTAATTTCATTTTAAAGTATCTTTATTAAATGTTACAGTAATATTTAAAAACTTTTCAAAAATGCCTTTTTTTGTACATTTTGTTCAACTAATGAATAAAAGAAATGGTTCCAATAAATTTGTTAACAAAAAATACTAAAAGTAAAAAAAAACTACAGCTTTGAACAAATTTAGTTGTAAAGCTAACGCCTGTTTTTTAAAGTATTTGTTTTTGTTAAAAAATATTTTTTTTAAATCATAGTAATCATTAAATTACTTTTTTAAATTTAAAAGATACTCATAAATCTAAAAAATTGTAAGTGTTCCTTTGACGTAATGTGTAAATCTACTAGTAAAAGTACCCCTGTTTTTTAAATATTGTTTTTGTTGCATTTGACAGTAATCGTTGATTTATTTTACAAAAATATGTTGTTTTTAAAAATCGATTTTAAAAAACTGTGTGCTCTAAGAAACTAAAAATGCACTAAATATTTAAACAAAAATTTAAAAAAAAATAATTTTTATGCACTACTTCTTTTCCAAAAGACGACTAAAGTGAAACGTGATAGACAAGCTATACCTGGTTTTTAAAAAAAAAACAAAAAAACTGTATTTTTATTCATTTAAAAACGTTGTACTAAATCTTTTAACAAAAATTATTAGAAGTAAAAAAATCCACAGCTTTTGACAATAGATCGTTTCTAAAAAGTATAAATTTAATAGTAACATATATAGGTATTTTTAAAAATTAGTTTTTGAAAAACTGTGTGTCTTAAGAAACTTTCGAAACTAAATATTTAAACAAAGATTACTAAAGATCAAAAAAAATTTACTGTTCTGCATTAGTTCTTTTCTAAATAAAACCACTGAAGTGAAGTGTGAAGTAAAACTAGCACCTGCTTTAATTTTTTTTATATTATTAATTTAAGAAATGTTACAGTAATACTTATGTACTTTTTAAAAATGCTTTTTTTCTACGTAAGTACTTTACCTAATAAATAATTTTAAAAAATGTTGCACTAAATTTTTTATTAAAAAATTTACAGCTTTTGACAATTGATCGTTTCTAGAAAAGTGTAGTAGTTGTAAAATTGTGTGTTTTCAGAAACGAAATATTTAAGCAAATATTATTAAAAATGACAAAAACTTGACTGTTCTGCATTAGTTTTTTTTTCCAAAAAACGACTGAAGTGAAATGTGATGGTAAAGCTAGCACCTGTTTTTAAAAGATTATTATTTTATTTTAAAAGATTTTAATGGAATGTTACAGTAATATTTATGTACTTAAAAAAATGCATTTTTATGTTGTTCAATTAATGAACAATTTAAGAAAAACATAATTGCATTAAATCTTTTAACAAAAAATATTAGAAGTAAAAAAACTACAGTTTTTTGTTACAGTAGAACTTTTTTAGAAACAATTGAGTGTAAATATAGTAGTAAAGCTAACGCGTGTTTTTTTAAATTATTGTTTTTCTTGAAACATTTGATAATTTTAAAAAACTAGAATTTGAAAAACTGTTTTAAGAAACTTATAATGCACTAAATCACTGAAAACCAGTAAAATAATGTTTTTTTGGACTAGTTCATTTCCAACAAACAAGTGAAGAAAGATGTGATAGTAAAACCAGCACCTGCTTGAAATATTTTAAATTTGATTTTAAAAGATTTTGATTAAATGTTACAGAGATATTAATGTTTTTTTCAAAAATACTCTGTTTTTTATTTGTTTTTTGCTACTTAATCCTTTAAGAAAGAAATCGTCGCACAAAATCTTTTACAAAAATGGCTAGAAGTCAAAAAAATTACCGTTTTTGTAACTGGATCTTTTCTAAAAATTAACTGACTGTAAATTTAATCGTAAAGCTAGAGTCGTTTTTTGAAATTTTTGATGTAAAAAAAATTCTGTTAAATGTTTCAGTAACTTTTACAATTTTTTTAAACATATGTTATTTTTAAATATTAGTTTTTGTTTTAAGAAACTATCAGTGCACTAAAAATTACTAAAAATCAAGAGAATTTTACTTTTCTGCATTGAAATGTGATAGTAATGCCAGTACCTGCTTTTAAAATGTTTTGATTTTATTTTAATTATTAAAAGTAAAGCTAGCGCTAGTTTCTTAATTTTTTTTTAAATAAAAAACTTGTATTTAATTTTACATTAGTTTTTACATACCATTCAAACATGTGCTAATTTTAAAAATTAGTTTTTTAAAAACTGGGTGTTTTAAAAAACTTAGAGTGCATTAAATATTTAAACAAAATTACTAAAAATTAAAAAAAAATTACGTTTCTGCACTAGCACTTTTCCAAAAAACGACTGAATTGAAATGTCATACTAAAGTCAGCACCTGCTTCAAAAAAGTTTTGATTTTGTTTTAAAAAATCTTCATTATTATAATACAGTAATATTTGTGTACTTTTTAAGATTCCTCCTTCTTTTTAATTGGATTTTTAAGCTACTAAATGCTTTAAACGAAAAATATTTGCACTGAATCTTGGAACAGCTACTGTATAATTTAAAAAAAATCTAATGCCAAAGTTTTGAACAGAAATGACTAAAAGTAAAAAAAAACTATAGTTTTTGACACTGGATCTTTTCTAAAAAAGACTAACTGTAAATTTAGTAGTAAAGTTAGAGTCAGTTTTTTAAAGTTTTTTTTATAAAAGATGTTTATTTTTAATTTTAATTTTAAAAATTAGTTTTTAAAAAACTTTGTGTTTTAAAAAACCTAGAGCGCATTAAATATTTAAACAAAATTATTAAAAATCAAAAAAATTTTACTTTTCTGCACTAGCAAATTTCCAAAAAAAAAACGACTGAATTGAAATGTCATACTAAAGTTAGCACCTGCTTCAAAAAAATTTTGATTTTGTTTTAAAGAATCTTCAGTATTATAATATAGTAATATTTGTGTGCTTTTCAAAAATGCTATATTTTTTTAATGGATTTTTAAACTACTAAATGCTTTAGGAAAAAAATATTTGCATTGAATCCTTGACCAGCTACTGCATGATTTAAAAAAAATCATAATAGTAATGTTCTGAACAGAAATGATTAAAAGTAAAAAAAAAACTATAGTTTTTGACACTGGATCTTTTCTAAAAAAGACTAACTGTAAATTTATTAGTAAAGTTATCGTCAGTTTTTAAAAGTTCTTTTTAAATTCAAAATGTTTATTGAGTTTTACATTAGTTTTTACATACCTTTCAAACATGTGCTAATTTTAAAAATTAGTTCTTGAAAAGCTGTGTGTTTTAAAAAACTTAGAGTGCATTAGATATTTAAACAAAAATTTAAAAAAAAATTTTTTTCTGCAGTAGCATATTTCCAAAAAACAACTTAAGTAGGAAGTCATACTAAAGTCAGTTGCATTCTTAAACAGTCATTGTATGATTTAAAAAAAATCAGTATACTAAAGTTTTGTACAAAAATGATTAGAAGTCAAAAAAAACTACAGTTTTTGACGCTGAAGTTTTCTTAAATACGATTGAGTGTCAATTTAGTAGTAAAACTAGTGCAGCTGCTTAAACCTTTTGTGTTTGTTTAAATAAAAAAATCTAATTTAATTTTACAATTATCTTTAAATATTATAGAATATTCATTGAATAATACAGTAATATTTATGTACTTTCCAAAAATGCTATATTTTTTAAATTTGTTTTTCAGCTACTGAAAATTTTAAGAAAAAAAAATTGTTGAACGAAATACACAACACACAAATACACAAAAAAAATAAAAAACAGAAATGACTAAAAGTCAAGAAACTACAGTTTTTGACTGATCTAAAAAACGACTGACTGTAAATTTAGTGATAAAGCTAACGCTTGTTTCTTAATATTTTGTTTCTGTTTAAAAAAAAACTTATTATTGAATTTTACATTTTTACTTACTCTTCCAACATGTGCTAATTTTAAAATTAAGTTTTAAAAAACTGTTTACTGTTACTGAAAATAAAAAAAAAACATTTTTTGCAATAGTACTTAAAAAAAACAACTGAAGTAAAATAATAGTTAAACCAGCACAAGCTTTAAAAAATATTTTATTTTATTGTATAAGATATTCATTAAATGTTACACTAATATTTATGCCGTTTTAAATATTTGTGTTTAGTTACATACAGTTTCTGACACAGAATCTTATTAAAAAACTACTGAGTGTAAAGCTAGTGTTTGTCTTTGAAAACTTTTGTTTTTATTTTAAAAAATACACATTTAATGTCACAGTAATTTTTGTTTACCTTTCAAAAATATTTATCTATATCTTCGCGAAAATGATTTGAAATAAAAAAAAACGACAGTTTTTGGTACTCTAGTTTAAGACGTAGTACTGAAGCTAACATTTGCTTTTTGAAATTTAAAAAACATGTACCCTAGTATACTTTACAGTAATTTTCAAATTTTAATATACTTTCAATTTGATTTTCAGCAACTTATTAATTTTAACATATTCTGAAATAAGTTGTTGAAAGCAGTGCTGAAAATCATAAAAACCTTAGTTTTTGAATATAGCACTTTTCTCCAGTTTCTGGTTTTTGATATTATTGAATTTTACAATAATTGTTCTTAAAAAAAACGTTTCCTAAAAATAGTATCAGTCCTAAAGAATCCGAAGTCAAAAAAACTTAGATACTCGAATGATTTGACAAACTAGAGAAGAAACAAGCTTCTTGGTATTTTCAAGATTGTACTCATAAAATAACATTCGCAGACGAAGCAACCAGAAAATGGCTAGTCGGCTCGTCAAACAAAAAAATATTAGGTGGGATACAAAACTTAAAATTATATATCTCAAAGACATTTTGGCACCAAAATAGATTATCATTTGGATCTCAAGAAGAGTACTGAAATCTGGAAACAAGCTAAAAGTAATGACGAACAATATTGTTCATTAATTAAAATTTGATTTTGAAGCAATTTGCCCAAAAACTGTAAAGCCAACGTTTAACAGGGTTACTCGTTGGATCAGAAAGTTTGACTAAACAAGAATACGCACTAGAAGACTATTTAACACAGCCAAAAAGAGCGGACACTAGGATGAATATAGATTCAGCATTACAACATACACCAATGCTATTAAAAGAGAGACTCACGGAGAAGGTACTTAAGAACCTAGAAAACGAACATAAAAGTTTTCGCCTCTAAAAAAGCTCTGAGCAAAGACCGCACTGGTAACATCGGTTCTACGCTGACTAAAAACGAGAATTAGCGAAAAAAAAAATTTTAAAAACTTAAAATGGGAATCAATACGTTTAAACCGCTTTAGTCTCCAAGAGCTCATCTTGTTGCTCTGTGAAACGCAGTATGCGAAATTCTCAGAAAGAGCTTAGCATTTTTGCATATACCAAACAACTGCTTTGACTCTATAAACTCATTATAAAAAGTTGGGGTTATCTTAGAACCATCAATTTTTGCCAATGATGCGTACTCACCACTACTCAACCACGCTCAAGATCGCTCTCAACTACTACGTCGCAACAGCGATTCCTTTTTCGAAGCAGAAGATTCTTCTTCCGGTGAGTCATCTTTGTTTGACTCATTGTCAAACCACAAAAAACCTATTGATTGTAAAACTTCCTTCGAAGCTGTAGGTTCTTTGTCTTCATAAACTGGATCGGGGTTTACCCGTATGCTGATCTTGGACGTACACATCTTTTCGGGTTTAAAAACAACGTCCCTGCTGCACATAATTATAACTTTGGGTGGTATCCAGACCCTGTAGCTATCCTTGTCGTTTACGTACCCGACGAAATGGGAAAGTCGTAGCCTAAAATGTGCTAATTGAAAAATTGTTTGATAGAATTTTGTTCAACAAAAGAATCGGATAAAAAAGCGTTTTCAGCCGAAACTGTAGCGAAAAGGATCATTACACGGCGCGGTGTCTAAAATTAAGTGTAAATAGCTCAACTACCGAAGAGAATTCTCAAAAAAAGAAGGCATTTTCTGTGACAACATCAAAAATGGATGCCACACCGTGAATTTGTGACCGCGGAGCTTTACAACACATCATAAGTGCTAAAGATTATTTTCGAACCTATAAGCCTTTTGTATCTCCTGTAAATATTACGTTGGCTAACAACCAAGTTATGCTTGCATTTGGATCTGGTAGTATAACAATTGAAATGCAAGTAAATAATGTATAGAGTGAAGATCATATGTCAGACGTGTGGTATGTACCAGATTCTGGTAGAAATTTGTTTTCCGTACATCGAAGCGCTGAACTTGGACACAAAATTACATTATCTAAAGATTCTGTTGAATTTAGACATAATAATAAAGTCTGTGCGAGTGTTCGCTGGCCATGAACATGCGTGTTTGAAATCTTTAAATCATGTGAATGTTGCCACAACGTCGCAAACATTACAAGTATGGCATGAAAGAAAATTTCATGTCAAGACACGTTTGAAGCAGGTTAGTGTTAACTTGAATTGCAAACTAAATCCTTCTGGGATGATGGTGCTTTAGGTAAGGCGCAACGCTTATTGGTACGATTTTCATAGCTAATAGATAGCTTTGTGATTTGTATACGCTGCTATCGTTGTCAATGCATCATTCTGTTATGAATTTAACGCAAAAATTTAAACGCTCAAAGCATCAATTTAGTTCATACAAAATTCATGAAAGCTATATATATACTTTTTCATATTGGTCATTTTGCAAACGTTGCATTATATTTTTTGGCAATTATTAATCTAAAGATGGCAATGTATCTGCCACTATGACAAGAATCGAATATGTGTAGTTATCCATTTAATCTATTGTGTATTTTACGCAAAAGACAATTTGTAAAAAAAAAGATAAATTATTTTAGACACAATAATAACAAAATAATTAAATAATAATTCAACGTCGTGGAATAATAATAATAATAATTAAATGTAAATAGATATAATTTTAGATATAAAAGTTTCACCACAGAACATATTAATAACTTTTTACGGTAAATGGTGTACATAAAAAAAATATTAAGATATAATGTCATTTTATTTTGGCGGTATTATAAACTAATCAGCATAATTTGCCGCATCCTCCCTCGCACAGAAGCCTTACGAAGAATGTCCGTTTTTGCTAGATGAAGTATAACGTGGTATAACTTCAGTTTTTTTATTACTTTAAATGCTTGTTAACATGATGTCTACTACCATATAAAAGTTTAAAATATTGTATTCCAATATGTCATTTGTAATTACAGTGTTTTTTTATAAGTTTAGATCTTCACTAAACATAGTAAAGTTAAAGAAAATAATCATTGTGCATATTTGTATTAATCGACATGGGAGAATATAATTTAATGAATACAAATTTGATAACAGAATGATAGAATAATTGTTATGTGATATGGTTTTGGCATCACAGTGACAGTCAACTTTCTTATAGATGGTATCGTTTTGATGTCTCAAAAATGGTAGTGATAGTTTATATATACCGATTTTATGCGGAATTTTGGACACACATTTTGTATGAAAAAAGTGGCTAAAATGATGTTTGATTGATACCCGAGAAATAGTCTTAAAAAGATATCTTTTTACAAGAATTTTATTTTTTGAGAAAGTCTTCGGTGAACAGATTTACGCGGACGTGAACAGACCTATGAGTTTAAACTCAGTGGGCGATTCAAAATACTTCTTTGATCTCTAGCTGCCGTTTGGTTTGGATCGGCTCCTAAGTCAATACGCTGCTGTGGGTGCCAATGGTTGTCCAATGTCGTTTACAAAACTTTTCTATGTCTGACTGCCCATGGTTGTGGTCTTAATTTCGAGATTTAGCCGGCGATTTCTCACATCTCCTTCGACCTGCTTTATCCAGGTTTTTTTTTAGCGCTGTTCGTTGGACTCTCCAGTAGGCGGGTCAATTTCGGCAGAGGAGTTTGTGTAGTAGGCGGCTGTCATCCATTCGCCATACGTGTCCGAACCAACGTAATTGCCTTTTCTGGATCTGTTCTTCGATCGTCGGCTGTTCAAAATACTATGTCATATTTAAGGACGATTTTAGCAGATACTGTCGAATTTTCTTCATCAAACATAAAAATGAAGAATGAAATTGTTTGGAACAATTTTTGAACAAGGCCCAAAAATGTTAGTCATTCTGTGAAGGTATTTTTGACAGACAATGGTACCGAATTTGATTGCAAATGATGTCATCGCGTGGTATAATATTTTGTTTAGTCCTGCCATATACTTCCCAACAAAATGGACCAATAAAAAATACGACCGTTGTAGAGCTTGGAGATCTATGCTTTCTGTGAGGGTTTTGCCAAAGTCATTGTGGCAAGAAGCCTGTTACACAGCTACATATCTACTTAATCGCTTTGGTAAAACTCCAATAAATGGATCAAGTTTTTTGGAATTATGGACTGGTTACAAAATGGCCAAATTGAATCATTTAAAAGTCTTCGGAACGGAATGCTACGTCCATGTTGCAAAACAGGTTTGTAAGAAATGGGACCATAAAAATGCTGCTGGTCATAACGTCGGGTATGTAAATGACATAATAAAACCCGACGAATTATTCAAAGCTGATTTTGAATTTCGCGGGTGTTAAACTAATTCAACGTGTTTACCGTCGTTTATAGCTATTTACAGTCTTTTTTAACCTGATCCATTCTTCTCGATCTTGGTCTTTCTCTTGTTCTATCTTCTATTGGTTTCCATTCCAGTAATTGTTTAGTGTATTGTCTTCTTCTCTCTTGTTTATGTGTCCCAGCCATTCTATTCTTCTAGACTTGATGAATTTTATTATGTCTTCACCCTTCATCTCGGCAACTATTTCATAACTCATTCTTTGTCTGCATTTGTTTTTATTGGTTTTGATTGGTCCTAGTGCTAGTTCTTAAAATTTTCCTCTCAGCTCGTCTCATTTGCTCTTCCTCTTTACGTGATAAGCATATCGTTTCCATAGCGTAAGTCATTACCGCTCTTATCAGTGTCTTATGTATATATAAGTTTAACTTTATTTGTTGCTTCAGCTTACAAATTGGTTCGTGCTTCCCCTATTTACAATTACTGCATCACATTCTATTTACATTTTTTTTTAAATACATTTTATTATCTCTCCTTTCTTTTTAACTTTTTCTTCTTTCTCAATACTTCTTTGATCCACTCCGCTCCATTTCCGTTTTCTTCTAAGATTTTCTCTATTTTCATAACCTCTTTCCTTAATTCTCTGCATTTATCTCTCATGTGGTTAAGGTCCTCCGTCTCTTCTCCACATAGTCTGCACATCTTTTCTTCTTCTTTTTTCCAGTATTTGTTACCTGACTCCTCGTTCCCACATCTAAACCGTGCTATCATTTTTTTTCTTTTTGTTGCTTTTATTCCTTATATCCTTTAAATATTCTGGCACCCCTTCACCCTTGATATCCTTATAATTAATATTATATACGCTCTCTTTTATCCTTGTCCATCTTTATTGTTTTTCGATGTCCTTATCTCTCCTTATTATTTCCTTCCTTACCCCTACTCCCTTCTCTTAATCTCTCAACTACTTCTCTCGCGTACCAATTTCTTTTGTAAATCTCTTCTCTGCCCTCCTGCTCGTACTTCACTTTTCTTCCCTTTATCCCTTTCCAACATTCTTGCAGTATTTTGCATTCTGTTCTTTCCCACAGTTCTTCCTCGTATTTTATGGCCCTTTTTCCTGTCTTTACTCTTATTTTTGCTACTTGTACCTCCTCTCTTACCATATACCCCGACGTATTTCTGTCCAGTTCCAAAACCCATCTCCAGTATTTTTCTTGTAGCCCCTCTACCTCCCTCTTCTCCTTCCAGCCCCATAATTCCGCCCCATACATCATCACCCCTTTATTAACTTTTCAAACAACAACTTTCTTTTTTCTATATCCATCTCGAATACTCTTTCCCTCACACTTGTTCTATTAACCTGTCTCTTTTCCTCACTCTTTCCTTTATGTGTTCTTTCTTCTTATTATCCTGTTTCATCGTGTAGCCCAGGTATGTAAATTCCTTCACTTGCTGCACTTCTTCATCCCTCCATTTTCACTTTTCTTTTTTTCTTTTCCTCTCTCCATTTCTAAATAACATTATTTTTGTTTTCTCCGTGTTTACTTTCATTTCTTTTTTTTCATGTATTTTTCTAGCGTTTTCATTTCCTTTTCCTCTTTAGCCACCAACACTATGTCATCCGCATCCGCCAACGACCACACCTTCCCCGTATATACTGCGAGACAGCTTGGGCTCAGTAGGCATCCCTGTTTCAACCCTCTCTTTGTAATGAATTTCTCGCTCTCTTCTGCGTTCACTTTGACCCTGCTCCTTGTTTCTTATACCCACTCTTTGCCTTCTATCCTATCTTCTCCTGCCGCCCTTCTGTTTTTATATTTTTTATTGTTTTTATTACTTCGTCTTCATTTATTCTATCCCTTCTTTTTCCCGTCTTACTACTGCGTCTTTTTTTTCTGATTGCGTTCTTCCCTTCTCTGCAGGTTCCTAAAATATATCTCCCATTCTTTAATTTGTATTCTCTTTGTTGTCATTTTTATTTCCCTTTTTTCTTTAGGTACTTCCATACATCTTCCGTTTTTATTCCTTTGATCTGCTCCTCTTTTTGCTTTTTGTTTTTTTCTTTCTTTCTCTCGCATGTTTTCTTTTATATTTTTACTGCTTTTTGTATTTTTTTTTCTCCTTTTTTTCCACTGTCTTAGTGCTCTCCTTGCATTTTTCTGTGCTTCTTTGCAATCTCTATCCTACTATTTCTTTCATCCTGTTTTCTCCCCTAAGTATAATTTTCTCTGTCGCTTTTTCCATCATCTCTTTCATTTTCTCCACACTCTCTTGTAATCTCTTCCCTACCCATACCGTTTTCTCTATTCTCTTTGTATATCTTTTTATACCCTCTTCTGTCCACCTTTTTTTTGTTATGTACTCCACATCTTCTTTTCTTTCTTTTTTTTTGTTCCTTCCATTGTCAATTCCAGTGGTTGGTGGTCTGACTCTACCCTTTCTCCCACTTTAAATGTCTTCAGCTTTTCTCCAGCTTCTTCATTTGTTATTACAAAATCTATTATTGATTCTTCCCTTTCTCTTATGTACGTATATTCCCCCATTCCTTCTTCTTCTCTGTTTCCATTCATTATTTCCCACCCTTTTTTGTTGAACATTTCCAGCAGTTCTTCTCCCTCTTTATTTATCACTTTGTCTTTTGTTTGTATCTTTCGCGTCCCTTTTCTTTCTTGTATTCCCTCCTGTTCTCCTATTCTTGCGTTGAAGTCCCCTCCTACTATTAATAATCTCTCCTCCTTCTCTTCTATCATCTATTCTATGTTTTTCTTTGTCTCTTTTATTCTACTGCTATAAACCGTCTCTACTTTTATTTTTGTTTTTCCCCACTGTATGTTTATTTCTACAACTCCTCTTTTCTGTTGCACGTTCTCTTTCTTTTCATCATTAATGCTAAATCTTTTGATGGTTCTTCATTTCTCCACCCCTTTATAACAATATTCTTTTTTTTTCATGTTTCCTCATCTTCCGCTTTTTTCTCCAGTTTTTCTATTCTCTCCACCAGTTCCTCTTTTTCTTTCTTCCACTTTTTTTTCCTATTTCTTATTTTTTTTCATTGCTTTGATTTCATGCCTTATTTTTTGCATTATTTTATTTGTTTCATCATTTCTCTCATTAATTTTTTTAACTCCTCTATTTCTTTCCTTCATCCTTCTGTTCTTGAGCTTTTTCCTTCGATTTCCTTCGTTATCTTTTTAATGTCTGGTGATTTTGTTGTTTCTCTTTTAAATATTTATTGTTTTTTCTTTTCCTGTTCCTCCCTCTTTCCTTTTTCTTTTTTTTCCTTCTTACCTTCTTTTCTTACTTTTCCGTGTTTTAAAACGTCCCACTTGTAGTGATTTCGCTTTAATTTTGATTTAAATGTAATAATTTCTATTAATGTAGGAGATTCTCTTTTATCACCGACCGACTTGTTCGTCACAGTCAACATTCCATTTTCATCTTTCATTCCTCTGCTTTTTATTTTATTTCCAGTTTTTTGTTCTCATATTTTCCTGTTAACTCCATCATATTATTTTTCCTGTTATCCCTTTCCATATTTTCCATTAATTTATTTATCCATTTTTTTTCTTTTGCTTACATAATTTGCTTGTTTCCTTTTTTATATTCATTTATGTCTTCTTCTCCATTTTAGGCTTGCCTTATTTTTTCCTCTACTGCCTCCTTCCAGTCTTTATCAAAGCAGTCCTGTCTTCTCTTATTGCTTTTGTATCCAATTGTATCCTGCGCTGCTTTATATATGTGGTGTTTCATCTTTGTCCATTTGCTGTCTACATCTTCCTCTATTTCTACTGTTGCTAGTTGTTGTTGCGTTGCTTCTTTGTATTTCGTTTTCATTTCTTCTTGTGTAAACTTGCCTATTTTCCAGCGTTTCTACTTTCTTTCTTTTATTCTTTGTTCGTTGAATTTTTGTTTTATTTTTGCTATAACCAAAAAATGGTCGGTATCGGCACTCGCATCTCTAAATGTTCGTACATAATTCATTAAAGTAGCGTTTTTCTTTGCTACCAGTACATGGTCTATCTGGCTTCCTTGTGTACTGTTTCCTCCTGGTATTATCTATGTTATTTTGTGTGTTTTCTTGTGCTTGAATTTTGTGCTACTTATTATCACGTCTGTTGATGCTGAGAATTTGCACAGACTACTGATCATGTATCGTATGCTTTCGGACCACTTTACTTGCAAATTCTTCTTTGTCTATCTGTGCATTGAAATCTCCAACCACTATTATCATATCATGTCTTAGTGCTTCTTATGATTTTTTCTAATCTTTGGTATAATTTTTCTTTATCATTTTCATCAGCTTTTTCCGTCGGGGCATATACATTCATAATTGACAAATTTTTAAGTTTGGTTTCAATTATAATATAAACTAGTCTACCGTTTATTGGTTTCTTTTGTGATTTCCATCATTTTTCCTTCTTTTAGTAACGTTTTTATGTTCCAAGTCGCTATCTTTATCTCATTTTTATGTTTTCTTTTTTGTTGTTTATTTATCCATTTTCCGAAATCATATCCTGTTGTCATCTTTAATTTTGTCTGCCTTTTCCCATTTATTCGTTTTTTGATCGTAGTGATGTATTTGTTATCCTTCGGAATTGCTTTCTAAACTCTTCATTTTATGTGTCTCCTGTTGACCTTTCACTCACTATTTTGGTCTTTTGTTTTTTATTGCTCTGTGGGATGGGTATTTTTTCTATCCCTTCTAGGCTAAATTTTTTGCTATTCACGATTTGTTTATTATACCTCATTTTTGCCAAGCATCCTTATTCCTTTGCTTTTTTTAAATAGCTAGTTTTTTCCTTTGTTCTTTTACTGCCGTAGAGTAGTCTTCAGTTATCCATATGTTTGTGTTCTTTAAAAATTTTGTAGAGAATTTCTATTTTTTGTTTCCATGTTGCTAGTTCTACCATTATTGTTCTATTTTTCCGTCCTGGAATTTTCCTATTCTTGTTCATCCAGTTCCATCTTTTTATACATTTGTTCTATTTTTTCCATTAATTTGTCTTCGTCCTCATCATTTTCCTCTGCATTCCATGAATTATTATGTTTTTCTCCTTTACCTTTTTTTCCAGTATCTCAATTCTTGTTTTCTGATCTGTTTCTTTTTCTGATTTTCTCTTTGCAATTCATTTACTGTCTTTGCAGTTTCTTCCATTTTTGTATTTAATCTCTAATTCGTTTTTTACTTCGCTTAATTCTTGTTTTATGTTGTTTAGGATTACTATGATATTTCTCGTTTTCTTTACTCCGCTTCTAGTTTCTTTTCCTAAATCTAGCAACCTTGCGTTTGATGTCTCAATGATCTTCCTCCGACTGTCAAAGTTCATTGTTCCGAAACAATTTATATTGATTCATTTTTCACTAAAAATCACTTATCTGAAAATTAATTTGATTTGCATCTACACTCCACACTGTTGGCAATTCGTGTCTAAGGTAAAGTGGAACTGAGTAAAAAATGGAAACAACAATAAAAACTAGAGAACATAATATTCCGTGGGATAGAACAGTTATGCAATTTTGTAAAAAGACACAAAAGCGAATAATAAAAAATAAAGATTTTTTAATAAACACTTGAAACGTTAGAACAAAGTAAATACCAAAAAAACCCAACACTAAAAAGACGTTGGAAAGAGCAAAGAAAAATAGATCAAACAGTGATAAACAAGAAAAACACTAGAAAAATTACTATAATAACCTGATAAAAAAATTTAAAACTAAAGTAGATAAATACAAATAAAAAAGACGATAAAAAAAAAGAAAAAATGTAAAAATTCTGTATATAACATAATCAGTAAAATTGAAAAAAAAACAAATTAAACAATGATTATAAAAATTATACCAAAAACTTAAACAAAAGGCGTTAGAAGAATTTATTAATACGCATTTCTAGTATAAACAATAATCCACAATAAAAACAAGATGGCGGTGCTATGTAGTGTTTTATTTTTGTCGTGGCTTACTCTCTCAAAATCGAAATCAGTTTAATTTTAGTTGCGTTGTCGCCAATTTCGGTAATAAAAATTTGTCGTGCTTCGTTTATACTAGAAAATTGGAATCTCCGTATCTGGTCGTATTACGTTAGGGTCAAGTTCAATAAATCGGGATAAAATCTCAATCTGATTAGAATTCCAATAACAAGACCATAGCAAATATTGCTGGTTTCTATTTAGATACGCCAAATATCTACAAATGAAATTCATGCGTATGTCTTTCCTTGTCGCGACGTGGATCAAACTATGGGATTGGAAAAGGAGCGCTTGCCTTAGAGATTTAGCTGAGGTCAAAAGAAAAATATATTTTATTGTGAGTACGGTTGACCATAGAAAATTACCCTAAGCGGGGATATAAATCAATGCGTATAACAAAAAGGGGGAAACGTCGCTAATATTTGCAATATTGCGCAAAAAAAATCGAGTTTTTGGCACCGAAAAGAAAAAGGGGTTGCGCCGAGCGAAGTGCATGTCAGCATTAAGAAGAGGAAGTAAACATTATAGAGTTACATTCGACACGCGTAGCTTTTGGATACTTCCGGTTAAACACGTGGGCCCTTCTCCTCCTCCTTCACCACTTCCAGCATGCCAAATCTGAATTAATTTACATGAATTGCGAAGATAGCAACGTATCGTAATTTATTTTTTTTTCTTCTCTTTAATGCGACGAAAAATTACACTGACACACAGACGGGAGACGAAAAAGAAAAAACAACCGCCGAAAGTTCAACAAAGAAAAAAGAATTGCTCCACGCAATTAGTCGTTAAGCAACGTTCTAAATCGAACCCCCGTATTTTAAATTCTTGACATGACTTTCGCGGGTCCGGGTTAATCTAAAACACAACCCTCCGTAAGACGCGAACGGTTTCGATGCGACTTTAATTTAATTATTTAAGGGCACGAACGACGTGCCGTTTTCAGAATACGTTCCGAAGTACTTGCGGAATATTTAAAGTCGGGGATGAAATTAAGCTGTAAGATTATCCAGGCGGCTACGAAATTCATTTAAGTGACTTAGTCTGGATATCTTTGCGCTCAGATTTACACATTGTTGGTTTTTAAACAACTGCCAACACTTTTAATCCGAATTAATCAAGTCGACATTAACCGGACGACATTAACCGATTATTTGTACTAAAAACGTATCAAGTATGTGAAATAAAATAATCTTTGTACAAAAATACTAACTAAAATTATAAATTCGTTAACCTAACATTTCGTTAAACATAAAAAACAAATCGGTTATAACTAGTTTTGATCAAAAAATATTATTGTTTTCGGTTTTGTTCAAAATTGTACACATTTATACAGAGCAACCATTTGCTTTAATTATAAAACAATTGAACTTTTTTAATAGCAATTAAGGTACCAAATAAACAAATATTAAAATTATAACCCGGTTATAACCGGCTCTTTCAGAAAATGTTATTGCTGCATCTGTTTTTTTAAAACTTGTGCATATTTATATAATGCAAACATTTGATTTAATTAAAAATAAATTAGATTTTTGGAAGTAATTTAAGTTCCTAATTTAAAGTGCAAAATATATAATTCGGTTTTATACAAAAAATGTTGTATCTAGTTTTGTTAAAAAAATGTCCACATCTGGAAACATTTGCTCTAATTAAACTAGATACAACAATAATATTTTTGACCAAAGCCAGTTATAACCGAGTTATAATTTTAATTCTAGTCTAACCGGGTTTTAATTAAAGAAATATCTATCTATCTAAATATGCACATCAAAAAACGAATTAATTTTTAATTATTGATAATTATTTATTGCATAAATGTGCACTCGCTTTTAACATAACCGGATACAACAATAACATTTTTTAAACAAAACCGTTTATGACCCGGTTATACTTTTAATTTTAGTATAAATTAGGTACTTTAATTGCTTGCAAAAAAACTAATTTATTAGAGCAAATGTTCTCAGATGTGGACTATTTTTTAAAAAAACTAGATACTACAACATTTTTTGGATAAAACCGAATTATAATATTTTTTTCATTTTAAATTAAGAACCTAAATTACTTGCAAAAATCTAATTTATTTTTAAATAAATCAAATGTTTGCACTATATAAATGTGCACAAGTTTTAAAAAACCAGATACAGCAGTAACATTTTCTGAAAGAGCCGGTTATAACCGGGTTACAATTTTAACTTGAGATACCTTATAAGTTTGCAAAAAACAATTTAATGTTTAATGAAATCAGAAAATTACACTGCATAAAAGTGCACAATTTTTTAGCAAAACCAAATACAAGAATAACAAATGTTCTACAAACCCGGTTATAATGGGCTTATATTTTTAATTTCAGATTAAAGTATGTACCTTAATTACTTCAAAAAAACGAATTAATTTTTAATTAAAACAAATCATTGCACTATAATATAAATGTGCGCAAATTGAACAAAACCATATGCCAAAATAAGTTTTTTTGAACAAAGCCAGGTATAACCAGTTTATAATTTTAAATTTAGTTTAAGTTAGATTTTTTAAAAACTTGCGAAAAACAAATAAACTTTTAATTAAAACAAATGATTGCACTATTTAAATTTGCACCATTTTAACAAAGCCAGATGCAATAAGAATTTTGAACAAAAACGGTTATAGCCATAATAATTTTAGTTTAAATTTAGTTCTTTCATTGCTTGCAAAAAATTATTAATTTTACATTAAAGCAAATGTTTGCACTACATAAATGTGCACAATTTTATAGCAAAACCAAATATACCATTTTGGAACAAATTCGGTTATAACCGAGATATAATTTTTAGTGCAAATTATGTACTTTAATTGCTTAAAAAAGAAACTAATTTCTAATTAAAACAAATAGTTACACCTTATAAATGTGCACAAATTTAAAAAAAAACCAAATACAACAATAACAGTTTTTGAACAAAGCCGATTATAACTGAGTTATATTTTTAATTTAGTTTAAATTAAGTATTTTAATTGCTTGCAAAAAGCAAATTTCTGCACTACATAAACGTGCATAATTTTTTAAGAAAATCAGATAAAATAATTTTTGTTTTAACAAATCTGGTTATAACCGGATTCTACTTGTAATTTTTGCATGAATTAAGTACTTTATTTGTTTGCAAAAAACTAATTAATTAGAGCAATTGTTTTCACATTTAAAAAAAAACAGATACAACAAGAATTTTTTTGTAACAAAGGTGGTTACAACCAAGTTCTAATTTTAATTTGAATTTAAATTAAGTTCCTTAACTGCTTGCAAAACACTAATTTATTTATAAATAAAACACGTGCACAATTTTTTTTTTAACAAAACTAGATACAAAAATAACATTTTTTGAACTAAGTCAATGATTATAATTCTAGTTTTAGTATAAATTAGGTACGGTAATTGTTTGCAAAAAATTAATTAATTTTTAATTCAAGCAAAAATTTGCTTTATAAAAATATGCATATTTTTAACAAAACTAAATACAACAATAATATTTTTGACCAATGCCATTTATAACGGAGTTTTAATTTTAATTATAGTCTAACCGGGTTTACTTTTAATTTTAGTTTAAGTAACAATAAAAAAAACTTTTAATTAAAAAAATATCTATCTATCTAAATATGCACATCAAAAACCAAATTAATTTTTAATTATTGATAATTATTCATTGCATAAATGTGCACTCGTTTTTAACAAAACCAGATACAACAGTAAATTTTTTTTAACAAAACCGGTCATAACCGGGTTATACTTTTAACTTTAGTATAAATTAGGTACTGTAATTGCTTGCAAAAAAAGTAATTAATTAGAGCAAATGTTTCCAGATGTGGACATATATTTATAGAGCAAATTTTTGCTTTAATTAAAAATTAATTAATTTTTTGCAAACAATTAACGTACCTAATTTATACTAAAACTAAAATAAAAATCATTGGCTTAGTTCAAAAAATGTTATTTTTGTATCTGGTTTTGTTAAAAAAAATTGTGCACGTGTCTTATTTATAAATAAATTAGTGCTTTGCAAGCGGTTAAGAAACTTAATTTAAATTCAAATTAAAATTAGAACTTGGTTGTAACCACCTTTGTTACAGAAAAATGATTGTTGTATCTGTTTTTTTTAATGTGAAAACAATTACTCTAATTAATTAGTTTTTTGCAAACAAATAAAGTACATAGTTTATGCAAAAATTACAAATAGAATCCGGTTATAACCGGCTTCGTTAAAACAAAAATTAATTTATCTGATTTTCTTAAAAAAATTATGCACATTTATGTAGTGCAGAAATTTGCTTTTTGCAAGCAATTAAAATACTTAATTTAAACTAAAATTAAAATTATAACTCAGTTATAATCGGCTTTGTTCAAAAAATGTAATTGTTGTATTTGGTTTTGTTTAAAAATTATGCACATTTATAGAGTGTAACTATCTGTTTTATTTAGAATTAAAATTAATTTCTTTTTTAAACAATTAAAGTACATAAATTATAAACTGGTTATAACCGGCTTTGTTCAAAAAAACTTATTTTTGCATATGGTTTTGTTCAAATTGCGCACATTTATATTATAGTACAATGATTTGTTTTAATTAAAAATTAATTGGTTTTTTTGTAAGTAATAAAGGTACATACTTTAATCTAAAATTAAAAATATAAGCCCATTATAACCGCGTTTGCAGAACATATGATATTCTTGTATTTGGTTCTGCTAAAAAATTGTGCACTTTTATGCAGTGTAATTTTTTGCTTTCATTAAACATTAAATTGCTTTTTGCAAGCTTATAAAGTACATATTTTATTTAATCTCAAATTAAAATTGTAATCTGGTTATAACCGTCTCTTTCAGAAAATGTTATTGCTGTATCTAATTTTTTAAAAGTTGTGCACATTTGTATAGTGCAGACATTTGATTTAATTAAAAATAGATTAGATTTTTGCAAATAATTTAGGTTCATAATTTAAAGTGAAAAAAATATTATAATTCGGTTTTATCCAGAAAAATGTTGTTGTATCTAGTTTTGTTAAAAAAATGTCCACACCTGGAAACATTTGCTCTAATTAATTAGTTTTTTTGCAAGCAATTAAAGTACTTAACTTATACTAAAATTAAAAGTATAACCCGGTTATAACCGGTTTTGTTCAAAAAATGTTATTGTTGTATCCGGTTATTTTAAAAACGAGTGCACATTTATGCAATAAATGATTATCAATAATTAAAAGTTGATTCGTTTTTTGATGTGCATATTTAGATAGATAGATATTACTTTGTTTTTTTATTGTTACTTAAACTAAAATTAAAAGTAAACCCGGTTAGACTAAAATTAAAATTATAACCGGTTATAACTGGCATTGGTCAAAAATATTATTGTTGTATTTAGTTTTGTTAAAAATGTGCATATTTGTATAATGCAAATATTTGCTTTAATTAAAAATTAATAATTTTTTTGCAAACAATTAACGTACCTAATTTATACTAAAACTAGAATTATAATCATTGGCTTAGTTCAAAAAATGTCATTTTTGTATCTGGTTTTGTTAAAAAAATTGTACACTTGTTTTATTTATAAATAAATTAGTGTTTTGGAAGCAGTTAAGGAAATTAATTTAAATTCAAATTAAAATTAGAGCTTGGTTGTAACCACCTTTGTTACAAAAAAAATATTGTTGTATCTGTTTTTTTTTTAATGTAAAAACAATTGCTCTGATTAATTAGTGGTTTACAAACAAATAAAGAACTTAATTTATGCAAAAATTACAAGTAGAATCTGGTTATAACCGGCTTTGTGAAAACAAAAATTAATTTATCTGATTTTCTTAAAAAAATATGCACATTTATGTAGTGCAGAAATTTGCTTTTTGCAAGCAATTAAAATACTGAATTTAAACTAAAATTAAAATTATAACTCAGTTATAATCGGCGTTGTTCAAAAAATGTAATTGTTGTATTTGGTTTTCTTTAAAAATTATGCACATTTATAAGGTGTAACTATCTGTTTCAATTAAAAATTAATTTATTATTTGAGCAACTAAAAATTATATCTCGGTTATAACCGTTTTTGTTCAAAAAAATACTATATTTGGTTTGCTATAAAATTGTGCACATTTATGTAGTGCAAACATTTGCTTTAATGTAAAATTAATAATTTTTTTACAAGCAATGAAAGTACTAAATTTAAACAAAAATTATAACCTGGCTATAACCGATTTTGTTAAAAAATTGTTATTGTGTTTTGTTAAAATTGTGCAAATTTAAATAGTGCTTTAATTAAAAATTTATTTGTTTTTCACAAGTTTTAAAAAAATCTAACTTAAACTAAATTTAAAATTATAAACTGGTTACAACTGACTTTGTTCAAAAAAAATTATTTATGCATATGGTTTTGTTAAAATTGTGCACATTTATACTATAGTACAATGATTTGTTTTAATTAAAAATTAATTCGTTTTGCTTAAGCAATTAAGGTACATAATTTAGTCTACAATTAAAATTATAAACCGGTTATAACCGGCTTTTTCAAAAATGTTATTAATTTGCTTGTTGCAAGCCGTTGAAGTACCTAATTTAAACTATAATTAAAATTATAACTCGGTTATAAACGCCTTTGTTAAAAAACTGTTATTGTTGTATTTGGTTTTGTTTAAAAATTGTGCACGTTTATATAGTGTAACTATTTGCTTTAATTAGAAATTAATTTGTTTTTGCAAGCAATTAAAGTACATAATTTGCACTAAAATTTATTCAAAAAATGTTACATTTGTTTGTTAGAAAATTGTGCACATTTATGTAGTGCAAAAATTTGCTTTAATTTACAGCTAATTAATTGTTTGCAAGCAATGGAAGTACTAAATTTAAACTAAAATTAAAAGTATAATCTGATTATAACCGACTTTGTTCAAAAAATGTTATTTTTGTATCTGGTTTTGTTAAAAAAATTGTGTACATGTGTTTTATTTACAAATAAATTAGTGTTTTGCAAGCAGTTAAGAAACTTAATTTAAAATTAAATTCAATTTAGAACTTGGTTGTAAGCACCGTTGTTACAAACAAATTATTGTTGTATCTGTTTTTTTAAAATGTAAAAACAATTGCTCGAATTAATTAATTTTTTTGCAAACAAATAAAGTACTTAATTTATGCGAAAATTACAAGTAGAATCCGGTAATAACCGGCTTTGTTAAAACAAAAATTAATTTATCTGATTTTCTTAAAAAATTATGCACGTTTATGTAGTGCAGAAATTTGCTTCTTGCAAGCAATTAAAATACTTAATTTAAACTAAAATTAGAAATATAACATAGTTATAATCGGCTTTGTTCAAAAAATTTTATTGTTGTATTTGGTTTTGTTTAAAAATTGTGCACGTTTATATAGTGTAACTATTTGCTTTAATTAGAAATTAATTTTTTTTGCAAGCAATTAACGTACCTAATTTGTACTAAAATTTATTCAAAAAATGTTACATTTGTTTGTTAGAAAATTTTGCACATTTATGTAGTGCAAAGATTTGCTTTAATTTACAGCTAATTAATTGTTTGCAAGCAATGGAAGTACTAAATTTAAACTAAAATTAAAATTATAATCTGATTATAACCGATTTTGTTCAAAAAATGTTATAGTTGTATATAGTTTTGTTAAAATTGTGCAAATTTAGATAATGCAATTATTTGCTTTACTTAAAAAATAATTTGTTTTTTGCAAGCAATTAAAGTACCTAATTTGCACTAAAATTATAATCTGATTATAACCGATTTTGTTCAAAAAATGTTATAGTTGTATATAGTTTTGGAAGTACTAAATTTAAACTAAAATTAAAAGTATAATCTGATTATAACCGGCTTTGTTCAAAAAATGTTATTTTTGTATCTGGTTTTGTTAAAAAAATTGTGTACATGTGTTTTATTTACAAATAAATTAGTGTTTTGCAAGCAGTTAAGAAACTTAATTTAAAATTAAATTCAATGTAGAACTTGGTTGTAAGCACCGTTGTTACAAACAAATTATTGTTGTATCTGTTTTTTTTAAATGTGAAAACAATTGTTCTAATTAATTAGTTTTTTTGCAAACAAATAAAGTATTTAATTTATGCAAAAATTAGAAGTAGAATTTGGTTATAACCGGCTTTGTTAAAACAAAAATTATTTTATGTAATTTTCTTACAAAATTATGCACATCTATGTAGTGCAGAATTTTGCTTTTTGCAAGCAATTAAAATACTTAATTTAAACTAAAATTCAAAATATAACCCAGTTATAATCGTTTTTGTTCAAAAATTGTTGTTGTATTTGGTTTTGTTTAAAAATTGTGCACATTTATAAGGTGTAACTATCTGTTTTAATTAGAATTTTTTTTAAACAATTAAAGTACATAATTTGCACTAAAAATTATATCTCGGTTATAACCGAATTTGTTCCAAAATGGTATATTTGGTTTTGCTATAAAATTGTGCACATTTATGTAGTGCAAACATTTGTTTTAATGTAAAATTAATAATTTTTTTTGAAGGAAATGAAGGAATTAAATTTAAACTAAAATTATTATGGCTATAACCGATTTTGTTCAAAATTGTTATTGCATCTGGCTTTGTTAAAATGGTGCAAATTTAAATAGTGCAATCATTTGCTTTAATTAAAGATTTATTTGTTTTTCGCAAATTTTAAAAAAATCTAACTTAAATTTTAAATTTAAAATTATAAACTGGTTATAACCGGCTATGTTCAAAAAAAGTTATTTTTGCATATGGTTTTGTTCAAATTGTGCACATTTATATTATAGTACAATGATTTGTTTTAATAAAAATTTAATTCGTTTTTATTTCAAGCAATTAAGGTACATAATTTAATATGAAATTAAAATTATAAGCCTATTATAACCGGCTTTTTAGAAAATATGTTAGTCTTGTATTTGATTTTGCTAAAAAATTGTGCACTTTTATGTAGTGTAATTTTCTGCTTTAATTAAACATTAAATTGCTTTTTGCAAGCTTATAAAGTATTTTATTTAATCTCAAATTAAAATTGTAACCCGGTTATAACCGGCTCTTTCAGAAAATGTTATTGCTGTATCTGGTTTTTAAAAAGTTGTTCACATTTATAGAGTGCAGTCATTTAATTTAATTAAAAATAAATTAGATTTTTGCAAGTAATTTAGGTTCTTAATTTAAAGTGAAAAAAATTTTATAATTCGGTTTTATCCCAAAAACGTTGTTGTATCTAGTTTTGTTAAAAAAATGTCCACATCTGAAAACATTTGCTCTAATTAATTATTTTTTTGCAAGCAATTAAAGTACCTAATTTATACTAAAATTAAAAGTATAACCCGGTTATAACCGGTTTTGTTCAAAAAATATTGTTGTATTTGGTTTTGTTTAAAAATTGTGCACATTTATAAGGTGTAACTATCTGTTTTAATTGGAAATTTTTTTTAAGCAATTAAAGTACATAATTTGCACTAAAAATTATACCTCGGTTATAACCGAATTTGTTCCAAAATGGTATATTTGGTTTTGCTATAAAATTGTGCACATTTATGTAGTGCAAATATTTGCTTTATTGTAAAATTAATAATTTTTTTACAAGCAATACAAGTTCTAAATTTAAACTAAAATTATAATCTGGCTATAACCGACTTTGTTCAAAAATTGTTATTGTATCTGGCTTTGTTAAAATTGTGAACATTTATATAGTACACTGATATGCTTTAATTGAAAATTAATTTGTTTTTTACAAACGGTTAAGGTACGTAATTTATACTAAGCATACAATTATAAGCCGCTTATAACCGCCATTGATCAAAAAATGTTATTGTTGTATTTGGCTTTGTTGAAATTGTGCACCTTTACATACTTCCATTATTTGCTTTAATTAAAAATAATTTTGCATGCAGTTAAGCTACGTAATTAAAACTAATTTAAAATCATAAACCGGCTATAAACGACTTTGTTCAAAAACTGTTATTGTTGTATTTAATCTTGTTAAAGTTGTGCAGATTAACATAGTGCAATAATTTGCTTTTATTAAAAATTATTTGGTTTTTTGTAAGTACATAGTTAAGATACGCAGTTTAAACCGAAATTAAAATGATAGCTCGGTTATAACCGGTTTTGTTAATAAAATTTATTGTTTTGTCAAGGTTGTTTTAATTAAAAATCAATTCGTTTTCTGCAAACAATTACAGTACTTAACTTAAATTAAAAGTTAAACTGGTTAGAACTAGAATTAAAATAATAATTCGGTTATAACCGGTATTAGTCAAAAATATTATTGTTGTATATGGTTTTGATAAAATGTGCATATTTAATTAGTGCAAAGACTTATTTTAACTAAAAATTAATTAACTTTCTGCAAACAGTAAATGTACTTAATTTAAATTAACCTTAGAATTATAATGATGTCATAACACTCTTTGTTCAAAAAATCTTATTGATGTTACTGTATTTATATAGAGCAGGCATTTGTTTTAATTAAAAATAGCAATTGTAATACTTCATTTTAACTAAAATGAAAATTATAACTCGGTTATAACCGGATTTGTTCGAAAACAAAAAAAATGCATATTTACGTGGCGCAGACGTTTGCTCTAAATAATTAGCTTTTTACAATCAATCAGGTAGGTACTTAATTTAAACTAAAACTAAAATATAACCCAATTATAACACGCTTTGTTAAAAAAACGTTATTGTTGTATTTGGTTTTGTTTAGACATTGTAGACATTTATATAGTGGAAACATTTGCTTATAAATTAATTAATTAGTTTTTTGCAAACAATAAAAGTACTTAATTAAAACTAAAAATAATTTTAAGAACAGGTTGTAACCGGTTTTGTTCAAAAATTATTATTGTTGTTTTGTTAAAAAATTTGTACATTTATACAGCGTAAGTATTTGCTTTAATTAGAATTTAATTTGCTTTTTGCAAGCAGTTAAAGTACATAGTTTAAACTAAAAATTATATCCCGGTTATAACAGAATTTGTTCAGAAAATGTTATATCTGATTTTGTTATAAAATTGTGCACATTTATGTAAAGCAAACATTTCCTTTAATTTAGAATTAATTAATTATTTGCAAGCAATCGAAGTATTTATTTTAAACTAAAGTTAAAATTATAACCTGGCTATAAGCAGCTTTGTTCAAATAATGTTATTGTTGTGGTTGGCTTTGTTAAAATTGCTAAAATCATTGGCTTTAATAAAAATAATTTGTTTTTTTAAAGCAATTAAAGTACGTAACTTAAACTAACTATAACCGGTTTTGTTCAAAATATGTAATTGTTGTATTGGTATTTGGTTTTGTTAAAATTTTGCACATTTAAACAATTAAGGCACTTAATTTAAATTGAAATTAAAAGTATCACTCGGTTGAGACGGGCTTCGTTAGAAAAATATTGTTGTTGTATCTGGTTTTGTTAAAAAATTGTGAACATCGATATAGTGGAAACATTTGCTCCAATTAATTAATTTTTTGCAGGCAATTAAGGTACTTAATTTCTAATAAATTGAAAGTATAATGCAGTTATAACCGGTTTTATTAAAAAAAAAATTGTATTTGATTTTGGTAAACAATTATGCATATTTATGTAGTGCAGACATTTGCTCTAATTAATTAACTTTTTGCAAACAATTAAGGTACTTCTTTTAAAATGAAATAAAAAATCTAACCCAGTTATAATAGTTATAATATTATAGTGCAAACAGTTGCTTTAATTTGAAATTAATTATTTTTTACAAAGATTCAAAATACTTAATTTAAACTGAAATTAAAATTATAACTTGGCTATAACCAGTTTTGTTCAAAAAATGTTATTGTTATATTTGGCTTTGTTAAAATTGTGCACATTTAGATAGTAGAATCATTTGCTCTACTTAAAAATTAATTTGTTTGTTGCAAGCAATTAAGTTACGTAACTTAACTTAAAATTAAAATTATAGCTCGGTTATAACCGCCTTTATTAAACATTTGTTATTGTTGTATTTAGTTAAGCTAAAAAATGTGCATATTTATATAGTGCACTTATTTGCTTTATATAAACATTAATTTGTTTTTTGCAAGTTTTAAAAGTATCTAATTTAAACTAAAATTGAAATTATGAACCGGTTATAACCGGCTTTGTTCACAAAATGTTATTTTTGTTAAAATTGTACGTAATTTAAACTAAAATTAAAACTATAGACCGGTTATAAGCAGTTTTGTTCAAAATATGTAATTGTTGTATTTGGTTTTGCTAAAAAAATGTGCACATTTATATAATAAAATTATTTGCTTTGAATAAACTTTAATTTGCTTTTTGCAAGCTTTTAAAGTATCTAATTTAAACTAAAATTAAAATGATAAAATAGTTATAACCGGTTTTTTTAAAATGTTATTCTTGTATTTGGTTTTGTCGTTTGCTTTAATTAAAAATAATTTTGCATGCAGTTAAGCTACGTAAAACTAAATTAAAATCATAAACCGGCTATAAACGACTTTGTTCAAAAACTGTTATTGTTGTATTTAATCTTGTTAAAGTTGTGCAGATTAACATAGTGCAATAATTTGCTTTTATTAAAAATTATTTGGTTTTTTGTAAGTACATAGTTAAGATACGCAGTTTAAACCGAAATTAAAATGATAGCTCGGTTATAACCGGTTTTGTTAATAAAATTTATTGTTTTGTCAAGGTTGTTTTAATTAAGAATCAATTCGGTTTCTGCAAACAATTACAGTACTTAACTTAAATTAAAAGTTAAACTGGTTAGAACTAGAATTAAAATAATAATTCGGTTATAACCGGTATTAGTCAAAAATATTATTGTTGTGTATGGTTTTGTTAAAAATGTGCATATTTAATTAGTGCAAAGATTTATTTTAACTAAAAATTAATTAACTTTCTGCAAACAGTAAATGTACTTAATTTAAACTAACCTTAGAATTATAATGATGTCATAACACTCTTTGTTCAAAAAATCTTATTGATGTAACTGTATTTATATAGAGCAGGCATTTTTTTAAATTAAAAATAGCAATTGTGATACTTCATTTTAACTAAAAACAAAATTATAACTCGGTTATAACCGGATTTGTTCGAAAACAAAAAAATGCATATTTACGTGGCGCAAACGTTTGCTCTAATTAATTAGCTTTTTGCAATCAATTAAGGTACTTAATTTAAACTAAAACTAAAAATATAACCCAGTTATAACACGCTTTGTTCAAAAAATGTTTCTGTTGTATTTAGTTTTGTTTAAAAATTGTAGAGATTTATATAGTGCAAACATTTGCTTTAATTAATTAATTAATTAGTTTTTTTAAAGCAATTTTTGTTCAAAAAATATTACTGTATCTGGGTTTGTTAAAAAATTGTGCATGTTTATATAGCTCAAACTTTTGTTTTTATAAAAAACTAACTAGTTTAATTTGCACAATTAAAGTACCTAATTTAAACTAAATCTAAATTATAACCCGGTTATAACCGGTTTTATTAAAATAAATGTTATTGTTGTAACTGCTTTTGTTAAAAAATTATACACTATATAGTAAAAACATTTTTTCAAATTAATTAGTTTTTTTGCATCCAATGAAGGTACCTAAATTATACTAAAATTAAAAGCGTAACCCGGTTAAAACTGGTTCTGTTCAAAAGTTGTGATTATTGTATCTGGTTCGTTAAAAACTTGTACACATTTATATAATGCAACCATTTGTTTAAATAAAAACTAATTAGCATTTTTCAGATAATTAAAGCACTTAATTTAAATTAGAATAACCCGGTTACAACTGGTTTTGTTCAAAAAATGTTATCGTTGTATCTGGTTTTGTTAAACAATTATGCACGTTTATATAATGCAAAAATGTGTTTTAATTATAAATTAATTAGTTTTTTACAAACAATAAAGGTACTTAATTAAAACTGAAGATAAATTTTAAACCAGGTTGTAACTGGTTTTGTGCAAAAATTATTATTGTTGTTTTGTTAAAAAGTTGTCCACATTTATATAGTACAAACATATGCTTTAATTATAAATTTATTAATTTTTTGCAAACAGTTAAGGTACCTAATTTAAAGTAAAATTAGAATTATAATCATAGTATAACCTCCTTTGTTCAAAAAATGTTATTGTTGTATCTGGTTTTGTTAAAAATTTGTGCACGTTTATATAGCTCAAATTTTTGTTTTCATAAAGAACTAATTAGTTTAATTTGCACAATTAAAGTACCTAATTTAAAGATGATCTAAATTATAACCCGGTTATAACCGGTTTTATTAAAAAAATGTTATTGTTGTAACTGCTTTTGTTAAAAAATTATGCACATCTACATAGTAAAAACATTTTTTCAAATTAATTAGTTTTTGGCAGCCAATTAAGGTACCTAAATTATACTAAAATTAAAAGCGTAACCCGGTTAAAACTGGTTCTGTTCAAAAGTTGTGATTATTGTATCTGGTTTGTTAAAAACTTGTACACATTTATATAATGCAAACATTTGTTTAAATAAAAACTAATTAGCCTTTTCCAGACAATTAAAGCACTTAATTTAAATTAGAATAACCCGGTTACAACTGGTTTTGTTCAAAAAATGTTATCGTTGTATCTGGTTTTATTAAACAATTATGCACATTTATATAATGCAAAAATATGTTTTAATTATAAATTAATTATCTTTTACAAACAATGAAGGTACTTAATTGAAACTGAAGATAATTTTAAAACCGTGTTGTAACTGGTTTTGTGCAAAAACTATTATTGTTGTTTTGTTAAAAAGTTGTCCACATTTATATAGTACAAACATATGCTTTAATTATAAATTTATTAATTTTTTGCAAACAGTTAAGATATCTAATTATAAGTAAAATTAGAATTAGAATCATAGTATAACCTGCTTTGTTCAAAAAATGTTATTGTTGTATCTGGTTTTGTTAAAAATTTGTGCACGTTTATATAGCTCAAATTTTTGTTTTCATAAAAAACTAATTAGTTTAATTTGCACAAATAAAATACCTAATTTAAAGATGATCTAAATTATAACCCGGTTATAACCGGTTTTATTAAAAAAAATGTTATTGTTGTAACTGCTTTTGTTAAAAAAATATGCACATCTACATAGTAAAAACATTTTTTCAAATTAATTAGTTTTTGGCAGCCAATTAAGGTACCTAAATTATACTAAAATTCAAAGCGTAACCCGGTTAAAACTGGTTCTGTTCAAAAGTTGTGATTATTGTATCTGGTTTGTTAAAAACTTGTACACATTTATATAATGCAATCATTTGTTTAAATAAAAACTAATTAGCATTTTTCAGACATTTAAAGCACTTAATTTAAATTAGAATAACCCGGTTACAACTGGTTTTGTTCAAAAAATGTTATCGTTGTATCTGGTTTTATTAAACAATTATGCACATTTATATAATGCATAAATGTGTTTTAATTATAAATTAATTATCTCTTACAAACAATGAAGGTACTTAATTGAAACTGTCCACATTTATATAGTACAAACATATGCTTTAATTATAAATTTATTAATTTTTTGCAAACAGTTATGGTACCTAATTTAAAGTAAAATTAGAATTATAATCATAGTATAACCTGCTTTGTTTAAAAAATGTTATTGTTGTATCTGGTTTTGTTAAAAATTTGTGCACGTTTATAGAGAGCAGACATGAGTTTTAATTACAAATCAATTAAGGTTTTGCAAGCAATTATAGTACTTTATTTTAACTAAAATTAAAATTATAACCCGATTATAACCGGCTTTGTTCAAAACAATTTATTGTTGAATTTGATTTTGTTAAAAAATAATGCATATTTATGTAGTGCAAAAATTTGTTCTAATTAATTAGCTTCTTGCAAGCAATTAAGGTACTTAATTTAAACTAAAACTAGAAAAATTTTACCCAGTTATAACCGGCTGTGTTCAAAAAATGTTATCGTTGTTTCTGGTTTTGTTTAAAAATTGTGCACGTTTATAAGATCTGTTTTAATTAATTTCTTTTTTAAGCAATTAAAGTACGTAATTTGCACTGAAAATTATAACTCGTTTATATTTATATAGCGCAACAATGTGTTTTAATTATAAATTAATTAGTTTTTTGCAAACAATGACTTAATTGAAACTGAAAATAATTTAAAAATTAGGTTTTGTTCAAAAATTATTATTGTTGTTTTGTTAAAAAATTGTGCACATTTATACAGTAATTGTTTTTTTGCAATCAGTTAAGGTACGTAATCTACTGAAATTGAAATTATAGCCTGGTTATAACCAGCTTTGTTCAAAAAATGTTAATGTATTTAGTTTTGTTAAAATTGTGCACATTTAAGCAATTGAGGCACTTAATTTAAACTAAAATTAGAAGTATTACCACTCGGATTTTGTTAAAAAATTATGTATATTTATGTAGTGCAGACATCTTCTCAAATTAATTAGGTTTTTGCATGCAATTAAAGTACTTAATTTAAACTAAAATTAAAAATATAACTTAGTTTTAACCGGTTTTGTTTAAAAAATTTTGTTGTTCTGTTTGAAAATTGTATACATTTATATAGTGTAAATATTTGCTTTAATTAGAAATTAACTTGCCTTTTGCAAGCAATTATAGTACATAATTTAAACTAAAAATTATATCCCGGTTATAACCGAAAGTGTTCAGAAAATTCTAAAACTAATTTTGTTATAAAATTGTGCACATTTATGTAAACCAAACATGTTTTTAAATTAAAATTAATTAATTATTTGCAAGCAATCAAAGTACTTATTTTAAACTGAAATTATAACTATAACCTGGCTATAACCGACTTTGTTCAAAAAATGTTATTGTTGTATTTAGCTTTTTACTGATTAAGTTTTTATTAGAAACAACTAAATCTGTTTATTCAAACGCATGTATTTTATATTAAAATATGTTTAGTACCAATCATTAAAAAATCAAAAACCAGTACTACCGGGCTCATCTTTCAACATGAATTAAAAAAACTATATTTAAGTTATCAAATTATGTGAAACTTGCCTTTAACCACAAAAATTTCGGTTAATTAATAAACATTTTATATTAAAAAATGTTTGTTAGCGGTGTTTAATATAGCAAAAACCGGTACTAACCGGCTCATCTCAAAGTACAAATTAAAAATATTGTATTTAAGTTTTTATCGATAGCAAAAGCTTTTTTTGATCGAAAAAACATATAATTTGTTTAAATTGATAGCAAAAGCTTTGGTTAATTAAAAAAACCTGTATTTTTTAATTAAAAAAATTAGTACCGCGGTTCAATAAGACGAAAAACCGATACTAACTGCTTCTGTTATATCAAAAAAAATTGAACAAGTTTTTATTAGTACCAAAAGTTTCTGTTAAACGGTGCATTTTAAAGTATAATACAAAATTTAATTAAACAGTACTGGTACTAAACATACTTTATGCTAAAAAAATGTTTAGTTCTGGTGTTTAATATATCAGAAATTAGTATTTTTCTGCTTTAACTAAAGTTTGGGTCAAAAAACTTATGGATGGATTAATCGACTCCAAAATTTGTTGTTAATCCAAAGCAGTGTAAACCGGTACTAACCGGGTTTCTAACACAAAAAGTTACTGTTAATAAAAACAAAAAAACTTTAAATCTATTGTTTTATTAGTGTTTGTTAACCAGTTTATTTTTATGAAAATTTTGAAACTGATTATAACGGATTACGTTAAACAACAGGTGCCAGCCGGTGTGTGTTGTTTTTTACGTAGATTTTTAGAAGGTGGCCGTGAAAAATAACAAACGGGACTATTAGATTTCAAAGCTTTAAATTTCTCTTTACTCTTATAATAGTGATATCGCATGTCAGGAATAATAATGCCGGTCTGAATCTAAATGCATTAGGGATGATGCAGGATTGCATAGTTAACTATGTTTCCGGCGACTATCAATTGTTGACTTTAGTGATCGGACGCTTAGGGTTACACGGAGGGTGATTTTTGGTCATCGTAGGGAGACGATGACACACTCCGAGTTGTATAGCGTGCAGCAACAATCTGTCATAAGTTAAATTCTTCCTCGACGATAGACAATATCGTGGGGAGGATGCAACGTAGATCGTTAACTGAAGAAAAAGACACAAGTCATTGTACAAATTTTCCTCGAGCTAAAAACTAAGACGAGCTTTGAACGTATGACCCCCGCGAAGTAATTGCAGCCGCGAGTGTGTTTTGTTTCGGGTGGTCTTGTAATGCACGACGTCGCCGTGAACGGCCCCGAAACGGTTCTTCTTTTATTTTACGACTTAATCGATTATCGTACAACGCATTTTTCGTATAAAAAATGACCATTTACGTACAGCACAAGCAATTAAGAAATAATTATGTCAGAGTAAAGGAGTTCAGGTTCCATCAAAGGCAGCGTTGGAAACCAGTTCAATTGTTTTCTTTTAATTTATCGCGGGTATCGGAGTGACAATTGCGTGGACATGTCGGAAATTAATAGTCATAAAAAACAGGTGACATCTAGCGATTGTCTTAAGGAATAACAAGTGCACATGCGCAGACATGTGACTGATTGATTGCCAACTGCGATTGAAGCTCGCTTTACTCAAAGCCGATGCGTTGTTGTACAAAACGCGTTAATAGTAAATTCTAATTAAAGTTGACCGTTTACATTGAAGGTGTTGTTCATACATTATAGATTACATGATGGCTGTTGATGGGATCGTTATTTAAGCCAACTATGCAGTTTTTCAGGTTACTCAGTCACCACGTTCATTTGTCACTGTCGGTCTGCCTTTCGACGACTTCGGCAAAAAATTGTAACTTTTCGTCTTGGAGTTGTTTAAATAAAATGACAAACTACCCACCCTTAACTTTGCGATGAAACCGTAAATTCTTCGGACCGAATTCCTAACAGATGAAACGATAACCAATGTGTCAAACTCCGGCGACCTTACCTGTTTGAAAAAAAAAAACAAAACAAAACAAGATAATTATTACGCATCACTGCACTAATTTTGTTTTAAACTACAATTTAAAAACAAACGACGTTTGGGTACTGATCGGTACTTATAATCGGTTTTGGTTAACAGATCGAATTGGATTGAAAAATAATTTCTTTCGTAAAACGGTTATCATTGTTGGTAATCAATAAAAATCGATTTCAGTTAAGTGATTGTTTTCTTTTTTTTCTTCTTGTTAATCAGTTACATTGAATTTACCACATTGCACTCTTTAAGAGTCTTGACCGTTAGGGTTGGTCTTCCAAAATGGCTACAGCTTTACATTGATTTCGGTTATTTTTATCTTCACGGAAATGTGTGTTGAAGTCACTGCCTTAGGTGAGTGGGTATAGGTAGATCTAACAAAATAATTAAAAATATAAAAGCGCTATGTCTGTTTAAACGCTACTAATAACATTCCTGTCCGGATAACACAAGATATCGTTAAAACCCGCAAAAAAAAAGATCCACACAAAACCATATATAAAAGCACAAAAGAAGAAAAACTAAGACGTCAGAAAGATCAATGTATATTTATTATTGGTGTAAACGTTTTTACAAAAAGATTCAACAACAAATGATTTTTGATAAAATTGCACACTTCTCAGTCCAATTCACTTGAATACACAAATTGATATATTTGTTTCAAAGTTTACTATTACACAACTACGTCGTCTTGGAGTCAACCAGAAACGATACAGTGGAATCAAACAAACTTGTAGCAAAACCTACTACGGTATCTTCGTCGGCTAGATTTAGTCGATAAAAATTTGGTATACACGTTATGCTAAAATACAAAAGCTACAGCTTACATCAAAGAATTTATCTCCTTATCGATGATCCGGCTCCAACTAATAACCTTAATCCCAAAGACACAAAATTTTATCTTTGTTAAATGAATATATGTCGTTCAACCAAATACGACTAAATCAACGTCTTTACTGAACGGAGCCAAACGATCACGTGTACCATATCGCGGGTAGCAGTAGCTCTCGTGAAACGTGCTGCCAGGATAAAAAAAATCATAGTATTAGACCTCAACAAAGCTCTACCATAAAAAAAATTCTCACTTTTTTTATAACAATAATATCGTGAAATGTGTAACACGACGCTACTGATCATAAACCATCTACTTTTTAAGACCAATCTATGGAAAAAAAGATTTTTCTCTTTGATAAAAGCTTAAACAATTCTGTGTTCTGTAAACTCAAGAGTCTATTAAAGCAATTTAATCGTTTGCATCACAGAGCTTTAAGATTTTTTAGTAGTTGTTATTAAGTGCCAGGTTAAGTCTCTGATGGAGTTTTCAGACTCTTGGTTTTTGATTTTGGTTTCTATAGTAGAATTCTATAAACACTTGTGTATTTTATTTATAGATTTTGCAAGCAAGACCACAAAAATGATTTTGAAGAAATTTGTTTTGTAGCACCACTATTTCTTACAAAGTTTTTGATTTTTAGCATTGTATATTTAGTCAGATTAGCATTCTTAAAGTTACCAAACTGTGTGAGTAGTTTTGTTTTAGGAAAACCTAGATTTTTGTTTTTTTACAGGAAGTGTAAATTTTTTATTGCCACTCTAGCACATACCACCAGAGTAAGAGTCTTTCTAACGAGCATATCTACTAAAATAGCTTCTTTTCGCTCTTGCCTTTGCTCCTCACCCAATAGACCCTGTCGGGTATTAGTTTAGACGAGGAAGACTTTGTTCACTCGTCTTTCACCCTGTTTTCATCATCCGTTTTCCTCTTCTTTTCTTTTCATAATTTTCGAAATTTTTTGGGCAATTTTTTCTTATATCTCCTCCTTTACCAACTTTCCAAAGTTAGGAACCAAAACTCGCGTGACCCGTCAGAAATTAGATCACACGATAATTCAACCCCGTCACTTCCCATTTCCCCCACTCATCCATTATGCTTATTAACCAGTGCGGCTAACGCACTATCCCATTTTTATGTCACCTCTTCATTAACTTGTCCGCAGATGGATGATGTTCAAAATCCTTTACTCTCTTTCTTATAATCTCTCCAATAGACGGTATCCCGACCACCACCAAGATGGCTTCCGTCGACACATTTCTATAGACCGCAGTCCTCCTCTGCGTCTCCTCTAACATATCGAGGCGATGCTTTGACCCTAGTCTGGGTCTCCAAATATTAGCCCAATACAGAAAAACGGAGCGTACCACTCCTACATACACGATCGGAGCTTAGGCTTCCCAAGCTTTTTTCTTAAAGGGGCGTTGGCTTTCCACGGCAGCCTCAAGTGGCCCTCTGCCGGACAGTTGTGTAAAGTGGTAAACATTCCAGCTTTCTTCACCCTTACACAACCTCGAATACATATCAAAATCCGATGTAAAAGTAGCTCCCAATGACACCCACATGCTTTAAAAAAAAATTTGTTCAATTTTTATAAAACAGCTAAAAGTGAGCTTATGTCTGCACCACGGCACATTTAGAAGCGACTGAAGAAGTAGATGCAAAAGCAATAGTAGCGGCTTTTACATCCGGAGAAACAGAATGATCCTTATGTAGATGGGTAGAAGATCTGGTAGCAAAATCAGTGTTGGTAAGTAACAATGCAATTTAATAGTACTGCTTCGTCACAAGTTACACCAGCAGGAGCGTATAAACTCAGTAACCTATCGTTGCATATGCGCCCAGTAGAAGTGACAGTGAACAGCATTTAATAATGTGGTTCTTACGCTCAGATGGAAAGTAGTGATCATGGATTAGTTGTTTGCGTTGGTCTGATGGAACAACTAACTTCCACACGCAAGAATAAAACAAAGAAATACGTACACGTTTACATAAAATTTTTTTTACAACACACCAACGAGAGAAAAGACGAGGAAAAGCAGAAACTTTGAAAATCAGACCTAAATACCACAGATCGGTAAAAGGCCAAATGATCCCAGCAACAAAAAAAAATTGAAGGAAGAAAAGCTAGAGGACATAAAAGTTTTTCAGCTTTAGAACGACAGTGCACACAAGCGTTAGACTCAGGAATAGTTACAGAAGAAGGAAGTGAAGATGTATGAAGAGAACCAGCAACTACATTAGCAGAAGGTGCGAAATTGACAGTCTTTTTTGTATAAGCCAAAGATGGTTCTAGAAGTATGTTTGACTCAAAACGTCTGTCTAAACAAAAAAATTGAAAAAAAAGTGACACAACGGAGCCAAATTACGACGACTAATTTTAAGCTGTGTCTGCTTCTAACAATTGCAATAAAAGATATCGCATAGTAGCAACGTACATCCCAATAGATTCAGTAGATCCCATTGTACCCTAACGAATTGTCTATATTAAACGATTCCGATTTTAACAGAGCAGTAAGATCCTTTCAAAAATGCAAAGAACTTTGGTTTGTCTTAAAAACAAGAAGAGCTTTACCTGAGGTTAAAAAGAAAAGTTGTGTCTGTAAAACACCACAAGACAAGAACAACTCGTCAATTCTAGTTAAAAATTTCTTAGGGTAGAGAATCTTCACCAGAGAGTAACATTCCATTCTGCCGAGTTAATTTCCGAATCAACCTCCGAAGAAGTAAGAAGTGATGGTTCTTTGTCTGAATAATACATTTTTAAAACACTAAGACACATAATGAAACATAAAACAAGAAACTAAGTAACCGTAAAAACAAACTGTATGACTAGAAATCCAATTAAAATAAAATTATGTTAATTAACTAAAGCTTAGTACTACAAGTAGTAGCGATGGTACCGTATCGCAAACACTACCACTAACTGACGTAGTCGAATTAATCAAAACAAATCAAAGTGCGGAAGCTAACTTACAAATACGATGTAGTAAAAGGTAAGCGAACTAACTACAAAGCCAGGTCCTGCAAGAAAACAATAGAAACAAAGCAAAACTTTGAGTTAAGTTGTGCTCACTAATGACAATCAAGAAGTAAAACAATTAATAAACACAGAAAGATTTATAATCACACACAGAATAATCGAACCCCACGTTGGGCGCTAAATTTTGTTATGTAAATTTAACCGTAACACAGTGTAAGCGGTAGCTCAGAACACTTCGTAAAGAGAGTCGTGGATGGTACTTGGTGTGCTCAATTAAGATAAGTAAAAGTGCGCCAAAACGTTGGTTTGCTACGGCAGTCTCAAGTGGCCCTCTGTCGGTCAGTTGTGTAAAATGATAAACTCTTCAGTTTTCTTCACCCTTACACAACCTCGAATACATATCAAAATCCGATGTAAAAGTATCTCCCAATGACATCCACATGCTTTAAGAAAAACTACGCTGCAAATTTGTCCAATGTTTGTATAAAACAGCTGAAAGTCAGCTAATGTCTCCACCATTTTTTCCACTCTAGTTTTTTCTGACGCATGATCGTTCCCAGGAAAACATTAATCTCACTCCAGGTTTTGACACTGGACATTATGATTGCTACCAATTCTTCCAGTGACGTTCTTTCGTCCTGCCAGGTTTGGCACCAAAAAACCGTGTGATTGGCATCGTCTAATTCCTCATCACATAGGAAGCAATACGCGTTTTTCTTTTTTAAGATTCCTGTAAAAAATGCCCCGAAGCAGTCGTGTCTTGTAAACACCTGGGTACTATGGTAGTTTAAGTTGCCGAATTTTTTTTTCCATGTCCGCAGGTTAAAAATGTTGTCCAAGCCGTTTTTGAGTAATTTGCTCATTTGCTCTGCCACATTCTTAGTGTTAATTGCTTTTTATCGTTTTTGCCCATGCCGTTTCTCGCGTTGCAGCGTTTCTCAGCTAAAATGTCAATTGACATCCGTTCTATAAACAACCGTAATTCCTAGGGTTAGTCTCCTCTGTAATTTTTCGGCTAATATTCTATTCCGACCGATACTGAATGCAGATTGTCACACAGGAACAGCGTACATGTTGAGTACCGTGGTCAAGATTATCTTCTTCGTGATTGAGTTGGCTTTTTTAATTGTGTCATGAATTTGACAAAGGCTACTTCTCGTGTTCTTGCTTTATTTAGCACAGTTTTCAGGTGTGGTGTAAATAAAAGTGTCCAAAATGTTTCATATTATTTGACCGAAACTAAGCCGCGTATAAACGTAATTGGTCTAAAACTCCTCCTCCCTTTGAACACCATAACCTTTGTTTTTTTTCGCCACTTGAAGTTTATTCGTCCGCTTTCAGTTGCCGACTATTACAATCGTCTCTGTTCAAATACCGCAAGACCGTCCGCATACGCTGTTAGTTCAATTGGTGCGAGTAGCCGGATAAAGAGAATGTCATCATAGAAAATATTCTACAGGGTGGGTCCTAAGATAGACCCTTGTGGAACACCGCAAGTGATTTTATAGTGCAAACTTTGATTGAGTCTATCCACACATCTTATGCTTTTATTAGTTAATTCACTGACGATGACGTTGACTAGATGAGTGTCTAACTCTTTAGACTCCATCTTCCCGAGAATCTTAGACCACGGCGCTCCTATCTTTCTAGTCCGTAAAGTTTCTGCTTTAATCTGTTTTGCCAATCTAGTGAGCCTTGTCAGGCAATCCGTTGTCGATTTCTCTTGTCTAAAACTAAATGTGATAAATCCTCTTCTATGACTAGGTTTTGTAATGGTTTATCTAAGACGAGTCTTTTGTAGACTTTTCCAGTGCTGTTTATAAGGCAGATAGGCCGAAAAGATCTACCTGAGGTGTCTTCTTTACCAAGTTTTGGAATTAGGGCATAAATATATTGAAGAGATCAACTTGGAAGTTGCTTGCCAGAAGTTTAAAGCATTCCATAGAAATACTATCGAGTCCAGGACCTTTTTTATTTCTTGACCTACTGAGTGAAAGTTCCATGTTTTGCTTCAGAGCACGTCGGCTTAGTGTAATCAATCTTCCCACAGTTTAGGCAGAGCTTTCTTCTATCCATGCTTTTGCAAACTATAGTCTCAACATCTTTCGTACTTAACAACCTCAACCCTTTCCAGAATCCTGCAAGAATTAAGACTCACTTTAAGTTCTTTATTCGAAGCATCAAAACATTTGTATCAGCAGGAGCAGTAACAATAATAGACTAGGTGCCCCATCTAGCTGATCTCAGTTTTGTCAATTCTTAAATTATTAGCTTGGTTTTTGCCATTTCCTTGGCAAGGGCCCGTCTGACTTTAACTGTTGTCGTCACTTCGTCAAGATTATGAATATTTACTGTTAGGCCAGTCCTTTCCAGAGTGCACATTGCCCCAGAGACTTCTGCATTCATTATGGATTGAATTCTTTCCAGAACTTCTTGTTTGTCCGAAGCAATAAATAAATGCCAATTTTTAGTATTTCTTGCCGCATTTAGAGGGGTGCTGTTTCAGTAGCGTTTTAATCCCTCTAAGAAGGTCAGCATATGCTCTATCTTTATTTTTGACGACCTGCGTCCTTATGCTTTTTATAGTGGTCGGTAGTGTGCGGTTTGCTTTTTTCCTTGGTAAAGGTATGTCGTCCTGTGCAAAATGTAATGTGACATTAGAGCCCAGAGCCCCTAAAGAAAAATTCACCAATGTTTCAAACTGGGACAAGTTGGTTGCCTATTACTGTTAACCTTAGGCTAGCCCAGGACTGGTTGGAGTCGTGTGTCAGGTCACCAGTGAACGTGTATTTTACTGTCTCAATCTGGCTTTTTCCATTTTTATCTTTAATAATGTCTACAGTTTTGGCCATTATTATATTTTTGGGAGCCAATGATTTCCCTTTATTTATTTCCGCTACTTTAAAGGGTAGGTTTTTTTCTCCACCCTTAATAAGGACGACTGAGTTGTTAAAATTAGCACTGTGCTTGTTGACTGCCTGGAAAATCTCAGCAAGCCATTCGTCACTAATCAGCGGCCAGATGTGCTCAAATGTGACCACTGCCTTCGGTGAGTGGGTATAGGTAGATCTAACAAAATAATTAATAATATATAAGCGCTATGTCTGCTTAAACGCTACTAATAACATTCCTGTCCGGATAAGACAAGATATCGTTAAAACCCGCAAAAAAAAAGACCCACACAAAACTATATATAAACGCACGAAAGAAAAAAAACTAAGACGTCAGAAAGATCAATGTATATTTATTATCAGTGTAAACGTTTCTACAAAAAGATTCAACAACAAATGATTTTTGATAAAATTGCACAGTATCAAACAATTGTTAAATTGTAGTGAAAAACGAAAATGTCAATGTCAAGCGGTAGCATATAGTACCTCAGTCCAATTTACTTGAATACACAAATTGATATATTTGTTATAAAGTTTACTATTACACAACTACGTCGTCTTGGAGTCAACCAGGAACGATACAGTGGAATCAAACAAAGTCGTGGCAAAACCTACTACGGTATTTTCGTTGGCTAGATTTAGTCGATAAAAATTCGGTATCCACGTTATGCTAAAATACAAAAGTTACATCAAAAAATTTCTCTCCTTATCGACAATGGCTTATCCATCGCCTCCAACCAATAACCTTAACCACAAAGATACAAAATTTTGTTAAACGTGTTAAATGAATATATGTCCTTCCACCAAATACGACTAAATCAACGTCTTCACTGAACGGAGCTAAACGATCATGTGTACCATACCGCGGGTAGCAGTAGCTCTCGTGAAACGTGCTGCCAGGATAAAAAAAATATTTTAAAGTCATAGTATTAGACCTCAACAAAAATCTACAAAAAAAAAATTCTCATTTTTATTTTAGAACAATAATATCGTGAAAAGTGTAATACGACGCTACTGGTCATAAACCATCTACTTTTTAAGACCAATACATGGAATTTTTTTTCTCTTTGATAAAAGCTTGAAGCTGTGTTCTGTAAACTCAAGAGTGGTAAGGAAGTATATTAAAGCAATTGAATCGTTTGCATCACAGAGTTTTAAGATTTTTTTGTAGTTGTTATTAAGTGCCAGGTTAACTCTCTGATAGAGTTTCTAGGTCCTTGGTTTTTGATTTTGGTCTCTATAGTAGAATTCTATAAACGCTTGTGTATTTTGTTTATAGATTTTGCAACCAAGACCACAAAAATGACTTTGAAGGAATTTGTTTTGTAGCACCACTACTTCTTACAAAGTTTTTAATTTTTAGCATTGTATATTTAGTCACATTAGCATTCTTGCAGTTACCAAACTGTGTGAGTAGTTTTGTTTTAGGAAGACTTAGATTTTTGTTTTTCTACAGTTTTTTGTACAGGGAGTGTAAACTTTTTATTGCCACTCTAGCACATACCACCAGTGTAGTGTAAGAGTTTTTGTAACGGGCACATCTACTAAAATAGCTTCTTTCCGCTCTTGCCTTTGCTCCTCACCCAATAGACCCTGTCGGGTATTAGTTTAGACGAGGAAGACTTTGTTCACTCGTCTTTGACCCTGTTTTCATTATTACTTTTCCTCTTCTTTTTTTTCATAATTTCCGATATCTTTCGGGCAATTTTTTTATATCTCCTCCCTTACCAACTTCCCAAAGTTAGCTGCTCTCAGTCTTTCTCCCAATTCTGTTTCCTACTTATTCAAAACACTCTCCGACCTTGGACACTTTAGGATATAATGCGCATCATCCACTCTCGCATCGCAATACACGCATCCCTCTTTTTTTCTCTTTCTGTTCTTGTGAGTTAGGAACCAAAACTCGCGTGACCCGTCAGAAATTAGACCACACGATAATTCCCCATTTCCTCCACTCATCCATTTTGTTTATTAACCAGTGCGGCTAACGCACTATCTAATTTTTTTGCCACCTTTTCATCAACTTGTCCGCAGATATCCATCTGCGGACAAGTTGATGAAAAATGTTGTTCAAAATCCCTCACTCTTTTTCTTATAACCTCTCCAATAGGCGGCATCCCGACCACCACCAAGATGGCTTCCGTCGACACATTTCTATAGACCGCAGTCCTCCTCTGCGTCTCCTCTAAAATATCGAGGCGATGCTTTGACCCTAGTCTGGATCTCCAAATATTAGCCTAATACAGAAAAACGGAGCGTACCACTCCTACATACACGATCGGAGCTTAGGCTTCCCAAGCTTTTTTCTTAAAGGGGAGTTGGCTTGCCACGGCAGTCTCAAGTGGCCATCTGCCGGACAGTTGTGTAAAGTGGTAAACATTTCAGCTTTCATCACCCTTACACAAGCTCGAATACTTATCAAAATCCGATGTAAAAGTAGCACCCAATGACACCCGCGTGCTTTAAGAAAAAATTCGTTCAATGTTTGTAAAAAAACAGCTAAAAGTGAGCTATTGTCAGCACCACAGCACAGTTAGAAGCGACTGAAGAAGTAGATGCAAAAGCAATAGTAACGGCTTTTACATCCGGAGAAACAGAATATTCCTTATGTAGATGTGTAGAAGATCTGGTAGCAAAATCAGTGTTGGTAACTAACAATGCAATTTAATAGTACTGCTACGTCACAAGTTACAACACCACCAGCGTATAAATTCAGTAACCTTTCGTTACATATGCGCCCAGTAGAAGTGACAGTGAACAGCATTTAACAATGTGGTTCTTACGCTCAGATGGAAAGTAGTGATCATGGATTAGTTGTTTGCGTTGGTCTGATGGAACAACTAATTTCCACACGCAAGAATCAAACAAAGAGATACGGACACGTTTACATATTTTTTTTTTACAACACAACAACGAGAGAAAAGACGAGGAAAAGCAAAAGCTTTGAAAATCAGACAGACTTAAATACCACAGATCGGTAGTAGGCTAAATGATCTTAGCAACCAAAAAAAAAATTTGAAGAAAGAGAAGCTAGATGACATAAAAGTTTTTCAGCTTTAGAACGACAGTGCACACAAGCGTTAGACTCAGGAATAGTTACAAAAGAAGGAAGTGAAGATGAACCAAGAGAACCAGCAACTACATTAGCAGAAGGTGCGGAAGTAACAGTCTTTTTTGTATAACCCAAAAATGGTTCTAGAAGTATGTTCGACTCTAAACGTCTGCCTAAGCAAGAAAATTGAAAAAAAAAAATTGATACATCGGAGCCAAATTACGACGACTGATTTTAAGCTGTGTCTGCTCCGAGACCGATTCTAACAATTGCAAAAAAGATATCGCATAGTAGCAACGTACATCCCCAAACTTTGAGTATAGTTGAGCTCACTAATGACAATCAAGAAGTAAAACAATTAATAAACACAGAAAGATTTATAATCACACACAGAATAATCGAACCCCACGTTGGGCGCTAAATTTTGTTATGTAAATTTAACCGTAACACAGTGCAAGCGGTAGCTCAAAACCCTTCATAAAGAGAGTCGTGGATGGTACTTGGTGTGCTCAATTAAGATAAGCAAAGGTGCGCCAAAACGTTGGTTTGCTACGGCAGTTTCAAGTGGCCCTCTGCAGGTCAGTTTTGTAAAGTGATAAACTCTTCATACATATCAAAATTCGATGTAAAAGTAGCTCCCAATGACACCCACATGCTTTAAGAAAAACTACGCTGCAAATTCGTCCAATGTTTGTAAAAAACAGCTAAAAGTGAGCTAATGTCTGCACCATTTTTTCCACTCTACCTTTTTCTGACGCATGATCGATACCAGAAAACAATTATTCTAACTCCAGGTTTTAATACTGGTCATTATGGCTGCTACCAATACTTTCTTGCATAGATTATATTTGCCTGCCAGTGCCATTCTTTCGTCCTGCCAAGGTTGACACCAAAAAACCGTGTGGTTGACATCGTCTAATTCCTCATCACCCAGGAAGCAAATGCGTTTTTCTTTTTTAGCATTGCTGCAAGAAATGCCCCAAAGTAGCCGTGTCTTGTGAACATCTGCGTACTATGGTAGTTTAAGTTGATGTCCATGTCCGCAGGTTAGAAATCTTGTCCAAGCTGTTTTTGAGTAATTTGCTCATCTGGTCTGCCACATTCTTAGTGTTAATTGCTTCCTATCTGTTTTGCCCATGCCGTTTGCAGCGTTTCTCAGCTAAAATGTCGATTGATCCTTTTCCTCTTCTTTTTTTTCATAATTTCTGAAATCTTTTGGGCAATGTTTTCTTATATCTCCTCTCTTACCAACTTTCTAAAGTTAAAAACCAAAACTCGCGTGACTCGTTAGAAATTAGACCACACGATAATTCAACTCCGTCACTTCCCATTTCTCCCACTCATCCATTCTGATTATTAACCAGTGCGGCTAACGCACTATCCAATTTTTTTGCCACCTTTTCATCAACTTGTCCGCAGATGGATGATTTTCAAAATCCCTCACTCTTTTTCTTATAATCTCTCCAATAGGCGGCATCCCGACCACCACCAAGATGGCTTCCGTCGACACATTTCTATTGACCGCAGTCCTCTGCGTTTTCTCTAACATATCGAGGTGATGCTTTGACCCTAGTCTGGGTCTCCAAATATTAGTCCAATACAGAAAAACAAAGCGTAATCGGAGCTTAGGCTTCCCAAGCTTTTTTTTTAAAGGGACGTTGACTTGCCACGGCAGTCTCAAGTGGCCCTCTGCCGGACAGTTGTGTAAAGTGGTAAACATTCCAGCTTTCTTCGCGCTTACACAACCTCGAATACATATCAAAATCCGATGTAAAAGTAGCTCCCAATGACACCCACATGCTTTAAGAAAAAGTTTGTTCAATGTTTGTAAAAAACAGCTAAAAATGAGCTAATGTCTGCCTCACAGCAGAGTTGGAAGCGACTGAAGAAGTAGATGCCAAAGCAATAGTAACGGATTTACATCCGGAGAAACTGAATGATCCTTATGTAGATGTGTAGAAGATCTGGTAGCAAAATCAGTGTTGGTAACTAACAATGCAATTTAATAGCACTGCTACGTCGCAAGTAACAACACCACGAGCGTATAAACTCAGTAACCTTTCGTTACATATGCGCCCAGTAGAAGTGACAGCGAACAGCTTCTAAAGTCTTTCTAACAATGTGGTTCTTACACTCAGATGGAAAGTAGTGATCATGGATTAGTTGTTTGCGTTGGTCTGATGGAACAACTAATTTCCACACGCAAGAATAAAACAAAGAAATACGTATACGTTTACATAAAAAAATTTTTACAACACACCAACGAGAGAAAAGACGAGGAAAAGCAGAAACTTTGAAAATCAGACCTAAATACGACAGATCGGTTGTAGGCTAAATAATCTTAGCAACCAAAAAAAATTTGAAGATGACATAAAAGTTTTTCAGCTTTAGAACGACAGTGCACACAAGCGTTAGACTCAGGAATAGTTACAGAAGAAGGAAGTGAAGATGAATCAAGAGAACCAGGAACTACATTAGCAAAATGTGCGGAAGTAACAGTTTTTTTGTATAAGCCAAAGATAGTTCTAGAAGTATGTTCGACTCTAAACGTCTGTCTAAGCAAGAAAATTGAAAAAAAGAAAAAAAATGAGGGCGTGTACTAGTGTACACATGTAAGAAGTGAAACTTCTTTATGGCCTTATTTTTCGCAAAATGATCTACATGCAACTTTTCAGAAATTGGTTAAATAAAGTTAAATTAGATAAAGTTTAAACAAAAGGATTTTATTATCATAGACATGAATACAAAAAAAAGGATTTTATTATCATAGACATGAATACAAATAACCGATTGCGCCACGAAGGCTGATATTTGATGATTTTGTAGAATTTGTGGAGTATTACAACAACAATTGATCGTATCTTATAGCAACGTTTTGACCGTGTACCTTATAACCATCCGTTTTGTGACCTAGAGTATGTGCCTGCTTGGCGCAATCGGCTAGCGCGTTCGGCTGTTAACCGAAAGGTTGGTGGTTCGAGCCCACCCGGGGGCGAACTTTTTATTTATTTTACTACCTTTGAACACCTTGTACAATTTGTATTTATTTAAAAATATTTTAGAATTTTATAATAAAAAATTAGTTAATTGATTTACAACAAAATGATCTACATGCAACTTTTCAGAAATTGGTTAAATAAAGTTAAATTAGATAAAGTTTAAACAAAAGGATTTTATTATCATAGACATGAATACAAAAAAAACCTTTGATTTTGTTGATCACTTTAGTATTGATATATTATTTATCACGTCGCTATTGCGTTTCAGAAAAAATGTGACGATAAAAAATGTGACGTGACGCGTAAAATGTGACGGTAAATTTTTTTCCAACGCCGATAAAGAAGTTTCACTTCAAAAAACGACGACTGATTTTAAGCTGTGTCTGTTCCGAGACCGATTCTAACAATTGCAAAAAAGATATCGCATAGTAGCAACGTACATCCCCAAACTTTGAGTATAGTTGAGCTCACTAATGACAATCAAGAAGTAAAACAATTAATGAACACAGAAAGATTTATAATCACACACAGAATAATCAAACCCCACGTTGGGCGCTAAATTTTGTTATGTAAATTTAACCGTAACACAGTGCAAGCGGTAGCTCAAAACCCTTCATAAAGAGAGTCGTGGATTGTACTTGGTGTGCTCAATTAAGATAAGCAAAGGTGCGCCAAAACGTCGGTTTGCTACGACAGTCTCAAGTGGCCCTCTGCCGATCAGTTGTGTAAAGTGATAAACTTTTCATACATATCAAAATCCGATGTAAAAGTAGCTCCCAATCACACCCACATGCTTTTAAAAAACTACGCTGCAAATTCGTCCAATGTTTGTAAAAAACAGCTTAAAGTGAGCTAATGTCTGCACCATTTTTTCCACTCTACCTTTTCCTGACACATGATCGACACCAGAAAACAATTATTCTAACTCCAGGTTTTGATACTGGTCATTATGGTTGCTACCAATACTTTCTTGCATAGATTATATTTGCCTGCCAGTGCCGTTCTTTCGTCCTGCCAGGGTTGGCAACACGAAACGTTGTGTCGGCATCGTCTAATTCTTCATCACACAGGAAGCAAGACGGGTTTTTTTTTAGGATTTCTGCAAGAAATGCCCCGAAGCAGCCGTGTCTTGTAAACACCTGGGTACTATGGTAGTTTAAGTTGCCGAATTTTCTTGTTGTCCATGTCCGCAGGTTAGAAATCTTGCCCAAGCCGTTTTTGAGTAATTTTCTCATTTGGTCTGCCACATTCTTAGTGGTAATTTCTTTTTATCGTTTTTGCCCATGCCGTTTCTCGCGTTGCAGCGTTTCTCAGCTAAAATGTCGATTGACGTCCGTTCTATAAACAACCGGAATTCTGAGGGTTAGTCTCCTCTGTACTTTTTCGGCTAACATTCTATTCCGACCGATACTGAATGCCGATTGTCACACAGGAACAGCGTACATGATAGTGTTGAGCACCGTAGTCAGGATTATCTTCTTGGTGATTGAGTTGGCTTTTTTAATCGTGTCATGAATATGACAAAGGCTACTTCTCGTGTTCTTGCTTTATTTAGCACAGTTTTCAGGTGTGGTGTAAATGAAAGTGCCCAAAATATTTCATATTGTTTTTCGTATGTGACCGGAACTAAGCCGCGCATAAACGTAATTGGTCTAAAACTCCTCCTCCCTTTGAACACCATAACCTTTGTTTTTTTTCGCCACTTGAAGTTTATTCGTCCGCTTCCAGTTGCCGACTATTACAATCGTCTCTGTTCAAATACCGCGAGGTCGTCCGCATACGCTGTTAGTTCAATTGGTGCGAGTAACCGGATAAAGAGAATGTCATCATAGAAAATATTCTACAGGGTGGGCCCTAAGATAGACCCTTGTGGAACACCGCAGGTGACTTTATAGTGCAAACTTTGATTGAGTCTATTGACACATATTATGCTTTTATTAGTTAATTTACTGATGATGACGTTGACTAGATGAGTGTCTAACTCTTTAGACTCCATCTTCCCGAGAATCTTAGACCACGGCGCTCCTATCTTTCTAGTCCGTTAAGTTTCTGCTTTAATCTGTTTTGCCAATCTAGTGAGCCTCGTCAGGGCATCGGTTGTCGATTTCCCTTTTCTAAGGCCAAATGTGACTGGTGATAAATCCTTTTTCATGACTACGTCTTGTGGGGGTTTATCTAGAGTCTTTCGTAGACTTTTGCAGTGCTGTTTATAAGGCAGATAGGCCGAAAAGATCTAGCTGAGGTGTCTTCTTCACCGAGTTTTGGAATTGGGACATAAATATATTGAAGCGATCAACTTGGAAGTTGCTTGCCAGACTTTTAAGGCATTCTATAGAAATACCATCGGGCTTAGGAGCTTTTTTATTTCTTGACCTACTGAGTGCAAGTTCCATATTTTGTTTCAGAGCACGTCGTCTTAGTGTAATAAATCTTCGCACAGTTTAGGCAGAGCTTTCTTCTATCCATGTTTTTGCAAACTATAGTCTCAACATCTTTCGTACTTAACAACCTCAACCTTTTCCAGAATCCTGCAAGAATTAAGACTCACTTTAAGTTCTTTATTCGAAGCATCAAAACATTGGTATCAGCAGGAGCAGTAACAATAATAGACTAGGTGCCCCATCTAGCTGATCTCAGTTTTGTCAATTCTTTAATTATTAGTTTGGTTTTTGCCATTTTCTTGCCAAGGGCCCATCTGACTTTATCTGTTGTCGTCACTTCGTCAAGATTATGAATATTTACTGTTAGGTCAGTCCTTTTCAGGGTGCACATTGCCCCAGAGACTTCTGCATTCATTTTGGATTGAATTCTTTCAAGAACTTCTTGTTCAATAAGTAAATGACCATTTTTAATGTTTCTTGCCGCATTTCAGTGGCGTTTTAACCCCTCTAAGAAGGTCACCATATGCTCTATCTTTATTTTTGACGACCAGAGTCCTTATGCTTTTTATAGTGGTTGGCGGTGTGCTGTTTGCTTTTTTCCTTGGTAAAAATATGTCGTCCTGTGCGAAATGTAATGTGACATTAGAGCCCAGAGCCCCTAAATACAAATTCACCAATGTTTCAAACTCGGGGAAATTGGTTGCCTATTACTGTTAGCGTTAGGCTAGCCCAGGACTTGTTGGAGTCGTGTGTCAGGTCACCAGTGAACGTGTATTTTACTGTCTTAATCTGGTTTTTTCCATTTTTATCTTTAATAATGTCTACAGTTTTGGCCATTATTATATTTTCGGGAGCCAATGATCTTCCTTTATTCATTTCCGCTACTTTAGAGAGTGGGTTTTCTTCTCCACCGGTAATAAGCACGACTGAGTTGTTAAAATTGCCGGTGTGCTTGTTGACTGCATGGAAAATCTCAGCAAGCCATTCGTCACTAATCAGCGGCCAGATGTGCTCAAATGTGACTACTGCCTTCGGTGAGTATAGGTAGATCTAACAAAATAATTAATAATACATAAGCGCTATGTTCGTTTAAACGCTAGCAATAACATTCCCGTCCGGATAACACAAGATATCGTTAAAACCCGCAAAAAAAAAGATCCACACAAAACCATATATAAAGACACGAAGGAAGAAACACTAAAACGTCAGAAAGATCAATGTATATTTATTATTGGTGTAAACGATTCTACAAAAAGATTCAACAACAAATGATTTTTGATAAAATTGCACAGTATCAAACAATTGTTAAATTGTAGTGAAAAACGAAAATGTTAATGTCAAGCGGTAGCATACAGTACCTCAGTCCAATTTACTTGAATACACAAATTGATATATTTGTTTTAAAGTTTACTATTACACAACTACGTCGTCTTGGAGTCAACCAAGAACGATACAGTGGAATCAAACAAACTCGTGGCAAAACCTACTACGGTATTTTCGTCGGCTAGATTTAGTCGATAAAAATTCGGTATCCACGTTATGCTAAAATACAAAAGCTACAGCTTACATCAAAGAATTTATCTCCTTATCGACGATGACTTATCCATCGACTCCAACCGATTATCTTAACCACAAAGATACAAAATTTTATCTGTGTTAAATGAAAATATGTCGTTCAATCAAATACGATTAAATCAACGTCTTTACTAAACAGAGCTAAACGATCATGTGTACCATACCGCGGGTAGCAGTAGCTCTCATGAAACGTGCTGCCAGGATAAAAAAAAACATTTTAAAGTCATAGTATTAGACCTCAACAAAAATCTACCATAAAAAAATTCTCACATTTATTTTAGAACAATAATATCGTGAAAAGTGTAACACGACGCTACTGATCATAAACCATCTACTTTTTAGCCGAATTCATGAGAATTTTTTTCTCTTTGATAAAAGCTTGAAGCTGTGTTCTGTAAACTCAAGAGTGGTAAGGAAGTCTATTAAAGCAATTTAATCGTTTGCATCACAGAGTTTTAAGATTTTTTAGTAGTTGTTATTAAGTGCCTGGTTAACTCTCTGATAGAGTTTCTAGACTCTTGGTTTTTGATTTTGGTTTCTATAGTAGAATTCTATAAACGCTTGTGTATTTTGTTTATAGATTTTGCAACCAAGACCACAAAAATGATTTTGAAGGAATTTGTTTTGTAGCACCACTACTTCTTACAAAGTTTTTGATTTTTAGCATTGTATATTTAGTCAGATTAGCATTCTTGCAGTTACCAAACTGTGTGAGTAGTTTAATTTTAGGAAGACCTAGATTTTTGTTTTCATCTAGTTTTTTTTACAGGAAGTGTAAATTTTTTATTGCCACTCTACCACATACTACCAGGGTAGTGTAAGAGTCTTTCTAACGAGCATATGTACTAAAATAGCTTTTTTCCGCTCTTGACTTTGCTCTTCGCCCAATAGATCCTGTCGGGCGACAGTTAGGCGAAGAAAACTTTGTTCAATCGTTTTTCACCCTGTTTCCATCATCCTTTTTTCTCTTCTTTTTTTTTCATAATTTCCGAAGTCTTTCGGGCAATTCTTTCTTATATCTCCTCTCTTACCAACTTCCCAAAGTTATCTGGTCTCAGTCTTTCTCCCAATTCTGTTTGCTACTTATTCAAAACACTCTTCGACCTTGGACACTCTAGGACATGTTGTGGATCATTCACTCTCGCATCGCAATACGCGCATCCCTCTTTTTTTCTGTTTCTTTTCTGATGAGTTAGGAACCAAAACTCGCATGACCCATCAGAAATTAGACCACACGATAATTTAACCCCGTTACTCCCTATTTCCCCCACTCATCTATTCTGCTTATTAACCAGTGCGGCTAACGCACTATTTCATTTTTTGCCACCTTTTGATCAAATTGTCCGCACTCTCTTTCTTATAATCTCTCCAATAAGCAGTATCCCGACTACCACCAAGATGGCTTCCGTCGACACATTTCTATAGACCGCAGCCTTTTGCGTCTTCTCTAACATATCAAGCTGATGCTTTGATCCTAGTCTGGGTCTCCAAATATTAGCCCAATACAGAAAAACGAAGCGTACCACTCCTACATACATTTTTCTCCGATCGGAGCTTAAGCTTCCCAAGCTTTTTTTTTAAAGGGGCGTTGGCTTGCATATCAAAATCCGATGTAAAAGTAGCTCCCAATAACACCCACATGCTTTAAGAAAAAAATCGTTTCATTGTTTGTAAAAAACAGCACAGTTAGAAGCGTATGAATTGTCTGTATTAAGCAATTCCGATTTTAACAGAGCAGCAACATCCTTCCAAAAACGAAAAGAACTTTTGTTTGTCCTAAAAACAAGAAGAACTTTACCTGATAGTACTCCAGAGGTTAAAAAGACAAGTTGAGTCTGTGAAACACTACAAGACAAGCACAACTCGTCAATTCTAGTTAAAAATTTCTTAGGGTAGAGAATCTTCACCAGAGAGTAACATTCCATTCCGAAGAAGTAAGAAGAGATGGTTCTTTGTCTGAATAATACATTTTTAAAACACTAAGACACATAATGAAACGTAAAACAAGAAACTAAGTAACCGTAAAAACAAACTGTATGACTAGAAATCCAATCAAAATAAAATTATGTAAATTAACTAAAGTTAAGTATTAGAAGTAGTAGCGATGGTACCGTATCGCAAACACTACCACTAACTGACGTAGTCGAAGTAATCAAAACAAATCAAAGTGCGAAAGCCAACTTACAAATGCGAAGTAGTAAAAGGTAAGCGAACTAACTACAAAGCCAGGTCCTGCAACAAAACAACAGAAACAAAGCAAAACTATGAGTTAAGTTGTGCTCACTAATGACAATTAATAAGTAAAACAATTAATGAACACAGAAAGATTTATAATCACACACAGAATAATCGAGCCCCACGTTGGGCGCTAAATTTTGTTATGTAAGTTTAACCGTAACACAGTGCAAGCGGTAGCTCAGAACACTTCGTAAAGAAAGTCGTGGATGGTACTTGGTATGCTCAATTAAGATAAGTAAAGATGCGCCAAAACGTTGGTTTGCTAAGGCAGTCTCAAGTGGCCTTCTGCCGGTCAGTTGTGTAAAGTGACAAACTCTTCATACATATCAAAATCCAATGTAAAAGTAGCTCCCAATGACACCCACATGCTTTAAGAAAAACTACGCTGCAAATTCGTCCAATGTTTGTAAAAAACAGCTAAAAGTGAGCTAATGTCTGCACCATTTTATCCACTCTACCTTTTTCTGACGCATGATCGACACCACGAAACCATTAACCTCACTCCAGGTTTTGACGCTGGACATTATGATTGCTACCAATTCTTTCTTGCATTGATTATATTTGCCTGCCAGTGCCGTTCTTTCATCCTGCCAGGGTTGGCACCAAAAAACCGTGTGGTTGGCATCGTCTAATTCCTTATCACACAGGAAGCAAAACGGGTTTTTTCTTCTAGGATTCCTGCAAGAAATGCCCCGAAGCAGCCGTGTCTTGTAAACACCTGGGTACTATGGTAGTTTAAGTTGCCGCTTTTTTTTTGTCCATGTCCGCAGGTTAGAAATCTTGCCCAAGCCGTTTTTGAGTAATTTGCTCATTTGGTCTGCCACATTCTTAGTGTTAATTGCTTTTTATCGTTTTTGCCCATGCCGTTTCTTGCGTTGCAGCGTTTTTCAGCTAAAATGTCGATTGGCGTCCGTTCTATAAACAACCGTATTTCTGAAGGTTAGTTTCCTCTGTAATTTTTCGGCTAACATTCTATTCCGGCCGATACTGAATGCCGATGCACCGTAGTCAGGATTATCTTCTTGGTGATTGAGTTGGCTTTTTTAATCGTGTCATGAATATGACAAAGGCTACTTCTCGTGTTCTTGCTTTATTTAGCACAGTTTTCAGGTGTAGTGTAAATGAAAGTGCCCAAAATATTTCATGTTGTTTGACCGGAACTAAGCCGCGCATAAACGTAATTAATCTAAGACTCCTCCTCCCTTTGAACACCATAACCTCTGTTTTTTCTCTGAAGTTTATTCGTCCGCTTCTAGTTGCCGACTATTACAATCGTCTCTGTTCAAATATCCCGAGGTCGACCGAGTACGCTGTTAGTTCAATTGGTGCGAGTAGCAGGATAGAGAGAATGTGACTTTATAGTGCAAACTTTGATTGAGTCTATCCACACCTATTATGCTTTTATTAGTTAATTCGCTGACGATGACGTAGACCGAGAATCTTAGACCACGGCGCTCCTAAATTTCTAGTCCGTTAAGTTTCTGCTTTAATCTGTTTTGCCAATCTAATGAGTCTCGTCAGAGCATCCGTTGTCGATTTCCCTTTTCTAAGGCCAAATGTGACTGGTGATATATCCGTTTTCATGACTACGTCTTATGGTGGTTTATCTAGCACGAGTCTTTCGTAGACTTTTGCAGTGCTGTTTATAAGGCAGATAGGCCGAAAAGATCTACCTGAGGTGTCTTCTTTACCGAGTTTTGGAATCAGGGCGTAAATATATTGAAGAGATCAACTTAGAAGTTGCTTGCCAGAAGTTTGAGGCAATCTATAGAAATACGATCGGGTCCAGGAGCTTTCTTATTTTTTAACCTACTGAGTGCAAGTTCCATGTTTTGTTTCAGAGCACGTCACCTTTGTGTAATCAATCTTCCCACAGTTTAGGCAGAGCTTTATTCTATCCATGCTTTTGCAAACTATAGTTTCAGCATCTTTCGTACTTAACAACCTCAATCCTTTCCAGAATCCTGCAAGCATTGAGACCCACTTTAAGTTCTTTATTCTAAGCATAAAAACATTTGTATCAGCAGGAGCAGTAACAGTAATAGACTGGGTGCCCCATCTAGCTGATCTCAGTTTTGTCAATTCTTAACTTATTAGCTTGGTTTTTGCCATTTCCCTGGCAAAGACCCGTCTGACTTTATCTGCTGTCGTCACTTCGTCAAGACTATGAATATCTACTGTTAGGCCAGTCCCTTTCAGACTACCCATTGCCCCAGAGACTTCTGCATTCATTTTGGATTGAATTCTTTCCAGAACTTCTTGTTTGTCCGAAGCAATAAGTAAATGACCATTCTTAGTATTTCTTGCCGCATTTAGAGGGGTTTTTGTCCCCGTGACGTTTTAACTCTTCTAAGAAGGTCAGCATATGCTTTACCTTTATTTTTGACGACCAGCGTCCCTATGCTTTTTGTAGTGGTCGGTAGTGTGCCGTTTGCTTTTTTTCTTGGTAAAGGTATGCCGTCCTGTGCAAAATGTAATGTGACATTAGAGCCCAAACTCTCTGAATACAAATTCATCAAGGTTTAAAACTGAGACAAGTTTGTTGCTTATTACCGCTAGCCTTAGATGTTTTACATTTGTGGCCTGTACTCTATCTGTAGTATGCGGAGATTCAGCCCAGGACTGGTTGGAGTCGTGTGTCAGGTTACCAATGAACGTGTATTTTACTGTCTCAATCTGGTCTTTTCCATTTTTATCTTTAACAATGTCTACAGTTTTGGGAGCCAATGATATCCCTTTATTCATTTCCGCTACTTTAGAGTTTGGGTTTTCTTCTCCACCGTTAACAAGGACGACTGAGTTGTTAAAATTGGCGCTGTGTTTGTTGACTGCCTGGAAAATCTCAGCAAGCCATTCGTCACTAATCAGCGGTCAGATGTGCTCAAATGTGACCAAATGCTTCACCTTGAGAATGTGTATCAGCTGCTTGGCCTGTTATAAGAGCGCATATGTTGGCCATGGCAAGTTGGCAGGCAATGTTGCAAACTTTGGATACGCTGTCTTTGATCTCTCTTTTTGTGTTGGTTGGTTTTTTGGTACAATTCAGCAGTGCTCTTGACTACTTTATTAATATCATACAAGTGCTTAATAAGCTTTTCCTAAAGCAGGGACGTGGCCGTCGGTTTTTCCGATTCAACTGTCTGCAGGGAAAGGTTCAATCTCTTTTTTTTGGCAGTTGACACGCCGCTAGAGTCATCCCAAGCCAAATCAATAACTCCAACATTTGAAAAACTGAGAAATTTCTACAGTGTTCCATCTAGGGGATTACTGGGAGTAACGACATCAAAAAGCAGCCGATCGGTCGTTCCTAGGCCGTACAATGAGCAAAAAACCAGTTAGTAAAAGCGCACATCCTGTATAAATGCTTAAATTCACAGGCTAAAAACACATCCGTTCGCTCCACAAACAATATATCTACCCAAGCTGGAATAAGTAAAAGCAAACTCTTCGCAGATTCTCTTTGATCTACACGGTCAAATATTTTAAGGCCTTTCCACTTTTAGTGTTCAAACTCTCCACTCATATGAAAAAAATTGCCTTTGTTTGTGTTTGACCAGGGCAACCACTTTGCTTTTATCCCGGGCCAGACACACACCGTAATCTTCTAGCCAGCTCTTCATCCTATAAATTTGTGCCTTATCTCTTACCAGATCTGCGGTTTTATTATCGATTACCATAGCTATGCGTATCCCAACAGCGTGACACCGTCCGTCATCGTTAGTTGTAGTACTCTGTTGTAGTAAAGATTCCACAGAAGCGGTTCTAAAACCAACCCTTTCAAAACTCCAGCCGTCTGTTTGTTTCTTTTACCTGCCCCAAAGTACAGCCACGTCCGTCTGAGACAATCTTTTACTATGCCTAGCAAGTACGCCGGTGCACTTTTGTCTTCCATGGTCCTGACGATGCCCGACCATGACGTTTTCTGTTTTGGCGCCGTACCCCTCTTAGTTTATGTCTAATTTTTTAACCCCCTCCCCCCAATTGCCTTTAGGATGGACTTGTCTTTCCAAAAACCGAATTGGTTTTGGTTTAATATATTTCCCGTCTCCATCCACTTCCTTATTCCTTTTCCTACTATATTTTACTTCTTCAATCTAAAAAAAAACACAGTATCCATTTTTTGTTAGTTTTAGTTTACTAACTTTTTACATTAGATTGTGTTTAGATTAATTCCTAACGCGTGCTTACATTGAAAGCACTTGTAAAAACCACTTTAAACGTGTTTAACCGTTTGTAACCGGTTTCGGTTAACAAACCAAATAATATATTTTAACTTTTTTTACTGGTAAAAACAAGTTTACACAAAAAAATTTGTTTGTTAAACAAATTTAACCGTTTGTAACCGATCATAACTGCCCTGATAACCAGTTAATATTTATGTATTGTATTTACAATTAACTAGTTAAACACTTACGCAAAATAGTTGCTAAATGATGATCGCTGTAGTTTAAATTTTGTTCCAAAAAAGTTATTAACTAAAAAACTTTATGACATGTTTGATTACTCAGCAACTTAGAATAATCATTCAATTAAAATTCTGCTTATTATTTGCGACCGGTTGTCAAAATTAGTAGATTATGTTTTTTTTTTCACTTTAAACGACATTATTTGTGTTTAGCGTATTTAACAAATTGTCTTTATTTGTTTAAAAACAAATTTAGTGATAATCGTAGTTGGCCGTGTTCACTCATTTGTTTAACGATCGTCGATTGGTTCGTTCGACGACCTTCTTCTTTTCTAAAAGTTTTTTAGATTTGTGATAAGACGACCGACTTGTCATCGAAAATGACAATTGCTTGCCTCTTTTCTGACGTGAGATTCAAACCACAAAAATGCGAGTCGATAAATCACGACCTTTCGAATGCGTCTCAAAAATCGTCGGTCCGTTAAAAATTCTTCCTAATTAAACCTTAACACATTGACGCTCGTTCTCATAGACGTAGATTCTTTTGGCGCGGATGCGTTGTCAAGTAGGTGTATAAAATTCCTGTAAATCATTCGATTAAAAATATCAGTTTCACTATCCTTAATTGGTACCCAAAGCCTTGTAAAACATCATACTACGTTTTTGTTAAAGTCTATCTGGGACATCATCTAACAACCGACATCACGCCCGGCTTTCATTCTTTAAGCAAAAGTCACTTTTTAAGACATAAACGAAATTAACAAACCGTTGAACACACCTTTATCAGATTGGAACTGGAACGCATCGAACCATATACAGTGTGTTCGGAAGAAAACTCGACACCCCCTGTATACTACCCAATTAAAACAATTGTTTACTCGTTTTTAAAGGTGGGGTTTCCTCAACAACGACGTAAAACATTGTATTCTTTGATATTTCTTAAGGCGAACACATTTGAATAGCTCACGCAGAAAAGGACTTTCAGCATTAGTAGCGTTGCTAGGTTACGAAACGGACCCCGAGATGACCTCTCAACTGCAGATGACTTTATGTCAGGATCACTATGTTCTGAACAACCCCACTTTCTAGATTTTTATTGCCTACAAATGTAAGTCTGTTGATTGCTCGTATGATAATGTCCGATTAAAAAATGATCCGAACGATTGCTCGCGTAGACGTCTTTGATCCGTTCTGAGATTTAAAGATAAGAATGCAATTAACCGCCTTTAAACGATTTCGAGTAGTAATTACGCCAAAATTTTCTAGAAATAAAACGTCGCGTGCACTTAGCGTGAAAGTCTGTCATTTATAACTTCACGAATTTTCTCTAGGATTTGAAATTGTTGATTGTTTTTAATCTAAGTTGGCGAATTAATCAATGTTTTTCGGTATGAAAATTATTGTGTGAAGTTTCAAATGGGTTTTCCGTCTCTAAATTCTTTAGATGTTGACTTAGTAGTTTTCTTTTTTGTTTTTACATATCAATATCGATTTTTATCTTCTTTGCTTTTTTAATTGATTTATTTGATTGAAACAAGTCAGTTTTATAAATCAAATTTTATAGAACTCAAAAAACCTATACAAAAAAGTTAATAAATTAACCAAAACTTTCGTTCATTTCTTTATTTCGCTAACGCTGCGTAAATTAAATATTCTCGAACAAAAAAAAATATATACATTGATAACGATTTTTATTTTTCAAAGTTGACAACAATTTAAAAAAATATTACAAATCAATCAATTGTTCTTTTTTCAAATCGATAAGTTAACCATAAAGTTAATTTATTTAATTAATAAAAAAAAAAAAAACTTTTGGTTTTAATTAAAACTTAGACTTATCTACAACAGATGGAGCTTTTTAAATAACATTTACTAGAATCCAAAAAACCTATACATTAATACCGATTTTTACTTCTCGAAGTTGAGCAAATTAACAAAAATATTTGTGAATTTATTTATTCTACTAAAACAACAAATAAAAGTCTTAAATTGTAATTATAACTTAGTAACAAATTCGTTTTTTTAAACTAAAAAACTTGTTGATTAAAGCAAATATTTATTTTTTAGAGGTAACAAATTAACCAAAACCTCATTTGATTTATTTATCTCACTAAAACAATAAATAAAATTAATAAATTAAAAAACAATTAATCTTTGCAACAGTGGGGAATCCTGTCTAAATTAATTTTATAGAACCCAAAAAAATCTAAAATTGACACCAAATTGAATTTTAGAAAAGTAACAAATTAACTAAAATATTCTGTAATTTTATTTATCTCACTGAAACAATAAATATTTTTTTTTTAAACTAATATTGATAACAGTGACTAGTGCTGTTTAAATTAGATTCTCTAAATTCAAAAAACTTGATGAATCAACCAAAACGTACCGTGATTTATTTATCTCACAAAAACATATAATAATTAAAAAAAAAGCTAATCTTGGCAACAGCAGGAAATCCTGTCTAAATTAAATTTTATAGAACTCAAAAACCTAAACATTGACATCAAATTTTATTTTTCAAAAGTGACAAACTAATCAATTTTTTTTGCAACTTATTTATCCCACTGAAACCATAATTAAATTTTTCAAAAACTAATTTTGGCAACAGTAGGTAATGATGTTTATATTAAGTTCTCTAAAACTCAAAAAATCAATGAAATTATACTAACTTTTATTTTTCAAAAGTGGCAAATTAACCAAAACGTTTTGTGATCGATTTATCTCACTAAAACAATAAATACATTTTTCATAAAGTTTATTTTTGCAACTATGGGTACTTCTCTTTAAATTATGTTTTTTTTGAACTTAAAAAATCAATAAATTTAATTTTAGAAAAGTAACAAATCAACTAAAATATTCTGTAATTTTATTTATCTCACTAAAACAATAAATAGTTTTTTTTTCAAAAATCAATCTTGATAACAGTGATTAGTGCTGTTTAAATTAGATTTTCTAAAATTCAAAAAAACCTATAAATTTATTTTTGAAACGTGACAAGTGACAAGTCAACCAAAACGTTCTGCGATCAATTCATCTCACTAAAACAATAAAAAAAATTTCAGAAATTGATATTAATTCAAATTTTTCAAAGTTGATGAATCAACCAAAACGTACCGTAATTTATTTATCTCACAAAAACAATTAATAATTAAAACAAAGCTAATCTTAGCAACAGTAAGCAATCCTGTGTAAATTAAATTTTATAGAACTCAAAAACCTAAACATTGACATCAAATTTTATTTTTCAAAAGTGACAAACTAACCAAATTTTTTTGCAACTTATTTATCCCACTGAAACCATAATTAAATTTTTCAAAAACTAATTTTGCCAACAGTAGGTAATGATGTTTATATTAAGTTCTCTAGAACTCAAAAGATCTATGAAATGATCATAACTTTTATTTTTCAAAAGTGGCAAATTAACCAAAACGTTTTGTGATCGATTTATCTTACTAAAACAATAAATACATTTTTCATAAAGTTTATTTTTGCAACTATGGGCACTTTTCTTTAAATTATTTTTTTTAGAACTTAAAAAATCAATAAATCTAATTTTTGAAAAGTAACAAATCAACTAAAATATTCTGTAATTTTATTTATCTCACTAAAACAATAAATATTTTTTTTCAAAAACTAACCTTGATAACAGTGATTAGTGATGTTTAAATTAGATTCTCTAAAATTCAAAAAAACTTATAAATTTATTTTTGAAAGGTGACAAGTGACAAGTCAACCAAAACGTTCTGCGATCAATTCATCTCACTAAAACAATAAAAAAAAATTTCAGAAATTGATATTAATTCAAATTTTTCAAAGTTGATGAATCAACCAAAACGTACCGTAATTTATTTATCTCACAAAAACAATTAATAATTAAAACAAAGCTAATCTTGGCAACAGCAGGCAATCCTGTCTAAATTAAATTTTATAGAACTCAAAAACCTAAACATTGACATCAAATTTTATTTTTCAAAAGTGACAAACTAACCAAATTTTTTTGCAACTTATTTATACCACTGAAACCATAATTAAATTTTTCAAAAACTAATTTTGCCAACAGTAGGTAATGATGTTTATATTAAGTTCTCTAGAACTCAAAAGATCTATGAAATGATCATAACTTTTATTTTTCAAAAGTGGCAAATTAACCAAAACGTTTTGTGATCGATTTATCTTACTAAAACAATAAATACATTTTTCATAAAGTTTATTTTTGCAACTATGGGCACTTTTCTTTAAATTATTTTTTTAGAACTTAAAAAATCAATAAATCTAATTTTTGAAAAGTAACAAATCAACTAAAATATTCTGTAATTTTATTTATCTCACTAAAACAATAAATATTTTTTTTCAAAAACTTATCTTGATAACAGTGATGAGTGATGTTTAAATTAGATTCTCTAAAATTCAAAAAAACTTACAAATTTATTTTTGAAAAGTGACAAGTGACAAGTCAACCAAAACGTTCTGCGATCAATTCATCTCACTAAAACAATAAAAAAATTTCAGAAATTGATATTAATTCAAATTTTTCAAAGTTGATGAATCAACCAAAACGTACCGTGATTTATTTATTCCACAAAAACAATTGATAATTTAAAAAAAGCTAATCTTGGCAGCAATAGGCAATCTTGTCTAAATTAAATTTTATAGAACTCAAAAACCTAAACATTGACACCAAATTTTATTTTTCAAAAGTGACAAACTAACCAAATTTTTTTGCAACTTATTTATCTCACTGAAATCATAAATAAATTTTTCAAAATCCAATTTTGGCAACAGTAGGTAATGTTGTTTATATTAAGTTTTCTAGAACTCAAAAAACCTATAAAATGATACTAACTTTTATTGTTCAAAGGTGACAAATCAACCAAAACGTTTTGCGGCAGGAAACTTGAAAATTGACACCAAAGTTTATTTTTCAAAAGTGAAAAATTAAACAAAATTTTCTGTTATTTATTTATCTCACGGAAACAATAATTAAATTTTAAAAAAACTAGACTTGGCAACAGTGAGTAATCCTATCTAAAGTAAATTTTATAGAACTCAAAACACTTAAAAATTGACACTAAATTTTATTTTTCAAAAGTGACAAATCAACCAAAATTTTCTGTTATTTATTTATCTCACTGAAACCATAAATAAATTTTTCAAAATCTAATCTTGGCAACAGTAGGTAATGCTGTTTATATTAAGTTCTCTAGAACTCAAAAAACCTATAAAATGATACTAACTTTTATTTTTCAAAGGTGACAAATCAACCAAAACGTTTTGCGATCGATTTATATCACTGAAACACTAAACACATTTTTCAAAAGTTAATTTTGGCAACAATGGGTACTTCTGTTCAAATGAAGTTTTCATGAAATTAAAAAAACAAATAAATTACAAATAATTCTAAATTTTCTATTTTGATAAATCAACCAAAGTTTCCGTAATTTTTTTAACTCACAGAAACAATTAACATTTTTTTTAAATCTAACTTTGGCAACAGTGAGTAATCCTATGTAAAGTAAATTTTATAGAACTCAGAAAACTTGAAAATTTACATCACATCTTATTTTTCAAAAGTGACAAATCAACTAAAATTTTCTGTTATTTATTTATCTCACTGAAACCATAAATAAATTTTTCAAAATCTAAGCTTAACAACAGTAGGTAATGTTGTTTATATTAAGTTTTCTAGAACTCAAAAAACCTATAAAATGATACTAACTTTTATTTTTCAAATGTGACAAATTAACCAAAACGTTTTGTGATCGATTTATCTCACTGAAACAATAAATACATTTTTCATAAAATTATTTTTGGCAACAATGGAAACTTCTGTTTAAATCAAGTTTTCAAGAACTTAAAAAACCAATAAATTACAATTAATTCTAAATTTTCTATTTTGATAAATCAACCAAAACGTACCGTAACCTTTTTATCTCACTGAAACAATTAATATTTTTTTTTAAATCTAACTTTGGCAACATTGAGTAATCCTATCTAAAGTAAATTTTATAGAACTCAGGAAACTTGAAAATTGACACCAAAGTTTATTTTTCAAAAGTGAAAAATTAACCAAAATTTTCTGTTATTTATTTATCTCACTGAAACCATAAATAAATTTTTCAAAATCTAATCTTGGCAACAGTAGGTAATGTTGTTTATATTAAGTTATGTAGAACTCAAAAAACCTATAAAATGATACTAACTTTTATTGTTCAAAGGAGACAAATCAACCAAAACGTTTTGCGGTCGATTTATATCACTGAAACACTAAACACATTTTTCAAAAGTTAGTTTTGGCAACAATGGCTACTTCTGTTTAAATGAAGTTTTCAAGAACTTAAAAAACCAATAAATTACAATTAATTCTAAATTTTCTATTTTGATAAATCAACCAAAACGTACCGTAACCTTTTTATCTCACGGAAACAATTAATATTTTTTTTTAAATCTAACTTTGGCAACAGTGAGTAATCCTATCTAAAGTAAATTTTATAGAACTCAGGAAACTTAAAAATTGACACCAAAGTTTATTTTTCAAAAGTAAAAAATTAACTAAAACTTTCTGTTATTAATCTATCTCACTGAAACCATAAATACATTTTTCAAAATCTAATCTTAGCAACAGTAGGTAATGTTGTTTATATTAAGTTATGTAGAACTCAAAAAACCTATAAAATGATACTAACTTTTATTGTTCAAAGGTGACAAATTAAACAAAACGTTTTGCGGTCGATTTATATCACTGAAACACTAAACACATTTTTCAAAAGTTAGTTTTGGCAACAATGGGTACTTCTGTTTAAATGAATTTTTCAAGAACTTAAAAAACCAATAAATTACAATTAATTCTAAATTTTCTATTTTGATAAATCAACCAAAACGTACCGTAACCTTTTTAATTCACGGAAACAATTAATATTTTTTTAAAACCTAACTTTGGCAACAGTGAGTAATCCTATCTAAAGTAAATTTTATAGAACTCAGGAAACTTGAAAATTGACACCAAAGTTTATTTTTCAAAAGTGAAAAATTAACCAAAATTTTTTGTTATTTATTTATCTCACTGAAACCATAAATAAATTTTTCAAAATCTAATCTTGGCAACAGTAGGTAATGTTGTTTATATTAAGTTCTCTAGAACTCAAAAAACCTATAAAATGATACTAACTTTTATTGTTCAAAGGTGACAAATTAAACAAAACGTTTTGCGGTCGATTTATATCACTGAAACACTAAACACATTTTTCAAAAGTTAATTTTGGCAACAATGGCTACTTCTGTTCAAATGAAGTTTTCAAAAACTTAAAAAACTAATAAATTACAATTAATTCTAAATTTTCTATTTTGATAAATCAACCAAAACGTACCGCAACCTTTTTAACTCACGGAAACAATTAATTTTTTTTTTAAAACTTACCTTGGCAACAGTGAGTAATCCTGTGCAAATTAAATTTTATAGAACTCAGGAAACTTGAAAATTGACACCAAAGTTTATTTTTCAAAAGTGAAAAATTAACCAAAATTTTTTATTTATCTATCTCACTGAAACTATAAATAAATTTTTCAAAATCTAATCTTGGCAACAGTAGGTAATGTTGTTTATATTAAGTTCTCTAGAACTCAAAAAACCTATAAAATGATACTAACTTTTATTTTTCAAATATGACAAATCAACCAAAACGTTTTGCGATCGATTTATATCACTGAAACACTAAACACATTTTTCAAAAGTTAGTTTTGACAACAATGGGCACTTCTGTTTACATGAAGTTTTCCAGAACTTAAAAAACCAATAAATTACAATTAATTCTAAATTTTCTATTTGATAAATCAACCAAAACGTACCGTAACCTTTTTATCTCACGGAAACAATTAAATTTTTTTTTTAAATCTAACTTTGGGAATAGTGAGTAATCCTATCTAAAGTAAATTTTATAGAACTCAGGAAACTTGATAATTGACACCAAAGTTTATTTTTCAAAAGTGAAAAATTAACCAAAATTTTCTGTTATTTATTTATCTTACTGAAATCATAAATAAATTTTTTAAAATCTAATCTTAGCAACAGTAAGTAATGATGTTTATAAATTCTTTAGAACTCAAAAAACCTATCAAATGATACAAACTTTTATTTTTCAAATGTGACAAATCAACCAAAGCGTTTTGCGATCGATTTATATCACTGAAACACTAAACACATTTTTCAAAAGTTAGTTTTGACAACATTGGGTACTTCTGTTTAAATGAAGTTTTCAAGAACTTAAAAATCAATAAATTACAATTAATTCTAAATGTTCTATTTTGATAAATCAACCAAAACGTACCGTAACCTTTTTATCTCACGGAAACAATTAATAATTTTTTTTAAATCTAACTTTGGCAACAGTGAGTAATCCTATCTAAAGTAAATTTTATAGAACTCGAAAACTTAAAAATAAACAGCAAATTGTATTTTTCAAAAGTGACAAATCAACCAAAACGTTTTGCGATCGATTTACCTCACTAAAACACTAAATACATTTTTAAAAGTTAGTTTTGGCAACAATGGATACTTTTGTTTAAATAAAGTTTCAAAAGTTACAAATCAACCAAAATTTTCTGTAATTTTATTATCTCAGTGAAATCATAAATAAATTTTTCAAAAACTAATTTTGGCAACAGTAGGTAGTGCTGTTTACATAAAGTGCTCAAGGGCTCAAAAAATATATAAAGTGATACCAACTTTTATTTTTAAAAAGTGACAAGTCAACCAATACGTTTTGCAATTGATTCATCTTACTAAAACAATAAATAAATAATTCAAAAAGTTATTTTTGTTTAAATTAGGTTCCCTAAAAGTTAAAATAAACAATAAATTAATACCGATTCTAGTTTTTCAAAGTTAATAAATTAACCAAAATGTACCGTCATCTATTTATCTCACGAAAAACATTATTAAAAAAAAACAATCTTAGCAACAATGAGTATTTCTGTTTAAATTTAAATTTATAGAAGTGGAAAAACTTAAAAATTGAGACCAAATTTTATTTTTTAAAAGTGAAAAATCAACAAAAACTTTTTGTAATTTATTTATGTCACTGAAACAATAAATACATTTTTAAAAAAATTAATTTTTGCAACACTAGATACTTCTGTTTAAATAAATTCTTTTAAAACTTAAAAAACCAAGAAATTGATATCGATTCTAAATTTTTAAATTGTTAAATTAACCAAAATAATAATTAAAAAATCACTCTGAAATAATAAATACATTTTCTAAAAAGTTATTTTTTGCAACAGTAGGTACTTCTGTTTATATTAAGTGCTAGAACTCAAAAAACCTATAAATTATTAACAACTTTTATTTTTCAAAAGTGACAAGTCAACCAAAAGCTTGTGCGATTGATTTATCTACTGAAACAATAAATAAATCATGAAATTAATTTTGGCAACAGTAGGTACTTTTGCTTTAAATAAATTTTTGAGATTAAAAAAAAAAAACATTATATTGATATCGATTTTAATTTTTCAAGGTTGATAAATCAACCAAAACGTACCGTGATTTATTTATCTCAAGAAAACAATTAATAATTTTTAAAAAAACTAATTTTAGCAACCATGAGTTTAAATTAAAATTTATAGAACTCAGAAAACCTAAAAATTGACAACAAATGTATTTTTCAAAAATGACAAATCAACCAAATTTTTCTGTAATTTATTTATCTCACTGTAACAATAAATAAATTTTTCAGAAATTTATTTTTTGCAACAGTGGTTACCACTGTTTAAATTTAATTTTTTGGAACTTAAAAAACTAATGAATCAATTCTACATTTTTAAACTGTCAAATCAACCAAAATGTACCATGATTTATTTGTCTCAATTTTTTAATACTAATCTTAGCAACATGGGTAATCCGGTTTTTTAAAAAGTTATTTTTGAAAACAGTGGTTTCTACTGTTTAAATTAAGTTATTTAGAACTTAAAAACCCAATAAATTTATGTCAATTCTAATTTTCCTAATTTGATAAATCAATTAAAACGCACTGTGATCTTTTAATCTCATGGAATCAATTAACATTTTTTTTTAAGCTAACCTTGGCAACAGTGAGTAATCCTGTGCAAATTAAATTTTATAGAACTCAGAAAACCTAAAAATTTTATTTTTTAAAAGTGACAAATCAACCAAAACTTTCTGTAATTTATTTATCTCTCTGAAATAATAAATAAATTTTCCAGAAAGTTATTTTTTGCAACAGTAGGTACTTCTGTTTATATTAAGTGCTAGAACTCAAAAAACCTATAAATTATTAACAACTTTTATTTTTTAAAGGTGACAAGTCAACCAAAAGCTTGTGCGATTGATTTATCTACTGAAACAATAAATAAATCATGAAATTAATTTTGGAAACAGTGGATACTTTTGTTTTAAATAAATTTTTTAGATTAAAATATTTATATCGATTTAATTTTTTTAAGGTTGATAAATCAACCAAAACGTACCGTTATTTATTTATCTCAAGAAAACAATGAATAATTTAAAAAGAAACTAATCTTAGCAAAAATGAGTTTAAATTAAAATTTATAGAACTCAGAAAACCTAAAAATTGACAACAAATTTAAGTTTCAAAAGTGACAAATCAATCAAAATTTTCTATAATTTATTTATCTCACTGAAACAATAAATACATTTTCCAGAAAGTTATTTTTGACAACAGTGGGTACCACTGTTTAAATTTAATTTTTTGGAACTTAAAAAACTAAAGAATTAATATCAATTCTAAATTTTTAAATTGTTAAATTAACCATAATGTACCGTGATTTATTTGTCTCAAATTTTTAAGACTAATCTTAGCAACATGGGTAATCCGGTTTAAGTTAAAATTTATAGAACTCAGAAAACTTAAACATTGACACCAAATTTAATTTTTAAAAGTGCAAAGTTAACCAAAACATTTTCTAATTTATTTATCTTACTAAAACAATAAATATATTTTTTAGGAAGTTATTTTTGGCAACAGTGGGTACTTCTGTTTAAATTAAATTTTTTTGAAGTTAGAAAAGCAATGAATTAATATCAATTCTAAATTGTTAAATCCAAAAAAACTAATCTTCGCGACAATGAGTAATTCTGTGTAGATCAAAAATTTTTCATCCATTTGTTAAAACAATAAACCAATTTTTTTTTAACTAATCTTGGAAACAGTGGACAGTGTTGTTTACATTAAGTTCTTTAAAACTCAAAAAACCTCTAAATTGATACCAAATTTATTTTTCGAAGGTGACAAGTCAACCAAAACGTTCTGCGATCGATTTATCTCACTGAAACAATAAGTAATTTTTCAGAAAGATATTTTTAAACACAGTGAGTAATACTGTTTAAATTAAATTATGTAGAACTTAAAAATCCAATAAACTGATAACAATTCTAATTTTCCTAATTTGATAAATTAACAAAAACGTACCGTGATATTTTTATCCCGTGGAATCAATTAATAATTTTTTTAAAAAACTAACCTTGGCAACAGTGAGTAATCCTGTGCAAATTAAATTTTTTAGAACTCAGAAAACCTAAAAATTGGCATCAAATTTTTTTTTTAGAGTGACAAATCAACCAAAATTTTCTGTTATTTATCTCTCTCTTCTGTTTGTATTAAGTTCTAGAATTCAAAAAACTTGTAAATTGTTACCAGCTTTTATTTTTCAAAGGTGACAAGTCAACCAAAAGCTTGTGCGATCGATTTATCTACTGCAACAATAAACAAATTTATCAGGAAATTTATTTTGGCAACAGTGGTTACTTTTGTTTTAAATAAATTTTTTTAGATAAAAAAAAAACATTATTTAAATTTAATTTTCAAAAATGACAAATTAATCAAAATTTTCTGTTATTTATTTATATCACTAAAACAGTAAATAAACTTTTCAGAAAGTTATTTTTGATAACAGTGGGTACTACTGTTTAAATTTAATTTTTTGGAACTTAAAAAAACAATGAATTAATATCAATTCTAAATTTTTAAATTGTTAAATCAACCAAAATGTACCGTGAATTATTTGTCTCACAAAAACAACTAAAAAAAAACTAATTTTAGCAACTTGGACAATCCTGTTTAAGTTAAAATTTATAGAACTCAGAAAACCTAGAAATTGCCAGGAAAATTTCAGAACTCAAAAAAACTTACATATACAGTTCAATTTTTATTTTTTAAGATTTACTGGTTGACTGAATCGCTTGCTCTTTATTAATTCCATTGAAAAAATTAACAAAATTCTCACATTTTAATTAAAACTTATCTTCGGAAGCGGTAAGTGAAGTTTTTTAAATAATGTTTTATACGAATTAAAAAATCTAGAAATTGTTACCGATTTTTGTTTATCAATTTTTGGAAATTAATTAAAACGTTTGTAAATCTTCTTACTCAACTCTTGAGCGGATAAGTATAAAGAAATCTTCGTATCAAATTTACTTTTTACCCTTTAAATTTTGAAACTCTAGAATTTTTTTAATCTAAATCAGGTAAGCATTTAAACTTAACGTTATTACTGCCCCCTACTAAATTTTTACGAGAACTAAACCGACAAAAAAGCAATTTGATTTTTGATCAGAGTGCGTTAAATAAACTAGAATTTAATTTGTTTTTTCTTATTAATACATATTTTGTAGAAATTGGATAACGTTAACCAACTGTCTTAAGTGGTGTAACCAGAAATACGTTTTATAATTATCTATTAGTATTCTTTACACTTATTGGAGCGTAATAAAATTTATAATGAGGCGAATGTGAGTGCATATGTCGACACTAATAAAAAATGTTTAATTAAATTTTTAATTATCTTAAGAAAAAGCTGCACGGCCTTTTACAGATTCTATATTATGAACAATTTTCTTTTTACGGTTGTTTTAAACAAACGATCATTAAGTTGTTAGTTGTTTATTGGACTCGATATTGTTTATCTGCCCTCTCTCCCCTAACATTCCGACCGAAACACGATTTTATTTGTTTAAGCCAAAAATAAACCAATTCGAAAGCTATTAATTTTGGCGCGCACAAAAAGTGTCATCACGAGCCACGTGGCCTTAACAACCAATAACAATTTGCCACAGATCCGCTACATTAACAACCCGTAACCATAACGAAAGTTTGCTTTTTACACCAGCGTTTCGCTTCAATCTTCAGGGCATCGCATAGTGTCGTCCCTCAATTCCAAGAGCGAAAAACCGACTTTTTTTGTCAACCGTTCCGGGAGAAAAATACGTCGAGTGATACGACGAAAAAGCTATAAAAATTTGTCACATTGAGGGTGGTTGTGTAAAAGGGATGCTGGAAGGAAATGACGCAACAATTACGCGTCTCCCCGCCGCTGTGACGAAATTGTGCTTCCGGTTGTTGGATCATTTCCGGTGTGTTTTTTTTTCGATCGCTGGTGTAATAGAAGATTCTGATTTGGATGTGTTGTAGGGAACGGGTTGGTGTGGTGGCCGGTGGTCGGTCGTCGGGCGGCGCTAGTGGACAGCTGAGCCGCGGACCACCCGCGCTTCTCGTTATTCCGGGTCGAAGCCGCCGCGCCGGCCGCGCTTCACGACAGTCATGACAAAAGCTGAATAAACCATCCACAGACACCAATATGGAGTATGCGAATTCTTTTGTCAGTACGTTCAGATTTGAAATGTAAATATCGCGAGGATCTTTGACAGGCTCGGGGGCAACAGATAAAAAGCGCCAGCATTGCGGGAAAACTTTTTTTTCCTCTCTTTAATCAACTTAATGCAGAGAAAGTTTCGTTTCGTTATTCGGATCCGGCGGTTCTCTTAATTTATAATTAAAAACTATAAGCTTCTTGTACTTAACCAGGCGTTGCAATTAGTGACCCGTCCGATTAGTTTTAACTGCAACGAATTTCAATAACTGCCTTTTAAGTCTCAAGATGAAAAATGAGCGATGGAAAACCAAAATGAAAACGACTAGGATAAGTTAAATAACGAACTGAAAAATAAACCGCATTTTTTTTATCTTAACATTAAGAATCCCGAAAATTTGAATTGTCCAAAGCTTAATGCAAAATAAAATTTTATAGAAACGGAAAAAACCTAGTAGGCGTTGTCTTGGTTCTTGATACAATTTTTTTTAAATTAGAAATTGTTTTTAAGACCTACGCAGTAGACTTTATCAAATAAACGTTCAGCAAATAAAACGTTTTTGACGCAAAATCGTGTATTACAATTATTGGTTTTTTAAGAAAAATAAAAACAAAAAAAATCTTAAACTAACTTTACGTTTCTCTTTTTTTAAAGTTTGTTTTTAATAGTGCAATCTTAACTCTATTCCTTAATAAATTATAAGAAACAATTGTATTTGTCAAAGCTTTCAGCTTTGATCCATAAACGTTTAGAGAAATTGTTATAAGAAAATTTTGTACTTTTTTAATTTAGAATTAGAATTAACAGTTAGATAACAACTGTTAATTATAAACTTTTGTTACAATTATATTTACGTATTTATTATAATAATATCGACATTTTTTTAGTTTATAGAAGACAAAGATTGTTGAGTACTACGATAAAATGCTTACTGATGAGGTAACTAAAATTCAGAAAGAGCTTTAATTGAGCTAGACTTTAAGCACTAAAGAAATGTGTAAATAAAGCTAAACTTTTAAAAAAGCGAATTAACCAAATCGTGTCTATACACAAAAACAAATTTTTAAAAAAGTCATTAAAGACGCGTCTTAATCAATTCATGTTGTATTCAAAATTGCAAAAAAATTCGTTAAGCGAAGATAGAAAACATATTAGTTTCAAAACTTAATCAACATTTAGAAAAAAATTAAAAATTAAACAGAATTTTGTTTTTAAGTCAGAAATTTAGTTATTTATAAAACATCAACCTGAAGAAACTTGTCGGACTGCTGTTTATTTCAACATAAAAATGATTTTAACCAAAATTTTAGTTATTAGTTTCAGAGCTTATTAAACTTTTTAGAATAAAATTAAAAAAACACAATCTGAAACAAAATGTTGCTTTTAAGTCAGAAATTTTTTTATTTATAGAACATCAACCTGAAGAAACCTGTTGAACTTTCATTTGTTAAATGTCTATACTAAAATGTTTACTTAAGACCGTTATTTTTAGAAAAAAATGTTCTTGTGCATTTAGCAAACTAAGTTTTGCAAAATAAATTATTTTCAAACAAAATTTTGTTATTAAGTCAGAAATTTTGATATTTATAAAACAACCTGAAGAATCCTGTTAAACTTTTATTGGTTAAGTGTTTAAACTAAAATATTTGCTTAACACCAAATGTTCTGGTGCATTTGAATAACCAAGTTTTGCAAAAAAAAATATTATCTTCAAATAAGATCTTTGTTTAGAACAACACAGTAATTTTTTTTATAATTTAAGATAATAAAATCTAGTAAAAGTTTTTATTTCAACATAAAAATGATTTTAACCAAAACTTTAGGTATTAGTTTCAGAGCTTATTAAACTTTTTAGAATAAAATTCAAAAAACACAATCTGAAACAAAATGTTGCTTTTAAGTCAGAAATTTTTTATTTATAGAACATCAACCTGAAGAAACCTGTTGAACTTTTATTGGTTAAATGTCTAAACTAAAATGTTTACTTAAGACCGCTATTTTTAGAAAAAATGTTTTTGTGCATTTAGAAAACCAAGTTTTGCAAAAATAAATTATTTTTTTTACATAAGATTTTTGTTTAGAACAACACAGTAAAATTTGTTATGATTTAAGGTAATAAAATCTAGTAAAAGTTTTTATTTCAACATAAATATGATTTTAAACCAAAATTTTAGGTATTAGTTTTAGGGCTTATTAAACTTTTTAGAATAAAATTCGAAAAACAAAATCTGAAACAAAATGTTGCTTTTAAGTCAGAATTTTTTTATTTATAGAACATCAACCTGAAGAAACCTGTTGAACTTTTATTGGTTAAATGTCTAAACTAAAATGTTTACTTAAGACCGCTATTTTTAGAAAAAATGTTTTTGTGCATTTAGAAAACCAAGTTTTGCAAAAATAAATTATTTTTTTTACATAAGATTTTTGTTTAGAACAACACAGTAAAATTTGTTATGATTTAAGGTAATAAAATCTAGTAAAAGTTTTTATTTCAACATAAAAATGATTTTAACCAAAATTTTAGGTATTAGTTTTAGGGCTTATTAAACTTTTTAGAATAAAATTCGAAAAACAAAATCTGAAACAAAATGTTGCTTTTAAGTCAGAATTTTTTTATTTATAGAACATCAACCTGAAGAAACCTGTTGAACTTTTATTGGTTAAATGTCTAAACTAAAATGTTTACTTAAGACCGCTATTTTTAGAAAAAATGTTTTTGTGCATTTAGAAAACCAAGTTTTGCAAAAATAAATTATTTTTTTTACATAAGATTTTTGTTTAGAACAACACAGTAAAATTTGCTATTTTTTATATTCTAGATTTAAGGTAATAAAATCTAGTAAAAGTTTTTATTTCAACATAAAAATGATTTTAACCAAAATTTTAGGTATTAGTTTTAGGGCTTATTAAACTTTTTAGAATAAAATTCGAAAAACAAAATCTGAAACAAAATGTTGCTTTTAAGTCAGAATTTTTTATTTATAGAACATCAACCTGAAGAAACCTGTTGAACTTTTATTGGTTAAATGTCTAAACTAAAATGTTTACTTAAGACCGCTATTTTTAGAAAAAATGTTTTTGTGCATTTAGAAAACCAAGTTTTGCAAAAATAAATTATTTTTTTTACATAAGATTTTTGTTTAGAACAACACAGTAAAATTTGTTATGATTTAAGGTAATTAAATCTAGTAAAAGTTTTTATTTCAACATAAAAATGATTTTAACCAAAATTTTAGGTATTAGTTTTAGGGCTTATTAAACTTTTTAGAATAAAATTCGAAAAACAAAATCTGAAACAAAATGTTGCTTTTAAGTCAGAATTTTTTTATTTATAGAACATCAACCTGAAAAAACCTGTTGAACTTTTATTGGTTAAATGTCTAAACTAAAATGTTTACTTAAGACCGCTATTTTTAGAAAAAATGTTTTTGTGCATTTAGAAAACCAAGTTTTGCAAAAATAAATTATTTTTTTTACATAAGATTTTTGTTTAGAACAACACAGTAAAATTTGTTATGATTTAAGGTAATAAAATCTAGTAAAAGTTTTTATTTCAACATAAAAATGATTTTAACCAAAATTTTAGGTATTAGTTTTAGGACTTATTAAACTTTTTAGAATAAAATTCGAAAAACAAAATCTGAAACAAAATGTTGCTTTTAAGTCAGAATTTTTTTTATTTATAGAACATCAACCTGAAGAAACCTGTTGAACTTTTATTGGTTAAATGTCTAAACTAAAATGTTTACTTAAGACCGCTATTTTTAGAAAAAATGTTTTTGTGCATTTAGAAAACCAAGTTTTGCAAAAATAAATTATTTTTTTTACATAAGATTTTTGTTTAGAACAACACAGTAAAATTTGTTATGATTTAAGGTAATAAAATCTAGTAAAAGTTTTTATTTCAACATAAAAATGATTTTAACCAAAATTTTAGGTATTAGTTTTAGGGCTTATTAAACTTTTTAGAATAAAATTCGAAAAACAAAATCTGAAACAAAATGTTGCTTTTAAGTCAGAATTTTTTTATTTATAGAACATCAACCTGAAGAAACCTGTTGAACTTTTATTGGTTAAATGTCTAAACTAAAATGTTTACTTAAGACCGCTATTTTTAGAAAAAATGTTTTTGTGCATTTAGAAAACCAAGTTTTGCAAAAATAAATTATTTTTTTTACATAAGATTTTTGTTTAGAACAACACAGTAAAATTTGTTATGATTTAAGGTAATAAAATCTAGTAAAAGTTTTTATTTCAACATAAAAATGATTTTAACCAAAATTTTAGGTATTAGTTTCAGAGCTTATTAAACTTTTTAGAATAAAATTAAAAAAACACAATCTGAAACAAAATGTTGCTTTTAAGTCAGAATTTTTTTATTTATAGAACATCAACCTGAAGAAACCTGTTGAACTTTTATTGATTAAATGTCTAAACTAAAATGTTTACGTAAGATCGTTATTTAAAAAAAAATGTTCTTGTGCATTTAGAAAACCAAGCTTTGCAAAATAAATTATTTTTTTTTATATAAGAGATTTGTTTAGAACAACACAGTAAAATTTGCTGTGATTTAAGGTAATTAAATCTAGTAAACGTATTTATGTCAACATAAAAATGATTTTAACCAGAATTTTAGGTATTAGTATCAGAGCCTATTAAACTTTTTAGAATAAAATTCAAAAAACACAATCTGAAACAAAATGTTACTTTTAAGTCAGAATTTTTTTATTTATAGTACATCAACTTGAAGAAACCTGTTAAACTTTTATTGGTTAAATGTCTAAACTAAAATGTTTACTTAAGACCGTTATTTTTAGAAAAAATGTTCTTGTGCATTTAGAAAACCAAGTTTTGCAAAATAAATTATTTTTTTTACAGAAAATTCTTGTTTAGAACAACACAGTAAAATTTGCTATGATTTAAGGTAATAAAATCTAGTAAAAGTTTTTATTTCAACATAAAATGATTTTAACCAAAATTTTAGGTATTGGTTTCAGAGCTTATTAAACTTTTTAGAATAAAATTAAAAAAACACAATCTGAAACAAAATGTTGCTTTTAAGTCAGAATTTTTTTTATTTATAGAACATCAACCTAAAGAAACCTGTTGAACTTTTATTAGTTAAATGTCTAAACTAAAATATTTACTTAACACCAAATGTTCTAGTGCATTTGGAAAACCAAGTTTTGCAAAATAAAATATTTTCTTTACATAAGATCTTTGTTTGGAACAACACAGTAAATTTTTTTATAATTTAAGGTAATAAAATCTAGTAAAAGCTTTTATTTCAACATAAAAATGATTTTAACCAAAATTTTAGATGTGCGTTTCAGAGCTTATTAAACTTTTTAGAATAAAATTAAAAAAACACAATCTGAAACAAAATGTTGCTTTTAAGTCAGAATTTTTTTTATTTATAGAAAATCAACCTGAAGAAACCTGTTAAACTCAAAAACTAACATTTTTAATTAAAACCGTTTTGTTAAAAAATATGTTCCAGTGTATTTGGAAAACTAAGTTTTTCAAAACAAGAATCTAATTTTTATTGAAGATTCTTATTAAACCAAGTTTTGCAAAAAGAATCTAATTTTTCTGAAGGTTTTTATTTGTAACAACCAAGTAATTTTTTTTCAATAATTAAGTGAATGAATCCTAGTAAAATTTGTTATTTCAACATAAAAATGGTTTTTTCAACGTAAATTTTAGATACTAGTTTTAAAGTTTAGTAAACTTTTAGAATAAAATTAAAAACACAAACTTGAAGAAAGTTTTCATATTAAGTCAGAAACTTTTTATTTATAAAGCATCAACTTGAAAAAATCTGTTAAACTTCTATTGATTGAATTCTAAAACTAAAATTTTTAATTAAACACATTTTTAAGTCAGACATTTTGTTATTTATAAAGCCTGAAAAAATTCATTGGAATCCGTTTAGTTAAATTTCAAAACTAAAATGTATCAATAAAATTGTTTTTTTTACAAAAAATGTTTTGGTTTATTTAGAAAACCAAGTTATGTAAAAAAAAACTCAAATTTTTATTGAAGGTCTTTATTTGAAACAACCAAGTAATTTTTTTACCTATAATTTAAGGTAATAAAACCTAGTAAAATTTGTTATTTCAACATAAAAATAATTTTCTTAAGGAAAATTTTAGGCATTAGTTTCAAGGCAACCGTTTTTTAAAAAAAATGTTCTGGTGTATTTGAAAAACTAAGTTCTGCAAAAAAATCTTATTTTTTTAAATGTCTTTATTTAGAACAACTAAGTATGATATTCCCTATAATTTAAAATAATAAAACCTAGCAAAAGTTTCAACATAAAAATGGTTTTGTTAACCAAAATTTTAGGTATTAGTTTCAAAGCTTAGTAAACTTTTAGAATAAAATTAAAAAACACAACCTTGAACAAAATTTTGATTTTGAGTTAGAAATGTTGTTTATAAAACATCAACCTGAAGAAATCTGTTGAACTTCCATTGGTTGAATTCCAAAGCTACAATTTGCAACTAAACGAGTTTTTAAGTCAAACATTTTGTTATTTATAAAGCATCAATCTGAAAAATCTATTAAAAATTATTTAGTTGATTTCCAAAACTGAAAGTGTAAATAGAATCGTTTTTTTAGAGAAAATTTTCTAGTTTATTTGGAAAATTAAATTTTGCAAAAAAATTCTTATTTTTACCAAAGGTCTTTATTACAACCCAGTAATTTTTTTTCTATAATTTAAAGTAATAAAACCTAGCAAAAGTTATTTTAACATAAAAATAATTTTCCTAACCAAAATTTTAGGTATGTTTCAAGGCTTAGGCTTAGTAAACTATTACAATAAAATAAAAAAATTAAAACTTGAGCAAAATTTTGTTTTTAAGTCGGAAATTTTGTTATTTATAAAACAGTAACCTGAAAAAATCTGTTGATTTTCGATTGATTAAATGTCAAACCTAAAATGTTTAATAAAAACCGTTTTGTTTAAAAAAATGTTTTGGTGTATTTGGAAAACCTAATTTTGCTAAAAAAATCTAATTTTTACTAAAGGTCTTTATTTAAAACAACCATATACACTTTTTTTCTATAATTTAAAGTAATAACCTAGCAAAAGTTTTAATATAAAAATGGTTTTGTTAACCAAAATTTTAGATATTAGTTCCAAAGTTTAGTAAACTTAGAATAGAATTCGAAAACACGAAGTTGCACGAAATCTTGATTTTATGCTAGAAAAAATAAAACACCAACTTGAAGAAACTTGTTGAATTCCTATTGGTTAAATTCTAAAACTAAAATTTTTACTTAAAACAGTTTTTTAGAAAAAATGTTTTGGTGTATTTGGAAAACCTAATTTTGCAAAAAAAATATATTTTTTACTGAAGGTTTTTATTTGGAACAATCATGTAAATTTGATTCTATAATTCACGGTAATAAAACCTAGTAAAATTTGTTATTTCAACATAAAAATGGTTTCGTTAATCAAAATTTTTGTTATTAGTTCCAAAGTTTAGTAAACTAAGAATAAAATTCAAAAACACGAAGTTGGACAAAATCTTGTTTTTAAGTAAAAAATTTTGTTATTTATAAAACATCAACCTGAAAAAATCTGTTGATTTTCTATTGGTTAAATTTCAAACCTAAAATGTTTAGTAAAAACCGTTTTGTTAAAAAAAAAATGATTTGGTGTGTTTGGAAAACCTAGTTTTGCTAAAAAAATCTAATTTTTACTAAAGGTCTTTATTTAAAACAACCATATAAATTTTTTTTCTATAATTTAAAGTAATAACCTAGCAAAAGTTTTAATATAAAAATGGTTTCGTTAACTAAAATTTTAGGTATTAGTTCCAAAGTTTAGTAAACTTAGAATAGAATTCAAAAACATAAAGTTGCAGAAAATCTTGTTTTTATGCCATAAATTTTGTTATTTATAAAACACCAACTTGAAGAAACTTGTCGAACTTCTATTGGTTAAACTCTAAAACTAAAATTTTTAATGAAAACCGTTTTTTTAGAAAAAATGTTTGGTGTATTTAAAAAACCAAATTTTGCAAAAAAAATCTATTTCTTACTGAAGGTTTTTATTTGGAACAACCATGTAAATTTGTTTCTATAATTTACGGTAATAAAACCGAGTAAAATTTGTTATTTCAACATAAAAATGGTTTCGTTAACTAAAATTTTAGGTATTAGTTCCAAAGTTTAGTAAACTTAGAATAAAATTCAAAAACAAGAAGTTGCACAAAATCTTCTTTTTAAGTCAAAAATTTTGTTATTTATAAAAGACCAACTTGAAGAAACTTATTGAACTTATTGGTTAAATTCTAAAACTAAAATTTTTAATTAAAACCGTTTTTTTAGAAAAAATGTTTTGGTTATTTGGAAAAGCAAATTTTGCAAAAAAAAATTAATTTTTACTAAAAGTTTTTATTTGGAACAACCATGTAAATTTGTTCTATGATTTAAGGTAATGAAATCTAGTAAAATTTGTTATTTCAACATAAAAATGCTTTTGTTAACTAAAGTTTTAAGTATTAGTTCCAAAGTTTAGTAAACTTAGAATATAATTCAAAAACACGAAGTTGGACGAAATCTTGTTTTTAAGCCAGAAATTTTGTTACTTATAAAACATCAACTTGAAGAAACTTATAGAACTTCTATTGGTTAAATTCTAAAACCAAAATTAATAATTAAAACCGATTTTTTTTTTGAGAAAAATGTTTTGATGTATTTGGTAAACCAAATTTTGCGCAAAAATCTAATTTTTACTGAAGGTTTTTATTTGGAACAACCATGTAAATTTGTTTTTATAATTTACGGCGATAAAACCTAGTACAATTTGTTAATTCAACATAAAAATGGTTTCGTTAATTAAAATTTTAGTTATTAGTTCCAAAGTTTAGAAAACTTAGAATAAAATTCAAAAACACGAAGTTGAACAAAATATTGTTTTTAAGCCCAAAATTTTGTTATTTATAAAACACCAATTTAAAAAAACTTGTTAAACTTCTATTGGTTAAATTCTAAAACTGAAATTTTTAGTTAAAACCGCTTTTTAAAAAAAAAAGTTTTGGTGTATTTGGAAAAGCAAATTTTGCAAAAAGAATCAAATTTTTACTAAAGGTTTTTATTTGGAACAACCATGTAAATTTGTTTCTATAATTTACGGTAATAAATCCTAGAAAAATTTGTTATTTCAACATAAAAATGGTTTCGTTAACTAAAATAGAAAAAATGTTTTGGTGTATTTGGAAAACCAAATTTTGCAAAAAAAATCTAGTTTTTACTGAAGGTTTTTGTTTGGAACAATCATGTAGATTTGTTTCAATAAACTAATGTAATAAAACCTAGTAAAATTTGTTATTTCAACATAAAAATGGTTTTGTTAACTAAAATTATAGGTATTAATTACTTCCAAAGTTTAGTAAACTTAGAATAGAATTAAAAAACACGAAGGTGCACGAAATCTTGTTTTAAAGCCAGAAATTTTGTTATTTATAGAACATCAACTTGTAAAAACTTGTTGAACTTCTATTCGTTAAATTCTAAAACTAATAGTTTTAATTATAACTTTTTTTTAGAAAAAAATGTTTGGTGTATTTGGAATATAAAAATTTACAATTATTTAAGCGTAAACTAAACATAAACAGTGTTTAATAAAACCTATTTAAAAAAATTTAACAGTACTAATATTGTAGTAGACTACAAAAAGCAAAAAAAATTAATAAAATAATATTTAAATACATACCTACTAAAGCTTTCAAAATAGCTTTAGTAGGTATGTATTTAAACATTATTTTATTAATTTTTTTTGCCAATTTGGATTATAAATACATGCTAAGTTACTAAAAAAATTATAAAAAAGCGCAATTTGTTAAAAAAAATCACAATTAAATGAGTATAAAAACATACGCAGTGTTTAATAAAACTTAAAAAAAAATCATACTTTGGTAACATTATAGTAGACTACAAAAAATATATAAAAATAGTATTTAAATACAAAAATTTTTCAAAAAACCTGACAAATTGAAATAGTAAAAAAATACTAAATAAGGTTTTAAAAAAATTATAAAAAATTAAACCTTAGCGGTCAACTATGCACAAAACAAAGTTAAAAATAAACAAATTTGATTTTAAATACAAGAAACCTAAACAAAAGTTTTTAAACTTAAACTAAACATTAACGGTAGTTAGTAGAACTTTTCTAACAGGGTTTAACGCATTAGTAACGTTGTATGTTTAACAGTTTTTAAATAAATTTGTCTAACTAAATTATTGTTTATTTATTAAATTTATGTTTGGCAGATTTCATTAAGCTTTGTCAGTAAGCTTTAATTAAAGGCTTTTAATTTGCAGAATATTTATTATTGTGATATAACTAAGGAGCTTTTAAACTTAAACTAAAATATTTAAACTTGTCCAAAACCATGTATTAATGCATTAGTTTAGTCAATCTTTGATAATGAAATTGAAAATCACAACATATTAAAGTTGGTTTATTAAAATGTTTAAAAGCTTTTAAAAAACTAAGTATATTTACAAAATTTTGGTTTGGCCAAGCCAATAAGATTTTTTTAGTTAAGTTTAAGCTACATTTTTTTATTTGTAAAACACTCATTAAAATAACAAAACTAATGAGCTTTTAAATTTAAAATAGAACATCCAAATTAGTCTAAAATTTTGTATTAAACGCATTTTTTAATTAATTTAATGAATTACTCAATGGGTTAGATAAAGTTAAATAAATTTTGATACTAAAAGTTGTAAATTAAAGCTTATTAAAATTGTTTATTTAGAATGTTTAGGTGTTTTTAAAAGCTACGTTTCATAACAAAATTATTGTTTACTTTACAACATTTTTGTTCAGCATAAACAACTAAATTTTTAAAATTAAGTTTTAGTTACGTTTTTAATTTGTAAAACGTTTATTGAAATGTTAGCCTTAATAAGAATTCAGACAAAAAATTGTAAATTTGTCTAACACCTTGATAAAAACAAAAGCATTATTTATTTATTGCATTAACCTGACAAAATTTAATAATAATAAAGTTTAAACATTTGTTTTTAAGGGAATGTTCAGATGTTGTTAAAGCTTAAGTTTTGCAACAAAAATATAGCTATAATATTGCTAAAAACTAATTTTTATTGTTTATTGTTTTTGTTTATTGTTTTGTGTTTAAATGTTAGTTAATTACATTTTTTTCATGCAAAAGATGTTTATTAAACTTTTACATTAAAAATAAAACTTTAAAGTTTCTTTTAAATCTTGTTTTATTTATTGAGTGCAATAGTCTAACAAAATTTAATAAACTTTTGCTATTAAAATTTGAAAACTAAAAGTTTACTATAATTGCATAGTTTAGAATGTTTAGATAATTTTAAAAACTAATTTTTTAACGAAATTATTGGTTATTCACTAAAATTTTAATTACAAATTAACCAAATTTTTGAATACACCTAAACATTTCCAAAAACATTTAAATTTTAAAATTATTTTATTAAACATTTTATTAAATTTTGTCTGATTAATGCATTAAATAAATAAAAACTTTTGTTAAAATCAAGGTTTTAAACATGTTTGGGTTCTTTTATTTTAAGTGTAAAAGCTCATTAGTACTGTCATTTAAATAAGTTTTCTAAAGTTTAACAAAACTTAACCAAAGCCCAATTAGTATTGCTAAATAAAAATGTTGTAAATAATAAACAGTTGTTTATCAAACTTGGTTTTTAAAAACTTTTAAGCATTTTCTTAAAAAAGCAATTTTAATTTTCAGACTTCATTAATTAAAGTTTATTAAATTTTGTCAAACTAATGCATTAAATAAATCAAAATCTTGACCAAAACTAGATTTTTGATTAGTTTAGGTTTTCCATTTTTAATCAAAAAATTAGTTTCTAAAAATACCAAAACTTAGTTTAATAAATTTTTATTTTTGAAATTAATGTAATTAACTTTTTATTAAATTTCTCAGACTAACGCATTAAATAAATAAAAACTTTTGCTCAAAAGAAGGTATTAGACTGCATTAGGTTTTTTGTTTTTAATCAAAAAATTTAATTTCTAAAAACACCTAAACATTTCCAAAAAACTAAATTCAATACACTTTTAATTTTGAAATTAATTGGTCAAATGTTTATTAAATCCTGCCAGACTGACGCATTAAATAAACAAATATTTTTGTTAAAATCAAGGTTTTACACCAGTTTGGGTTTTTTACTTTAAGTGTAAAAGCTCATTAATTTTGTTGTTTAAATTAGTATTCTAAAGTTTGCAGAAACTTAAACAAAGCCCAATTAGTGTTGCTAGACAAAAAAATTCTAAATAAATAATAGTTTTGGTAGTAAACTTGGTTTTTGAAAATTTCTAAAAAATTCTTAGAAAAGCAACATTAATTTTCAGACTTCGTTAAAGTTTATTCAAAAAACAAGTTTAATAAACTTTTATTTTTGAAATTAGATTAATTAAATAAGAACTTTTAAAACAAGGTATTAGATTAGTTTATTTTTATTTACTATTTATCATTATTATATTAGACTATTATCTGAAAATTAAAGTTGCTTTTTTAAGAAATAGTTTAGAAATTTTAGTATTTATTATAAAATTTTTGCTTAGCAAATTTAGTTGGGTTTTAGTTAAGTTTTTGTAAACTTTAGAATACTAATGTAAATGACTAAATTCATGAACTTTTACACTTACAATAAAAAATCTAAACTGGTCTAAAACGTTGATTTTAACAAAAAATTATTATGTATTTAATGCGTTAGTCTGGCAGGATTTCATAAACGTTTGATTTTATTTCAAAATTAAAAGACTATTAAACTTATTTGTTTGAAAATGTTTAGGGGTTTTAAGAAATTAAATTTTTTAATTAAAAACGAAAAACCGAATAAAGTCTAATACCTCCTTTTGAGCAAAGGTTTTTATTTATTTAATGCGTTAGTCTAAGAAAAATTAATAAAATATCAATTACAATAATTTCAAAAATAAAAACTGATTAAACTTGTTTTTTTGGGAAATGTTTAAGTGTATTTTGAAACTAATTTTTTGATTAAAAATGAGAAACCTAAACTAATCTAATGTTTTGTTTTTAAAAAAAATTTAATTCAATTAATGCTATACTTTGAGAAAATTTACTAAACTTTAATTAATGAAGTCTAAAAATTAAAGTTGCTTTTTTAAGAAAATGTTTAGAAATTTTTAAAAACCAAGTTAGTCTGAGAAATTTAATGAAAAGTTAATTACATTAATTTCAAAAATTAAAGTTTATTAAACTATTTTTTTAAATATGTTTAGGTGTTGTTAAAAATTAAATTTTTTGAAAACAAAAAGTCTAATGTAGTCTAATACCTTCTTTTGTACAACAGCTTTTATTTATTTTATACGTTAGTATGAGAACATTTAATAAAATGTTAATTACATTTATTTCAAAAATTAAAGTTTATTGAACTTGTTTTTTTGAAAATGTTTAATGTATTTTAAAACCAACTTTTTGATTAAAAATGACAAACCTAAACATATCTAATATTTTGCTTTAAAAAGAAAGTTTTATTTAATTCATGCAATAGCTTGACAAAATTTAATAAGCTTTGATTAATGACGTCTGAAAAATAAAGTTGATTTTTATATTAGGAAACTGTCTGATAATAATTAATAAAATGTTTAATAAATGAATTACAAAATTAAAACTTTATTCATTTTTTTCCTTTTTTGAAAATGCTTAGGTGTTTCCAGAAACTAATTTTTTCATTAATAATAAAAAACTTAAACTAATCTAATACCTTGCTTGGAGAAAAAAAAATTTGATTATTTAATGCATTAGTTTTACAAAATTTAATAGAATTTTATTAATGAAGTCTGAAATTTAAAATTGCCTTTTTAAGAAAATTTTTAGAAATTTCTAAAAACCAAGTTTGCCAACAACATTATTATTTATTTAATAAAATTTTACTAGTTTAAATGACAGAATTAATGAGCTTTTACACTTAAAATAAAAAACCTAAACAGGTCTAAATCCTTGATTTTAACAAAAAAATATGTTTATTTAATGCGTTAGTCTGGCAAGATTTGATAAACGTTTGATAAATTAATTTCAAACTTAAAAGTTTATTAAACTTATTTTCTTGAAAATGTTTAGGTGTTTTTAGATATTAATTTTTTTCATTAAATGCGTAAAACTTAATGTAGTTTAATCACTTCCTTTGCGAAAAAGTTTTGTGTTAGTCTGAGAACATTTAATAAAATGTGAACTACATTAATTTTAAAAATTAAAGTTTATTAAGCTTGTTTTTTTGGAAATGTTTAGGTGTTTTGAGAAACTCATTTTTTGATTAAAAATAAAAAAACCAAACTAATCTAATACCCTGTTTTGACCAAAAACTTTTATTTTCTTAATGCATTAATTTGACAAAATTTAATAAACTTTAATTAACGAAATCTGAAAATTAAAATTGCCTTTTAAGAAACTGTTTAAAAGCTTGTAAAAACCAAGTTCGGAACAAAATTACAATTTATTTACAAAATTTTTGTTTAGCAAAACTATTTGAGCTTTGGTCAAATTTTTGAACTCTGTAAAATACTTATTTAAATGACAGAACTTATGAGCGTTTACACCTTTAATACAAAAACCCAGCCTCGTCTAAAACCTTTATTTTAACAAAAACATTTTATTTATTTATTGCGTCAGTCTGATTAAATTTAATAAATTAATTTCAAAATTAAGTTTATTAAATCTGTTCTTTACGAAATGTTTAGGCGTTTCCAAAAAATTTTTAATGAGTAATAAACAACCTAAACTATAATCTAATACCTTGTTTTTGAGGAAAAAAAATTATTTAATGCACTAGTTTTAGAAAATTTAATATAATTTAATTAATAAAGTCTGAAATTTTACACTGAATGTAAAAAACCTAAGCTGGTCTAAAGTCTTGATTTTACAAAAAAATTTGTTTATTTAAAATGTTAGTTTTGCAAGATTTAGTAAACGTTTGATAACCTAATTTCAAACTTAAAAGTTTACTAAACTTATTTTTTTGAAAATTCTTAGGTGTTTTTAGAAATTAATTTTTTTAATTAAAAGCGTAAAACTTAATGTAGTCTAATAACTTCCTTTGCGCAAAAGTTTGTATGTATTAAATGCGTTAGTCTGAGAAAATTTAATAAAATGTAAACTAAATTAATTTCAAAAATTAAGGTTTATTGAGTTTGTTTTTTTGAAATGTTTAGGTGTTTTTAAAAACTCATTTTTTGATTAAAATTAAAAAACTAAACTAACCTAATACCTTGTTTTGACCAAAAGCTTTTATTTACTTAATGCATTAGTTTGACAAAATCTAATAAACTTTAATTAACGAATTCTGAAAATTAAAGTTGCCTTTTAAGAAACTGTTTAGAAGCTTTTAAAAACCAAGTTTGTAACGAAATTATAGTTATTTACAAAATTTTTGTTTAGCAAAACTAATTGAGCTTTAGTTAAATTTTTGTATTTACATGACAGAACTTATGAGCCTTTAAACCTTTAACAAAAAAGCCTCGTCTAAAACCTTTATATTAACAAAAACATTTTATTTACTTAATGCATTGGTCTGATTAAATTTAATAAAATGTTTAATAAATTAATTTCAAAATTAAGTTTATTAAATCTGTTTTTTTGGAAATGTTTAGGCGTTTCCAAAAACTAATTTTTAATGAATAATAAACAACCTAAACTATAATCTAATACTTTGTTTTGAGAAAATTTTTTTTAATATTTAATGCATTAGTTTTACAAAATTTAATATAATTTAATTAATAAAGTCTGAAATTTTACACTTAATGTAAAAAACCTAGGCTGGTCTAAAGCCTTAATTTTACAAAAAAATTTGTTTATTTAAAATGTTAGTTTTGCAGGATTTGATAAACGTTTGATAACTTATTTTGAAACTTAAAAGTTTGTTAAACTTATTTTTTTGAAAATGTTTAGGTGTTTTTAGAAATTAATTTTTTTGATTAAAAGCGAAAAACTTAAAGGTAGTCTAATATCTTCCTTTGCGCAAAAGTTTTTATCTATTTAATGCGTTAATCTGAGAAAATTTAATAAAATGTGAACTAAATTAATTTCAAAAATTAAAGTTTATTGAGCTTGTTTTTTTGAAATGTTTAGGTGTTTTTAAAAACTCATTTTTTGAATAAAATTTAAAAAACTAAACTAATCTAATACCTTGTTTTGATCAAAAGTTTTTATTTACTTAATGCATTAGTTCAACAAAATCTAATTAACTTTAATTATCGAATTCTGAAAATGAAAGTTGCCTTTTAAATAACTGTATAGAAGCTTTTAAAAACAAAGTTCGTAACGAAATTATAATTTATTTACAAAGTTTTAGTTTAGCAAAACTAATTGAGCTTTGGTTAAATTTTTGTACTTGTATTCAAATGACAGAATTTATGAGCCTTTACACCTTTAACAAAAAATCTAGTCTCGTCTAAAACCTTCATTTTAACAAAAAAAAATTATTTATTTAATGCGTCATTCCGATAAAAACTAATAAAATGTTTAATAAATTAATTTCAAAATTAAGTTTATTAAATCTGTTTTTTTGGAAATGTTTAGACGTTTCCAAAAACTAATTTTTTAAGGATTATTGAACAACTTAAACCATAATCTAATACTTTGTTTTGAGAAAAAAATTTTTATTATTTAATGCATTACTTTTAAAAAATTTAATAAAATTTAATTAATAAAGTCTGAAATTTTACATTTAATGTAAAAAACCTAAGCTGGTGTAAAGCCTTGATTTTAACAAAAAAATTTGATTATTTAAAACATTAGTTTTGCAGAATTTGATAAACGCTTGATAACTTAATTTCAAACTTAAAAGTTTATTAAACTTACTTTTGAAAATGTTTAGGTGTTTTCAGACATTGATTTTTTGATTAAAAACGAAAAACTTAATATAGTCTAATAACTTTCTTTGCGCAAAAGTTTTTGTCTATTTAATGCGTTAGTTTGAGAAATTTTAATAAAATGTGAACTACATTAATTTCAAAAATTAAAGTTTGTTAAGCATGTTTTTTGGAAATGTTTACGTGTTTTTAGAAACTCATTTTTTAATTAAAAATAGAAAAACTAAACTAATCTAATACCTTGTTTTGACTAAAAACTTTTATTTACTTAATGCATTAGTTTGACAAAATTTAATAAACTTTAATTAACGAAATCTGAAAATTAAAGTTGCCTTTTAAGAAACTGTTTAGAAGCTTTTAAAAACCAAGTTCGTAACGAAATTATAATTTATTTGCAAAATTTTTGTTTAGCAAAACTGATTGAGCTTTGGTTAAATTTTTGTACTCTGTAAAATACTTATTAAAATAACAGAACTTATGAGCCTTTACACCTTTAACAAAAAACCTAGCCTCGTCTAAAACCTTTATTTTTAACAAAAAAATTTATTTATTTAATTCGTCAGTCTGATAAAAACTAATAAAATGTTTAATAAATTAATTTCAAAATTTAGTTTATTAAATCTGTTTTTTTGAAAATGTTTAGGCGTTTCCAAAAACGAATTTTTTAATGAATAATGAACAACCTAAACTATAAGCTAATACTTTGTTAAGAGAAAAAGAATTTTATTATTTAATGCATTACTTTTACAAAATTTGATAAAATTTCATTAATAAAGTCTGAAATTTTACATTTAATGTAAAAAACCTAAGCTGGTCTAAAGTCTTGATTTTACAAAAAAATTTGTTTATTTAAAATGTTAGTTTTGCAAGATTTAGTAAACGTTTGATAACCTAATTTCAAACTTAAAGGTTTATTAAACTTATTTTTTTAAAATTGTTTAGATGTTTTTAAAAACTATTTTTTTTATTAAAAACAAAAAACTTAATGTAGTCTAATAACTTACTTTGCGCAAAAGTTTTTATCTATTTAATGCGTTAGTCCGAAAAAATTTAATAAAATGTGAACTATATTGATTTCAAAAATTAAAGTTTATTAAGCTTGTTTTTTGAAAATGTTTAGGTGTTTATAAAAACACATTTTAAGATTAAAATTAAAAAAACTAAACTAATCCAATACCTTATTTTGACCGAAAGCTTTTATTTACTTAATGCTTTAGTTTGACAAAATTTAATAAACTTTAATTAACGAAATCTAAAAATTAATGTTGCCTTTTAAGAAACTGTTTAGAAGCTTTTAAAAACCAAGTTCGTAACGAAATTATAATTTATTTACAAAGTTTTAGTTTAGCAAAACTATTTGAGCTTTGGTTAAATTTTTGTACTCTTTAAAATACTTATTTAAATGACAGAACTTATGAGCCTTTACACCTTTAACAAAAAACCTAGCCTCGTCTAAAACCTTTATTTTTAACAAAAAAATTTATTTATTTAATTTGTCAGTCTGATAAAAACTAGTATAATGTTTAATAAATTAATTTCAAATTTAAGTTTATTAAATCTGTTTCCAAAAACTGATTTTTAATAAATAATAAACACCTAAACTATAATCTAATACTTTGTTTTGAGAATTTTTTTTTTATTATTTAATGCATTACTTTTACAAACTTTAGTAAAGTTTAATTAATAAAGTCTGAAATTTTACATTTAATGTAAAAAACCTAAGCTGGTGTAAAGCCTTGATTTTAACAAAAAAATTTGCTTATTTAAAACGTTAGTTTTGCAGAATTTGATAAATGTTTGATAACTTAATTTCAAACTTAAAAGTTTATTAAACTTATTTTTTTTTAAATGTTTAGGTGTTTTTAGAAATTAATTATTTTGATTAACAACTAAAAACTTAATGTAGTCTAATATCTTCCTTTGCGCAAAAGTTTTTATCTATTTAATGCGTTAGTCTGAGAAAATTTAATAAAATATGAACTAAATTAATTTCAAAAATTAAAGTTTATTGAGCTTGTTTTTTTGAAATGTTTAGGTGTTTTTAAAAACTCATTTTTTAATTGAAATTAAAAAACTAAACTAATCTAATACCTTGTTTTTACCAAAAGCTTTTATTTACTTAATGCATTAGTTTGACAAAATTTAATAAACTTTAATTAACGAAATCTAAAAATTAATGTTGCCTTTTAAGAAACTGTTTTGAAGTTTTTAAAAACCAAGTTTGTAACGAAATTATAATTTATATACAAAGTTTTAGTTTAGCAAAACTAATTGAGCTTTGGTTAAATTTTTGTACTTTGTAAAATACTTATTTAAATGACAGAACTTATGAGCCTTTACACCTTAAAAAAAACCTAGCCTCGTCTAAAACCTTTATTTAAAAAAAAAATTTATTTATTTAATGTGTCAGTCTGATAAAAACTAATAAAATGTTTAATAAATTTTTATAATAATAATTTCAAAATTAAGTTTATTAAATCTGTTTTTTTGGAAATGTTTAGGCGTTTCCAAAAACTAATTTTTTAATGAATATTGAACAACCTAAACCATAATCTAATACTTTGTTTTGAGTAAAAAAATTTTATTATTTAATGCATTACTTTTACAAAATTTAATAAAATTTAATTAATAAAGTCTGAAATTTTACATTTAATATAAAAAACCTAAGCTGGTGTAAAACCTGGATTTTAACAAAAAAATTTGTTTATTTAAAACGGGAAGTTTTGCAAAATTTGATAAACGTTTGATAACTTAATTTCAAACTTAAAAGTTTATTAAACTTACTTTTGAAAATGTTTAGGTGTTTTCAGACATTGATTTTTTGATTAAAAACGAAAAACTTAATGTAGTCTAATAACTTCCTTTGCGCAAAAGTTTTTATCTATTTAATGCGTTAGTCTGAGAAAATTTAATAAAATGTGAACTATATTAATTTCAAAAATTAAAGTTTATTAAGCTTGTTGTTTGGAAATGTTTAGGTGTTTTTAGAAACTCATTTTTTGATTAAAATTAAAAAAACTAAACTAATCCAATACCTTGTTTTGACCAAAAGCTTTTATTTACTTAATGCTTTAGTTTGACAAAATTTAATAAACTTTAAATAAACGAAATCTGAAAAAGTTGCTTTTTTAAGAAACTGTTTAGAAGGTTTTAAAAACCAAGTTCGTAACGAAATTATAATTTATTCACAAAATTTTTGTTTAGCAAAACGAATTGAGCTTTGGTTAAATTTTTGTACTCTGTAAAATACTTATTAAAATAACAGAACTTATGAGCCTTTACACCTTTAAAAAAAACCTAGCCTCGTCTAAAACCTTTATTTTAACAAAAAAAAATTATTTATTTAATGTGTCAGTCTGATAAAAACTAATAAAATGTTTAATAAATTAATTTCAAAATTAAGTTTATTAAATCTGTTTTTTTGGAAATGTTTAGGCGTTTCCAAAAACTAATTTTTTAATGAATAATGAACAACCTAAGCTATAATCTACAACTTTGTTGTGAGAAAAGATTTTTTATTATTTAATGCATTACTTTAAAAAAATGTAATAAAATTTAATTAATAAAGTCTGAAATTTTACATTTAATGTAAAAAACCTAAGCTGGTGTAAAACCTTGATAACTTAATTTCAAACTTAAAGGTTTATTAAACTTATTTTTTTGAAAATGTTTAGGTGTTTTTAAAAACTATTTTTTTTATTAAAAACAAAAAACTTAATGTAGTCTAATAACTTCCTTTGCGCAAAAGTTTTTATCTATTTAATGCGTTAGTCTGAGAAAATTTAATAAAATGTGAACTATATTGATTTCAAAAATTAAAGTTTATTAAGCTTGTTGTTTGGAAATGTTTAGGTGTTTTTAGAAACTCATTTTTTGATTCAAATTAAAAAAACTAAACTAATCCAATACCTTGTTTTGACCGAAAGCTTTTATTTACTTAATGCATTAGTTTGACAAAATTTAATAAACTTTAATTAACGAAATCTGAAAATTAAAAGTGCCTTTTAAGAAACTGTTTAGAAGCTTTTAAAAAACAAGTTTGTAACGAAATTATAATTTATTTACAAAGTTTTAGTATAGCAAAACTAATTGAGCTTTGGTTAAATTTTTGTACTCTGTAAAATAATTATTTAAATGACAGAACTTATGAGCTTTTACACCTTTAACAAAAAACCTAGCCTCGTCTAAAACCTTGATTTTAACAAAAAAATTTGTTTATTTAAAACGTTAGTTTTGCAGAAGTTGATAAACGTTTGATAATTTAATTTGAAACTTAAAAGTTTATTAAACTTATTTTTTTTAAATGTTTAGGTGTTTTTAGAAATTAATTTTTTTGATTAAAAGCGAAAAACTTAATGTAGTCTAATACCTTCTTTTGCGAAAAAGCTTTTATGTATTTAATTAAAATTTAAAGTTTATTAAGCTTGTTTTTTGGAATTGTTTAGGTGTTTTTCGAAACTAATTTTATGATTAAAAAAAAAACTAAAAAGATTTTTTATTATTTAATGCATTACTTTTACAAAATTTAATAAAATTTAATTAATAAAGTCTGAAATTTTACATTTAATGTAAAAAACCTAAGCTGGTCTAAAGCCTTGATTTTAAGAAAAAAATTTGTTTGTGTAATGCTTTAGTTTGGCAAGATTTGATAAATTAAATTCAAAACTAAAAGTTTTTTTGGAAAATGTTGAGGTCTTTCCAGAAACTTGTTTTTTAATTTAAATTGAGAAACCTAAACTAATCTAATTTCTTGTTTTGAGTAAAAGTTTTTATTTAGTGTTTAGAAGTTTTTATAAACTAAGCCGCAACTTTTAAAAATTTAAAGATTTAAAAGTAAATAAAGATTTTCAGATAAAAACGAAAGCTCTAATTAAAATAAGTAAAATAGAATTTTTTATATAAAAACTGCTTTTATTATTTCAATTTATAGAACATTTATTAAAGTGACAAAGTTTAATGAGTTTTCAATTTACAGCAAAAAATACAAAGCTTTCTAGACAAGTCTTTAATTATAAAACACGTCAATATTTTAGAAAGTTTTGTTATTTTAATTAAAAATATCAAAGCTTAGGTTTTGTATTGATTCTCTTATATTGTTTTTTAAAGAAAAGGTTTTTGTGTCTTGTGACTATTGTCAAAAAAGTTTTTTATACATAGTTTTTTTTTATATAACACACTAAGTAACAACTCGTAAATTTTTACACCACAAAAAGCTTTGTACTTTGACAAAAAATTTCTGTAAAGTTTTTTGTTCTAACAACTTTAACCTTCTAATAAAGTTTGTGATAATGCAATTAAGTGATTTGCTGATGATGGTTAAAGCACCAAAGAACAAAATGGAAGGAACTGAATCTTCAGAAGTCGCAGACTGAAACTTTGAAAATAAGCAGCACGCTTTAGTAATCTAGCACAAAGAAATAGTTGTTTTATTTGAACTTGTAACTAATTATTGATGAACTAAAGAGTGGCGAAGAACGGGAAGACGATTATTGTTAAGTATACCATCAAAATATAATATCTTACAATAAAGTACATAAGACTATTGAAAACAGGTAAACAGAAAGAGCGCTGATATCCGGCGTTGTTAACACGCCGGAAGTGAGTTTGTTGGCGCCGTGCCGGAGGCGCCCTCTATACAAACGTTCCTTGTGCGAAATAACTTCACCGTGAAGCAGCACCCGACTTAGCGCCAGCTGAGCGTTACACAAAGATTTGCTGCTCCAAATATCGGCGGACTATTTCTGCGCACTTTGATCTCGTTCGTCATTACTGTTAATATCGTTAAATCAATTAAGATAAGGATTGTATGCTGCTAGCGCTAATATTTATAAACATCGACTCGATTTTTTATATTTAATTTTTTTCCAGGCGAAAGGTCGGTAACTGCGACTCCGCAACAGACTTTAACAAGCACTGGTGGCGTCTGAACAGCATGCGGTGAAATCAAGCATGTAACTCTCTGTCTTTGACACTGCCGAAATATGTGAAGGCCCAACGGTCTGCGATGCGCAACCAGATAGTCTTTCTAACTAAATGATCGTAATGTGTGGGAATATTTAATTTAAATACTAACAAATAACAGATTTACAAGTAAGTTTGATACAAAGTTGCGCGATCTTTAGCTGCATCACTATCGATGGTCAACGATAAAACTTTTTTTCAATCTCACAGTACCAAAAATCACCTTACAAGCTTGATTACAACAACGGCGATTTAATTGTCTTGTTACTTAATTTAGTAACTTTTGTAATAATGCTTTAATTGCTTGGATCAATATTTTCTTTATTTCAGTTTCAGTCTTTCCAAAAGGTCCCTTGTTCTACTAATCGTAATTTTAATTTCGTTTTATTTCTTAATTTGTAAATCTTAATCGAATTTAAAAATTCGTTTTATTCAACTTTCAAAGATTGTTGATAACTCGTTAAATTTATTTGGGATTTAACTAACTTTAAAAACGTTAGTGCAAACGATAACCGAACGACAAACACAAAAAAAAACAAAGTAGTCTTTATCCGGCTCGAAGGACCAATGTAACAGAGCGATTCAACAGCTAACGATCTTTCTTGGTTAGTCGATGGTTAATGCTGATCTCTTTTAGCGAACAGTGTGAGGAAAATTCCGGGAAACGTTCTCAAACTAATATTAACGTTTTTGATAAACGCCAGACGGATATTGTAAATCTAAGTTGTACGAACATTTTCCGTCCACTGAAAACAAGATTTTCCTTAACGTAAAAAACTAAAAGATTTGTCTCGGTGACTTGCAAAAACAAACACCTGACGAAGTGCGAATTGTAGCGACGCGAACAAAACCACCCGAACCGTGAAAAACCGTGATAGGGAGCAACTTTAGATTCAGCTCAGATCAACTTTTCGGAAGGTTCTCGTTGAACAGCTAAACGAAATAATTCCTCGCACTTTAGATCTTCTAGAAAAAAGAAGAATTACTAAGTACTTACTCTATCTTTCAAAACTTGATGAAGAAGCTGAGTACGTTGCTTTTCTATAGAGAACTCTACCAAATACTGTTTTATATGACCATGGTTGATCAAACAAAGAACATACGCAAGAATGCGTAAAACTTTTATAAGTCACGAAATTTGTTAGATTAAAATTAACTAACGATGTGACTTTGTAGAAATATTTAAGCATGTCTTAGCTTTTTTTATATATGCTTGTGAATGTAACTCTAAAGTAATAGCCAGTTGAATGAATAATAAACTTTCTTCTTTCTATAACCAACAAAGATCTTTCCACCAAACGTTTGCAAGTCACGTTGAACAGCTGAGTGAAATATTGCCTCGCATTTCTCATCTTCCAGAAAAAACAAAAAAATACAAGGTACTGACTTTATCTCCCAAAACTTTTCCAATGTTTATCCAAGCGACGGTTGAATGAGCAATTAACTTTCTTCTTTCTATAACCAACAAAGATTTTTCCACCAAAAGTTTGCAAGTCACGTTGAACAGCTGAGCGAAATATTGCCTCGCATTTCTCATCTTCCAGAGAAAACAAAAAAATACAAGGTACTGTCTTTATCTCCTAAAACTTTTCCAATGATTATCCATGCGACGGTTGAATTAGCAATTAACTTTCTTCTTTCTATAACCAACAAAGATCTTTCCACCAAAAGTTTGCAAGTCACGTTGAACAGCTGAGCGAAATATTGTCTCGCATTTCTCATCTTTCAGAGAAAACAAAAAAATACAGGGTACTGACTTTATCTCCTAAAACTTTTCCAATGTTTATCTAAGCGACGGTTGAATGAGCAATTAACTTTCTTCTTTCTATAACCAACAAAGATCTTTCCACCAAAAGTTTGTAAGTCACGTTAAACAGCTGAACGAAATATTGTCTCGCATTTCTCATCTTTCAGAGAAAACAAAAAAATACAAAGTACTGACTTTATCTCCCAAAACTTATCCAATGTTTATCCAAGCGACGGTTGAATGAGCAATTAACTTTCTTCTTTCTATAATCAACAAAGATCTTTCCACCAAGAGTTTGCAAGTCACGTTGAACAGCTGAGCGAAATATTGCCTCGCATTTCTCATCTTCCAGAAAAAACAAAAAAATACAAGGTACTGACTTTATCTCCTAAAACTTATCCAATGTTTATCCAAGCGACGGTTGAATGAGCAATTAACTTTCTTCTTTCTATAACCAACAAAGATCTTTCCACCAAAAGTTTGTAAGTCACGTTAAACAGCTGAACGAAATATTGTCTCGCATTTCTCATCTTCCAGAAAAAACAAAAAAATACAAGGTACTGACTTTATCTCCTAAAACTTATCCAATGTTTATCCAAGCGACGGTTGAATGAGCAATTAACTTTCTTCTTTCTATAACCAACAAAGATCTTTCCACCAAAAGTTTGTAAGTCACGTTAAACAGCTGAACGAAATATTGTCTCGCATTTTTCATCTTCCAGAGAAAACAAAAAAATACAAGGTATTGACTTTATCTCCCAAAACTTCTGTAATGTTTCTCAAAACGATTGTTAACTGTAGAAACAAAATACAAACGTGAAAAAATTCTACCAAATACTGTTTTATACGCCCGCGGTTGAACAGATAAAGAACATAAGGAAGAATGCGTTTTAGTAATAGCCGGTTGAATAGGGTTTGAGCTTTTTTCTTCCAATAACTAACAAAGCTTTTTTTACCAAATATTACAATCTAACAAATCAGACGGTAATAAACTACAAGATCCGTGATCAGCAAACTTATCGTTAGAAGAAACGTAACGCCGCAATGCTGATAGAAGCAATTTTTGTTTATACAAAATACGGCTAGCGACAAAGATTTTCCCACAATTTGTGTACGACAAAAGTGAAATTGAATCGCAATGAAATAGTTTTTACAGGAGATATTTTAGTTTTAGCGCAAATCAACCTATCGGAACCTTCTCGTTCAATAGCTGATTGAAATATTTCTTTGCATTTCTCATCTTTTGGAGAAAACAAAGAATTACTAAGTATTGAATCTATCTCCTAAAACTTCTGTAATGTTTCTCAAATCGATGGTTAACTATAAAAACAAAACACAAACATGAAGAAACTACCAAATACTATTTTATACGCCCGCGGTTGAACAGACAAAGCACATAAGCAAGAATGCATTTTAGTAACAGCCGGTTGAATAGGCTTTGAGCTTTCTTCTTCCAATAACTAACAAAGTTCTTTCTACCAAGTGTTACAATCTAACAAATCAGATGGTAATAAACTACAAGATCCGTGATCAGCAAAGTTATGGCCAAAAGAAACGGAACGACGCAATGCTGATAGAAGCAAGTCTTGGTTATACAAAATACGGTGAGCGACAAAGGTTTTCCAACAATTTGTGTACGAGAAAAATCAAATTAAATCGCAATGAAATAGTTTTTACAGGAAAAATTTTAGTTTTAGTTTAAATCAGCGCAATGTGCGATGGCGTAATCTTTTTCTGTTTGGAACAGGTCTTGTTGTTCCTCGGTGGTAACTCCATACCCAGCTTTTCCAGAACCTCCCTATAAGCTCATAATCATCTCGAACTCCATTCCATTGATTTCTGGTTCTGCTCCTTATTACTCTGGTTATCGCCAATAAACGAGGATTACTCTTAGTTTGCCTCTGGGTGGTTTTCGGATGCAATATATGACGTGAATAATACGCTGTACGACTTCATAGGGGCCATCCTATTGCCTTTGCAGCTTGTGGCAACAATTCACGTCTTCTTTAGGGATTATACAACCACACCATGTCGCCAGCTTGAAACCCACCATTTTGTGCCTTGACGTCATATCTAGTCTTCATTCAGCCGCTGCCAATTTGTATGCTTTTACGGACCTCCTCATCTACTCTGTCTAGCCTCTTGGTCAGCTGACGTAGTCTTCTCTAGCAGCTTCTTCTTCTGGTCTTCGTCCAAATTGGAGGTCGCACGGCAGTCGTATTTCGCAACCGAGTATCACAAAGGATAGTGTTTGGCCTGTGCTTTCGTAAACGGATGATCGGGTTGCCATTAGGAAAAGGTGCAAGTACTGATCCTAGTCTATGAGGTGTTCGGACATTACTTTATCTAAGTATTTTCCCATTGTTCGATTCATTTGCTCAACCATGCCATCAGATTGAGGATGGAGAGGCGTCGTCCTAGTTTTCTTAATTCTCAACAGTCGGCAGACAGCGCAGACTCAAAGTTGCGGCCTTGATTGGAGTGTAATTCCAACGAAACTCCAAACCGGCAGAAAAACTCTTTTACTAATATGACTGCAACTGTAACTGCTTCTCTGTCCATTTCGTAAAATAATCGATTGCCACCAAGATGTATTTATTTCCCATATCGGATTCTGGGAATGGCCCTGCGATGTCAATTGCTATTCTTTTCAAAGAGCTTCTTACGTTGTATTGCTTCATGGGTGCTTTGCACTTTCTTACTACACCATTTCCTCATGCGCAGACCGTGCACTTACGGCACCATTTCATGACGTCCTCTTTGTAGTTCATCCAGTAGAATCGTTTTCAAACTTACCCCAATGTCTTCTTAATGCCAAAGTGTGCTTCTGGTGTACCGTCGTAGACTAGCTTCAACACTTCTGATACTCGGCTCTTTGACACTACCAACTGACGTCTGTTTCTCGTGCCATCGATACGTTTTAGAGATTGCTTAAGAAGACCGTCTTCTACTATCAAAGAATCCTACTGCGCCCAGTACGCTTTAATGATTCTGCCCAAAGAACTCACTTCTTTTCAGGTTGGTCGTGAGCCGTTTTTTTTCCAGTCCAGGAGTACTCTAATTTCAGGATCGTTTTTTGTTAGCGTTGTAACAGGTGCACAACCCAAGGAAACTTCGGACCTGATGTTTGTCGATTGGTTTTGGCCATGCTTGCACTGCTTGGATTTGTCTGGGTCAACCTTTACTCTATCTCAAGATACGAGGTGACCAAGGAATTGCACTTCTTTCTTAAAAACTCTGAGGTTTGCCCCACGTACTCGCTGGAACACTTCTTTCAAATTGTTTAAGTGTTCTTCAAACGACCTTCCAATCACGATCACGTCGTCTAGGTAAACCAAGTACGTCTTCTAAGACAGTCCGCACAAGATGGTTTCCATCACACGCTTTAACGTTGCAGGAGCGTTACACAGGTCGAAAAACGTTACAGTAAACTGCCACAAATTAGTTCCAATCGTAAAAGCTGTGTTTTCACGATCTTTGGGTTCTAATTCTATCTGCCAGTAACCATTCTTTATGTCTAACGTAGAAAACCACTGTGATCCTGACAGGGTGTCTAACGTATCGTCAATTTTGGGTAAAAAGTAACTGTCCTTTTTGGTCACGTCGTTTAGCTATCTGTAGTCTTTACGCAAAACCTTGTTGATCCATCTTTCTTCTTTACGAGTACTACTGGAGATGCTCATGGGCTACTTAAAAGTTCAAACACGTCATCTTGCTCCATATCCGTAATTATTTGTTCGGCGTCTTCTGTTTTCGCCAAAAGAAGTCTGTGTGGATGTTGTCGTATCGGCCGAGCATCTCCGCTATTAATTTTATGTTTCACTGCGTAAGTTCTTTCTTTGGAACCACTCTCCAGAGCGAACACGTCTTGACACACTTTAACTTTAGCCAGCTGGTCTTGGCTAAGGTTTTGGCATTTGGAAGTAAGAATGTCCAATAGATGTTGTGGCCACTTCTTTGGCCACATATCTTCATTAGACTTTAGACATTTTACAACTTGAGATACTGGCGTGCATGAGCCTACTACGCTCTTCTTTTTCGACGTAACAAGATCCGAGTTGATATTTAAAATCCTTACTAGCATCGTGTTTTTCACTCCTACTAAAGTTCTGCCAACCAGTAGTCTCTTTTCAACTAAGTCGCTCTCCATTGGTTTAATCGCGTGAATGTAGCCTTCGCGAAGATTTCGATCAAGCGTGTCATCACCACACTTTCAGTCCTCGCATGTCACATCTTCACTCAATAAGACTTGCACGGCTGTCTTTTCTGACAAATGAAAAGGAATTTTTTCATTGTCAATCTGCAGGACATCATTCTTCATACCCAAATAGAAACCATACTTTTTTATAACGTCCATTTCCAGGATAACTTCTTCCGTGATGGCGCCTACCAGTACTTGATGCTTTGACTTGTCCGTGAGTAGGTATTTCTTTGCCTGTCGCCGTTCGATGTCGTACTGTTACTGGAGATGTCTTCTCATTATCCAATAACATGTCAGGACGAATTATGGTTTTTGTCGCTCCCGTGTCAATCAGTAACTGAACACTTCTTTTATTGATCTTGCCATCGACATAAATGCTATGCAATTGTTCCCTAAGCGATGCCATTTGAATGGTAATTTCTGGGGCATGGCTCGTTGAGGTCGACTTTTGCCTTATTTGGTCGACCTGTTCTAGTTTTTCGGACGTTCTGGTTTTCTTTTGGGCTTATTACAACGTACGTTACCCAATTTTCTGCAGTTTTAGCACGTCACTTCCTCGAGCTACTTGTTCCTAAAGTTCCTAAAATACACGTCGCACTATGTCTTTAATGCTTTCTTCTGTGTGCGAGGGTATTTCTGCAGCACAACGGAGCTTATGGCTGCCTCGGTGCGACGCTTTCTGAACCCGACTTTTAATTTGAGCTTGATACATTTGTTGATGATTAGCATCTCCATATCTCATTTTTAAACGTGAAATTAAAAGTTCGTAATTTTCTTGTAAGTGGTAGGAACAGTTAAAAAGATTCTAAAGGCTTCTCTACGTAAGGACAATATTAAAGACGTCGCTTTCTGCTTGTTGCTCCAACCATTAGCTGTAGCTGCGGCTTCAAACTGCTTGTAGTAGGTTGACCATGGAACTTTATCATCAAAATTTTGAAGTACAACTTTGAACTTGTGAGTGGTCTTTTTCCCGATGGTCCATTATTAAATCTTCGCTCGTGACGCTTCCTTTACCGTGATAATTAATTTGGTTCATTTTTTCTTCAAGCAGTTTTATTCGATGTTCTAATTTGTCCACTATTGCTTCTATGTTTTCATCCACAGATTCGCCAATTTCTTTTTTTAACTTTAGCATATCAGTTTGGGTTTCCTCTTGAATAATTTTAATTTGGTTTTGTATGCTCGTTCGTATCTCTTCTTTCATCATCTATAATGTTCCTTTATTTTCTGGGAATGTTCAATGAGTTTTTTTCTATTTTTCTACAATTTCTGAGAATGCTCGAATAGTTTTTCTTCAATATTCTGATAATTTTTGCCCATTTTTCTATTATTTTCTTCCATATTTTTATTCGTGGATTCGAAAATCTTAAAAATGTTTGAATTTATTTTAACTGCTTGGGAACACGTCACTGGCATAAATTTAACTACGAATAATACTACAAAAATTTAATAACACTAAATTTTAATAAAGCCCGACACTAGTTAAACAAAATAAAACGCTATAAACAAACACGCAAACTAAAGTTTTATTTAATTACGCAATCAATGCTTTTATTACGGGAGCGATATAAAATTACTTAATGGTTTTTATACTAAAAATCGCGGATCCCACACTTGACACCACTGTAACGTTTATTAAATCTAATTAATTTATTTCTACTAAAAATGTGTACACGTTTATAACTAACCGAACTAATTAATTCTAAGGATATTTAATACAATACAAACACGCTAATTTTATATAGTACTCTCACCGAAAGATAAAGTCCGCGGATAACTTCTATTTATCCAAATGGTTACACTTGTTTACGTTAAAGTCACGTATGCTCCGTTTGTTTATCTCAACACGTGTTAATCACTTATCTATTTAAACTTGAATAATCTTCTTAACACTGCCGACTGCGAATTACTGAAATAACTAACTTATGATTAGTTTGTACCGCATTTATACATTATGGCCAAACGTTCGAGAATTCTCTACATCTTTCGGTGAACGTTCTGAAAAATGGATAACAACTTCGAAAAGGCTCTTGAACTTGAGAATAATTTCTCAAACGTTTCAATATGCTTGTGAATTTAAAGTAATAGCCGGTTGAATGCGGAATGTACTGTCTGCTTCCTATAACCAACAAGGTTTATTCTTTTAGCAACTTCAGCCTTAGCGCAGATCAACCTATCAGAAATCAGAAAGTTTTCGTTGAACAGCTGAACGAAACGTTTTCTCGCATTTTTCAACGAATAATCATGAGGTATTTTACAAAACTTTTGCTAGGTTTCTCCAAGCTGCGATTCAACTGTAGAAGCACTACGCAACGATGTGCTTTGGAGAACCTTTCCAATGGAGAACTCAACCAGAGAGTTTTATGTGCACACGGTTGATCTTTAGATTCTGATGTTAAACAAGTTAGCAAATTTTATGCTTCTTGTATGAGACCGTTAATCAATAGCAACTTTTGGTTGATTTGAGCAAAGTCGAGGACACACCATTCAAACTTTCAGTAAATATTTACATGTTGCTATGAGCCAATTCTAATCGTTTCACTCAATTTAGTGAAATAAAGTTAGCCATACAACACAATCAAAAAGCACACAAGCTTGTTGGAAGCTTTTTTTTTATATCTCTAATATCAACCATTGCTATCGAGAGTAACAAGGTGTAAGGACGATCGCTAATTGTACAAACATGATGATTAGAGGTTGATTCAGTTGCTATTAGTGCATCTGAATTAATTAACAAAACCATGTGCAATAACCGCCGTGTAGCGTTACAAAAAAAGTAGCAATGTTGTTTATTGTGCCTTGATACGCTTAAAATTTTCCTATACTACCTGGTAGCTAGATAACATTGATTTTAATAATCCTTAGGTAACGTATCATAAACAATGGTGTAATTAACGTGCGTCATAGTTAGCAAAAAGTTTATTTTGTCTAGATCTTGTGAGCTATGATACTATTGTCTTATTTTTTTGTTTTTTTAAGTAATTTTTAGTTGTACTTTTGTTTTGTTTTAAAACGATTACTGCGATTTGATTTAAAAATTTGTTATTAAATTAAAACGTCGTTGACTTTGTAGCGTTTCTTGATCTTTCGGTTATTTTTGTTAAAAAAACTACTAAGATTTTTAAAATTCTTTTGCAAACGTAACAAATAAGAAAGTTAATTAAAAATTTTTGCGTGCAACAGCCGACTCGATTCAGGTAAAACAGGTAGCGGGTTGTTGTCTACTTTTAACAAGATAATTTTAACTTAATCAGTTGGTTTCATCTTCGGAACTACTTTATTTTTGCCGAATGTTTTAAAAAGAAGGATAACAAGGGGGTCATGTGTAACTCAACATTAAATCGCAACCAGCTAAGTGGGGTTGTCTCTTTTCGTGCATTTGTCATGTGGAAAATCAGTTTCAATTTTATAGTGGCCCAAATATTAGCTTCGGACGAGATGAAATGAAAGCGCAAATGCTTTTGTCGGTAGTTTTCTTGATTGTTTCGCATTTGGTAAAGTGCTTACCGATTTGGAAATATTTAATCTTATTTTCGAGATTGTTGCCCAGAAGCTACCGAAATTAAAAACGGCGCGCTGTTATCTTTTTCACCGTCTGGTGGTTGATGGTATTGTTGGTACTTCAGGATATGAACATCCAGTTTAGGTACATTGTGTTCGTAATTACTGTAACATGCGTATTGGCAACGTTGTTTAAAATTACTTCTTTATTCGAAGCGTCGTGATTGCAAGAAAAAGTTGCAGGTGGTCATTTGCATAGAAAAGAGTAAACGACACAGCAATTTTTTGAGTTCCGTGTAACTGGCACCTACTCAATATTATCTTATCTGTTAATTACTTTTATGAAGTCACAACTCTGCACGTCCGAAATAGAAAACGCAATTAACAACAACTATTACTGTAAATTATTAATTAAGTGTGACCATTTTGTTCGTTTATGCGACTTGCCAATTTTTTTCTTTGTTTCGTTCATCTTCTTCCGGCCTCTAACGCGAGTAATTACGGCGTTTCACCTTTGATTCTTCTGGCACAGGTGTAACTGTGCACACAAATCGCGATAGTTGTGATTTAAAATTAAACAATTACAGTTTTAAATATCCAACCAGGTTTTCCAATGTAAACAGCATATTTTGTAAACATCTTTTTTTATTAAATTTTTTAAGTTAAATAAGCACTTTTTAACCTGAAAAATATTTATAAAATAATGATACAAGTTTCCAAAACTCAAAATAAAATTTCTTAAAACCAGATTCAAAAATTCAACTAGAGCAGATTCTAAACCACAAAGAACTAACCTAATGGGTTGTACTTATGTTCAAAAAAACGATTAAATTCAGTCGCAATTTAAATTAAAGAAACTGAGGTAATAAATTAGAGTCAAAACAAATTTAAAAGTTAAAAAAATTACTTAAATAAGCACTTTTTAACCTGAAAAATATTTATGAAATAATGATACAAGTTTCCAAAACTCAAAATAAAATTTCTTAAAACCAGATTCAGAAATTCAACTCGAACAGATTCTAAACCCCAAAAATTAACCTAATGAGTTGTACTTATGTTTAAAAAAACGATTAAACTCAGTCGCAATTTAAATTAAAGAAACTGACGTAATAAATTAGAGTCAAAACAAATTACAAACTTAAAAAAATGACTTAAATAAGCACTTTTTAACCTGAAAAATATTTATAAACTAATGATACAAGTTTCCAAAACTCAAAATAAAATTTCTTAAAACCAGATTCAGGAATTCAACTAGAGCAGATTTTAAACCTCAAAGAACTAACCTTATGAGTTGTACTTATGTTCAAAAAAACGATTAAACTCAGTCGTAATTTAAATTAAAGAAACTGACGTAATAAATTAGAATCAAAACAAATTCCAAACTTAAAAAAATGACTTAAATAAGCACTTTTTAACCTGAAAAATATTTATAAACTAATGATACAAGTTTCCAAAACACAAAATAAAATTTCTTAAAACCAGATTCAGAAATTCAACTAGAGCAGATTCTAAACCCCAAAGAACTAACCTAATGAGTTGTACTTATGTTCAAAAAAACGATTAAACTCAGTTGCAATTTAAATTTAAGGAAACTGACGTAATAAATTAGAGTCAAAACAAATTCCAAACTTAAAAAAATGACTTAAATAAGCACTTATTAACCTGAAAAATATTTATAAAATAATGATACAAGTTTCCAAAACTCAAAATAAAATTTTTAAAACCAGATATAGGAATTCAACTAGAGCAGATTCTAAACCCCAAAGAACTAACCTAATGAGTTGTACTTATGTTCAGAAAAACGATTAAACTCAGTCGCAATTTAAATTAAAGAAACTGACGTAATAAATTAGAGTCAAAACAAATTACAAACTTAAAAAAATGACTTAAATAAGCACTTTTTAACCTAAAAAATATTTATAAACTAATGATACAAGTTTCCAAAACACAAAATAAAATTTCTTAAAACCAGATTCAGAAATTCAACTAGAGCAGATTCTAAACCCCAAAAAATTAACCCATATGAGTTGTACTTATGTTTAAAAAAACGATTAAACTCAGTCGCAATTTAAATTAAAGAAACTGACGTAATAAATTAGAGTCAAAACAAATTACAAACTTAAGAAAATGACTTAAATAAGCATTTTTTAACCTGAAAATATTTATAAAATAATGATACAAGTTTCCAAAATTCAAAATAAAATTTCTTAAAACCAGATTCAGGAATTCAACTAGAGCAGATTCTAAACCCCAATGAACTAACCTAATGAGTTGTACTTATGCTCAAAAACGATTAAACTCAATCGCAATTTAAATTAAACAAACTGACGTAATAAATTAGAGTCAAAACAAATTCCAAACTTAAAAAAATGACTTAAATAAGCACTTTTTAACCTAAAAAATATTTGTAAAATAATGATACAAGTTTCCAAAATTCAAAATAAAATTTCTTAAAACCAGATTCAGGAATTCAACTAGAGCAGATTCTAAACCCCAATGAACTAACCTAATGAGTTGTACTTATGCTCAAAAAAACGATTAAACTCAGTCGCAATTTAAATTAAAGAAACTGACGTAATAAATTAGAGTCAAAACAAATTCCAAACTTAAAAAAATGACTTAAATAAGCACTTTTTAACCTAAAAAATATTTATAAAATAATGATACAAGTTTCCAAAACTCAAAATAAAATTTCTTAAAACCAGATTCAGAAATTCAACTAGACCAGATTCTAAACCCCAAAGAACTAACCTAATGAGTTGTACTTATGTTCAAAAAAACAATTAAACTCAGTCGCAATTTAAATTAGAGAAACTGATGTAACAAATTAGAGTCAAAACAAATTCCAAACTTAAAAAAATGACTTAAATAAGCACTTTTTAACCTAAAAAATATTTGTAAAATAATGATACAAGTTTCCAAAATTCAAAATAAAATTTCTTAAAACCAGATTCAGGAATTCAACTAGAGCAGATTCTAAACCCCAATGAACTAACCTAATGAGTTGTACTTATGCTCAAAAAAACGATTAAACTCAGTCGCAATTTAAATTAGAGAAACTGATGTAACAAATTAGAGTCAAAACAAATTCCAAACTTAAAAAAATGACTTAAATAAGCACTTTTTAACCTAAAAAATATTTATAAAATAATGATACAAGTTTCCAAAATTCAAAATAAAATTTCGTAAAACCAGATTCAGGAATTCAACTAGACCAGATTCTAAACCCCAAAGAACTAACCTAATGAGTTGTACTTATGTTCAAAAAAACAATTAAACTCAGTCGCAATTTAAATTAGAGAAACTGATGTAACAAATTAGAGTCAAAACAAATTCCAAATTTAAAAAAATGACTTAAATAAGCACTTTTTAACCTGAAAAATATTTATAAACTAATGATACAAGTTTCCAAAACACAAAATAAAATTTCTTAAAACCAGATTCAGAAATTCAACTAGAGCAGATTCTAAACCCCAAAGAACTAACCTAATGAGTTGTACTTATGTTCAAAAAAACAATTAAACTCAGTCGCAATTTAAATTAGAGAAACTGATGTAACAAATTAGAGTCAAAACAAATTCCAAACTTAAAAAAATGACTTAAATAAGCACTTTTTAACCTAAAAAATATTTATAAAATAATGATACAAGTTTCCAAAATTCAAAATAAAATTTCTTAAAACCAGATTCAGGAATTCAACTAGAGCAGATTCTAAACCCCAAAGAACTAACCTAATGAGTTGTACTTATGCTCAAAAAAACGATTAAACTCAGTCGCAATTTAAATTAAAGAAACTGACGTAATAAATTCGAGTCAAAACAAATTCCAAACTTAAAAAAATGACTTAAATAAGCACTTTTTAACCTAAAAAATATTTGTAAAATAATGATACAAGTTTCCAAAATTCAAAATAAAATTTCTTAAAACCAGATTCAGAAATTCAACTAGAGCAGATTCTAAACCCCAAAAAACTAACCTAATGAGTTGTACTTATGTTCAAAAAAACGATTAAACTCAATCGCAATTTAAATTAAAAAAACTGACGTAATAAATTAGAGTCAAAACAAATTCCAAACTTAAAAAAATGACTTAAATAAGCACTTTTTAACCTAAAAAATATTTGTAAAATAATGATACAAGTTTCCAAAATTCAAAATAAAATTTCTTAAAACCAGATTCAGGAATTCAACTAGAGCAGATTCTAAACCCCAATGAACTAACCTAATGAGTTGTACTTATGCTCAAAAAAACGATTAAACTCAGTCGCAATTTAAATTAAAGAAACTGACGTAATAAATTCGAGTCAAAACAAATTCCAAACTTAAAAAAATGACTTAAATAAGCACTTTTTAACTTGAAAAATATTTATAAAATAATGATACAAGTTTCCAAAACTCAAAATAAAATTTCTTAAAACCAGATTCAGAAATTCAACTAGAGCAGATTCTAAACCCCAAAAAACTAACCTAATGAGTTGTAATTATGTTCAGAAAAACGATTAAACTCAGTCGCAATTTAAATTAAAGAAACTGACGTAATAAATTAGAGTCAAAACAAATTCCAAACTTAAAAAAATGACTTAAATAAGCACTTTTTAACCTAAAAAATATTTATAAAATAATGATACAAGTTTCCAAAATTCAAAATAAAATTTTTAAAACCAGATATAGGAATTCAACTAGAGCAGATTCTAAACCCCGAAGAACTAACTTAATGAGTTGTACTTATGTTAAAAAAAACGATTAAACTCAGTCGCAATTTAAATTAAAGAAACTGAGGTAATAAATTAGAGTCAAAACAAATTCCAAACTTAAAAAAATGACTTGAATAAGCACTTTTTAACTTGAAAAATATTTATAAAATAATGATACAAGTTTCCAAAACTTAAAATAAAATTTTTTAAAACCAGATTCAGGAATTCAACTAGAGCAGATTCTAAACCCCAATGAACTAACCTAATGAGTTGTACTTATGTTAAAAAAAACGATTAAACTCAGTCGCAATTTAAATTAAAGAAACTGAGGTAATAAATTAGAGTCAAAACAAATTCCAAACTTAAAAAAATGACTTAAATAAGCACTTTTTAACCTAAAAAATATTTGTAAAATAATGATACAAGTTTCCAAAATTCAAAATAAAATTTCTTAAAACCAGATTCAGGAATTCAACTAGAGCAGATTCTAAACCCCAATGAACTAACCTAATGAGTTGTACTTATGTTCAAAAAAACGATTAAACTCAATCGCAATTTAAATTAAAAAAACTGACGTAATAAATTAGAGTCAAAACAAATTCCAAACTTAAAACAATGACTTAAATAAGCACTTTTTAACCTGAAAAATATTTATAAAATAATAATACAAGTTTCCAAAACTCAAAATAAAATTTCTTAAAACCAGATTCAGAAATTCAACTAGAGCAGATTCTAAACCCCAAAGAACTAACCTAATGAGTTGTACTTATGATAAAAAAAACGATTAAACTCAGTCGCAATTTAAATTAAAGAAACTGACGTAATAAATTAGAGTCAAAACAAATTACAAACTTAAAAAAATGACTTAAATAAGCACTTTTTAACCTGAAAAATATTTATAAACTAATGATACAAGTTTCCAAAACACAAAATAAAATTTCTTAAAACCAGATTCAGGAATTCAACTAGAGCAGATTCTAAACCCCAATGAACTAACCTAATGAGTTGTACTTATGCTCAAAAAAACGATTAAACTCAGTCGCAATTTAAATTAAAGAAACTGAGGTAATAAATTAGAGTCAAAACAAATTCCAAACTTAAAAAAATGACTTAAATAAGCACTTTTTAACCTAAAAAATATTTGTAAAATAATGATACAAGTTTCCAAAATTCAAAATAAAATTTCTTAAAACCAGATTCAGGAATTCAACTAGAGCAGATTCTAAACCCTAAAAAACTAACCTAATGTGTTGTACTAATGTTCAAAAAAACGATTAAACTCAGTCCCAATTTAAATTAAAGAAACTGAGGTAATAAATTAGAATCAAAACAAATTCCAAACTTAAAAAAATGACTTAAATAAGCACTTTTTAACCTAAAAAATATTTGTAAAATAATGATACAAGTTTCCAAAATTCAAAATAAAATTTCTTAAAACCAGATTCAGGAATTCAACTAGAGCAGATTCTAAACCCCAATGAACTAACCTAATGAGTTGTACTTATGCTCAAAAAAACGATTAAACTCAGTCGCAATTTAAATTAAAGAAACTGACGTAATAAATTAGAGTCAAAACAAATTCCAAACTTAAAAAAATGACTTAAATAAGCACTTTTTAACCTAAAAAATATTTATAAAATAATGATACAAGTTTCCAAAATTCAAAATAAAATTTCTTAAAACCAGATTCAGGAATTCAACTAGACCAGATTCTAAACCCCAAAGAACTAACTTAATGAGTTGTACTTATGTTCAAAAACGATTGAACTCAGTCGCAATTTAAATTAAAGAAACTGACGTAATAAATTAGAGTCAAAACAAATTCCAAAATTAAAAATGACTTAAATAAGCACTTTTTAACCTAAAAATATTTATAAAATAATGATACAAGTTTCCAAAATTCAAAATAAAATTTCGTAAAACCAGATTCAGAAATTCAACTAGAGCAGATTCTAAACCCCAAAGAACTAACCTAATGAGTTGTACTTATGTTCAAAAAAACGATTAAACTCAGTCGCAATTTAAATTAAAGAAACTGACGTAATAAATTAGAGTCAAAACAAATTCCAAACTTAAAAAAATGACTTAAATAAGCACTTTTTAACCTAAAAAATATTTGTAAAATAATGATACAAGTTTCCAAAATTCAAAATAAAATTTCTTAAAACCAGATTCAGGAATTCAA